>BLBF01000010.1:24487182-24552375 GCA_015471245.1 Laticauda colubrina | reverse complement strand
TTCTGTCTGTTTTGTGGCTTTGATTGGCTGGCAACACTCTGTTCTTGTGTTGGAGGCTTTCAGTGCAGTTTGGCTTCGTGTGAAAGGATGGCTGCTATTCATCAGCAAGCTAGGTTTCACCTGGGTGCCTGGTGGGGGGGTGTTTGAGTTGGAGGCATCAGAGGGAGTCTGTCTGTGCTCAGGTGTTTGTCTGTTTTGTGGCATGGAGATCTTTCTATTTGAGAGTGCAGGTTTCCAAATGATTGACAGTCTGCTGGAATCATCTCTTCTATTCATGCTTTCAGGTCTTTTTTCAATCTCTATGGCTTCTCTGATGATTCTGTGGTTGGGGTTTTCTATAGTGGATAGAGTTTTAGTGCCATTGAAGTTGATGTTGTAACCTGTGGGTTTCATGTGTTGGACTAGTGAGGAGGTATGTTCCAGCTTTTTTACTGCATTTTTGTGTTCATCTAGGCGGGTACTTATTCTTCTATTGGTCTGTCCAATGTATGTGGCTGGGCATGATGCACAGGGAACTTCGTATATGCCTTGGTTTTCCAGGTCAATTTTATCTTTGGGGTTTCTCAGGATGGCTGCTATTTTTTTGTCTGTTTTGAAGGCAGTCTACATAGGCATCACATCAAGACTGCCTCTCTGCCTGCTTTCTGTGGAGGTGGAGCTGAGGGTGGGTGTAGGTTGTTCCCTGGTGGTTGCTGCTACTTCTTGCTCCATGTGTGTGAGAGAATCCTCCATGTCCTCCGGCACAGGGTGTGCAGCTGTCAGGGGGGTCTCTGTCATGGGGCGCTCTCTGGACACCTGCCCGGACACGGTCGCTGTCTCCTGGCCAGAAGAGGACTGGCTGTCTGTGGGCTGCCTGAGAGTGAGGGTAGACAGAGGGGCTACTCCTCGGTGGCAGACCTCACCCTCCAGGAAGCTGCACTTTGCCATGACATAGGTCTCCCCGTCAGTGAGCTTGACCATGGCCTGGCCAGACTTCTTCAGGTGCAGCTTCCCGTACCAGGTGTGCATATGCTTCCACCACCCGAGGAGGACATCTGAAGTGTAGCCCAGGCTCTCCGCCTTCTGTCTCCAAGCCACCTGCTTTCGCTTGGTGTCTCGATAGAGCCTGTGGCCCTTCCTCCACATATACTCGTTCTCCCTCGGCCACTCCAGCACCTCCTCCTCATGCTCCTCTGTGATGGAGTACTGCTTCCTCTCTCCCTTCTCCTTCTCTTTGCCTTGCCTCTTCGTCCATCTGGCAGGGCCTTCAGCATCAGGGCTTTCAGGGCTTTGGGGCTGGTCCACCACAGCAGCAGCAGGAGAAGCACCACCAACAGCAGCAGCACCACCAACAGCAGCAGCAGAAGCAGCAGCCCCAGCAGCAGCAGAGTCAGCGCCAGGGGGTGGGATGGTGGATCGATCCCTCTTGCCAGGGCTGGCAGAAGATGGCACAGGCTTCCTCTTCTTCCCCATGATGAAGATGTCTGTGATGAAGATGTTTCTGATGAAGTTGTCTCTGAGGAAGATGTGTCTGGCAGCAGGTCTTTCCCTTGAATGGTGACCTGCTTGCGAGCTGCCTCCTTTTATATCCGTGGGTCTAACGCAATGCATCTTCCCAGCATGTGCAGTGATTTGCTAGGCATCCGCTACACATCTGCTCTGCATCTGCTACACATCGCGTTATCCGCTACGCATCCGCTACGCATCCACGTTATCCGCTACGCATCCGCTCTGCATCTGTTACGCATCCGCTCTGCACCCGCTTCATCCGCTCTGCATCCACTCTTTCCATTACACTTCCGCTTTGCTCTGCTTCCCCGGAAGCCCTGTGGGTGTGCCATCCGCTTCCATCCGCTTTCATCCCCTAGGCTTCTGTTGAGCATCCTTTTTACATCCGCGATACTTCATCCCCCCATCCGTTGTTGTCCGCTCTGTTTTTGCAAATTTGGGGCACTTTTGAGAGCGGATAACAAAAGATGGAAAATTTGCTCGTCCACTGTGTCCTTTTTACATACGTTTTGCATTCGTCGGGTGATGTGACCTGGCCTTTAATTGGTGTTTCTAATATCTTCTGTCTGTTTTGTGACTTTTTTTGTCTTGATTGGCTGGCAACATTGTCTTCCTGTATTGGAGGCTTTTAGTGAAGCTTGGCTCCGAGTAAATGGACTGCTATCATTTGTTAGGAAACTAGGTTTCATCTGGGTACTTGGTTGGGGTGTGTTTGAGTTGGAAGTATCAGGTGGGATCTGTTTGTGCCCAGGTTTTTGACTGGCTTGTGGTGTGGAGATGTTTTTGTTTGTGAGTGCAGGCTTCCAAATAATTGACAGTCTGATGAAATCATCTCTTCTATTCATGCTTTCAGGTCTTTTTTCAATATTCATGGCTTCTCTAATAATTCTGTGGCTGGGGTTTTCTATAATAGCTAGGGTTTTGGTGTCATTGAAGTGGATGCTGTGACCTGTGGTTTTAATGTGTTGGACGACTGAGGAAGTGTGTTCCAGCTTTTTTACTACATTTTTTTGTTCACTCAGGCGGGTACTTATTCCTCTATTGGTCTGTCCAATGTATGTGGCAGGGAATGATGAACAGGGAACTTCATATGTGCCTTGGTTTTCCAGGTCAATTTTATCTTTGGGGTTTCTAAGGATGGCTGCTATTTTTCTGTCTGTTTTGAAGGCAGTCTTGATGTGATGCCTGTGTAGTATCTTACATGATTTTGTCTGTCATACCTCTTTTATAGGGCAGGACAGCTGTTCCATAGGTCTGTTGATCTTCTTGGTCTCTATTATGTCTTAGTGTGTTTTTGTGGATTAAGCTGGTGATTTTGTTTTTGTGGAAGCCGTTGGCTGTCAGTACTTTAGTCAGGGTGCATAGTTTAGTCTTGTGTATCTTCTCTGCCAGGCGCTTGGTTCTGGCGATTAGTGTTTTGGCCATGGATGTATATATATATATATATATATATATTGGAGGCTAGCCTCATGTTGTGCTAGAATGTTTTTTTCTTCATCCTGATTGGTTGGCAGTCTTGGTCTGTTTTTATTGGTCTTGGAGTTTGCTGTGTTCTGCTTGGTTGGTGTTTCTCATATCTTCTGTCTGTTTTGTGGCTTTTTTTGTGTCTTGATTGGCTGGCAACATTGTATTCCTGTATTGGAGGCTTTTAGTGCAGCTTGGCTCCGAGTAAATGGATGGCTATCATTTGTAAGGAAGCTAGGTTTCATCTGGGTGCCTGGTTGGGGTGTGTTTGAGGTGGAGGTATCAGGGGGGATCTGTTTGTGCGCAGGTGTTTGGCTGGCTTGTGGTGTGGAGATTTTTTTGTTTGAGAGTGCAGGCTTCCAATGTTTTCGCAGGTATTTGTATGTGGATCTTTGGTTATTCGGGTTTTCTCCCGCGTAGAATTGGAAGTATCTAGGCAACGTTTCGATGAAGTCTCATTCATCATCTTCAGGCTTGTTTCTTCAGCTCTGTGCTTCTCAGAGTAATGTGAGCTTGCAGCTGCTTCTTCCTTTTAACTGCTCGTGGGGGTGTGACTTGATTGGGTGGGGGTTTGGCTGTGTTCTGATTGGTAGGGGGGTTGGCTGTGTTCTGATTGGCTGGGGGTGTGTTCTGCTTAGGTGGGGGCTTGGTTGTGCTCAGGTTAGTCTTAGTTACTGGGGGATTTGAGCTGGTGAGCTGTGGTGAGCTTATTCGAACACTTCAACAACAGAATAATCAGAGAAGTCATAGAGATAGAGAAACGCCCACACAGCATGAATAGACGAGATGATACCTCCCGCCTACCAACCATTTGGAAACCTGCCCTCATTAATAAATGAGTAACTAACATGAAGAATGACACCAGACCCACACCCGCAAGTGCCACACAAGATGCTACCACCACACTTCCACACAGAAAAAAGACTCACACCCACACAGAAGAGGAGACACGACCACGAACCAGAAACCATACTGTAGCTGCACCACTACCCGCTTCAAACCCCTCTGACCCATACAAGAAGCAAACTGACACCCACCATGAAGATGTGGCACGACCACGAACACGAAGCCAAACAACAAGATCACAGCTCACCAGCTCACCAGACTGCCTTCAAAACAGACAAAAAAATAGCAGCCTGCAAATCTCCGGCCAACTCGGGGTCCAATTATTTCAACTCCAAGGGCCTCTTCAGCATCATCCTCTTCACCATGGTCGATGCTGACTACAAATTCATGTACATCGATGCTTCAGGCAACGGCTCATCTTCAGATGCCCAGGTATACAACACCAGATGGTAGATGCTTAATGGATGCTTCCCTCAGCCTGTCTCATCACACAGATGAGATTGGGCCATGTATGTTTGGTTGGCCTACAATGAACAGGGCGTTTAATAAAGAGTTGTGTTGATGTTGACATGTGTGGATAATTATTACATTATTAATGATAATAAAGGGCCGTAGGTGTGGCACCTGGGAGGGTGGACCATACAGTCCCACTATGCTTGCACTGGAGGTTTATCTATCCCACAGCTATCCTAACCCATCCCACAGCTATTACCCATCCCACAGGTATCCTAACCCTTCCCAAAGCTATCCTTACCCATCCCACAAGCATGCAAAGGCTTAAACCATTTCTAACAGTTTCCAGAAACACTTTATTTTAAAAAAGAAATGAAGCAAGTGTGTGAATCATAAATAGACTTTATTAACAACAAGCTATAAGACAAAAATGAGTCTCTGGCACTCTTCTTGGTCGCTCAGTCCCAGGGGTGAAGGGTGCAGGTGCTGTGGAGGTGGCTGGTTCTGGAGTGCTTGTCATCAGCTCCTCCAGAAGCAGAAGCAGCAGAAGCTCCAGCCCCAGAAGAGCGAGCCCGTGCTGCAGAAGCCCCAGCAGAACCAGAGTGAGGGCCAGGGGGCAGGATGGTAGCCCTGTCCCTCTTGCCAGGGCTGGCAGCAGATGGCTGAGGCTTGCTGTGCTTCCGCATGGTTGTGGGGTTGCTGGCTGGCAGGGAGGCTGGCAGGAACCAAGGCTGGCAGAAAGGCTGGCAGGGAGGCTGGCACCAAGGCTGGCAGGAAGGCTGGCAGGGAGGCAGGCACCAAGGCTGGCAGGAAGGCTGGCAGGCAGGCTTGCAGGCAGGCAGCCACCAACGCTGGCAGGCAGACATGAACCAAGGCTGGCAGGAAGGCAGGCAGCAAGGCTTCCAGGCAGACTGGCTGGCAGCAAGGCTGGCAGGGAAGCTGGCAGGGAAGCTGGCACCAAGGCTGGCAGCAAGGCTGGTAGCAAGGCTGCCAGTCAGACATGCAGGCAGGGCAGGCAAGGCAGTCGATGTGTCCGGCAGCAGGTCTTTCCTCTGAATGGCGACCTGCTTCCAAGCTGCTTCCGTTATATCCACGGGGCTGACGCAATGCATCCTCCTCGCATGCGCAGTGAACGACAGGCATCCATTAGGCTTCCGCTGTGCATCCGCTAGGCTTCCGCTCTGCATCTGCTTCATCCGTTCGGCGTCCGCTCCTCTTCCACTCTTTCCGTTCCGCGTCCGCTTCGCTGAGGCCCCCCGGAAGCCCTGCGGATGTGCCACCCACTCCCATCCGCTCCCATCCGTTTCCGTTCCACATCCGCTTTGCATCCGCCCTGCATCCTCCCTACATCCGTGTTATCCGCTCTGGTTATGCAAATTTTCGCCCCTTTTGAGAGTGGATAACAATGGATGGAACATTTTGCTCTTCCGCTGTGTCCTTTTTGCATCCTTTGGCCAGTGTGACATGGGCTTTAATGAGGAAAAAATGAATTTCAACAACTGTTCAATCAGGCTTTGAGCATAACAAAATTGAAAAAAAAATGAAGGGAGTCTGAATACTTTCTGAATGGATTTTTCTACTGCACCACCTAAGCTTCCCTTCTTCATATGTGTTGATATTGGAGTAGTAAACCACATATCCACTTGCACAGACAGCTTCCAGCCAGCTCCTTGTTTTTGAATTCTGAGCTTGAATTCATAATCAGTAAATTTGTCCCTTCCATTTTAACTATGGCCATTATTTGGGATTTATGAACAGGTTAAAGATATAATTGTTCCAAGATTCCAATGAGAATTTGAAATTTCCAGTTCAATCACAGAAAGGAAAATAATAGCAGTATTAATAACTACTAAAGCTACAACTTAGTAGATGAAAATTGAAAAATTGAATAATGTTAGTTTTTGGTAACTTCTGCTATTCAGTTGAAGCAATATTTTCACAATTCTTCTTTACACCCGGTTGAAGTTCTTTATTTCATGTTCATAGTGTAGATAATTTATCTTCCTAGTTTTCAATTTTACAACCATTTTCTGAATTCCAAGTCACACTATATAGTTCCACTTATTTATTTGTATTAGTCTCTTACATTCACTGGTTCTGGTTTTTCTTGTCCTCCATTTATTAGTTTTTCATTTTTAAAAAATCCCTAACAATCTTATCAGATATTCTAACAACATTGTTTTTCTATTTAGCCTGGACTTAGCTCGAATGATCATGTTGAGAATTTTGTCCTAGTATTTTCCACTTAGTTTTTCTAGGATTTCAAAGAGAAAAATGGAACAAATTCCTACAGTGCCAACTTTATAGAATTACTTAATTGTTCAAGTATCATGCAAGAATTCAATAGAAAAGCTCAGTAAAGAACTCGGGGCAATGTCAGATAAAATAGGTAATGAAATTAGGAAAGAAAAAGACATTGTTGTAAAACTAGAGTAGTTTTATGATCTGTCTTTACTTCCAAACATGTATCCTATTGATAGTGTATTATCAACTAATTAATTATCTATGAACATAGTTTAGATATCATGCCAAATCATAAAAATCAATAGATGTATATAGTTGTAGATGTAAAAAGGATGAACAAACCTGAGGACAAACAAACAGCAGCACATGTGGATACAACTGCAATGGAACTTATAACTGAACTCCACAGTGTGAGAGCCAGCAGTTCTCTAGCTGTTGACTCAGTTCCTGAAAGAACATAATGAGGAAATGGTTCACCAAAACCATTGCCAGCTGATCAGCATCTCAGTATGGTGCTCTTGAATAAGATCTGTACAAAGGATTATTATTGCAAAGCCACAACTGTCAGGACATATCTAAACAACACTTTATCTAATTGTTGCAATATTCTTTTCTTATGTTAAAGTCTTGTGATTCATTCAGAGTGAGGCTCAGGAAACAGAAACCATCTGGTAGTCTCTATCCACTGGTCACAGAATTTGTCTCATGATCCAGCTCAAACTACATTGTAGTTTGAATTAATAATGTCAATGTTAAGCCCATGTCACACTGAACCAACGGATGCAAAGAGGATGTAAAACGGACAAAAAAGCTTGCCATCCATTGGTTAATGCGATGTATCCGTTCTGTACTCACTGCCTCCGTTTTGCTTCCTCTCTATCCGTCCAGCATCCGTTTATTGACGTTTCATCCGCTCCAAAAGTTTTGGGTTGCCCAAAACTTTTGCGTGGAAAATGTATCCAGTTCGTCCGTTCTGCATCCGCTACGCATCTGCTACACATCCGTAATGCATCCGTTACACATCCATTTCGAATCCGCTATATCCGCTAGGCATCCGCTGTGCATCCGTGCAACTCGCATCCGCTCGGACGCAGGGAGGAAGCGGAATGGACACGGAAGGGATGCAGAACGGAAACAAAGTGTTGAAAACGGAAAAAATGTTTGCAGAGGGGACCTATCTCGGATATTAAGGATGTCTACAAGATGCCTAGAGGATGCAAAGGGACACCTATACTGCCTATAAAAAGGGGGAGCAATTCACCTGCATCTCACTTTCAGACCAGCAGCCCACCTGTGCAGACCTCTGCAGCCTTCATCTGACTCTTCCTCTTCCACAGCATCCAGTCATGTCTACCGTGGATCGTAACACAGTCCTTTTGGCAGCCGCCATCCTTCTGCAACAGTGCGAAGCCATCTACAGACTCTGTATACTCTACTACGGGTAGAAAAAGAGGCGGCCAAGAAGCGTCTGGGTCCAAAAATGGATTGGGAGAAGAGCAGAGTATGGACTGTACAACAAGCTGATGGTGGAGCTCAGAAACGAAGACACTTGTGCGTTCCAGAAATTCATGAGGATGCCTCCAGCCATGTTTGACGAAGTTGTGCAGCGCCTGTCACCCAGGTTGACCAAGGCAAACACCAACTGCCGGCCCAGCCTGGAACCTGGGCTCAAGGTGGCACTCACTCTGCGCCACCTGGCCTCAGGGACCACCTACAAAAACATGCAGTACGGCTGGAGCGTGCCACACAACACCATCAGCATTGTGGTCAGAGAAGTGGTGCAAGCCATCATCAAAGAATACCTGGAGGAGCTCCTCCATTGCCCCTCCACTGAAGAAGGATGGAAGAAAGTTGCAGAGCAGTTGGATCAGAGGTGGAACTTCCCCCACACCGTTGGAGCCATAGATGGGAAGCACGTGGCCTGCAAAGCTCCAGCCAAGTCCGGGTCCACTTATTTCAACTACAAGGGCTTCTTCAGCATCGTCCTCTTTGCCATGGTTGATGCTGACTACAAGTTCATGTACATCGATGCTTCAGGCAACGGCTCATCTTCAGATGCCCAGGTATCCAACACCAGTCACCTCAAGGAGGGGCTGGAAGGCAACCTCATCGTGGGCTTCCCAGATCCAGACCCCCTGCCCAACGACACACAAAATGTGCCCTATTTCATCGTAGGGAATGACGCCTTCTCCCTCAGAACCTACCCCATAAAGCCCTACACCTCCAGACTCCTCACCCGTGAAGAGAGGATCTTCAACTACAGGCTGTCCAGGGCAAGGCGGGTGGGGGAGAACACCTTTGGCATCCTGGCCAACAGGTTCCAGGTACTTCTCACCACCATGCAGCATCGCCCAGAGACCGTGAGGAGGATCGTGGAAGCTTGCTGCATCCTGCCCAATCTCATGCGCACCCGCTACCCAGTCTTGCAGAACAGGCTTGTGGACCGTCAACAAGGCAATGGGGACATGGAGTCTGGGGAATGGAGGCAAGGGCGAAATCTGATCGACACTCAGGATGTGCAAGGCCCCAACAGAGCCTCACATGAAGCGAAGAAGCAGCACAACCTCCTGAAACACTGGTGCAACTCCCCAGCTGGAGCAGTGGAGTGGCAAGACAGGATGGTAGATGCTTAATGGATGCTTCCTTCAGCCTGTCTCATCACACTGATGTGATTGGGCCATGTATGTTGGGTGGGCCTACAATGAACAGGGCGTTTAATAAAGAGTTGTGTTTGAGTTGCCATGTGTGGATCAATGCTTACATTGTTATTGATAATAAAGGGCTATAGGTGTGGCACCTGGGAGGGTAGACCAGACAGTCACACTATGCTTGCACTGGAGGTTTATCTATCCCACAGATATTAGCCATCCCAAATGTATCCCTGCTCATTCCACAGGTATCCCTGCCCACCCCATGGCTATCTTAAACCATCCCACAAGCATGCAAAGGCTTAAACCATTTCTAAAGGTTTCCACCAAGACTTTATTGAAAAAAAGAAATGAAGCAAGTGTGTGAATCAAAGATAAACTTTATTGAACAATAAGCTATAACAGAAAAATGACCCAAGTCAAGTGTCCAAATAAAGTCCACAGGTAGCCAGCTACCCGGTCTCTGGCACTCTTATCGGTCACTTGGAGGTGTGCCCAGTCTCAGGGGTGAAGAGTCCAGGTGCTGTGGTGGTGGGTGGTGCTGGAGTGCCTGGCCCCTAGAGGACAACAGGGGACCGTGTGTTGAGGAAGGTGTCAGAAAGCTGGCTCAGCCCCATGATGCTGAGAGGTCCTTCCTCCATACCATGGGGCGTCAACTCCAGTACTGATGACAGATGTACTGAGGCTGGGCTTGGCTGTGGGGTGGAAGAAGGAGCAGTGTAGTGGGGCTGTCTGCTCTGCAGCTGGGTGAGGACTGTCGTGGGTGGCATTATTGGCGTGGGTGGCATCGCTGTTGTCGGTGGCATCAGTGTCATGGGTGGCATCGGTGGCATCAGTGGAACTGGTGGCAACGGTGTCATCCGATGACTCTGTGCCTGGACTGGGAAGGGCTGCTGCCTGTGCTGCTGAACCTCCTGGTAGCCGTAGCCCTGGTAGGTGAGGGGATGTGGGAAGCCTTGGAATGGGAGGGACATCACCTGGGGTGGAGGAGCAGACCTGGACAGGGTGGGAGAAGGTTCCTCTGGGTCTGGAGGGTTGTAAAGCAGCTCGGTGATCCGGTCCTTCACCACCACCATTTCCTTGAGGGTCTGGTTGACATAGGTGAGGAAGGGCTTGCGGTTGGAGGAGGAGGAGTCAGTGTGGACCAGCTGAGAGAGGAGATCTATGCTGGTGCGGATGGTGTCCCTGATCTCCAGCAGGACAGTGTGGCTCTGCCCCTCCTGCTGTCTGGCTCTCTGCCTTTCTGTGGAGGTGGAGCTGGGGGGGTGGATGCGGCTAGGACTGTGGTGGACTCAATGTCTCCTTTCTCCCACCGCACCAGGGAGTCCTCCACGCACTCCACCATGCTTACCACACCTGTCCGCAGGTTCTCCGCCGTGGCATGCTCCACAGAAACCTGCCTGGAGACAGGGACTGACTCTCGGCCGGAAGAGGACTGGCTCTCAGCAGGCTGCTGGAGAGAGAGGGTCATGAGAGGGGCTCCTGGTGCACCTCGGTGGCGGACCTCACCCTCCAGGAAACTGCACCTGGCCATGACGTAGGTCTCTCTGTCTGTCAGCTTAACCGTGGCCTGGCCAGATTTCTTCAGGTGCAGCTTCCCGTACCAGGTGTGCATGTGCTTCCACCAGCCGAGGAAAACCTCCGAAGTGTAACCCATACTCTCCGCCCTCTCTCTCCAAGCAGCCTGCTTCTGCTTGGTGTCCCTATACAGCCGATGTCCCTTCCGCCACAGATAGTCGTTCTCTCTCAGCCACTCCAGCACCTCATCCTCGTGCGCCTCCTCAATATAGTATTGCCTCCTCTCCCGTTGCCACATACGCCTCTTCCTCCCTTTGGCAGGACCAGATGGGCCCTCATCAGAGGGGCTCCCAGGTAGTAGGGGCTGCTCCTCCACACCACCAGCAGCAGCACCAGCACCAGCACCAGCAGGATCATCATCATCATCATCATCCTCACCAGCAGGATCATAATCAGCATCATCATCATCAGCAGCAGCAGCAGCAGCAGCAGGATCATCAGCAGCAGCAGCAGCAGCAGCGGCAGCACCAGCAGGATCAGCAGCAGCAGGACCAGCAGGATCAGGATCAGCAGCAGTAGAGTAAGCACCAGCAGGGCCAGCAAGTCCAGGAGCACGAGCAGGACCAGGAACACGAGCAGGACGAGCAAGACCAGGAGCACGAGCAGGTTGAGCAGGACCAGGAGCAGCTTCAACAGAGTAAGCACCAGCAGAAGCACCACCGCCAGGAGCAGCTTCAGCAGAAACCCCAGCAGAAGCAGAGTCAGGGGCAGGGGGCGGGAGGTTTGGCCCTGTCCCTCTTGCCAGGGATGATGGCAGGCTGCTGAGGCTTTCGCTTCCTCCCCATGGTTGTGGGGTTGCTGGCTGGCAGGGAGGCTGGCAGGCATCAAGGCTGGCAGGAAGGCTGGCAGGAAGCCAGGCACCAAGGCTGACAGGCAGGCACCAAGGCTGGCAGGAAGCCTGGCAGGTAGGCTGGCAGGTAGGCTGGCAGGAAGCCTGGCAGGTAGGCTGGCAGGAAGCCTGGCAGGAAGGCAGGCAGGAAGGCAGGCAGGAAGGCAGGCAGGCACCAAGGGTGGCTGGAAGGCAGGCTGGCAGCAAGGCTGGCAGGCAGGCATGCAGGCAGGGCAGGCAAGGAACTCGAAGTGTCCAGCAGCAGGTCTTTCCTCGGAATGTTGGCCACGTGCGAGCTGCTTCCCTTTATATCCGCGTGGCTTACGCAATGCATCCCCCCCGCATGTGCAGTTAATGCTCAGCATCCATTTCGCTTCCGCTGTGCATCCGTTAGGCATCCGCTGTGCATCCGCTTCATCCGCTGTGCATCCGCTTCATCCGCTGTGCATCCGCTGTGCATCCGCTTCATCCATTCGGCGTCCACTCTGCATCCGCTCTTTCTGTTCCGCGTCCACTTTGCTGAGGCCCCCCGGAAGCCTAGCGGATGCACCATCCGCTCTCATCCGCTTCCATCCGCTGGGCTTCCGTTCTGCATCCGCTTTGCATCCGCCCTGCATTCTCCCCGCGTCCATGTTATCCGCTCCGGTTATGCAAATTTTTGCCCCTTTTGAGAGTGGATAACAACAGATGCAACATTTTGCTCGTCCGCTGTCCTTTTTGCATCCATTGGCCAGTGTGACATGGGCTTTAAAGGAAAGGACTTTAATTTCCAGTTCTTAGATACAGGCAAATCAAAATTGTGTCTCTAAGCCCATGATTAGGCCAAATACTTATCATGGTTGGAAGTTCCTTGTCTATTTGCCTAAAGTCCTTTTATTAAGCCAAATTTCTATACCCAAAA
This sequence comes from Laticauda colubrina, assembly GCA_015471245.1. Classification (NCBI taxonomy): domain Eukaryota; kingdom Metazoa; phylum Chordata; class Lepidosauria; order Squamata; family Elapidae; genus Laticauda; species Laticauda colubrina. The sequence goes on along the minus strand of BLBF01000010.1, from coordinate 24,539,924 downwards.
ATCAAGATGTAGTTGTTTCTATCCTTTATCTAACAACCAAGAAGGAAATCACAAGCATTGTAGATCTATGAGTTATATTGACAAGGCAAATGGGTGAAACTGAACATTTGTGCCAGGGATAAAGTTTTCTTACCATTTTGGTAAAAAGCAAGTGAAAGAAGACAGAAATGTACAAGAAATATTGTTCCGAGAAACTAGTCCTTTCCCTCACTACTCTTTTTCCAGCACTAACTGTCTATGTTTATGAACTGTCATTTATACAGCTATATAGTATCTTGGTGGTCTGGGATGAGGAAAGTGTTATATCCCACTCTTACTGCACTGTTAAGAAGGACCTCTAATCTCCTCATCACCACCACAAATATCATCTTGAAAGCTGATATTTCAAACTTAAAGAATTCTCGGTGGCATCATAATACACGGAAATACATTTCCTACTTGCCAATTAAGTGCTAAAATGTTTCATCTTTCCTCTCTCAAACCATTAGTAAAGAGTTGATTCCATACTGTCAAGACATGCCAACTATGAGCTATACATATACATATTCAGCAACCAATGAGCACATATTTTCACTGGGAGTTCTGCCAGCTACTGTCAAAAACAATTAAAGATTAAAAAGTAAGAACAAACATTGCTGTGGCTTGACCCTTGAACTTAAAGGAGAAGGTAAAAATGATTATCCTATTACAAAACAATGCTTTTGGCAACAGCAGGGCTGTCCTTGCACTTAAATTCTTGAAAAGAATATTTGTATGCATTGAATTCTGTATGCTTACAGACACTTTGTGCTTATGGAGAAATATCAATTGGGATGAGATGTTCTCTTATTTATTCATTCTACTGGACGGATTAAAATTCCATCTTGAAATTATTGTTGTGAGTGATGTTGTCTTGCTTCTCACAAAATGGGCAACCATTTGGTTGATTTTAGAGAAGAACACTCTGGAGAAGAAAGCACTTTGATTCTTATTTGTGTGAAAAATTGACTCTCGAATAATTCATCGTTAGTAAACAGATTTTGAAAAAGTAGATTGAAAATGGCATTGACAGCTCATTTAATACCTTGCTCAGCTAACTGTGGTTTCAAAAGTTTTGCTAGGTTATAAAAAGAAAATTAATTGGCTAAAATTGTTTCATGAGAATATATTTCATAAAATATTTTGTTCTCAGTTTAGTTCTGATATGTTGGAAGGAGTCTTGAAAACTCCTACAGTTTCTAGGATATCAGAAAAGTTTATTTACATGCTAAAAAACTGTTAAGTTTTATCAATAACTGTATAACCTCATCATGAAAAAGATCTGTCTCTGTAGCTGCAAGGTATCAAAAATGACCTGATTCCATATCATCAGTCAATCAATGTATAACTAATTAATAAATTCGGAATAAAGAATTGAAATTCCAGTTCTAGGTGTCAATGATATAAAGCAGTATTTCTCAAACTTGGCAATTTTAAGATGTGTAGTCTTCAACTCTCAGAATTCTGGGAATTGAAGTCACAAATATTAAAGTTGTCAAGGTTGAGAAATACTGCTATAAAGTGTTAAAAATTGTTAAATAATTTTCTTATAGTTTTTAGATCTGTTCTCATCAATGTTTGGCTCATTTCCCTCACTTCCACTCTTTCTTTTCTAAAGCGCAACGTAAAGTCCAGTTAAACCAACATAGATATTTTGAAGTAGATTTTTTTTCTTTTTCCCTTTTTAAAGAAGAATGTTGGGGATGAGGGATGGAATGGTTATCAGGGAAGGAAGAGGAGGACATCCTATTTCAGTGGTGTCGAGTAACAGGAGATATGGGAGATAAGGGAGAGGGCAGGCATGGGGAACACAACCTCGGTGTTTAGTACCAATCTCATGTTCTGCCTCATTGCACTCACCTCATTTTCCTAGTCAGCAGATCTGTGATGACCCTGGTCTTAAGCCCATGTCACACTCGCCAACGGATGCAAAAAGGACACAGCGGACAAGCAAAATGTTCCATCCATTGTTATCCGCTCTCAAAAGGGGCAAAAATTTGCATAACCGGAGTGGATAACACGGACGTGGGGAGGACACAGGGCAGATGCAAAGTGGAGGCGGAATGGAAGCCCAGCGGATGGAAGCGGATGGGAGTGGATGGCACATCCGCTAGGCTTCCGGGGGGCCTCAGCAAAGCATACGCGGAACGGATGAAGCGGATGCAGAGCGGACGCCGAGCGGATGAAGCGGATGCACAGCGGATGCACAGCGGATGCAGAGCAGAAGCCTAGCGGATGCCTGGCGTTAATTGCACATGCGGGGAAGATGCATTGCATCAGCCCCGCGGATATAACGGAAGCAGCTCGGAAGCAGGTCGCCATTCAGAGGAAAGACCTGCTGCCGGACGGATTGGCTGCCTTGCCTGCCCTGCCTGCATGTCTGCCTGCAAGCCTTGGTGCCAACCTTGGTGCCAGCCTTAGTTCCTGCCAGCCTCCCTGCCAGCCAGAAACCCCACAACCATGCGGAAGCACAGCAAGCCTCAGCCATCAGCTGCCAGCCCTGGCAGGAGGGACAGGGCTACCATCCTGCCCCCTGGCCCTCACTCTGGTTCTGCTGGGGCTTCTGCAGCACGGGCTCACTCTTCTGGGGCTGGCGCTTCTGCTGCTTCTGCTTCTGGAGGAGCTGATGACAAGCACTCCAGCACCAGCCACCTCCACAGCACCTGCACCCTTCACCCCTGAGACTGAACGACCAAGAGGAGTGCCAGAAACTTATTTTTGTCTTATAGCTTGTTGTTAATAAAGTCTATTTTTGATTCACACACTTGCTTCATTTCTTTTTTTAACAAAGTCTTGGTGGAAACTTTTAGAAATGGTTTAAGCCTTTGCATGCTTGTGGGATGGGTAAGAATAGCAGTGGGATGGGCAGGGATACCTTTGGGATGGGTAATAGCTGTGGGATAGATAAACCTCCAGTGCAAGCATAGTGAGACTGTATGGTCCACCCTCCCAGGTGCCACACCTATGGCCCTTTATTATCAATAACAATATAATCAATCATCCACACATGTCAACATAAACACAACTCTTTATTAAATGCCCTGTTCATTGTAGGCCCACCCAACATACATGGCCCAATCTTATCCGTGTAATGAGACAGGCTGAAGGAAGCATCCATTAATCATCTATCATCCTGTCTTGCCACTCCACTGCTCCAGCTGGGGAGTTGCACCAGTGTTTCAGGAGGTTGCGCTGCTTCTTTGCCTCACGTGAGGCTCTGTTGGGGCCTTGCACATCCTCAGTGTCTATCAGGTTTTGCCCTTGCCTCCATTCCCCAGCCTCCATGTCCCCATTGCCTTGTTGACGGTCCACAAGCCTGTTCTGCAAGACTGGGTAGCGGGTGCGCATGAGATTGTGCAGGATGCAGCAAGCTTCCATGATCCTCCTCATGGTCTCTGGGCTATGCTGCATGTTGGCAAGAAGTACCTGGAACCTGTTGTCCAGGATGCCAAAGGCATTCTCCACCACCCCGTCTTGCCCTCAACAGGCTGTAGTTGAAGATCCTCTCTTCATGGGTGAGGTATTTGGAGGTGTAGGGCTTCATGAGGTAGGTTGTGAGGGAGAAGGCATCATCCCCCACGATGAAGTAGGGCACATCTTGTGTGTCATTGGGCAGGGGGTCTGGATCTGGGAAGCCCACCATGAGGTTGCTTTCCAGCCCCTCCTTGAGGTCACTGGCATTGTATACCTGGGCATCTGAAGATGAACCGTTGCCTGAAGCATCGATGTACATGAACTTGTAGTTAGCATTGACCATGGTGAAGGGGATGATGCTGAAGAAGCCCTTGTAGTTGTCATAAGTGGACCCCGACTTGGCTGGCACTTTGCAGGCCACGTGCTTGCCATCTATGGCTCCAACGGTGTGGGGGAAGTTCCACCTCTGATCCAACTGCTCTGCAACTTTCTTCCATCCTTCTTCAGTGGAGGGGCACTGTAGGAGCTCCTCCATGTACTCTTCAATGATGGCCTGCACCACTTCTCTGACCACAAAGCTGATGGTGCTGGGTGGCACCCTCCAGCTGTACTGCATGCTCCTGTAGGTGGTCCCTGAGGCCAGGTGGCGCAGAGTGAGTGCCACCTTGAGCCCAGGTTCCAGGCTGGGTGGGAATTTGGTGTTTGTCTTGGTCAACCTGGGTGTCAGGCGCTGCACAAGTTCATCAAACATGGCTGGAGGCATCCTCATGAAGTTCTGGAACGCCCAAGTGTCTTCGTTTCTGAGCTCCACCATCAGCTTGTTGTACAGTCCGTCCTCTGCTCTTCTGGTGAACCATCTTTGGACCCAGACTTTTTTTGGGTGCCTCCTTTTCTTCCCATAGTAGTGTTCACAGAGCCTGTAGATGGTTTCGCACTGTTGCAGAAGGATGGCGGCTGCCGAAAGGACTTTGTCACAATCCACGGTGGACATGACTGGATGTTGTGGAAGAGGAAGAGCCAGACGAAGGCTGCAGAGGTCTGCACCGCTGGGCTGCTGTTCTGAAAGTGAGATGCAGGTGAGTTTCTCCCCCTTTTTATGGGCAGTATAGGTTTTCCGCTAGGCATCCTCTAGGCATCCTGTAGACATCCTTAATATCCGAGATAGGTCCCCTCTGCAAACATTTTTTCCGTTTTAAGTGCTTTGTTTCCGTTTTGCATCCGCTAGGCATCCGTTCTGCATCCATTCTGCATCCGTTCCACTTCCTCCCTGTGTCCGAGCGGATGCGAGTTGCGCGGATGCGGAACGGATTCCTAGCGGATATAGCGGATGTGTAATGGATGCATAACGGATGCGTAGCGGATGCGTAGCGGATGCGTAGCGGATGAGTAGCGGATGCAGAATGGACGAACTGGATACATTTTCCGCGCAAAAGTTTTTGGCACCCCAAAACTTTTGGAGCGGATGAAAAGTCCATAAACGGATGCTGGACGGATAGAGAGGAAGCAAAACGGAGGCAGTGAGTACAGAACGGATACATCGCGTTAACCAACGGATGGCAAGGTTTTTTTTCCGCTTTACATCCTCATTGCATCCGTTGGTTCAGTGTGACATGGGCTTTAGACTTCTGCTTTTAAATGTGAGATCAGCTTGCAATAAGGCTAGCCTTTTTGCCAATATGATCCTCGAAGAGAAGGCTGATATGGCTTGTATAAATTAAACTTGGCTGAACCCAGAGGGCAGCGTTCGTCTTACAGAAATGTGCCCAGTGTGTTATTGAGCATTGCACCACTCTTGACCACAGGGCTGGGGAGGAGGTTTGGTTGTTGTTATCAGAGAACCTCTAGTAGCCTCCAGAGGCACTGTTCAACAAGTCTCCAGCTGTGAGACCCTTTTTCTTAGATTGGGTTCAAGGGATCAGGTGGGATTGCTGCTGCTTTACCAGCCTCCCTGCTGCATGGCAGCTTCCCTACCTGGGCTCCTGGACCTCACCGCAGGACTGGCAATGGAATTCCCCAGGCTTATAGATCTGGGGGATTTCAACTTGCCTTCTCTGGGGTTGGGGTCAGAGGTAGCCCAAGATTTTATAGAAACTATGACTTCCATGGGCCTGTCCCAGATTATCCAGAGCCTGACTAGTAATAGTGGTCACACTCCCGATTTGGTGTTTTTGTCGGAGCAGTGTCTATGTGACCTGGAATTGATAGACCTCTCCTTGGTCCCCTTGTCATGGTCAGATCACCATCTGCTGGCAATGAGTTTCTCAAAAGCTGCATGCAGGAAGGCAGGACCTATTAGATTGGTCCGCCCCATTGACTAATAGACTCAGATAGGTTCCAGAAGGAGCTGGGGGTATAGCTACAGGTCTATTATGCAGTCCAGTCGAGTTCTTAGTCACTGTTTGGAATAGGAAGGTGACTGAGGCTCTGGATAGGATTGCACCCTTCTGACCTCTCCTCACCCACAGACCTCTCTGTGCCCCATGGTATACAGAGGAACTGAGAGGGATAAAATGCATGAGGAGACATCTAGAGCACTGCTGGCGGAAAACAGGAGATGAACTCGATTGAACACAGGTAAGAACTGCTACTAAGGCCTACCTTGTGGCGATTTGTGAAGTGAAGTGTAAATACTTCTCCACACTAATTGCATCTGCAGATAATTGCCCAGTGACCCTCTTTTAAGTGAGCCGTCTCCTCTTAGGGAAGAAGGAGATAGAGGCACACCTGAAGGGGTGCACTGAGGAATTTATGGATTTTCTGGAAGACAAAATCGCTCAACTTTGTTCCTAGTTAGATGCCGGCATGGTTGCTGATCTGGTGGAAGCTGCTGTGGCAGGTTCTTGCCCTGTTATCTGGGAACAGTTTGACCCTGTTGCTCCTGAGGAAATGGACAAGATCCTAGGGAGTATGCGGGCAAGCACCTGTATTTTAGACCCATGTCCCTCCTGGCTTGTGAAAACTTCCCAGGAGGTGACAGGCGGGTGGACTCTGGCAGTTGGTTTTTGTTTTTTGTTTTGTTTTGGGGGCTTTTTTCCCTCAAATTTTGTTCTATTGTACTTTACTCATTTATTTGATTCTTTTTGTTAGTTCTTATTGTTTTTATTTTTATTTTTTGTTTTAAATAAGATTTTACAATGTGTAAGCCACCTTGAGTCACCATGAGCGAATAGGCAGTAATATAAATCAAATAAATAAATAAACAAACCAGCCAATTCATCTTATTCTTTCCCATATCTCACTGAATAAGGAGTTAATGCTATGGAAACCAAATACATTATTGCTCTTTTATTTCCACCACAAGATTTTCAGGTTTCTTGTTATACTAACTGTGTCCCTATGCAATTTAGGAGACTGATAAAACTAGCTGCATGTATAAGATTTCAGTATGAATAATATATACTGATTGGACATTATTGGACATCTTAACTTCAAAGCAATGTTGGCACACCTGCCTATAATTAGTGGTCCAGAAAGAAGCAAAGGCTGTATGCTTTCCCATCTAGACATTCCTTATGAGACAAATAGCCTAAGATAAACCTTTCAAATGAGCCTGCATATAAGTTCTTCAATTATATCTGACAACTGCTTGTCAGATGTTTCAACTATTGATCATGCTTAAGGGCCTGTCACATAGGCCGACAGATGCAAAACATATGTAAAAAGGACACAGTGGATGAGAAAATTTTCCATCCGTTGTTATCCACTCTCAAAAGTGCCCCGAATTTGCATAAGCAGAGCGGACAACAACGGAAAGGAACGGACGGGGAGAGGATGTAGCCAGGATGTTAAGCGGATGCTCCACGGAAGCCTAGGGGATAGAAGTGGATGGAAGTGGATGGCACATCCACGGGGCTTCCGGGGGAGCACAGCGAAGCGGATGTGCAACGGAAGGAACGGATGCAGAGCGGATGCCAAGCGGATGAAGCAGATGCATCAAGGAAGCCTAGAGGATGCCTAGCAGATGCCTAGTGGATGCAAAGCGTTCACTTGCACATGCGGGGAGGATGCATTGCGTCAGCCCCGCGGATATAAAGGGAAGCAGCTCGCAAGCAGGTCACTATTCAGAGGAAAGACCTGCTGCCGGACACAGCTCCAGCCAGCCAACAACCATGGGGAAGAAGAGGAAGCCTCTGCCATCTGCTGCCAGCCCTGGCAAGAAGGACAGGGGCACCATCCCACCCCCTGGCCCTGACTCTGCTTCTGCTGGGGCTTCTGATGCTCGGGCTGACCCTTTTGGTGCTGGTGCTTCTGCTGGCGCTGCTCCTGGTGCTGGGGCTTCTGCTGGGGCTTACGCTGCTGGCCCTGCTCCTGGTGCTGCTGCTTCTGCTGGTGCTCACTCTTCTGGCGCTGCTCCTGGTATTGGTGCTTCTGCTGGTGCTTACTCTGCTGGCGCTGCTCCTGGTCCTGCTGGTCCTGCTGGTCCTGCTGGTGCTCCTGGTCCTGCTGGTGCTGCTGGTGCTCCTGGTCCTGCTGGTGCTCCTGGTCCTGCTGGTCCTGCTGGTGCTGGTGGTGCTTAATCTGCTGCTGCTGATCCTGGTCCTGCTGGTGCTGCTGGTGCTGCTGGTGCTGCTGGTGCTGCTGGTGCTGCTGGTGCTGCTGGTCCTGCTGGTCCTGCTGGTCCTGCTGGTCCTGCTTTTGCTGCTCCTGTTGTTGTTGTTGTTGCTGCTGCTGCTGCTACTGCTACTGGTGTGGTGGAGCAGCCCCGAGAACCTCAAAGCCCCTCTGATGAGGGCCCAGATGGCCCTGCCAGAGGGAGGAAGAGGCATACGAATGAATGGGAGAGGAGGCAATACTCCATCAAAGAGGAACATGAGGATGAGGTGCACGAATGGCTGAGGGAGAATGAGTATCTATGGCGGAAGGGACACAAGCTCTATCGAGAAACCAAAAGGAAGCAGGCTGCTTGGAGAGAGAAGGCAGAGAGCCTAGGCTACACTTCGGAGGTCCTTCTCAGCTGGTGGAAGCACATGCACACCTGGTACAGGAAGCTACACCTCAAGAAATCTCGCCAGGCCACAGTCAACCTAACGGACCGGGACACCTATGTGATGGCCAAGTGCAGCTTCTTGGAGGGTGAGATCCATCACCGAGGAGCAGCCCCTCTGACAACCCTCTCTCTCAGGCCAGTCCTCTTCTGGCCAAGAGTCAGCTCCTGTTTCCAGGCAGGTATCTGTGGAGTGCCCCACAACGGAGACCCCCCTGACAGGTGCACTCCCCATGGCAGAGCACGTGGAGGACCCCCTGATGCAGTGGGAGCAAGGAGAGGGCACTGACACCAGAAACCAACCCACATCCACCCCCAGCTCCACCTCCACAGAAAGCAGGCAGAGAGGCAGACCGGAGGGACAGAGCCACACTGTCAGGCTGGAGATCAGGGACACCATCAAAAGCAGCGTAGATCTCCTCTCTCAGCTGGTACACACCAACATTCCATCCTCAAACCGAAAGCCCTTCCTCACCTACATAAACCAGACCCTCCTGGACATGTCCGAATCACAATACCAGGTGATAAAGGAGAGGATCACAGGTCTTCTGCACAACCCTCCAGGCCCAGCTAAACCTGCTCCCACCCAGTCCAGGCCTGCTCCTCCACCCCAGGTGATCTCACAGCCCTTCCAAGGCTTTCCACAGGCCCTCACCTACCAGGAGCTCCAGCAGCACAGGCAGCCCTTCCCAGTCCAGGCACAGGTTCATCATATGCCACCGGTGCCACCGATGCCACCGATGCCATGGATGCCACCGATGCCACCAACTGCACCGATGCCACCCATGCCATAGATGCCACCCATGCTACAGATGCCACCCACGCCTCACTTCGCTCACCTGCAGACCAGACATCCCCACTACACTCCTCCTTCCTCCACCCCACAGCCAAGCCCAGCCCCAGTACATCTGTCATTGGTCTTGGGACTGACACCCCATGTCCTGGAGGAAGGGGCTCTCAACATCACAGGACTGAGACAGCTCTCTGAGAGCTTCCTCCACACACCATCCCCTGTTGTCCTCTCGGGGCCAGGCACCCCAATGGCGCCTGAGACCAGCACTCCAGCAGCAGTCACCTCCACAGCACCTGGACCCTTCACCCCTGAGACTATGGGCATGCCTCAGAGTGACTGAGAAGAGTACCAGAGACTGGGTTGATACCTGTTGACTTTATCTTTGCATGGGACACTTGGGTCATTTTCTTTTACAGTTTGTTATTAATAAAGTTTATCTTTGCTTCACACACTTGCTTCATTTATTTTAGTAAATAAAGTCTTGGTGGAAACTTTTAGAAATAGTTTAAGCCTTTGCATGCTTGTGGGATGGGTAAGGATAGCAGTGGGATGGGCAGGGATACCTGTGGGATGGGTAACAGCTATGGGATGGACAGGGATACCTGTGGGATGGGCAGGGATACCTTTGGGATGGGTAAGGATAGCTGTGGGATAAGGATATTTGTGGGATAGATAAGCCTCCAGTGCAAGCATAGTGAGACTGTATGGTCCACCCTCCCAGGTGCCACACCTATGGCCCTTTACTATCAATAACAATGTAATCATTCATCCACACATTTCAACATAAACACAACTCTTTATTAAATGCCCTGTTCATTGTAGGGCCACTCAACATACATGGCACAATCTCATCAGTGTGATGAGACAGGCTGAAGGAAGCATCCATTAAGCATCTACCATCCTGTCTCGCCACGCCACTGCTCCAGCTGGGGAGTTGCACCAGTGTTTCAGAAGGTTGCGCTGCTTCTTCCCTTCACGTGAAGCTCTGTTGGGGCCTTGTACATCCACAGTGTCTATCAGGTTTTACCCTTGCCTCCATTCACCAGGCTTCATGTCCCCATTGCCTTGTTGATGGTCCACAAGCCTGTTCTGCAACACTGGGTAGCGGGTGCGCATGAGATTGTGCAGGATGCAGCAAGCTTCCACGATCCTCCTCACGGTCTCTGGGCGATGCTGCATGGTGGTGAGAAGTACCTGGAACCTGTTGGCCAGGATGCCAAAGATGTTCTCCACCACCCGCCTTGCCCTGGACAACCTGTAGTTGAAGATCCTCTCTTCACGGGTGAGGCATCTGGAAGTGTAGGGCTTCATTAGGTAGGTTCTGAGGGAGAAGGCGTCATCCCCCACGATGAAGTAGGGCACATCTTGTGTGTCGTTGGGCAGGGGGTCTGGATCTGGGAAGCCCATGATGAGATTGCATTGAAGCCCCTCCTTGAGGTGACTGGCATTGTATACCTGGGCATCTGAAGATGAGTCGTTGCCTGAAGCATTGATGTACATGAACTTGTACTCAGCAGAGACCATGGTGAAGAGGATGATGTTGAAGAAGCCCTTGTAGTTGTGATAAGTGGACCCTGACTTTGGCTGGAGCTTTGCAGGCCACGTGCTTGCCATCTATGGCTCCAACGATGTGGGGGAAGTTCCACTTCGGACACCACTGCTCTGCAACTTTCTTCCAGCCTTCTTCAATGGAGGGGCACTGGAGGAGCTCCTCCAGGTATTCTTTGATGATGGCCTGCACCACTTCTCTGACCACAATGCTGATGGTGTTATGTGGCACCCTCCAGCCATACTGCATTCTCCTGTACGTGGTCCCTGAGGCCAGGTGGCGCAGAGTCAGTGCCACCTTCAACCCAGGGTCCAGGCTGGGCCGGAGGTTGGTGCTCTGCTTGGTCAACCTGGCTCTCAGCCACTCCACAACTTCATCAAACATGGCTGGCGGCATCCTCATGAAGTTCTGGAATGCACGAGGGTCTTCGTTCCTCAGCTCCACCATCAGATTGTTGTACAGTCCGTTCTCTGCTCTTCTCCCGATCCATCTTCGGACCCAGACAGTTCTTGGATGCCTCCTTTTCTTCGGGTAGAACAGGTGAAAGAGCCTGTAGATGGCTTTGCACTGTTGTAGAACGATGGTGGCTACCAAAAGGAGTGTGTGATGATCCATGGTGGAGATGATTGGATGCTATGGAAGAGCAAGAGCAAGATGAAGGCTGAAGAGGTCTGCACAGCAGGGCTGCTGGACTGAAAGTGAGATCCAGGTGATTTCTCCCCCTTTTTATAGGAAATATAGGTTTTCCGCTAGGTGTCCTTTTGCATCCTCTAGGCATCCTGCAGACATCCTAAACATCCGAGGTACGTCCCCTATACAAATGTTTTTTTCTGTTTTAATGCTTTGTATGCGAGCTGCATCCGCTTTCATCCTTTCTACGTCCATGCTACTAACGCTTTGTGTCTGTTCCGCGTCCGTTTCGCTTCCTCCCTGTGTCCGTTTTCCACTGGAGCGGATGCGAGTAGCGCGGATGCGCAGCGGATGCCTAGCGGATATAGCAGACGCATAACGGATGACGACGGACATCTAACAGATGTTCCCCATATGCGTAGCGGATGTAGAACGGATGTGTTGGATACATTTTCCGCTCAAAAAGTTTTGTTCAGCTCAAAACTTTTTGAGCGGATGAAATGTCAGTGGACGGATGCTCGACGGATAGAGAGGATGAATAACAGACGCAGTGAGTACAGAACGGATGCATCGTGTTAACCAACAGATGGCAAGTGTTTCTCTCCATTTTACATCCTCTTTCCATCCGTTGGTGCTGTGTGACAGGGGCTTTACAGTTTTTGTTTCCATGAAGAGTGAAAACACTCATCTGATATATTTATTCCTGTATTATACTGCTTTGTGTTTAAGAAAACAAGTCATATAACAGGGCTGTCAAACTCCCAGCCTATGGGCTGGATGCATCATGTGCTGGCCACACCCACGCCTGGTTTAATGAAAGGGGGAAAGTTCCTGATACGTCACATGATGTCACAGTGACAATGTGAGTTTGACACCCCTGCTCTTTTATACAGGAAAAGAGTTTATGTATCTACAAGCAGTCTGTTCAAATTTATGAAATTTTAATTTATTTAGGTTTTTTTAGTTTATTTTTTATTTAGGAGACAAAACTTTTAGAAAATTACACTGCATTCGTTTGACAGTCATTTGTAATTTCCATTATTTAACAGAATTAAAATAAATTTCTCAAACACCCAACTCAACGTTAAATGTCACTTAAATGTATACGGTTAATAAAATCATTACTTCTAAAATTAAGAGCAGATTATTTTTAGCCATGATGCAAAGACAACAGATGGAAGGATTTATATATAATTCAGGTATATGGAACATGGGATTTTCAGGACAAACATTTATATCAGGACCTAAATAGTTGAGTCAACAGTTGTGAGAAAAGTTCTTTCTTTTTATATGATGTAATCTTGATTAATGTCATTTGAACCAATAATCACAGCAATTTTGGCTCCCCTGGCTTTTTTTTAAATAGGGTTTGTCCAAGTATTGGCAAGGATCCCAGCCTCTTTCATGTGGATTGCACATTTTTGTAATCGAAAATCTAGACTGAATTTAAAGAATTATTTTACAGTCTCTCCATTTTCATAACAGATTTATTACATCATTTAATATCTTGATTGTACTTCAATCAGTATTAAATATTTTATAAGAGCATTGTGGAAAGCAGCAAAGATAATTAATTTAGAAAGGAGAGGAAAAGTAAGACAGCAGAAGGATAAGACCACCAGCTTACTTGAATCCATTCTTTTCATGTTTCAGATGTCACATCTGCCCTGGCTGTTAAAATTGTTTTTTTTTTTTCCTTATTTAGATGTTAGGATTAATTTGGTTATCACACCAACCTTCCCCAACCAGGTGTTTGTCAGTTGTTTAGACCCAGTTCCCGGGATTCCAGTGGAGGAGTGAAAACTAATGCATCCAGAAGGCCTCTGTTTGGAAGAGGCAATGTGAAACATGAGTTAAAAGGCATGGAAGACATATGCTAATAAAAAGAAATGTTTTGCTCCTTCTCCAGTAGTTCCAATGTTAAAGTTCTAAGAATCTAGAAAAGAAATGTTAAACAGTTACTAAAATAGCCCATATTTAAGCAATCTGAACTTACAACTGACCTCTTTTAAGTGAGGTGAGATGGACAACAGCTGCTTAGTACAGCTCTTCTTTTTTGAAAATAAGACTGAAATAAAAAAAAAAACAATGCAAAATTCCAGTGTATGTGTGGGTATACATACATTCTCACACACACACACACACACACACACACATTTTGCTCCCCTGTAATTAGAAGAGAAAAAGTAAGAAAGGAGAAGGATAAGACATCAACTTGTTTGAATCCATTCGAAAGTTCTGTTTATTTATGCCAATTTGGACTTGATGTCCAGAAAAGAATTTTGAAAATAACTTTGAATTTTCAGTGATCTAGTGGAAAGAGAAAATTTGCTGGTGACCTGAAAGTACCTCCAAGCCTGTGGGATTGCACAAAAAAACAACATGCATAAGAAAAACAGTTGTGGGAAGAGGGATGTTTTGTTTTTTGTTTTACAGCTGTTTGCATAGCCTGCAGTTTGATATTTCGAAGCTACTAATATTTTGAAAGGAAAGGGTGAGGGAGATTTCTAGTCTATTTCTATTTCACAAGGTTTTACATCTGTTCCCCTGGGAGTCTGTTCTGTCCTATTTTTTCACTGGTTTGTGAAGGTTTATGTACTGCATAGATATTTTATGTAAGCCTAGGCTTAAAAACATGTCCTCTATCAAAATACACATTTCAAAAGGTACCAGTCATAGAAGTGTTTTTCTTGAACCTTCTTTAAACACTTTATAAATTAAAAGAGTCTGCAAAATTTCTGAGACATCTGGATCAAGTAAGTTCTGATCAAAATGAGCAAAAAATCAAATTTCCTGAAACTCTCTTAGTCTGGACTATTGATAAGTTATCCATTATCACTTTTACTACAACAGTGTTATGTGACAGATTTGCACATAAATGAAAAAAGTTCAACCCTAGAATAAGCATGATAAATACCCATTATATTCATATTTGCTTTCTTGGTAAATTGTTATGCAGAGCACTGGAAAGGAAAAAGAAATGCTAAAATTAAAAAAAGAAAAGCAATGGAGGGGATAGAAGAAAAACAAAATTAGTTTATGCTCACAGCAGTTTTCTGTACCTGTAGACAATCTATTTCTCATCTATCTACCTACCTAGCTATCTATCTGTCTAATCTCTTCATATATTGCCTTTTTCTTTTGTTATTTAAACTTTTCATTTCTCTTTCTGAGGATCTTATCAATTCCATTCCACATTGACTTTTCAAGTCTTCCCTTTTCATTTTTGCTTCATTACTCAAGTCCTCATTCATTCTGCCTGCATAACCAAACCACCTTAATGACCCTTTTTCATTAGGGTCATTCATTTTTTAATATATCTGCTTCAATTTAGCATCCATTCACTCTTGACCCTACATTTCTTGATTAACCACACACTTCATAGATATCCCATTTCCACTTCATTTCATTTATTCTTACAATACATTGTATTTGATCTACCCCACTATCAAGAGAGATGCAGTCAACCATTCTGGAATTATCCCATTCTTCAGTTTCTGATTTTCTATCACAGGATTTTATTAGGATAATTTCCCTAAGAATTACATGTAAAATGATGCTGAATACATATGTTGTTGCCTTTTTTTTACAAAATAGGCATTCTGATAAATGAACTTCTGAAGTACAAAAATGCCTCCTGATTACTTCTAAGGGTGTTAAAAATACTAAGCAGAAGAAGCTAGAGAAACTTAATTATGTTACAAATAAATAGCTTAGAAGTATCACTAATGGAAGAATCCAAATTACCTGACTTGAAGATTTATGAACTTCATGCGTGAAATCTGATTGAGATATTTTAGAACAATTAAACCAAGCCACTGTGTCAAACTCCAGCCCATGGATCGGATGTGTAATCTGCTGGCCATGTCCATGCCCGGCTTAGCAAATGGGGAAAAAGTCCCGATATATCATGTGATACTGCTGTGACATTTGAGTTTGATATCCCTGTTGTAGACCATCTAAATTTCCTTCATTATGTTGTGCTTAAAAAGTATAAAGGAAGATTTGCTGAGAAGTTACTCTGAAGTGCTTATTGTTGCTGTTCTGCCTTTGTAGGTACAACATGCTCACATTCTTGTAAGTAGTGAAGAGAAGCTTTTCCTTTTACTGACCTTTTGTATGTTTGCTTTTAACTTAATGAAATTTACAGCCAATAATCCAGGATTATTGTTGCTGTATATGTTGTGACAATTTGTGCTATTTTTTGGCAGTAAGGGAGAAATGCCTTTCATAAATATATTGAGATCAGCTCAAGGTATCCAGAGTTCATTTTTCTTCAAACTTTAAATGAAGGTGAGAATTTGATAGGAAGGGGAAGGTTAGATTTAACAAAGCTTAAGAGCTTGCTTTTAGATAAGCTTCAGGTTGAAATTATACAAAAACAGGTCAATATATTTTAAAAGAATTCTGCTAATTATGGATTGTTAGATTTAAATTTAATACTCTTTCATGAAGGCAAATTTCAATTGTGCAAGGGCCTCTTACATTTTTCACTTTCTTTCCAGGAAGTGAGAATACCAATAAGAAGATTCTTATACAATTTTATATAAAATATTCCTTTAGATTAAAGCATATAGGAGACCCTGATTACTCTATTCAGAAACTCCTCCTTCATGTGTGAAGTCTGATTGAGAGATTCTGGAACTGTACTGTATCCTTCATTAGTATATAAAACATGATTGATTCTCATAAATCAGCAAAAAAAATTATCAGAAGGAACAGATGTGGGATTATTTTCTGTACACATTCCTATCACTATCATAACTATGACTCTATAAACTAGTATTGAAGGCATTTTCATGCCAAAATCTCAGAACTAACCTTGTGGTTCTCAGTCAAGGTCTTGCAAGAACAGTAGCTTTCCTTCTCACTTAGTTCTTGAGATGGTGCTGTGGAATTACTATGTTCCAATAAAGCAAATGAGCTACAATTGTTTAAATAAGAATATATTGTGTCTTTTATTCATGCATAGTTCTGTTGGTTTCTCACAGCTTTATTTAAGACAAGAGTAGCCAATCATTGTCCCAGCCTAAAATTCTCTCTGAAATCTTTACTTAACAAAGTAGAAATTGACTCAGTGATCTGAAGTCATCCAAACTTATTCAAACAAATACTAACATCTGTATGACATTTTCCTCATTAACCAATCCTTTCTAGGATTACCCAACACCGATACTTCTGTCCCTCTCTGTCTCTCTTTAAAAGCTGGTTACTTCCAAAGTTTGTCCAAGTACATGAACTTTATTCACCCCTCTACAAAGTAGAAAAGAACTAAGTATAAAATAAATTGTTCACTCTGGATAAATATGATGCAAGTCACTTGTGAAACAGCAGATCTGCAACTCCTCCAAATATCTGTTTGTTTTGGATATTTTAGGCACAAGTTGAATGTTTTGGTTTTTAATTGTGAATTGTTTTGTTAGTACCCAAATATATGAAAATGAACTTTTGAGTAAAAAAATAAATACTCAACAGCATTCAGCTTTTTCTTCTCTATTTTAGAGTACATTAAGCAAAGTTCAAGGAGTGGCCAAAATCAAGGAGTAAGTCTTAACAAAGGGAAATCTAAAGTGCTTCTTCAAATAGGAGAAAACAGTTGGGGTGCACCTGGTTTTACAGCAGTACATATTATGAAAATTTAGCAATTTTAATTAGCTATTAACTGAATGGAAATTATCAATGGGTCTTTCGCTAAAAAAAAAACCACCAGGAAATCTGATCATGGGATTATCAAATTATATCTAATTTAATTATATTAAAATAGATACTTATTAGAAAATAATAGCAAGTGGTCAATCCTTTGCTTCTTTGAAATTGGACATTGCTGATGTCTAATGTTTCACAACTAGAAACTGATATTCTAAACTCTTCAAAATTGAAACATCAGCATATTTTTTATTTTTTCTAACTTTTCCCTAGCATGTATAGTTTTGCATACAATTTTTCCTATTTAACAACTTTTGACAGGGGTAGCCCTGTACAGAATTTATATAAAAATATAGATCCCATCCTTCTAATACAAATCCATCACTCTTTTTAATATATACTATTTATGGGCAACATTTCAAAGCACAAGCTCTTTTTTTGGATTGTCTTTGGATTGTTTACTGTGTTCGGAACAAGACAAAATAGAGAGACTGAACATGGCTGGTGACCTAGACAAGGTGAATGAGTAGACCTGGCTAATTCTTATTTGGGAAACTACAGTGACATCAAAGAACATAGGTAAGAATGATAAATATTTATTTTTTCAATTGTGAAAGGAACCAATGGCAACTTTAAGATATGTGGACTTTGACTCCTGAGGAATTCTGGGAGTTGAAGTCCACACATCTTAAAATCACCAAGGTTGGGAAACCTTTCTGTAGACATATCTATGAAGTTGCCAGAAGTAACATTTATCTCCAGTTGCTCTTCTTTTTTACATATTCACTGCTTTTCTTCTGCAGTCTGAGGAATACATCTCAGGTGATTTGTTCTCACTGAGCTGAAGTCTTTCTTTTATATGGCCAACATTTTTCAGTGATACAGTCATTCGTAAGTTTTGCAAAGCAGATAACAGACCCAGGGAAAAATACTTTTTTTCAGACAAATTTTGGGGATTGCCTGTTCTTTTTTTTTAAGAATTTTCTTAATTTTCTACAAACAGACGGAGCTTTGTCTCGGTGTTACAGCTGCAATCTCGGGGCTCTGAGATCGCAGCTGATATTTTCGCCCCTGGTCGGTCCTAACGGACCTAAACCGTCCCGTAGAGACGGGGATTGTGAAGGGCATAGTCCCAGGATCCCAGAGATATCGCAAAATCTCTGGTTTGATCCGGGAGAAGCCCTTTTGCTGGCAGCGGAAAGGCAGCCTCCAAAGCTGCTGAAGTCGGGACAGCTCCGGAAAGAAAGTGATTTAAATGAGCGTGTATCGGTTGGGTGAGAAATTCCTTTTGTATAGTAAATTGATTGAGACTTGAAAGGACATCCTGAACAAAGAAGAAATCTGTGACTTTATTTTTGTTTGACTGAAACTTGGCTGAGCGGCGTTTAAGTGATGTCAAACTGAGACTTGGATTCTTTCCTTATTTTTTTTCTGAGGACTTTAATGTGACTTTGTAGGTAACCGGATTGAATTTTCTCTTATATATATTTTTATGCTTCTCTTGATTTTTATTTTTATTTTTTTTTAATTTTCTTTTTAGGATAGAGGCTCCCTTTGATTATCTTTTTTTTCTTCTTGTTTGAGTTTTTTAAAAATATTTTTTTTTCTGGCTGGGGGGGGAAAGAGTAGTAAGAGATGCTGCAACACTGCCAACTAGAGGCTTGAAAATACTTTATTTGAATTGGGGAGAAAAGCACTCCTTTTCAAGGACATTTTAATGTGATAAGATAGAGGGAGAACGCAGTAAAATATTATTACAGGTGCTTCCTTGGACTCTTATCAATATTTCAACACTTGAGGCTTGGCTTTGAAGCTGCTGGAGAAGACAGTCATAATAAGAGCCTTGGATAAGGAAATAAAGTGCAGTGTACAGTGCATGCATATATATATATATATATATATATATATATACCTCTGAAATTCCTACTCGCCAGATTTTTTGTTAATTTTAACTCTAGTATTTTTGCTTTTTATTTTAAAGGGAAAGCCTTAGAGCTCTTTCTTTTTTTTCATGCTTCTTTGCTTCTTCCATCTACCACCTTGTTTTTGTTTTGTTTTTTGTTTTTATTATTATTATTATTATTATTATTATTTTTATTATTATTATTATTTTCTTTTTTTTTTTTTTTTTTAATGGTGGATTACTTCAATTGGACTAGGGTCTAGAAGAACCTGAAGATCTTTCTTTTTCCTTTCCCCCCCTTTTTTTTGGGGGGGGGGGTTTTGGGCTTTTTACTATTGGATTTTTTATTTTTATTTTTTTGGACTATATTTGGTTACTATATTAGCTGGATTGAAAGTCAAAGAGAACCTGAAGCTTTGGAAGCATTAAAATGAGCAGGAAACCAAAATCATTTGGCATTTCTGTTTCTACCTCTGCTTCCCCACCATCTGAAGGACAACATTTAATTCAGACAATGTTGAAGCAAGATAAAGAACAAGAAAAAGTAAATTTACAGACGATTATGCAAGGAATTCAAGATATTAAGATAAAAATAGATGCTATGGATCAAAGAATAGAGAAATCTGATGAAAATATTAAACAAATGATGGGGAAGTATGAGGAGAGATTCCAAAAAATTGAGGAAGAAGGAAAACAAAGAGAGGAGAAGATTGGAAATATTGACACTAGATTAACAGTGGTAGAACAAGAAAAAAATGGGATGTTGAGGTGGGAGATGGAAAGGTCAGAATTTTATCTTAGATTCCAAAATATAGAAGAGGAAAAAGGAGAAAATTTGGCTGCGATAATGATAGAAATGCTGGCAGACCTTCTGGAAATTACAGAGGAAAAGATGATGGATGGAGTAGATGAGATATATCGAGTTTATACAAGATATGCGATGAGAAATAAACTACCAAAGGAAGTTCATATCAGATTTACCAAAAAATCCATCAAAACACAGATATTGCAAGTGGTAAGAGAGAAAACATTGAAATATAAAGGTAAAGAGATTGTGGTTTTAAAACAAATACCTAGAAGAGTGAGAGAGATGAGAAGAGAATACCGATTTCTGACCAAAATACTATTAGAAAATGAAGTGAACTATAGATGGCTGATACCAGAAGGACTAA
This sequence comes from Laticauda colubrina, assembly GCA_015471245.1. Taxonomy (NCBI): domain Eukaryota; kingdom Metazoa; phylum Chordata; class Lepidosauria; order Squamata; family Elapidae; genus Laticauda; species Laticauda colubrina. Next base: position 24,519,815 of record BLBF01000010.1, on the reverse strand, counting down.
TCTTTACGTGGCAAGAACAGAGACAGAGAATTGATTCGATTGAAAAAGCAGAACTTTTCTACGCAGAATTTTTTGGAAGAAGAAAAGAGGAGGTAGAGAAAGAGGTCTCATTAATTGAGTTTCAGGAGGAACAACTGGAGATTGAAAAAGAGAAAGGAGTTGTAGGTGGACAGGTAGACAGTAAAGAACAACGTGAAGTGAGAACTACGAGAGCTGTTAGACCTAAATATAAAGCATAATCATGGAAGAAAAAAAACTGATTACAATGAATATAAATGGACTTAACTCAGCTGTTAAAAGAAGAAAAACCTTTCATAAATTAGAGAAATTAAAATTTGATATAATTTGTTTACAAGAAGTTCATATTAAAAAACAACATGAGCAATTGTTAGTACAGCCAAAATTAGGGAAAATATTTACTTCTTTGATTCAATGTAAGAAAAGGGGAGTGGTTCTCTACATTAAAGAGGATATCCCAGCAAAACTGATTTACACGGATGAAGATGGAAGAGTATTAATGGTGGAAATAATGGACAATAATAAAAAAATACTCTTGCTTGCAATTTATGCCCCGAATGATAAACAAGAAGAGTTTTATAAAAAACTACATATGGAAATAATTAGATTGGACTATGTTAACATAATTATGATGGGAGACTTTAATGGAATTGTGGACAATAAATTGGACTATATAACAACAACAACAAAACAAAATAGAAAGGTTCTCCCTAAATCTTTTTTTAAAATGACAGATGAATTAACTTTAAAAGATATTTGGAGGGAAAGAAACATTAAAGCTAAACAATATACTTTTTACTCTAATAGACATTTATCATGGTCCAGATTAGATATGATTTGGATCTCAACAGAATTAATATCCATTATTCAAGAAACAAGTATTGAAATGAGTACTTGGGCAGACCATAGTCCAATGACAATTAAATGGAAGGGACAAAAAAAAAGATCGAGATGGACATTAAACAATACTATTTTAAAGGAGAAAGACTTTATACAATGGATGGAGAAGGAATTGGTTTTTTTCTTTAAAGAAAACAAAAAAGAAGATACTTCAATACAGAATGTTTGGGATACAATGAAGGCATATGCTAGAGGTTTGATAATAGATTATACAAGAAAAAAGAATATTAGGAAAAGACAAACCTCCAAGATCCTGGAAGATGAATATAAAAGACTTGAAAAAGAACTACAGAAAATGCCACAGAAAAAAGATATTAAATTGAAACTGGATGTAATTAAGCATAAAATGGAATTAATAGAGAAAGAAGAACTGGCACAGAAAATTAGAAATTCTAAACAGAATTATTTTGAAGACGCAAATAAACCAGGTAGATGGCTAGCATATAAACTGAGAAAGGAGAAGGAATCAAGAAAAATATTGAAACTAATAGATGATCAAGGTCAAGTTTGTTGTGGTAATAAGGAGAAAAAGGAAATTATTCGAGATTTCTATGGACAACTATATAAACAAGAGAATATTGATGAGGAAAAAATTAAACAGTATTTACAGAATGTTAACTTACCGAAGATACCTAAAGAGACTGAAGAAATGTTAGAAAGCAATATAACAATGATGGAATTAAATGAAGCATTTAAGAGACAAAATAATGGGAAAGCACCAGGTCCAGATGGGCTTCCGGCAGAATTCTATAAAAAATTTCAAGAATCATTGAACATCCCATTGTTAGAAGTTATGAATGAAGTTATGTTAAAGAAGATGACACCCAAAACATGGTCAGAGGCTGAAATTACACTTATTTTAAAAGAAGAGGCTGACCCGTTGCAAATTAAGAATTATAGACCTATTTCCTTATTGAATGCAGATTATAAAATCTTTGCTTCAATTTTAGCAGAAAGACTGAAAAAATATTTAAATAATTTTATCCATCCAGATCAAAATGGATTTCTGCCAAAGAGACAAATTAGAGACAATATGAGAGTAATTTTGGATACTTTGGAATATTATGAGGCTCATCCTGAGAAACAAATGGCTTTGATATTCCTAGATGCTCAAAAAGCATTTGACAACGTGAACTGGAGATTTATGTTATTACTATTGGAACAGATGGGTTTTGCCAGAAAATTTATTCAAGCAATAGAAACCATATATAATAAACAGACAGCAAAGGTAATGGTGGAGGGAGAGTTTACAGATCTTATTAATATAAGAAGAGGCACAAGACAAGGATGTCCCCTATCTCCTTTGTTATTCGTATTGACTTTGGAAGTGTTGAATAGAAATATTAGAGATGACAAAAGTATAAAAGGAATGAAAATTAAAAAGGAAGAATTTAAACTACAAGCTTTTGCTGACGATTTAGCTTTTATTCTGGAAGACCCGTTAGAAACCGCTCCAAAATTATTGGAAAAGATAGAGACATATGGTGAGATGGCTGGCTTGAAAATAAATAAAGATAAAACAAAGATCTTGACAAAAAACATGTTATTGAGACAAAGAGAAGAACTGACAGATCTTTTGAAAATCCAAGTTACAAATAAGGTTAAGTATCTGGGGATATATTTGACAGCAAGATGTAGCACATTAAAAGAGAATAATTATATTAAACTTAAACAACAGATAATTACAGATTTGAAGAAATGGGAAAATTTACAATTGTCATTAATAGGGAGAATTTCAACAATTAAGATGAATATTTTACCTAGAATTTTATTTCTCTTTCAAACAATACCAATTAGACTTGGAAAAGACTACTTTGAAGATTTAAATAAAATCATGTTGAAGTTTATATGGCAAGGTAAAAGAGCGAGAATAAAGTTAAAGCTTTTGCAAGATGCTAGAATTAGAGGAGGTTTTGGTCTGCCTAATTGGGAACTGTATTATCAAGCTGCAAGTTTGATGTGGGCCAAAGAATGGATAACATTAAGAAAGCATAGATTGTTGACATTAGAAGGACATGACTTACTGTTGGGCTGGCATGCTTTTTTATGGTACAAGGGAACTAAAACACAGGGGTATTTCAGAAGACATTATATACGGGAGTCTTTGTGGTTAAATTGGGAGAAGATAAAAAAACAATGTTACCTGAAAATTCCAGTTTGGTTATCGACTATTGAAGCATTTTCCTATCCTATGATCTATAAAAAGGAACAAACAGTTAGATATGGGGAACTGTTGGATGAAAAGGGTGGACTTAAATCGATCCAAAACTTAGAGGAACAAGGCATAAGGATGAATTGGTTTTCATATGCGCAAATACACTCAAGATATGTTGAAGATTTTAAAATGGAAGGATTTTATGACAAACAGACTGATTTAGATAAGATATTGATGGGTACTGATGAGAAAGTGATTAAAAAATTATATGGTTATTTATTGGGAATTAAGCTAGAGGAAGAACAAGTTAAAGAAACTATGATTGCTTGGGGGAAGAATTTTGGATATGGGATTGATTTAGAGCAATGGCAAAAATTGTGGTCTCAAAATTATAAAATGACAATGTCAATAGCATATAAAGAAAACTTGTATAAGATGTTTTACAGGTGGCACTTCCCCCCGACAAGAATAGCAAGAATGTTCAAGAACAAATCTGAAAAATGTTGGAAATGTCATCAGATACCTGGCTCATATTATCATATGTGGTGGACTTGTGAGGATGCTAGAAAATATTGGACTAAAATTCACATGTGGTTGGAAAAAATGACAAAGAAACACATAGACTTGAAACCAGAGATCTTTTTATTGGGAATCTTACCTGATATATATAATAAAGACTTGAAATATTTGATTGTAAATGTATTAACAGCGGCTAGGATTGTATTTGCTAAAAATTGGAAGAATGAGAAAATACCATCACAGGAAGAAATTATTAAGAAAATATTGGAATGTACTGAGATGAGTAGATTGACATTTGAAATTAGAGAGCAAGAAGATAAACAATTTTATGAAATTTGGGATCTTTTTTATCAATGGTTAGATGATAAAATACAATAATAGAGCATTAGTATTATATCTATGAAGGGTTTTTAGGATTGATTTGTTATGACTATATGATTTGTTATAGAATAAACTGTTTGAAGTATTGTTATCTCACAAAGCATGAATGATTAAAAGTATAGTCAGAAAAAGACTTTATTTTAATTTTTTTTGGTAATATTAGGATATGGATTGACAATATGAGTGGTTATGTAATATAACTGTAATTGAGACTATAAAATGAATGCACAAAACTGATGAACCAACCGACACACCGGAAGTATATATGAGAGTAGATATTTTTAATGTTTTGTATGGATTGCCTGTTCTTGAAACTAATAAACAATTCTGATGTTTTGGCTGGATCTCGAAGAGAAAACAGGAGTCCTGTGTGATAAACTCAGAAGTAGAAAGTATTTGCTATATTTGGCCAGGTACAGATTTTAATAATACTTACTACAGGATTTTCTATACGGTTTATGCAAATAAAGTATCCAAAAATTCATTTTAGTTTATAGTTGCAGGCATCTTAGGTAACAATTGCCACTGTTCAATGTTGACTCAGATATGTACATGAAGATATGTATCTTCTTCAGGGTATGTATGTTGTCAATAATATGCAATGAAAGTAATAATGTTGAAGATGCTTTATTGTTTGGTGCCCTCTTCATATACATCCTTCAAAATACCCAGCAAAGATGTCACACGTGCATCATCTTTCCAGTGTCACCACTTTATACACACATCTCTGCCCCAAGGTTTCAAAATTGATGGTCAACTTAATTTAAATAAATGGAAATAGAAAAACAGCAAATTTACAACCTGAAAAACAAAATTGTTGTCAATAAAAATTAATAGAACATGATTATGTTTCAATCAAGTGGTATATATATGAGTTCAACTTTATATTCTTAAAACATAATTTTGAGCTAATCATATATTCTTGTAAGCTGATAATGAAAAGAATGTTTGTGCCATCTAGCGGTTTGCAGAAGAATTATACAAACTGTATCCTACAAAATTTTCATAAGGACAATTTTATTCATGAAATGAAATGCTTATAGTAGCACAACTGGTGACCCAGTTCTGCTTATTTATCCATCAACTATGCATCAATATAGCTTCAGCAACTCCTATGTCCTCATATGTCTTGAAAAGTCTGCACTCTGCCCAACTCTATTGCCCTTTGATTTTCAATAAGAAATAGGAATTGGGCCACAAGGTAGATTTCTAGAGCCATCAACTTCACTTTTCTAAAGTCACTGTGGTAGCCTCAATGCTCTTTGTCCAGTCTCTCAAGTGAAGATTCAAATAAGTTGTCCACAATGCACTACAACGTTTGGTATTGAGATGAACTGCAAAGTGAGATGAGAGCATTTTGCACAAGCTGTGTATGTTTCAGACATGATTTGGAACTACTGCTTTGGATCCCAAAAGTGCAACACTCACCTGCTACTCATTAAAGCAGCCTAACTTTTTTCTGGCTTTCATGCAGTCCTGAAGAAAGTGAGTAACTGTTTAAGTTCAATTAGTCAGTTCTATAAAACAGCGGCATTATTTACACAGAAATTTTTTTTAAAAAAATGGGCTGTCCAAACAGCTTTTTTTCCAAAACATGTTTGACGCATGCATAATGTTATTTCATGCCAACAAGATAATAAAGTTGTGTGCAAATTCTTTTGAACGTTATCCAAAATTTAGGCATCAGCTGTTCCTGATACCAATATGGAATTATTCCAGTTGCTTTTGTATTTGAAGAAAAGTTCTGCTTCACTAAGATGAGTCTCTCATTTATTTCAGCTAGTCAATCTTTGGGCTAAAATCTAACAAATCCCATACAAAAAAAAAATGAGAGGCAACCTTATGCAGATTACTTTCAGGGGTAACAACAGGGAGTCAAAACAAAGTCAAGAGGGTGCTTGGAGCCATGTTGTCAACATCACCCCTTTTTTACGCATGTTGCATATGCAGTACACACATAAAGAACTTTCAATCACATCAGCACCATCTGGACTTTGTGACTTCCTCCCCTTCCCCCATGACCCTAATTGCTCTATGAAGTTGATTTGGAAACTTTGGAAATTCTGTGGAAACATATATGGTGTCGTCAGAGAAAACTATAAGGGTCTTTAAGTGCTTCAGAGGGGAAAAGTTTGAGTCACCTGGAAAGAAATTCCATGATTTGGAAACACTGCTGATAGGATCCTGGCATAAGCTACGTACTGTAGGTTAATGAAAAGCCATTCCATACTGTATTCTAAAACTAACCATCTAAAAAATATGATTTCACCCAGCAGCCTGGAAAGATGAATGTTCAAATCAGTGGTATCAACCACCACTGACAGTTCCACATTCATCATGTTCCAAGCAAAAGACATCTATCACAGAAACCAAGCTGTTTATGTATCAAACATAACACACAAGCCATATCTAAGATTTACTTATATATGGCAAGGGGTAATTTAAAAAAAATCATCTACTGAAAAAAGCAGGGAAAAAATACACATTTATAATACTTAACTGAAATTAGTAAGGAACAAAAAAAAAGTGACAGAAGATAGGAAAGAGACAGCTCAGGAAATCTCAGTGGATGCACAGAAAGTTTTCAGCTCAGTTCAGAGTTAAAAGAGATGTATAGGGAACAGAAGAACAAGGCGATATATCAACTATCAAAAGGGATAGAAGAAAGAAAAGGAAAGGGTTGTGTCTGATGCGAGAAGACAGTAAGATGTGAGACAGGGAGGTTTCAGACCTCCTAAATTTCTACTTTGCTTCCATTTCTCATCAGAGAGGAACAGTGCTCAAATGCTTTAATCAAAGCAGTTGAGGATAGGATGGAATAGCAGCCAAAATTGAGTAAATAAGTACATGAGTAGCACTTAGCTATCTTGAAGAGGTTTCAGTTTCAGGACTAGATTAATTATATTTGACAATCTTAAATAACTTTGTGAATATCATCTCAATGGCCCTTTCCCTGATCCTTGAAGAAACTTGAAGAAATTCCAGAGTGCTGGAGAAGGGCAAATGTTGTTCCCAGCTCCAAAAAGGAAAAAGAAGGACTTGGTAACTACAGTTTGGCCAGCCTGACTGATTCTGGGAAGAACTCTGAATCAAATTATGAAGGAGTTGATTTGTGGGCAGTTGGAAGAAATACACTGTTTGGCATGCTCCAGCATGAATTTATCAACAACAACTCAAGCCAAACCAGCCTGAGTGCCAGTTTAGTTGTCTAGAAAAATGTTGACATAACAAAACATCCAATATAGCCTCCCATGGGATACTAGCAGAAAGGAGGGTAAAATGTGGAGTAGATTATGCTACCATGAGATAGATACAGAACTGTTGTACAATTGTTTCCAACAGGATATGAATGTTTCTACCTCAAGCTTAAAAGATGTGTCAAGTGGCATACCATTGGCTCTAAATCTATGTCTGTTGAACATATTCTGAAACAAAGCATCATGTTTATTTAAATTGTCCCCATTAATTACCAGGCCCTTCTCTAATTTCTTCAGTGAGCTCAAACATCAAGGGTGGTTTCCAGAATTTGACTAAAACAAGGCTTGTTTTTGTTGGGCATATTTTAATAGCCATGGAATCTCTCTTTTGTCTTCCGCTCTCAGAGAAGCTTTATTCCGTTTGGATAATAAGGTACACGAGACCGGTATTCCAACAAACAGCTCTTTATTTTAACAGTATAGTGACTTGTAGCGGAACGTTTGCCGAAGCCGCGGCAGCCCTTCTTATAGCGGCTGCTCGCAGCTTGCGGCCAATGACAGTTTTTTAAGAATTCCCGCCGTCAGGGGGGCCAATCAAAATGGTGCTTAACTGACCAAACCGACAGCGGCCTGTTCAGCCAATCAGTTTTAGTTATTTGGAGTCTTCTAATTTCCATACACAACACCCCTCCACCCTTGGTTTCCTCCAACGTGCCTAACATAGGTGGGGCTTTTGCGGGTCCTACTTGACCTGCACAGCTCAGTCTCAGCGTGGTCTTCCATTGGTTCGGACAGGATCGCCTTTTTTCCGCGTCTTCTCCATGGAACCTCCTGGAAGAGTGAGTCAGCCTTGCCGCTCCCACCTGGTGCAAGAGGGGGGGTGGGCCTTGATTTTTGGCAGTCATTTGCCACCCATTTTTAATGTCTTTGTCCAGCCCTGGCCATCAGACATAACTCCTGGCCAGGGCTTTCATTTTTACAATGCCTGGGGGTCCCTCGTGCAACATGCACAACACTTCCTCCTGCAACTTTTTTGGAATTACTACCCTGTCTCCCCACAGTATACAGCCCTTTTCAATTGACAGTTCAGTCTGCCAGGTGAAAAAAGGTTTAAAAGTTTTGCCTCTATCCTCATCCGGCCAGCCCTTATCTACCCAATGCAGGATTCGAGCTGTCAGCAGGTCTTTTGTGGTAGCTTTAGCGACGTCTGCTGTGGTTAGCGGCAGATTCGGCCATGTCTCGATCTGAAGAGTGGAGATGGTAGGAGTTGGGTCACCTTCCTTGTCGGGCAGTGGGGAATGGCTCAAGGCATCCTCATGGGTGATGGTCTTTCCTGGGCAATGGATGAGTGTGTAATTGTATGCAGCGAGGAATTCTGACCACCTCATCATTCTTGGTGATAGGATGTTCGGGGTTGGTTTGTTCCCTGCCAGGATCCCTAGCAGGGGTTTGTGGTCTGTGATAATAGAAAATGTCCTACCATATAGGTATTCGTGGAATCTCTTGACACCTGCAATGATTGTGAGGGCTTCTCAGTCAAGTTGGCTGTAGTTCCTTTCAGATTTTGACAGTGTTTTGGAATAGAAGGCAATTGGTGCTTCTCTGCCGTCTGGTAGCTTGTGGCTTGGTATTGCACCAATTCCAAAAGACGATGCATCACAGGTGACCGTCAGTGGCAGGGTGTTGCTGCATTGTATTAAAACGGTGTTGGATGTTAATAAGTCCTTAATGTTTTGGAATGCTGCTTGTTCTCGGTGGCCCCAATTCCAGACAGTTTTTTTTATCTAATAGTTGATGTAATGGCTCTGCTACGGTTGCCTTTTGGGGCAGGAAGACATTGTAGAAATTAATGAAACCTAAGAACGCTTGTAAGTCTGCTTTGTTCTTAGGCCTGGGTGCCTCTTTAATCACCTTTATTTTCTTTTCAGTGGGGTGTCTCCCTTGCTCATCTGTAAGTTAGCCTAAGAATTCGACTTGATTGGTGGCTAGTTTACATTTTTCTCTTTTGACTTTAAGCCCTGCTTCCCTGAATCTTCGCAAGACTTCTCTCAGTCTATTTTCTAATTGTTGTGCATTTTTTGCTGATACTAATAAGTCATCAAAATAGGGAATGACTCCTTTTATTCCATTTAGAAGACGTTCCATGAGGCTTTGGAAAACGCCTGGGGCAACACTAATACCAAATTGAAGTCTGTTACATTTGAATGCCCCTCTTTGCGTGACTATAGTCTGTGCCTCTGCAGTTTTGGGGTCAACTGGCAGTTGTTGATATGCTTGCGCGAGATCAAGCTTCATGAAAATTTTTCCTCTCCCTAATGAATGCAACAGGTGTTGAACTACCGGTACTGGATACGCACTTTGTTGGAGTGCATGATTTAGGGTTGCTTTATACTCTCCACAGATCTGCACTGACCCATCTGGTTTGACAGGAGTCATGATGGGAGTTTCCCACCTGGCATGGGCTCTGACACCCCTTGTGCGATAAGCTTGTGAAGCTGCTCATCTATTTTCGGTTTTAAGGCAAAGGGAACGCGTCTGGCTTTGAGCCTGATGGGAGCTATCTTAGGGTCTAGGCTGAATGTTATTGGGGTCCCCTTGTACTTGCCTAGGGTCCCATCGAATACATCCCGGAACCCTTCCAGCAGGCTCTCCTCCCAATTGGTCTCAGAGACACTGTTGATCCCAGTCACTCTGATTCCCAGGGGCGCAAACCATTCGATTCCCAGCAGACTAGGGCAATCATGGTCGACGATTGTCAGAGGAAGTACTTCAGCATGGTTTTTGAATTCTATTAGGAAATGTCCAAGACCCACTAGCGGGATTCGGTTTCCCTGGTAATCTTTAAGTATTAGCTTTTGCTGTTCCAGTTCTCTTTGTTTGATGTCTGGTATCAGGTTTCTGATAGTGTTCCATGATACCATTGACAGGTATGATCCGGAGTCTACTTCCATCTCACAGGGATTTCCTTCGATTTTCACATTTATTCAGACCTTTTTTGCGTTTGCTGCCCTGGCATTTCTGATGATTATTGTTTGATGTGTTTCTTCTCTGTTGTTCATTCACCGGTTTCTGTTCTCTCGGCTCCATCGGCTTCCGGCTTGTCTCTCTCTGTTTCTGGGGGTATGCTGCCGAGTCTTTTTGGACTATAGCTCTTTTTGTTCCTTGCAATATGCCCCTGTTTCTCACAAAATCTGCAAGTGTCATCCAGAAATCTGCATTCAGAGCATGAGTGATCCCCTCCGCACCCAGCACACTGGAATTCTCGCCTCCTTCCTCTTTTTTCCTGCCATTTCCTTTCTGACTGAAGCCTATGTATGTCTTCGTTCTCATCATCGATGTCACTTGGGGAACTGAGGTCTTCATGGTGGGCAGTCGGTGTGGGTTGTTTTTGGTTTCCTTCCACCTTCTTTCCTCGGGGTTGGTTTGGTGGTTCTGGATTTGTTGAGTTCATCTGGCACATGGTGGCTGTGGATTTCTTGGCTGCTTCAGTGGCAGTGGCTTTTGTGATGGCCTCAGCCACTGTGATATTCGGTCTGTTTAGCAGCTTGCTTTGGAGCATAGCGTCCTTCAATCCCAGGACCACATGGTCTCTCATGGCTTCATCCATGTTCTGAAATTCGCAGGCTCCTCCGATATTTCTTAGGGCTGCTACGAAATCTCTGATGCTCTCATCTTCTCATTGGTCTCGCTTATAAAATTCATGCCTTTTTATCAGATTGGAGACCACAGACGTGTAATGGGCTCATAGCATTCGGTTTAATTATGGCCATGCCATCTGTTTTATGTCACACAGTTTGGCTAATGCCTTGGCCATTTTGAAAACGGCAGGGCCACAATGTGTGAGGAATACAACTCTCTTCCTCTGGTCGGTTATTTCTTGTAGCTTGTTGCTTTCTAAGAACATCAGAAAGCGGTCAGTGTATGACTCCCAATCTTCTTCGGCTGGGTTGAATGGTGTGGGTGGCACATTGTTACCGGCCATCTTGGTTACTCGGTTCTGGTTGCCGCATGCTTCGGTCTCACTCTTCTCGGATGATCCCACCTTCGTCACCAGCGTTCCATTTGGATAATAAGGTACACGAGACCAGTATTCCAACAAACAGCTCTTTATTTTAATAGTATAGTGACTTGTAGCGAAATGTTTGCCAAAGTCGTGGCAGCCCTTCTTTTAGCGGCTGCTCACAGCAAGCGGCCAATGACAGCTATTTAAGAATTCCCACTGTCAGGCGGGCCAATCAAAATGATGCTTAATTGACCAATCCGAGAGAAGCCTGTTTGACCAATCAGTTTTAGTTATTTGGAGTCTCAAATCTAACCTTGCTTCTACATGACAGCCCTTTAGATACCTGAAGACTTAATTGATTATGTGCCCTCAAATTGTTTTCGACTCCGTATAGCTCGATGTTCTCTGTCTATTTGAATGAAAAGAGTGAACTTAAATCGATGCAAAAACTAGAGGAACAAGGTATAAAGATGAATTGGTTTTCTTATGCTCAAATACATTCAAGGTATGAAAAAGACTTCAAAACAGAAGGTTTCTATAGGGCCTGTCACGTAGGCCGACGGATGCAAAAAGTATGGAAAAAGGACACAGCGGATGAGAAAATTTTCCATCCGTTGTTATCCTCTCTCAAAAGTGCCCCAAATTTGCCTAAACAGAGCGGACAACAATGGAAAGGAACGGACGGGGAGAGGACGTAGAGAGGATGTAAAGCGGATGCTCCATGGAAGCCTAGAGGATGGAAGTGGATGGAAGCAGATGGCACATCCGCAGGGCTTCCAGGGAAGCACAGCGAAGCGGACGCGCAGCAGAAGGAGCGGATACAGAGCGTATGCAGAGCGGATAAAGCAGATGCAGAGCGAACGCCTAGCAGATGGCTAGCGGATGCCTAGCGGATGCCTAGTGGATGCAAAGCGTTCACTGCGCATGTGGGGAGGATGCATTGCATCAGCCCCGCGGATATAAAAGGATGCAGCTCGCAAGCAGGTCACCATTCAGAGGAAAGACCTGCTGCCAGACACAGCTCCAGCCAACAACCACGGGGAAGAAGAGGAAGCCTGTGCCATCTTCTGCCAGCCCTGGCAAGAAGGACAGGGACACCATCCCACCCCTTGGCCCTGACTCTGCTTCTGCTGGGGCTTCGGCTGCTCGGGCTGACTCTACTGGTGCTGGGGCTTCTGCTGGTGCTGCTCCTGGTGTTGGTGCTTCTGCTGGTGCTTACTCTGCTGGCGCTGCTCCTGGTGCTGGTGCTTCTGCTGGTGCTGCTCCTGGTGCTGGTGCTTCTGCTGGTGCTTACTCTTCTGGTGCTGCTCCTGGTCCTGCTGGTGCTGCTGGTCCTGATGGTCCTGATGGTGCTCCTGGTCCTCCTGGTCCTGCTGGTCCTCCTGGTCCTGCTGGTCCTGCTGATGCTGCTGGTGCTTACTCTGCTACTGCTGATCCTAGTCCTGCTGGTGCTGCTGGTGCTGCTGGTGCTGCTGGTGCTGCTAGTGCTGCTGGTGCTGCTGGTGCTGCTGGTGCTGCTGGTGCTGCTTTTGCTGCTGCTGTTGTTGTTGCTGCTGCTGGTGGTGGTGGTGTGGTGCAGCAGCCCCTAGAACCCCAAAGCCCCTCTGATGAGGGCCCAGAAGGCCCTGAAAGAGCGAGGAAGAGGCATATGCGAGATAGGGAAAGGAGGTAGTACTCCATCGAAGAGGAACATGAGGATGAGGTGCTCGAATGGCTGAGGGAGAATGAGTACCTATGGCGGAAGGGACACAGGCTCTATCGAGATACCAAGAGGAAGCAGGCGGCTTGGAGAGAGAAGGCGGAGAGCCTGGGCTACACTTCGGAGGTCCTCCTCAGGTGGTGGAAGCACATGCACACCTGGTACGGGAAGCTGCACCTCAAGAAGTCTGGCCAGGCCACGGTCAAGCTCACCGACTGGGAGACCTACATGATGGCCAAATCCAGATTCTTGGAGGGTGAGGTCCACCACCGAGTAGCAGCCCCTCTGTCTACCCTCTCACTCAGGCAGTCCACAGAGATCCAGTCCTCTTCTGGGCAAGAGTCAGCTCCTGTGTCCAGGCAGGTATCTGTGGAGCGCCCCATGATGGAGACCCCCCCGACAGCTGCACTCCCCGTGGCGGAGCACATGGAGGACCCCCTGACGCAGTGGGAGCAAGGAGAGGGCACTGACACCAGAGACCAACCCACACCCACACCCAGCTCCACCTCCACAGAAAGCAGGCAGAGAGCCAGACCGGAGGGACAGAGCCACACTGTCCTGCTGGAGATCAGGGACACCATCAAAAGCAGCGTAGATCTCCTCTCTCAGCTGGTACACACCAACATACCATCCTCAAACCGAAAGCCCTTCCTCACCTACATTAACCAGACCCTCATTGACATGTCCCAATCACAGTACCAGGTGATAAAGGAGAGGATCACAAGTCTTCTGCACAACCCTCCAGGCCCAGCTGAACCTGCTCCGACCCAGTCCAGGTCTGCTCCTCCACCCCAGGTGATCTCACAGCCCTTTCAAGGCTTTCCACAGGCCCTCACCTGCCAAGGCTATGGATACCAGGAGTTCCAGCAGGACAGGCAGCCCTTCCGAGTCCAGGAACAGGTACATCGATTGCCACCGATGCCACCGATGCCACCCATGCCACTGACGCCACAGATGCCACCCATGCCTCACCTCGCTCAGCTGCAGACCAGACAGCCCCACTACACTCCTCTTTCCTCCACCCCACAGCCAAGCCTGGCCTCAGAACATCTGTCATCGGTCTTGGGACTGACACCCCATGTCCTAGAGGAAGGGGCTCTGAACATCACAGGACTGAACCAGCTCTCTGAGAGCTTCCTCCACACACCAACCCATTGTCCTCTCGGGGCCTGGCACCCCAATGGCACCTCAGACCAGCACTCCAGCAGCAGCCACCTCCACAGCAACTGAACCCTTCACCCCTGAGACTATGGGCATGCCTCAGAGTGACGGAGAAGAGTGCCAGAGACTGGGTTGCTACCTGTTGACTTTATCTTTGCTTGGGACACTTTACTTGGGTCATTTTGCTTTTACAGTTTGTTATTAATAAAGTTTATCTTTGATTCACACACTTGGTTCAGTACTTTTAGTCAATAAAGTCTTGGTGGAAACTTTTAGAAATGGTTTAAGCCTTTGCATGCTTGTGGGATGGGTAAGGATAGCAGTGGGATGGACAGGGATACCTGTTGGATGGGTAATAGCTGTGGGATAGATAAGCCTCCAGTGCAAGCATAGTGGGACTGTATGGTCCACCCTCCCAGGTGCCACACCTATGGCCATATTTTATGTTATTGTTATTAAATTGTTATTATCAACAACAATTTAATCATTCATCCACATATTTCAACATAAACACAACTCTTTATAAAATGCCCTGTTCATTGTAGGGCCACTCAACATACATGGCACAATCTCATCAGTGTGATGAGACAGGCTGAAGGAAGCATCTATTAAGCATCTACCATCCTGTCTTGTCACTCCACTGCTCCAGCGGGGGAGTTGCACCAGTGTTTCAGGAGGTTGCGCTGCTTCTTCCTTTCACGTGAAGCTCTGTTGGGGCCTTGCACATCCACAGTATCTATCAGGTTTCGCCCTGCCTCCATTCACCAGGCTCCATGTCCCCATTGCCTTGTTGGTGGTCCACGAGCCTGTTCTGCAACACTAGGTAGCGGGTGTGCATGAGATTGTGCAGGATGCAGCAAGCTTCCACGATCATCCTCACGGTCTCTGGGCGATGCTGCATGGTGGTGAGAAGTACCTAGAACCTGTTGGCCAGGATGCCAAAGGTGTTCTCCACCACCCGCCTTGCCCTGGACAACCTGTAGTTGAAGATCCTCTCTTCACGGGTGAGGCATCTGGAAGTGTAGGGCTTCATGAGGTAGGTTCTGAGGGAGAATGCATCATCCCCCACAATGAAGTAGGGCACATCTTGTGTGTCATTGGGCAGGGGGTCTGGATCTGGGAAGCCCATGATGAGGTTACGTTCCAGCCCGTCCTTGAGGTGACTGGCGTTGTGTACCTGGGCATCTGAAGCTGACCCGTTGCCTGAAGCATCGATGTACATGAACTTGTAGTCAGCATCGACCATGGCAAAGAGGATGATGCTGAAGAAGCCCTTGTAGTTGTGATAAGTGGACCCTGACTTGGCTGGAGCTTTGCAGGCCACGTGCTTCCCATCTATGGCTCCAACAGTGTGGGGGAAGTTCCACTTCTGATACCACTGCTCTGCAACTTTCTTCCAGCCTTCTTCAGTGGAGGGGCACTGAAGGAGCTCCTCCAGGTATTTTTCAATGATGGCCTGAACCACTTCTCTGACCACAACGCTGATGGTGTTGTGTGGCACCTTCCAGCCGTACTGCATGCTCCTGTACCTGGTCCCGGAGGCCAGGTGGCACAGAGTCAGTGCCACCTTCAGCCCAGGGTTCAGGCTGGGCCGGAAGTTGGTGTTTTCCTTGGTCAATCTGGGTCTCAGTTGCTCCACAACTTCATCAAACATGGCTGGCGGCATCCTCATGAAGTTCTGGAATGCATGAGAGTCTTCGTTCCTCAGCTCCACCATCAGCTTGTTATGCAGTGTGTACTCGGCTCTTCTCGCGATCCATCTTCGGACCCAGACACTTCTTGGTTGCCTCCTTTTCTTCGCGTAGAACAGGTGAAGAAGAGTGTAGAGGGCTTTGCACTGTTGTAGAACGATGGCGGCTACCAAAAGGAGTGTGTGATGATCCATGGTGGAGATGACTGGATGCTGTGGAAGAGCAAGAGCAAGATGAAGGCTGAAGAGATCTGCACTGCAGGGCTGCTGGACTGAAAGTGAGATCCAGGTGATTTCTCCCCCTTTTTATAGGAAATATAGGTTTTCCACTAGGTGTCCTTTTGCATCCTCTAGGCATCCTGCAGACATCCTAAATATATGAGATACATCCCCTATACGAACGTTTTTTCCATTTTAATGCTTTGTATGAGAGCTGCATCCGCTTTCACCCTTTCTACGTCCATGCTACTAACGCTGCGTGTCCGTTCCGCGTCCGGTTTTGCTTCCTCCCTGTATCTGTTTTCCACCGGAGCAGATGCGAGTTGCGTGAATGCGCAGCGGATGCCTAGCGGATATAGCGGACGCGTAACGGATGACGACGGACGTATAACGGATCTTCCCCTTATGCGTAGAGGATGTAGAATGGACGCGTTGGATACTTTATCCGCTCAAAAAGTTTTGTGCAGCTCAAAACTTTTTGAGCGGATGAAATCTCAGTAGACGGATGCTGGACGGATAGAGAGTATGAAAAACGGACGCAGTGAGTACAGAACAGATGCATCGCATCAACCAATGGATGGCAAGTGTTTCTCTCCATTTTACATCTTCTTTCCATCCGTTGGTGCTGTGTGACAGGGGATTATAATAAATTGACTGATTTAGATAAGATTTTGACAGGTACTGATAAAAAGGTGATTAAAAAATTATATGGATATTTATTAGAAATTAAACTAGAAGAAGAACAAGTTAAAGAAACTATGATTGCTTGGGGAAAGAATTTTGGATATGGGATTGATCTAGAGAAATGGTAAAAATTGTGGTCTCAAAATTATATAATGACAAGGTCAACAGCATTTAAAGAAAATTTGTTTAAGATGTTTTACAGATGGCATTTTCCCCCGACAAGAATAGCAAGAATGTTCAAGAATAAATCCGAAATATGTTGATAATGTCATCAGATACCTGGCTCATATTACCATATGTTGTGGACTTGTAAGGATGCAAAAAAATATTGGACTAAAATCCACACGTGGTTGGAAAAAATGACTAAAAAGCATATAGATTTAAAACCAGAGATATTTGGGGGGGGGGGAATTCTACCTGATACATACAGCAAAGATTTAAAATATTTGATTGTAAATGTATTAACAGCAGCTAGGATTGTTTTTGCTAAAAATTGAAAAAATGAGAAAATACCATTGCAGGAGGAAACTATCAAGAAAATACTGGAATGTGCTGAAATGAGTAGATTGACATTTCAAATTAGAGAACAAGAGGATAAACAATTTTACAAAATTTGGGACCTTTTCTATCAATGGCTAGATAATAAAATATAGTAATAGAATATGTAGAGTTATGGAAAATAATGAATATATAAAGATGTATTTCTTTTTATTATTATTATTACATATATAAAATGTTTTTAGGATAGATTTGGGAGGACTATATGAATTGGTATAAAATAAACTAAGTAAAGCATAGCTATCTCGCAAAGTATGAATGAACAAAATTATAGTCAAATGATTGATTAATAATAATACTAGGATATTCAATTTTTGATTGATAATATGAGTTATTATGTAATGTAACTGTAATTGAGACTATGAAATCGATGCACAACAAAATTTGTAAACCAACCGAAACACTGTTTGTACACTCATGGAAGAAAGTTGGATGTTTTTATGTTTTGTTTGTTTTTGTTTGTCCTTAAAAATCAGTAAAACTTAACCCCCCCCAAAAAAAAAAGAATTTTCTAGTGGTAAAAGCTTTTCAGCAATAGAACGGATTGTCTTGAAAAATGGTGGGTTTTCCTTTGCTCGAGGTATTTGAAAACAGGCTAGATGGTCATCTTTTGGGAATACTATACAAGGCGGAGGTGTGTGAAATAGGTGATATCTAAGACACCTTCCCATCTTTACATTCTATGATTCTCTTAAATTGCTTTGGAGAAAGAATCAATACTTATATCCTTTGAAACAATCTTCCTTTTTGAAGCCAAATTGCAATGGCTAGATAAGATTAGAGATAGATAGATAGATAGATAGATAGATAGATAGATAGATAGATAGATAGATAGATAGATAGATAGGCAGGCAGGCAGGCAGGCAGGCAGGCAGGCAGGCAGGCAGGCAGGCAGGCAGGCGGATATAGCAATAACACATAGACTTATATACCACTTCACAGTTCTTTACAGCCCTCTCTAAGCAGTTTACAGAGTCAGCATATTGCTCCCAACAATTTGGGTCCTCATTTTACTGACCTCAGAAGAATGAAGGGCTCAGTCAACCTTGAGCCTGGTGAAATTTGAACTGCCAAATTGCTGGCAGCTGGCAGTCAGGAGGGTTAGCCTGCAATATTGCACTCTAACCACTGCGCCACCATGGCTTAAGGCCCTGTCACACTGGCCGACGGATGCAAAACATTTGTAAAAAGGACACAGCAGACGAGAAAAATGTTCCATCCGTTGTTATCCGTTCTCAAAAGGGGCAAAAATTTGCATAACCAGAGCGGACAACACGGAAAGGAACGGAGGGGGGGAGGACGTAGGGCGGATGGAAAGCGGATGCTCCACAGAAGCCTAGCGGATGGAAGCGGATGGGAGTGGAGGGCACATCCGCAAGGCTTCCGGGGGAGCACAGCAAAGCAGACGCGGAATGGAAAGAGCGGATGCAGAGCGGACGCCCAGCGGATGAAGCGGATGCCTAGCGGAAGCCTAGCGGAAGCCTGCTAGCACTGCTGGTGCTTACTCTGATGATGATGATCCTGGTCCTGCTGGTCCTGCTGGTGCTGCTGGTCCTGCTTTTGCTGCTAGAGTTGCTGGTGGTGGTGGTGGTGGTCATGTGGAGGAGCAGCCCCTACAACCCGGAAGCCCCTCTGATGAGGGCCCATATGGTCCTTCCAAAGGGAGGAAGAGGCAGACGCGAGAACGGGAGAGGAGGCAATGCAACATAGAAGAGGAATATGAGGACGAGGTACTGGAGTGGCTGAGAGAGAACGAGTATCTATGGCAGAAGGGACACAGGCTCTATAGGGACACCAAAAGGAAGCAGGCTGCTTGGAGAGAGAAGGCGGAGAGCCTGGGCTAAACTTCAGAGGTGCTACTCAGCTGGTGGAAGCACATGCACACCTGGTACGGGAAGTTGCACCTCAAAAAATCTGGCCAGGCTGCGGTCAAGCTGACGGACAGAGAGACCTACGTAATGGCCAAGTGCAGCTTCCTGGAGCATGAGATCTGCCACCGAGGAGCAGCCCCTCTCACAACCCTCTCTCTCAGGCAGCCTGCTGAGAGGCAGTCCTCTTCTGGCAGAGAGTCACTCCTGTCTCCAGGCAGGTATCTGTGGAGCGTGCCACGACGGAGACCCCCCCGACAGCTGTACTACCCATGGCAGAGCGCGTGGAGGACCCCCTGACATAGTGGGAGAAAGGAGACAGCACTTCCACCACAGCCCAACCAACATCCATCCCCAGCTCCATCTCCACAGAAAGGCAGAGAGGCAAACCAGAGGGACAGGCCACACTGTCCTGCTGGAGATAAGAGACACCATCAGGAGCAGCGTAGATCTCCTCTCTCAGCTGGTACACACCGACTCCTCATCCTCCAACTGCAAGCCCTTCCTCACCTATGTGAACCAGACCCTCATGGACATGGCAGAAGCCAGTACCAGGTGGTGAAGGACAGGATCACCGGTCTGCTTCACAACCCTCCAGACCCAGCTGAACCTGCTCCCACCCAGTCCAGGTCTGTTCCTCCACCCCAGGTAATGTCACTCCCCTACCAAGGCTTTCCACAGGCCCTCACCTACCAAGGCTACGGCTACCAGGAGGTCCAGCAGCACAGGCAGCAGCCCTTCACAGTCCAGGCACATGTTCATCGGATGCCACCAGTGCCACTGATGCCACCAATGCCACCAATCAGGCTGAAGGAAGCATCCATTTATCATCTATCATCCTGTCTTGCCACTCCACTGCTCCAGCTGGGAAATTGCACCAGTGTTTCAGGAGGTTGTGCTGCTTCTTCCCTTCACATGAGGCTCTGTTGGGGCCTTGCACATCCTGAGTATCGATCAGGTTTCGTCCTTGCCTCCATTCCCCAGGCTCCATGTCCCCATTGCCTTGTTGGTGGTCCACGAGCCTGTTCTGCAACACTGGGTGCGCATGAGATTGTGCAGGATGCAGCAAGCTTCCACGATCCTCCTCACGGTCTCTGGGCGATGCTGCATGGTGGTGAGAAGTACCTGGAACCTGTTGGCCAGGATACCAAAGGCGTTCTGCACCACCCACCTTGCCCTGGACAGCCTGTAGTTGAAGATCCTCTCTTCACGGGTGAGGCATCTGGAAGTGTTGGGCTTCATTAGGTAGGTTCTGAGGGAGAAGGCGTCATCCCCCACGATGAAGTAGGGCACATCTTGCGTGTCGTTGGGCAGGGGGTCTGGATCTGGGAAGCCCATGATGAGGTTGCATTCCAGCCCCTCCTTGAGGTCACTGGCGTTGTATACCTGGGCATCTGAAGCTGACCCGTTGCCTGAAGCATCGATGTACATGAACTTGTAGTCAGCATCGACCATGGCGAAGAGGATGTTGCTGAAGAAGCCCTTGTAGTTGAAATAAGTGGACCCCGACTTGGCTGGAGGTTTGCAGGCCACGTGCTTCCCATCTATGGCTCCAACGGCGTGGAGGAAGTTCCACTTCTGATACCACTGCTCTGCAACTTTCTTCCAGCCTTCTTCAGTGGAGGGGCACTGGAGGAGCTCCTCCAGGTATTCTTCGATGATGGCCTGCACCACTTCTCTGACCACAATGCTGATGGTGTTGTGTGGCACCCTCCAGCCATACTCCATGCTCCTGTACGTGGTCCCTGAGGCCAGGTGGCGCAGAGTCAGTGCCACCTTCAGCCCAGGGTCCAGGCTGGGCTGGAAGTTGGTGCTCTGCTTGGTCAACCTGGGTCTCAGCCGCTCCACAACTTCGTCAAACATGGCTGGAGGCATCCTCATGAAGTTCTGGAATGCACGAGTGTCTTCGTTCCTCAGCTCCACCATTAGCTTGTTGTACAGTCCATACTCTGCTCTTCTCCCAATCCATCTTCGGACCCAGATGCTTCTTGGCCGCCTCCTTTTCTTCGGGTAGAACAGGTGAAAGAGCCTATAGATGGCTTCGCACTGTTGTAGAACGATGGTGGCTACCAAAAGGACTGTATGATGATCCATGATGGAGATGACTGGATGCTGTGGAAGAGCAAGAGCCAGATGAAGGCTGCAGAGGTCTGCACAGCAGGGCTGCTGGACTGAAAGTGAGATCCAGGTGAGTTGCCCCCCCTTTTTATAGGAAATATAGGTTTTCCACTATGTGTCCTTTTGCATCCTCTAGACATCCCTAATATCCGAGATAGGTCCCCTCTGCAAACGTTTATTCCATTTTAAATGCTTTGTATGCGAGCTGCATCTGCTTTCATCCTTTCTTCATTCGTGCTACTAATGCTGCGCGTCCGTTTCATGTCCGTTTCGCTTCCTCCCTGTGTCTGCTTTCCGCTGGAGTGGATTTGAGTTGTGCGGATGCACAGCGGATGCCTAGCGGATGTAGTGGACGCGTAATGGATGACGACGGATGTAGAATGGATGTTCCCCGTATGCATAGCGGATGCAGAACGGACACGTTGGATACATTTTCCGCTCAAACAGTTTTGAGCAGCTCACATTTGTGCGGATGGAACCTCAGTCGACGGATGCTGGACGGATAGAGAGGAAGAAAAACTGAGGCAGTGAGTACAGAACGGATGCATCGCGTTAACCAACAGATGGCAAGTGTTTTTCTCCATTTTACATCCTCTTTCCATCCGTTGGTGCAGTGTGACATGGGCTTTAGATATTGCATCCATAAGCATGTTCCTATTAGCTAGAAAAAAGCAACCAGCTATAATCATCATCCTTAATAATACATGGCTTTGCTTCCTCCAGAAGCACCGGAAATTTCATACAAATTCCATATGCTGACAAGATGGAATGAGTCAACATGTTTAAGTTATTTCCACTTTCACATTTGGAATATTAACAAAAGGAAAAGGAATTGGACTTGGTATGCTTTTTTGTGGCTTTATTCATTCAGAAACCCATGCTGTCACACCACAGATTTGGCCTGCTGTTGTGACCGTGGTAAAGAAAGCAGGAAATCTTTTGTAAATCATCCATATGGATTTTGTACTGCACTTTTTATAAGTCAGACCCAATCTGTATTGCAAACCATAAGAAAACAGGATTTATCTGTTTTTCAAGCATTTGATTAGTTTTATTTTTGCAAAAACATAGTATAAAATTTTTTGAATGTTCCTTTTGCCGAATCCAATTGGACCCAAATAGCCTCCCAGCTCCAGACAAAGCCCCCAGCAATGGGACAACTTACCACAGCCAACTCACTACAGCCAATTCACCACAGCCAACTTGCCACTGGGCAACTTGCCATGGCCAATTCACCACAGTACAACTCATTGCGAGACAATTTAACAATTCTATTTAATTATTTAAAATATATTTTTTTTAAATTGCCATTTTCATTTCATTCTGGTCTCTCCCTTTTGCATCCTTTCTTTAATTATTCTATTCCACCGTTACTTTGATATTAACAGATAACAGATAATCAGAGTTGGAAGGGACCTTATAGGTCATCTAGTCCAACCCCCTGCCCAAGTGGGAGACCCTACACCATTTCTGACAAATGGCAGTCCAATCTCTTCTTGAAAGTCTCAAGTGATAGCGCACCCACAACTTCCGAGGGCAAGCTGTTCCATTGGTTGATTGTTCTCACTGTCAGAAAGTTTCTCCTTATTTCCAGGTTAAATCTCTCCTTGTTCAATTTCCATCCATTACTCCTTATCTGGCCTTCGGGTGCTTTAGAAAATAGTTTGACCCCTTCCTCTCTGTGGCAGCCCCTCAAATATTGGAAGACTGTTATCATGTCTCCCCTGGTCCTTCTCTTCACTAGACTAGCCATGCCCAGTTCCTGTAACTGTTCTTCATATGGTTTAGTCTCCGGTCCCCTAATCATCCTGGTTGCTCTTCTCTGCACTTTTTTATATTAGTGTAACTCTTATATTAGTGTAATTCTCCCATGACTTATATTAGTGTAACTCTCCCATGAGTTGTCCTGTAGTGAGTTGGCCATGGAGAGTTGGCCATGGAGAGTTGACTGCGGTGAATTGTCGTAGACCCTAGTTTAGATATGCTTGTTCCTTCTACAACTGATTACTTTGCTGAAATCTTATGCATTCTGTTCCATATTAACATACTTCAAATAGTCTATTCCTATTGGTTAACAAACGGTGAAAGCTGATTGGTGCTCTACTGACATTGATTGGCCAATTATAGCTTGCCTATGATTGGCCAGCTCAGCGGCGGGAAAATCAAGCAGCTGTCATTGGCCACAAGCCGTGAGCAGCCTTTCTATAAAAAGGGCTGCCACGGCTCCTGGTTCAGATGGATTTTCAGAACTAAATAAAAGAGCTGAAGTTATGCTGGTCTCCGGTCTCATTCTTCGTGAACACTTCACTGGCAATGAAGGTGGGATTCTGAGAGAGGAGACCAGTCAGGCATGTGGCAATGAGAACCGAGCAGACAAAATGGCTGGAACCAACTCACCACTCGCACCATTCAACCCAGCAACAGAGGACTGGGAATCCTACATCAATAGATTCCTCATGTTCCTGGAAAGCAATGACTTGCAAGGAATCTCCGACAACCAAAAAAGAGCCGTGTTCCTGATGTACTGTGGGCCCACATATTCAAGATGGCCAAGGTGCTAGCGAAACCAGAGGATGTGAAGCAGATGGCCTGGCCAGGTCTAGAAAAATTGCTGAAGGCTCACTACGCACCGACCATCTCCAGCCTTATTCGGAGACAGAGTTCTACAAACAGGACCAGAGAGAAAGTGAGAGCATCGCAGACTTCGTAGCGGCTCTCAGGGACATTGGAAGGGCATGCGAATTCCTAAACATGGATGAAGCCATGTGGGATCGCGTGGTCCTCGGACTGAGAGACCTCACCCTACAAAGCCGACTGTTAACCCGACCAAAGATTACAGTCACTGAGGCTATCGCTGAGGCCACGGCAGTGGAAGCAGCTAAAAAACCAGCAGCCAAAATGCAGCAAATGAATGCGACAACATCCAAAACACCAGCTGAAACAAGCCAATGTACAGAGAAAAAGGCAGAGAGCATGCACAAGACCATCACACACTACGCGGATAATGGATCATCCAAGATCAACGATGATGATGAGGAGATCCACAGACTCCAGGCTGAACGAGATAGATGGGAGAAGAAAGGTCGTAAGTCAGGGTTTCAGTGTGCTGGGTGTGGAGGAGACCACCCCCGTTCCGAGTGCCAGTTCCTAGATGCTATGTGCTGGTACTGCGAGAGACGGGGTCACATCGCAAGAGTATGCCAAAACCGTAAGAGGTACAGCCCCCGACATAGGGGCAACACACCACCAAGAATCAAAGAAAGACAAATGTGGAGCCGTGAGAGTCGCGAAAGCAAAGGCAAGTGGCTAAAGGAAAACCATAGAAAAGAAGAAACACACCAAACCGTCACCATCGGTCATTCTAATGCAACAAATGGCCGAAAAGTACACGTGGCAATCAGGATCGAGGGCCAAGAATGTGAAATGGAGGTGGATTCCGGATCGTATCTATTGATGGTATCATGGAATTCCATTAAAAGACTGGTACCACATCTTGGCAGAACTGAACTAGAACACCAATCGCTAGTATTAAAGGACTATCAAGGAAACAGAATACCGGTAGTCAGACTTGAACATTTCCAAATCACCTTCAAAGAACACAAAAGAATTCTGCCTCTAACTATCATAGACCGAAACTGGCCAAGCCTGTTGGGACTCGAGTGATTCGAACCTCTCGAAATCGGTGTGACCAGCATTAACAGTGTCGCCGAGAAAGACTGGGAGGAGAACCTAATGAGGGAGTTCCAGGACATCTTCGATGGGAAACTAGGCAAGTACCGAGGGTCCCCTATATTATTTAATTTAGATCCAACAATAGCTCCTATTAGGCTAAAAGAGAGGCGAGTCCCCTTTGCATTAAAACCAAAGATTGATGAGGAGCTTAATAAACTTATAGCACAAGGCATCTTGGAACCAATTGACCATGCTAAATGGGAAACCCCAATCGTGACCCCAGTTAAGCCAGATGGGTCCGTGAGAATCTGTGGTTACTACAAGGCCACTCTAAATCATGAACTACAGCAAAGCATGTATCCTGTTCTGCTAGTGCAACACCTACTACACTCATTGGGGAGAGGCAAGGTTTTCACAAAGCTCGACCTTGCCCAAGCATGCCAACAATTGCCAGTCGACCCCGAAACAGCAGAGGCACAAACGATCGTGACCCATAGGGGAGTCCTCAAATGCAAACGGCTGCAATTTGGAGTCAGTGTGGCCCCAGAGGTGTTCCAAAGCCTAATGGAACGTTTGTTACAAGGGATAAAGGTTCCAGAAGGCGGGACTCAAAGTCAAAAAAGAAAAGTGCCAGTTAGCCACCTCAAAAGTCAAGTTCCTGGGGTACCTAATCGATAAAGAGGGCATCCACCCCACTGTCCACAATAGACCATTTTCCTTGTGATACAGGATACAGTTAGGAAATATGAAATTTCTCTGCAGACATTCTAAAATAAACAAATCCTAGAAAAAAATTCAAAACTTGAGCGTGGGGAATATATAAGCGAGACATTTGTTAAGTGAGTTTTGCCCCATTTTATGATTTTTCTTGCCACATTTGTTAGGTGAATCACTGCAGTTGTTAAGTTTGTAACACAGTTGTTAAGTGAATCAAGTTTCTACATTGACTTTGCATGTCAGAAAGTCACAAAGTTGATAACATGATGCCGGGACAGTGCAACTGTTATAAATATGAGTCAGTTGCTAAGCCTCTGGATTTTGAACAGATGACCATAGGGATGCTATAATGGTCATAAGTATGAAAAATGGTCATAAGTCACTTTTTTCAGTACTGTTGCAACTTTGAACAGTCACTAAATGGAAAGTTGTAAGTCAAGGGCTTTATCAATGGCAAAGAGTAAATGAATGGAACATTTTCTGCAGCTTTTTCAATATGCCAAGGCACGACATAAGGATGTCCAATTTCTCTTTTATTATTTGTAGATGGTTAGACATCCTGGCAGACAAGTTCCAAGAAGATAAGAAAATAGCCAAGATCAAAATTTAAAGAGAGAAATACAAGTTGAAATGCTATACAGATGATGTACTACTAACAAGTATGCAACCAGAAACTTCACTCAACACTTGATAAAAGTAACCAAAGAATTTGGCTGCCTTTCTGGATACAAAATCAATGGAAAGAAAACTAAGAAAATAACAAGG
Source organism: Laticauda colubrina (assembly GCA_015471245.1). NCBI lineage: Eukaryota > Metazoa > Chordata > Lepidosauria > Squamata > Elapidae > Laticauda > Laticauda colubrina. The sequence continues at coordinate 24,493,491 of BLBF01000010.1, read as the reverse complement.
CATTTCCCTAAAAAAAAAAAAGGGGGGGGGCTGTTTGACAGGATGCAATAAAGATATATTTCCAAACAGATATAACAAATTATGAGAAGAAATAAAACAATATCTTGAAAACTAGAAAAGTTTTTAACTTTTTTGGCTAGGATTCATTGTGACAATAAAAATGAATACATTATCCAAAATGGACCGTTTATGTTCTGCTGACCAAACTGTGATGTATCCTATTTCAATTGCCATTAGCCTGAACAATGGATTCCAAATGAATCAACATGATAAAACTGTACAAAAAAAAACATACCTTCTTTTCTTTCCACTTCCTGTGCTGTACAGATAACAGATGTTTAATTTCACTTTAAAAAAATACCATAGGAAAAAAAGGAGGTAAGCTTTCATAGCTTGTAATTGAACTGAATGGAAAGTGGATATATTTCTATTTGCCAGGTTTTCATAATACATGGGAAGAAGGTCAGTAGAATTATTTTCAAAATCAAAGCATCATTTTGGGGGAGAGGGGGGTTTCCATATAAAACTTACAAGGTGATCAACACACCCATGTATTGATTCTATATTTCAAAATCATAAAGCATTATTTCTAGTGAATTCTAAAATTTCATTTTCTTCAGCTTCCAACAACATGCTGCAGAAGGCTGTAGATCACATCACTATGCAACCATGTGTGTAAAGGCTAGGTCACATCATCCGATGGATGCAAAACGTATGTAAAAGGACACAGCGGATGGCCAAAAATCCGGGGGTGGCTCCATCCGTTCTTATCCGCTCTCAAAAGGAGCAAAAATTTGCATAAAGTGAACAGAAAAGAACGGATGGGGGGAGGACATAGCGCGGATGTAAAACGGATGCTCAACGGAAGCCTAGCGGATGAAAGTGGATGGAACTGGATGGCACGTCCGCAGGGCTTCCGGGAGAGCAGAGCAAAGCGGATGCGTAGCAGAAAGAGCAGATGCGTAGCGGATGCGTAGCTGATGACGCGGATGCGTAGCTGCATCCACTTTCATCCTTTCTACGTCCGTGCTACTAATGCTGTGTGTCCGTTCCGCGTCCGTTTCGCTTCCTCCCTGGGTCCGTTTTCCTCTGGAGCAGATTTGAGTTGCACGGATGTGCAGCGGATGCCTAGGGGATATAGCGGATGCATAATGGATGACAACGGACGTATAACGGATGTTCCCCATATGCGTAGCGGATGAATAACGGATGAATAACGGATGCGTTGGATACTTCATCCGCTCAAAAAGTTTTGTGCAGCTCAAAACTTTTTGAGCGGATGAAATCACAGTAAACGGATGCTGGACGGATAGAGAGTATGAATCACGGACGCAGTGAGTATACAACAGATGCATCACGTTTTCCAATGGATGGCAAGAGTTTCTCTCCATTTTACATTCTCTTTGCATCCGTTGGTGCAGTGTGACATGGGCTTTAATGACAGCAACTGGGACTGCTGGAACTGCCACTGTTAAGTTGGCACAATTATATGACTTTGTGCCTTTTATGACTATGTTGTTTAGAGATGGAGTTCCCAATCCAATTAACATAAGGAATACTTTAGCATGAATTTGGAAACTTTATCTACTTTAGCCCATTACTAACCTATCCTTTGTGTAGATTCTCCAGTAGGTATGGGACCCTAACAGATCTCCAAATGGGAGTAATCAGCCAAGCCAAAATCCAAGGACAAAGTAAAAGAAACCTAGAAAGCTGAGTAAATGTTAATTCATCAATTGCAACCAATTTAACTTGCATTCTAACTTTCTGACATTGGCTTGTGGTTCCAGACATATTGAGAAAATTGTGCTTAGTTATTACACTAAAAAAAAAAAAAAGCAATAAGGCACAATAGGAGCTGAAGTTTTCCACAGATGCAGCTCTGTTATGAATAAAATATTGTAAAAAATAACAATGCAGCCATGTGAAATTTGAATCAAATCCTTAACAGGAAGCTTTATAAACATAAGAGCTCTTAGCTGATTCTATTGCGGCTTGATCAGATAAAGACTATTTTATCCTTACCACAATACCTCCATTCATTTACATTTCTAATGTGCTTGTTCTCTGCCATCAGCAACTGTAAAAAAAAAGGCTCATATCCCAAATGCTGTACAATTCTTGACTTACAACCACAGTTGAGTCCACAAGCAAGACAATTGTTGAATGAGCTGCACTCCATTTTACGACCTTTTTTGCAAGGGTTCTTAAGTAAATCACTGCAGCTGTTAAGTGAATCATACAGTTGTTAAGTGAATCTGGCTTCCCCCATTGACTTAGCTTGTTGGAAGCCAGCTGGGAAGTTTACAAATATTGATCACATGATTCCAGGACCCTACAACTGTCATAAATACATGTCAGTGAAAAGCACCCAAATTTTGATCATGTGACCATGAGGGTGTTGTAAATGTGAAAACTCTTTTCAGTGCTGTTGTAACTTTGAATGGTCAGTAAAAAAATGGATGTAAGTTGAGAACTACCTGATTTCAAGAGCAAAGACATATTGAAGGAACTAAGAAAATCCCATTTTATATAAGACAGAGAAGGGAAGGGAAGAGAAGAGTTGGAAGGGACCTTGGAGGTCTTCTAGTCCAACCCCTTCTCAGGCAGGAAACCTTATACCATTTCAGACAAATTGTTGTCTAATCTCTTCTTAAAAACTTCCAGTGTTTGAGCATCTACAACTTCTGAAGGCAAGTTGTTCCACTGGTTAATTGTTCTAACTATCAGGAAATTTCTCTTTAGATCTAGGTTGTTTCTCTTCTTGATTATTTTCCATCCATTGCTTCTTCTTCTGCCCTTTTCTGCCAGGCAATTGCTCACAGTGCCAAAAATGAATGACACATAACCAAACTGAGGGTTGATCTCAAATGGGGGAACTTTATAATACATAAAACAGCTGAAAACAAGACTAGAATTTTTGCAGCTGTTACCAGAAATACAATAATAGCTTATTATTTTATAGGCTGATTTTTCTAGCCTTTGGCATCTGCTGGTTGAAGTTCCTTTGTGCATTATTGCAAGATAAACAGCTGATGAGGGCTCTGAGGCCTACTCCTTCCTGCTCCAAACAATGTAAGAAGTTTTGGATCACTGACATCTCCCCCAAACTAGATGTAGACAGAAATTTGGACCAATAGAATACCATTTCTACACTTGTGAAGAACTCTCAAAGCAACTCTCTATCTAATTTTCAGTGGTGCCACCCTCCTTTTATCAGTGTTTCTCAACCATGGTAGCTTTAAAATATGTGAACTTCAACTCCCAGAATTCCTCAGCCAGATAAGGAATTCTGGGAGTTGAAATATGATTGTTACCTAAATTAAAGGGAACTCCAAACTTGTGGGAGGCAGTAAAGATAGGAAAAAAGAACATACTTGATGAGGCTTGACTCAATTTAAGATCTTCAGAGGAAAATGTTTTAACAAAGCATTTCATGTGGATCTTCTTGAAAAATACATATTCACATAAATTTAAAAGTAGTCCTCAACTGAAAATGTTTATGACCCAGAGTGTACCACAAATGTAACAAAAACCAAAACATAAATAAATGTTCTTTAATGCCTTCAACTTGGCTTCACTGTTCAATTGTTCACAGTGGAGATGAAACTCTTTCCAAAATAACATTCCAAATGAAAGAAATACAGTCCAAACTCAAAGAGCAGATAACAAAGCAATAAAAAACCAAAAGCAAACCGCACTGAAGAAAGTTCCATGACAGACCAGGATAATTAATTACAAACTTCAAGAAGATAACCAGGTATCGTCCATTGGAAGAACGCCAACCAAGATAAACCTCATCCAGGAATAAAACACTCTTTGTTTCCAGCATTTGCTAGCACGCAGGTCCAAATTCTTATGCAGTTCTCACACCTGCATCCCATGAAGAAAATCAATGCCCTCTCCTCCTAAGTAGACCACATCTTTCCCTGATCCTCTCCTCCCTGCATGCCTTAGGATGGATAGGGGATGGGCCTGGGTCCTCCTCTGACTGCTCAGTTGGCCTCTGCCCTTCCCCAGCCTCCTCCACCACCTCCGGAGCCACACTTCTACTCCGTTGACTGTTCCTCCTCTCCCTCAGAGTCAGTTTCCACCAGGGGCATGACAGAATGGTTGCTTTGCAACCATTCAAAGATACAACCTGCCTGCAAAAAAGGGAACTTCAACCAAAGTTCTGATGGTTGTCTTTCCCCCTCCACTCCATGGGTACTTGGCAACACAGCCATATTTGGGCTATTTCCAGCACCCCTCAATCACGTGCCCAAATTTTGCAACAATTTTGCCAGTTCCAGTTTTCAGCAAAATTCTACCATAGTGAACAATGATTTTACCTAACAATAGGGGTGGGATTCTACCAGTTCCAACCAGTTTGGCTAAACCAGATGTTAAAGTTACATCTAGTTCGCTGAACCGATATTTCAACCAACTGGCTAGCCCCACCCACCATGCCCCGCCCCTCCCAGGAGTCTTCACGTGATTCAGGTTCAGTGCAGGGTCTGCGCGGAGGCTCTGGGAGGGGGGAAAATGGGCCTTCTGGAAAACCAGAAACAGTCCTATTTCCGTTTTCCAGAAGGCCTCCAGAGCCTGGGGCAGGCCATTTTTGCCCTCCTAGAGGTTCAGGTGAGGCCTCCGGACCCCTGGGAGGGTGAAAAACAGCCCTCCCAGAAGTACCAGAAGTCCAGAAACAGGCCTGTTTTCAGCTTCTGCTGGGCCTCCAAAGCCCGGGGGAGACTGTTTTTACCATCTAGAGGCCCAGGGCAAGCCTCCAGACCCTTGGGAAGGCAAAAATGGTTTCCCCCAGGCTCTGGAGGCCCACTGGAAGCAGGAAACAGAAAGTTCTGGTAGGCCATGCCCACCATGGTCACACACTCCCAGCAATTGGGCAGCGAACCCTTTGCTGCAATTTTTGAATCCCACACCTTCTTAACAACCACTGTAGAAAAGTTTATAAAATTGGATCAGTTATATGATTAATTGGATAGGCTCCATTACAGTCATATCTCAAAGATGACCTATACATGGAATAGAAGAAACCATGGGCTGCTGTGCACATCTGTAGCATTATAATTGCACCAGCAATGCCACTGAAGTTTCCTCTAATTCAGAAATCCCAAAAGGAAGTAAATGGACTTCTTCAAACAGCACAAGATTGAAGCTGAATTATGTGAAGCTATTTTCTGCAGACCAAAACTTAAAATGAACAGATGCCCTCCAGATGTATTGAAACAAAAAAACATTTCTGAGAGGCTTTCATTTGGTGCAGTCTGATGTAAAATAAGCTTGCAACCAAACCTTCCTACTTTGACCTCAGACACATGTGCAGGAAAGAATCAATATCTTTCTCTGGGGTGGGGGAGGGGGAGGGCTACAGGGATTACTTGACTTTTCCTGAAAAATACAGGAAATGAAACTCACTAGTCAAAATAACGAGAAAAGTCAGAACAGGGTTCAAAATATAAAGCTTAATATTAGCTTGATGTAAAAGGCTGGGGTTAATTAGGAAAACCTTGAATTTCCCAGCGTAAGATAACATTTCCATTTCAGAGGAATCCATCTTTTAATCTGATATAACCTTAATAACATCTGATGTCAAAAATGAATCAGACAAGTTTCAATTCTCTTGTTGCTTTCTGAATTTTAATGGTCCTTCATTATAAAAGCTGGTAGAACTTTAAAACTTTAACTTTGCCAGCAAAACAAATCAATATGAAAGATGGAATCTCTACTCCCTGGGTTGTTTCATTTTCTCACCACTTCAAACATCATGATATATTTCTGCTCCACAGAGTAATTTTGTGGTCTCAAGATATTTCCTTTCCATTTTGCTCTCTAAAAAAACTAGTTTTCCAACATCCTGCATTACTTATGGGACTGTCTTTTCCCAATTATTTCTACCGATCCAACCCAGTCTGGCAGGAATGGCATGGTCTGGATCCCATCAGCTAAAACAGAGGTCTCCAAACTTGGCAATTTTAAGACTTGTTTGTGGACTTCAACTCCCAGAATTCCTCAGGCAGCATAGTTAGTTCCAACTCCGAGGGCCTTTTTTAGTAAAACTCTGAAAATGTGATTGTTGTGCCTGAGTCTGGGATCCTGGTCTCTTGACTTTGGTGCTCAGCCACTCTATGTTTTGTTTTTATGCAAAGTATTTTTTCAGTTTTATCTATTTTCTCACAGGCTGCCTAGAGTCACATGTGAGATGGGCAACAATAAATTAAAAATGCAAATAAAAAATCCTAGCTAGGATGTTTAATAAATGAATTGTTCTGTATGTAAAGTGGATGACTCCAAATCTACCATTCTGATTGG
>BLBF01000010.1:24420470-24485451 GCA_015471245.1 Laticauda colubrina | reverse complement strand
ATAGATAGATAGATAGATAGATAGATAGATAGATAGATAGATAGATAAATAGATAAATAGATAAATAGATAAATAGATAAATAGATAAATAGATAAATAGATAAATAGATAAATAGATAAATAAATTGAAAATAGGATCCCACTTAATAGTCTGATAAAAGCTTCAAAACATTTGTGCCATCAGAAAAATGTAACCAATGGCAGCCAGAAGAACTGTGTCTTCTCTATCTGTGCTGATCAGCAGTACAAGATATGCATTGAATGTATGTACATGCAAATCTAAATACTACCCACTTCAAAAGTTCATGTTGATTTACAAAACAACAATTGTTCTAATTTTTGCCCAACTGCAGCTATCAGTAGTTTGCAAAGGTAGCCCGTTTAGGCTGTGTTGCAATAGTCTAAAAGGCATGATGATGGTGGTGGCATGAGTTTGTCAAGGAGAGAGCCAGTTTGATCTAATGGTGAAGGCACCAGGCCAGAAAGCAGAAGATTGTGAGTTCAAGTCCCACCATAGCCATGAAAATCAGCAGTCATGCACTCTCAGCCCAATGTTTTCCAAAACATCCACATCATTCATAATCATAACTGAGTCCCCCCCCTCCCTCCACAGACTCATCTATGGCATTCAATATCTATGCTCTTACTGAAGAATAGGTAGCCTCCTTCTGTTCCCTGCTCCTCACCCAAAAAGCAGCTCTTTTCTCACCTCTTAGGGCTTAGGCCATCCATTCTACACACCATCCTGAAATAATAGCAACAGGCCCAACCATTAGTGTCTGTTATCTCCCACACTCTCCACACCAACCCAATGAAGTTTCAATCTCTCTACTGAAACTTCTTCCTTAGATTTCTGACTCTTCTAGGACCCATGCCTCATCATTCCATAAAATGATTTTTTTTTCATTCATGTCCTGCAATCCTCTTCTTTCCTTACCATGCAGTATCTGTTCTTGGTCTGCACAGCTGCCCAGAGGCCAATGGTTGCTGTGACAATTCAGAGATAAGCAATCTCCCAACTTTGCTTCCATCTAGTACTTCTAGTGACAGATCATGTAGGGTCATTTTGGGTCTCCAGGGCTAATTGTTCCTTCTCCAGACACAAATTTCCTCTGACTTCCTTTAGCTCTCCAGTAACCTCTGACAATACCTGTAACCCCCTGCTTTTTATTCACCATGCTAACTTATCTAATCCTACTACCGTTTCCCTACATCTCACAGCTTCCAAATCCTCATATTACACTCATTCTAGTCCCAATCTCTCTACTCCAGACTTCATATTATATATGGTTGGTATAAAAAATTACGTAGACTACCCATATTCTGATAGCCAAGGCAGACAAGCCAATCATTGTCAACTTAGAGGAGCTATTTTAATTAAACCCTTGTGACTTTTCATAATATTTTCATTGATATAAACCCAATGTGGCCAAGACCCTTGTGTAGACAGACAGATGAGAAGCTGATCAGTGAGTAAAAAAAAATGAACCCTGGACTCTCCAAAGACGTAGACAACCTGCTGAAGTTTATTCTCCCAAGTCCCTTGAGCATTCAGGGGTAGGTGTTAAAAACAAAAACATACGCTTTGGAAACTCAGCAACCTAGACCAAAAACTCAAAGTAAAGGTCATGTCACACTGCCCAACGGATGCAAAAAGGACACAACGGACGAGCAAAATGTTCCATCCATTTTTATCCGCTCTCAAAAGGGGCAAAAATTTGCATAAGCAGAGCGGATAACACGGAAAGGAATGGACGTGGGGAGGACGCAGAGTGGATGTATAGAGGATGCGTAGAGGATGCGTAGAGGATGCAGAGCGGATGCGTAGAGGATGCAGAGTGGATGCAGAGTGGATGCAAAGCGGATGAGCTGCATCCGCTTTCATCCTTTCTCCATCCGTGCTACTAACGCTGCACGTCCGTTCTGCTTCCTCCCTGCGTCCATTTACCGCTGGAACAGATTTGAGTTGTGCGGATGCACAGCGGATGCCTAGTGGATATAGCAGATGCATAATGGATGCAGAACGGATGTCCCCCGTATGCCTTGAGGATGCAGAACGGATGCATTGGATACATTTTCCGCTCAAAAGTTTTGGGCAGCTCAAAACTTTCTGAGCGGATGAAACATCAATAAACGGATGCTGGACGGATAGAGAGGAAGCAAAACGGAGGCAGTGAGTACATTGCATTAACCAACGGATGGCAAGCATTTTTGTCCATTTTACATCCTCTTTGCATCCGTTGGTGCAGTGTGACATGGGCTTAATGTTCAAAATAAAATGTTTAGTCAAGGAAGTAAACAGAACTGGCAGCAGCAGTTTCAGGTTTGTTCTCCTGCTATTGAACCTTCCAGTCTCAGCTATTGGCATATAAGCAACTTTATACTTTGGTGCTCTCTGTCCTCTTTTTTCCTCCAAGAAAGACTTTGCTGCTTGAGGAACCATCTCACTTCTCTGCCCAGAAAAATGAAATGAGTAAAAGCCAGACAGTGAAGAAGGATAGGGGAGTTTGTTTGTACAGACCTAATAAGGATGATCCAACAGGTATTTTCTCATTGGGTTTTTTTTTTGGGGGGGGGGCATCAACCTTCATCTGAACCCTATACATGCTCCTTCACAGAGCAGCCTTAATGTTCATCCAGAATTGAGTTTGCAGATACTCATAGTCCACTGCTGTGGATTACTCAAATGAAGGTTGGTGTTGTCCCTTCACCATACCTAGCTGCATTTCTTAACTTTTTCATATTCTGTGACTCCCAGGAGTGAGAAAACAGTGAAAGAAATAACTGTTACTTATTTTTTTTAGAATAAAATTCATATAGCTGCCCAACTGGACCGACTGCCATTCTAGGCAATGTGCAATCAACCAAACAGCATGCAAATAATGATAACAATTTATTAAATTTATTTGTCTCCCAGAAACTTTGGGTGGTTTACAAATAGTTAAAACTAAACAAATAAACAGAAACATAATACAACCAAAAAACAACAACCAAAAGAACCACTGCAGTTAAAACAGCAACAAAATTAAATTATTGTTCCTAATAAGTAATTGCAATGTTTGCAGCTCTTTCCGAAATTTAGAAGCTCAAAAAGAAAAGAGGGAGATATAATTAAACAGCAGAGGTTAATGTCATAAGAAGCTTGAAAAGATATCTTGCCGGCATATGAATGAACTGTTATAATCAAATTCTGCCCAAACTAAGCAATCAGGGAAATTGAAGTGGTGGCAGTCAATACAGCAGGTAACAATATTACTCTGGAGTAGCATTAGTTCATTTCAATTTGCCACTGAACTGCAGATGATGAATAAAGGGGTCTGAAGATCAAGGCTTCCTAAAACCATGCTGTGCACTGCATCCCTTTCTGAAGTGAGTTGATTAGCCATGCCTCCATATCAGGATGCATGATCAATAAACAACCTGACAATTTCTGATATAGATAAAACGCTAGTTCAAGGAATGGATTTTGATATTTTTGTCAACAGATCTATAACTATCAAAATAGTAGTCAGGCTTCCATCACTTGGGAAGTAAGTAATAAAATCCAAAAAGACAATATTTCCAGAGTATTTTGGAGAGGAGAAAGGGTAATATATGCCAGTTGATTTGGTAATTAAAGTTTCAGCATGTAGCAAATGCAAGATAGTTTCCAACAATCAAACTGGTTTGATTGTCAGGACAAAGTTTCAAAGTTTCTTCCCAGATGGAATGAAGAGGACACAAAGAAAGCAAGTTTTGTGCCATGGTTCAGGTGCTGCTCTAGAGATCAGGAGATTGTGAGTTTTAGCACTGCCTTCAGCATGAAAAACCATTTGAGTTACTCTGAGCCATCATCCACTCTCTCAGGCCAACCTACCTCACATAGTTGTTGTGGGGACAATAGAAAGAGGAAGGAGTATTGGTATGTTCAGTGCTTGAGTTATATATATATCAGAAAAAAAGATGACATAAAAGTCTAAAAAAAATTACTGTTGTGGAGCAACTAACCATAAAAAGGGAGAATTTATCCACAGGAATTCCTTGGATCTGGATGCTCCAAGCTCACTCATTTATTAAACTATGAATACACCTCCATAATCAAAACTGGTACAGTGCAGTGATACCAAATTCACAGCCCATGGGCTGGATGCAGGCCATGCCCAACCCCAATTTAGCAAAGGGGGTAAGATCACAATACATCTTGTGATGACACCATGAGTTTGACATCCTTGGTACAGTGTGTACAATCTCAATTTTTGAAACAATGATGAAAAAAAATAGGTTATAAGAAACAACCATTTCCTGCTTACTAGCTCATCTAAATCTCCTGAAACAGCAGAACAGATGATGGTTGGAAAAAGGAAAAATAGCAACTTAGCAGACAAGTTTGCTGGGTAAAGGGTCTGTCACATTGGCCGATGGATGCAAAACGTTTTCTAAAAAGGACACAGCGGACGAGAAAATGTTCCATCCGTTGTTATCTGCTCTCAAAAGTGCCCCGAATTTGCATAACCAGAGCAGACAACAACGGAAAGGAATGGATGGGGGGAGGACGTAGCCAGGATGGAAAGCGGATGCTCCACGGAAGCCTAGCGGATGGAAGCAGATGGGAGTAGATGGCACATCCGCAAGGGTTCCGGGGAAGCACAGCGAAGCGGACGCACAGCGGAAGGAGCGGGTGCTGAGCAGATGCAGAGCGGATGAAGCGGATGCAGAGCGGAAGCCTAGCGGATGCCTAGCAGATGCAAAGCGTTCACTGCGCATGCGGGGAGGATGCATTGCATCAGCCCCACAGATATAAAGGGAAGCAGCTCGCAAGCAGGTCACCATTCAGAAGAAAGACCTGCTGCCAGACACAGCTCCAGCCAGCCAGCCAGCAAGCAAGCCAACAACCATGGGGAAAAAGAGAAAGCCTCTGCCATCTGCTGCCAGCCCTGGCAAGAAGGACAGGGCCACCATCCCACCACCTGGCCCTGACTCTGCTTCTGCTGGGGCTTCTGCTGCTGGGGCTGACTCTTCTGGTGCTGGAGTTTCTGCTGGCGCTGCTCCTGTGCTAGGGCTTCTGCTGGTGCTTACTCTGCTGGTGCTGGGGCTTCTGCTGGTGCTTACTCAGCTGGTGCTGCTCCTGGTGCTGGGGCTTCTGCTGGGGCTTACTCTGCTGGCGCTGCTCCTGGTCCTGGTGCTTCTGCTGGTGCTTACTCTGCTGGCGCTGCTCCTGGTGCTGGTGCTTCTGCTGGTGATTACTCTGCTGGCGCTGCTCCTGGTCCTGCTGGTCCTGCTGGTCCTGCTGGTGGTCCTGGTCCTCCTGGTGCTGCTGGCGCTGCTGGTGCTCACTCTGCTGCTGCTGATCCTGGTCCTGCTGGTGCTGCTGGTTCTGCTGGTGCTGCTGGTGCCGCTGGTCCTGCTTTTGCTGCTACTGGTGGTGGTGGTGTGGAGGAGCAGCCCCTACAACCTCGAAGCCCCTCTGATGAGGGCCCAGATGGCCCTGCCAGAGGGAGGAAGATGCATACGCATGAACAGGAGAGGAGGCAATACTCCATTGAAGAGGAACATGAGGATGAGGTGCTGGAATGGCTGAGGGAGAATGAGTATCTTTGGCGGAAGGGACACAGGCTCTATCAAGACATCAAAAGGAAGCAGGCTGCTTGGAGAGAGAAGGTGGAGAGCCTGGGCTACACTTCAGAGGTGCTCCTCGGCTGGTGGAAGCACATGCACACCTGATACAGGAAGCTGCACCTCAAGAAATCTGGCCAGGCCACGGTCAAGCTGACGGACCGTGTGATGGCCAAGTGCAGTTTGTGTGATGGCCAAGTGCATCACCTAAGTGATGGCCAAGTGCAGCTTCTTGGAGGGTGAGATCCGCCACCGAGGAGTAGCCCCTCTGACAACCCTCTCTCTCAGGCAGCCCGCAAAAAGCCAGTCCTCTTCTGGCCAAGAGTCAGCTCCTGTGTCCAGGCAGGTATCTGTGGAGCGTGCCACGACGGAGACCCCCCCCCCGACAGCTGCACTACCTGTGGCGGAGCGCGTGGAGGAACCCCTGACGCAGTGGGAGCAAGGAGAGGGCACTTCCAACAGAGAACAACCCACATCCACCCCCAGCTCCACCTCCACAGAAAGCAGGCAGAGAGGCAGACCAGAGGGGCAGAGCCACACTGCCCTGCTGGAGATCAGGGACACCATCAGAAGCAGCGTAGAACTCCTCTCTCAGCTGGTACACACTGACATCCCATCCTCCAACCGCAAGCCCTTCCTCACCTGCATCAACCAGACCCTCATGTACATGTCGGAATCACAGTACCAGGTGATAAAGGAAAGGATCACCGGTCTTCTTCACAACCCTCCAGACCCAGCTGAACCTGCTCCCACCCAGTCCAGGCCTGCTCCTCCACCCCAGGTGATGTCACTGCCCTTCCAAGGCTTTCCACAGACCCTCACCTACCAAGGCTAGGGCTACCAGGAGCTCCAGCAGCACAGGCAGCCCTTCCCAGTCCAGGCACAGGTACATCGGACGCCACCAGTGCCACCAATGCCACTGATGCCACCCACACCACCGATGCCAGCCACTCCACAGATGCCACCCATGCCACAAATGCCACCCATACCACAGATGCCACCCATGCCTCACCTCGCTCAGCTGTAGACCAGACATCCCCACTAAACTCCTCCTTCCTCCACCCCACAGCCAAGCCCAGCCTCAGAACATCTGTCATTGGTATTGGGGCTGACACCCCATGTCCTGGAGGAAGGGGCTCTCAGCATCACAGGACTGAGCCAGCTCTCTGAGAGCTTCCTCCACACACCGTCCCCTGTTGTCCTCACGGGGCCAGGCACCCCAATGACACCTCAGACCAGCACTCCAGCAGCAGCCACCTCCACAGCACCTGGACCCTTCACCCCTGAGACTGGGCACGCCTCAGAGTGACCAAGAAGAGTGCCAGAGACTGGGTGGCTACCTGTTGACTTTATCTTTGCTTAAGACACTTGGGTCATTTTTCTTTTACAACTTGTTCTTAATAAAGATTATCTTTGCTTCACACACTTGCTTCGTTTATTTTAGTAAATAAAGTCTTGGTGGAAACTTTTAGAAATGGTTTAAGCCTTTGCATGCTTGTGGGATGGGTTAAGATAGCAGTGGGATGGGCAGGGATAACTTTGGGATGGGTAATAGCTGTGGGATGAGCAGGGATACCTGTGGGATGGGCAGGGATATCTGTGGGATGGGTAATAGCTGTGGGATGGGCAGGGATACCTGTGGGATGGGCAGGGATAATTTGGGATGGGTAATAGCTGTGGGATGGGTTAGGATACCTGTGGGATGGGTAATAGCTGTGGGATCGGCAGGGATACCTGTGGGATGGGTCATAGCTGTGGGATAGATAAACCTCTAGTGCAAGTATAGTGGGACTGTGTGGTCCACCCTCCCAGGTGCCACACCTATGGCCCTTTATTATCAATAACAATGTAATCATTCATCCACATATTTCAACATAAACACAACTCTTTATTAAATGCCCTGTTCATTGTAGGACCACTCAACATACATAGCCCAATCTCATCAGTGTGATGAGACAGGCTGAAGGAAGCATCCATTAAGAATCTACCATCCTGTCTTGCCACTCCACTGCTCCAGCTGGGGAGTTGCACCAGTGTTTCAGGAGGTTGCGCTGCTTCTTCCCTTCACATGAAGCTCTGTTGGGGCCTTGCACATCCACAGTATCTATCAGGTTTCGCCTTGCCTCCATTCACCAGGCTCCATGTCCCCATTGCCTTGTTGGAGGTCCACGAGCCTGTTCTGCAAGACTGGGTAGCGGGTGCGCATGAGATTGTGTAGGATGCAGCAAGCTTCCATGATCCTCCTCACGGTCTCTGGGCGATGCTGCATGGTGGTGAGAAGTACCTGGAACCTGTTGGCCAGGGTGCCAAAGGCGTTCTCCAACACCCGCCTTGCCCTGGACAGCCTGTAGTTGAAGATCTTCTCTTCACAGGTGAGGCATCTGGAGGTGTAGGGCTTCATGAGGTAGGTTGTGAGGGAAAAGGCATCATCCCCCACGATGAAGTAGGGCACATCTTGTGTGTCGTTGGGCAGGGGTTCTGGATCTGGGAAGCCCATGATGAGGTTGCGTTCCAGCCCCTCCTTGAGGTGACTGGCGTTGTATATCTGGGCATCTCAAGCTGACCCGTTGCCTGAAGCATCGATGTACATGAACTTGTAGCCAGCATCGACCATGGCAAAGAGGATGATGCTGAAGAAGCCCTTGTAGTTGTAATAAGTGGACCCTGACTTGGCTGGAGCTTTGCAGGCCACATGCTTCCCATCTGTGGCTCCAACGGTGTGGGGGAAGTTCCACTTCTGATCCCACTGCTCTGCAACTTTCTTCCAGCCTTCTTCAGTGGACGGGCACTGGAGGAGCTCCTCCAGGTATTCTTTGATGATGGCCTGCACCACTTCTCTGACCACAATGCTGGTGGTGTTGTGTGGCACACTCCAGCCATACTGCATGCTCCTGTATGTGGTCCCTGAGGCCAGGTGGTGCAGAGTCAGTGCCACCTTCAGCCCAGGGTCCAGGCTGGGCCGGAAGTTGGTGCTCTGCTTGGTCAACCTGGGTCTCAGCCGCTTCACAACTTCGTCAAACATGGCTGGAGGCATCCTCATGAAGTTCTGTAATGCATGAGGGTCTTCGTTCCTCAGCTCCACCCTCAGCTTGTTTTGCAGTTCGTACTCGGCTCTTCTGGCGATCCATCGTTGGACCCAGACACTTCTTGGCCGCCTCCTTTTCTTCGTGTAGAACAGGTTAAAGAGCCTGTAGATGGCTTCGCACTGTTGTAGAACGATGGTGGCTACCAAAAGGAGTGTGTGATGATCCATGGTGGAGATGACTGGATGCTGTGTAAGAGCAAGAGCCAGATGAAGGCTGAAAAGGTCTGCACCGCAGGGCTTCCGGACTGAAAGTGAGATCCAGGTGAGTTCCTCCCCCTTTTTATAGGCAATATAGGTTTTCCGCTCGGTGTCCTTTTGCATCCTCTAGGTCTCCTGCAGACATCCTAAATATCCAAGATAGGTCCCCTCTGTGAACGTTTTTTCCGTTTTAATGCTTTGTATGCGAGCTGCATCTGCTTTCATCCTTTCTCCGTCTGTGCTACTAATGCTTTGTGTCTGTTTCACTTCCTCCCAGTGTCCGTTTTCTGCTGGAGCGGATGTGAGTTGCGCGGATGTGCAGCGGATGCCTAGTGGATATAGCGGATGCGTAACGGATGACGACGGATGTAGAACGGATGTTCCCCATATGCATTGCGGATGCAGAACGGACGCGTTGGATACATTTTCCGCTCAAAAAGTTTTGATCAGCTCAAAACTTTTTGAGCGGATGGAATCTCAGTCGATGGATATTGGACGGATCGAGAGGATGAAAAACAGATGCAGTGAGTACAGAACGGATGGAACGCGTTAACCAATGGATGGCAAGTGTTTCTCTCCATTTTACATCCTCTTTCCATCCGTTGGTGCTTTGTGACAGGGGCTTAAGGAGTGAGTGGGCGGGGAGGGTTCCCGCGGTCTATGTGGGTTGAGCAGCCTTGTGTTTCTGTGCAGCCTGGATTAATTGCTTTTTTTGGGGGGTGCTCTGGGGGTGAGATTTCTCTGCGGCCCACCAAAAGTTTCTCAAGGCCCACCAGTAGGCCATGGCCCACTGATTGGCGACTGCTATTCTGATCGGAAACACTTGGCCATAAAATATGCCTGTCATCATTTTGGAAGATTTAGCATATCCCATCCAAGTCTATAAAAGTTGCTCTTTTTTATAAAAAAAAGCAATATTTGTATAAATATTTATAATATTTACATACAAGCTATGCCCAGCCAATCACATGACCGCCAAGCCACACCCACAAATTTGGCCATGCCCACAGAACCAGTTAGTGGTCCCTGGGATCTAAAATTATGAGTTTGGTGGTCCCTGAGGTCCAAAAAGTTGGCAACCTCTGTATTGGAACATCATCCTTACTTTCAGGCAGTAAAAGCAGGCTGGAATCAAAGGTGAAAGACAACAGATATTTTCCTTCATCACTAGTAGTGTGAAGGAGATCAGTTCCCAAGGATTTGTTTGCATCACAAAACAATAAAACAAAATAATTGGGCTCTAAAAATAAGAGATTCGATGGGGAAAGTTTGTTTCAGATCTTGCAAACGATTTTTGGGACCCTGGAATGCACTAAAACAATCCTATAGTGCATTTTGCAAAATCCAGTTATAATCCAGCTGCAAAAGTCACAAAAATCTCTCCCAAAGCTCAGTGTATTTTTGACATACATTCCTTTGGGCCTATCAGAATAGAATGGAGTCTGATTTCCTAGGAACCATCTGAATGTCTTTTGGCTTTTCCAGTCTGGAATAAACACCCAGAGACACTATAAACAAAGTTAGTAATATATAGTTCAGTTCATTTTACATGAAACAAAATTTAGATTCTAATTCACTTTCACCATTTCCTAAATTGATAAATATTTCCTGGATCTCCATTTCCAATTTTCTGGTAAGGGAAACTGGAACTGCCCCCAATCAGTTAGCTGCCAATTCCATTCTGGAATTCTCAGGATTCTATTTAATTTCATATGAGGGGGTACCAAGTTAAGAAAGGCCATAGTAACACGGAAGCAGAGATACACTATTCTCTAGTCCAATATTTTATTCCATATCTCCATCAGTAATTTACCAAACTGCTAAATGGCAGATTTGTATCATTAAATGTCCCCCCATGGCTTTTTAAGAGCCCAAACGCTTGTTGGTTTAGGAGATTAGAAATTAATCCTGTCCTTCAAAGTCTAGCATATCATGTTTTACTAGGAGCTGATGCCTCTTAATAAGCACCAAGTTTTGTTGGAGTTATTAAGTTATTATTAAAAGGTGTTGTTGAGAGCATTAAGAACAATTTTCTAGATGCCCAGCTTGTTACCAGATTTGGTTTTTTTTAAAGATGCCTATGATGGACTGTCATGAATATGTGTATTTCTACTCCATCACAATACCTATGAATATTTAGGTCTCTAGAGCAGGTGAAACTGGGTGTGCAGAAACTTCCTAAACACTAAAAAGTGAAGACTGGTTTTTCTGAGGGAGATCAATTCCATATGTTTCTTTTGAGGCTTCCCGATACTTATTCCTAATTCCTGTCCCAGTTGGTTTGCTGTCTTCTTCCCACACACAAATTAGCAAATTCTAAATTAGCCACTTTGAACTATTTTGTTAATGCTTATATTTTTGTAGGAAGCCTTTCCCAACCGGATGACCCACAGATGTGTGGGACATCAATTTCATCTGCAACACATCTGGAGGGCACCAAGTTGAAACAGTCCTATCTATTTGTCAATATTTAAATCATCTTTAAAAAGTTCCCTAGTCTTTCTAAAAGCTGTCTAATTTTTCCCTGTGTCCTGCTGTAACTTTTATACAACCTGTAGAGTAAGCAACTCTTCCCATAACAATATATAGAACAGGTGTGTCCAAACCACAGTCCATGGGCTGCATGAAGTCCTGGATAGCTAGTAATGTGGCCCCACAAAATTGTAAACTTTTAACATTATTATGTGATTCATATACATTAACTATATTATATATTTTATATGCAGCCCAAGGCAATTCCTCTTTACTCAATGCAGTCCAGACAAGTCAAAAGTTTGAGCAACCATGGTATAAAGACAAAAATTGTCTTTAGACAAAAAAAAATTTTTTCAGATGACCTAGCTATCAACACACCTAACTTTTAGGCATGCTTTCAATCCACCTCTTTGGCTTCAAAGGAAGGTACAGGAATCCAAAAATGGCTTCCTAGAATATGGGTGTCAAACTTGCTGCGTCACATTCCCATCACATGATGTTTTGTGACATTTTTCCCATTTGTGGAGCTGGAGGCCTGCATGTGACAGGCCACCAGTTTGACACCCCTGCCCTAGAACCTTGAGTGCAGACCTCAAAAGTTGCCCCAAATTGTCATTGTAATATGATCAGAGGAAACTCTATGGTTAATAAAGCTTGATTTAATTTTAAAGTTAATCAAAGTTTTCTTTTTCTGGTTCTATCTCAATTTGGTGTGGGGCCCTGGTGATGACCACATCTAAGAACTGGCCTTGACTAACTTAAAGGGGAAAAGATGGTTCAGCAAAGTAATAGACTATAGAGTATTGGCTGAATCATGAGCTATCTTTTTATTAAAGGTTTCTTTTCTTCCTTCCAGATGAAAGCATTTTGTTGCGTCAAAGACTTAATTTCCAGGAAAGTTTACAACTACCCACAAAAATTACATCAACACTGGACTGCCTAAACTAAACATGAATGAGTACAAACCAAAAAGCTCAGGAAAATGACATATATGAATCATGTTGATTTGAAATATAAACAGGATATTGCTGTTTCAACTATATTACTGTTTACCAATTTGTATGCAAGTAAACTGAGCAGTATTTTAAGGTTAACTTGGACAGCAGCAATAATTCTAATGATAGTACTCTTGCATATGCTCATAGCAGCAAGATTTTTCATGATTCTGAAGCTCCAATTTTATCCAGTGTTTGGATGCTAGAGACCATTGTTTTCCAATTAGCTTTCAGTCAACAAAATCCAACTCTGTTGCAGTTCTTTGAAACATTGTACGTGAACGCTTCCGTATGGAATGGTTGTCTGAATGGCATAACTATAACGGATAACTAAAGAGAGCCATTAGAAAGGACCTTGGGGAATCAATGCAGCAACAATTACAAAAACAAAGTGATGGACTCTGGTCAGAGTCTTCATGGGTGGGAAAAAGGTTTAAAAAAATGGCAGCTACAACTTTGCAATCAAAGTTCTTACATTTATCACACAAAGGATGCATATAAAAAAGTGTGGCCCCTATCTTGGCTTGCAAACTTCTAGATTAAATGGCAGATCATTGCAAAGGAAATGTATTATCTATTCAGAATACAAATGGGAATACCTGCACAGATTCTAAATTCATTGTGCAATCACATTCTTAAAGCGTGATTTTTTTATCCACAGAATACTTAATTTTAAAGAGAAGTAGGTTTATTAGAATTATTCCAGGATCAGGTTACTTATTTGCTTCATTACTCTCACTCTCACTTCAAGAAATTGTCACTACAATTAAATCCATGAGATTGGGAAAAACTCTTATCCCTAATGGTTTTCTAATTGACTGATATAAAAAAAATATTTTTGTTTCCTAGATTTTTAAAGCACGTGTTTAAAATAAATCCCTGCCTTTTAGTTTTAATGAATACATATCACATCATGCTGGGCAAATATATTTTCTAATTGAAGACCTATTTCCTTGATAATTTGTTGCACAGACTGATCCCACTGAAAGTGTTAGTTATCACCTACAAAACCCTCCACAGCATAGCATGGGTTATATCAGGCATAGCCTTTCTAATATTTTTAATATTAGATGTGCTCCTTCAGTAAGAAGACTGCAAGAAAACCAGTTCAAAGTCAACAATCTATGAATGTGACCTGTTTTCTCCATTATAGTCCTTGTCTTGCATTATTTATAATTTAATTTCCAGAGTCCTTTATCCCTTCCCCAGATTCATATGCTGGTTCATGCTAAGTCTGATCTTTTAACCCAACTAATCCTTTAATGATGTTTTAAATATATGCCATAGCCATTTTTCTTCTTTTGATGATCACCTGCCCATGCATCATTGCAGTTCAGAGTATGTATGAAAAAAGACGGATAACTACAGAGAGCCATTAGAAAGGACCTTGGGGAATCAATGCAGCGACAATTACAAAAATAAAAACATGTTTTAAGGTGAGGGATCTAGGAACATGTAGGAAAGAAATTCAAACTTGGTCTAACTCCCTGAGGTAAAAAGAGGAAGTGAAGAGAAAACACAGTCAAGCTTTTAGGATGCTGTTACTACAGCTTATCTCCATTAAATTGAGTTCAAACTTCTGGAGTCTATTTCCTGACCTGGATTATCTTGAAGGGCTGACAGTGACAGAATATTCTTTGTATCCATTGAAATGTGCACGGGGCTCTTTCGGAATTTTAGCAAAAACATTTAGAATCACTAATCAATTGGAAATTATTCAAGGATAATAAATTATCTCTGGAATTTATGCTACCACTGCAGAACAAGTTGAAGAAAGACCCACCTCTTTTATTAAGGGTTCCAATTCAAACTGGCATTTATGTACTGCCTATCATATTTTGCATTGTCAAATGCACAAAGGAAGAAGAAAATGACTTCTTCCTTAAAAGACAAAACTGGGGTAGAAAAAGTACCTTCCCCCCCCCACCCCATAACCATAGTAATATATCTAGTGGTCAGCAATCATGGTTAATGTGATGATGAAGCAGGGTTATAGAACTGCCCTCAAGACACCAGACAAGAGAAGAACCAATTCATTCTAATATTGCTGATAATACATTTCAAAAGCTAAGGTATATGCATTACTAGACCAAAATGTTAGGAATCAGCTCTTATGCCTGTTATTTAATTGTTTTTTGGAAGAGGACTTTATAGGAAGCCCCCTCCTAGACAAATTTTGGGAAATATTAAAAAGGCAGGATAAAATATTAATGGAAAAAAAATTAAAAAATCTTAAGGGAGACAGAAACCAGCCCCAGTTTCTCTGCCCCAAGCAGAAACTGAGGAGACCAGCTTTTAGAAATGCAGATTTGGTAATCCATTCAGAAAAATTGGGCCAAGACAGAAACTCAGATAAGTAACAAACAAAAGGTTGACAAAATTAGCTCAGACAAGCACCTAGGGTTTGCATTTCCCGTTTTGCCTATCGAGCCAGCCATGACCCCATAGGACTCTTGACAACAGCCAATAAAATATTAAAGGACATGTTCTTGCACAGGAACAAGAAGCTCAAATACAAAGTCCAAAGAAGGGATAAAAACCCACCTACTCTCAATTCCATTTTGTCAGCTGCACAGAATCACATGTGGTTGGTGGTTCTGCTTCATCAATAAACAGAACCTTTTCTTCCGCATTCAGCATCCAGCGTCCATTTTATCTCCAGTGCCTTTTTCCTGGATTGGAACTGAATCAGATGGATTTTTCTTCCAACAACTTCATAGCTATCAGTATGAATCCCCATAATAACATGTTATTCTGAGATGCAAAGAACAGCTCTAGGTAGCACGAACCAGGGCTGTAACATTTTCTGAAGTTGATAATTCATTATTTACCAGATTTTTATTGATCTGGGAATTAAAAACTATATGAAAATGTTTCCATAACCCTCACTTATCCATACAAATAGTCACTCATTAACTAAACCCATCTGATCCAAACTTTGATCACGACAGCAGGAATTGCAGAGCAAAATAAAAGTCATAAGGCATAAGGTACTACTGTGTATTTTACAAAACTATAACTTTAGCTCCACCTGGTGGCTTAACCTGGATGTTATTCCAGTGCAATTGTGCCAAATAGCCAAAGATCATCAGTTTAAAACATTCAAAAACTTTCTTACTAACACCACAAAATAATTCCTAAAGCGAAAGACATCAATCTAGCAAATATAGATATAATAGTTATAACTATATGGGAAGATAGGTCACCAAAATTTTAATTTTCTAAAATGAAATATTTGTTAAAGTTGGTTTTCATTTATCAGACTTTTTTAAATATTACATTATCATCTGTATTTATGTGGGATGACTACTGAATTAGGGCTCACTTGGAAAATTATTACTTATTTCCATGAAGATCTTGGCAATTACTTGGATCATAAAGCAAAAAGGACCTTTTATCTCCTGGTTTGGGAGCATATATTCAATAGGGCCTTAAAATATAGGTGTAGATTATATTATGATGGGAAAATTCATGATTAGTTAACTTCAAACTCTTTTACTTCATTTTTTTTTACTTGAAAAATAGGTGCTAAAATGTTTTGATAAAAAATAATGGGAAATCTGGAATGATAATTTTAAATCAATTAGTCTTGAATGGTTATTTTAAGGAAGGTCAATGACTACAAATTTATTTCCCTAAGTCACAACAACAGCAATATAATTGACTCAAATGTTTGATAGTTCGATTTAGATGAGATTCCCCTAATCGGATGTTCTCATTTATGTCGTGAAATTGACTTTATCAGAAGCTAAATTTTAAAATTGGAATTGTTGAGGTTTATGATTTATAGAAGAGTTGAAATTTGTCATACTGTAACTGGACATCAGTAGATACTTGTCTTAAGAAATGTTAAATTCATTCTTTGGACCTGAGGTTGAAATTATTGAAATATTTCGAGTTTCCCCAAAGAATCTATCAGAAATATAGATATCATATCTAATGTAGATATTGTTTGTTCTTGATGTAAGATTATGTAATACTGACACTCTTTCACAAGCCCTGAAGACATGGTTCTGCCAATGGGCCAGGAAAACCCAGGCATGGTTCTGCCCAGAGGTGGTATTCAGCAGGTTCTGACCCAGTTCTAGAGAACTGGTAGCAGAAATTTTGAGTAGTTCGGAAATCCAGCAAACACCACCTCTGACTGGCCCCACTCCCATATATTCTGTGCCTCTTGAGTCGCATCTGATCGGCTGGATCTTCTTTTGTTGCCCTGCACAGGAGAACAGAACTGGAAAGCAGGTTAGTGGGGTGAGGAGGGAATGGGGATTTTGCAGTATCCTTCCCCTGCCACAGCCACCAAACCATGCCCACCAAACAACACCACGCCCACCAAGCAACACCCACAGAACCGGTAGTAAAAATATTTGAATCCCACTACTGGTTCTGCCAACGGGTCCGGTGATATATCAAGTATTTAGTATTTTAGTATTTATCTGATTTGTCAATTGATTTGTGGTTTGTCTGATTGTTATCACGAGAGGGATGGGGCTTTATTGGGTTTTTTGGAATGGGTTTTTATCTTTGTAAGCTGCCCAAACACCATCACTGATTTGGGAGCTCATAAACATTGTCTTAATGCATAAATAAATTTGAGAATATGTAAAGTCATGTCTCTACCAGATGGTTTGGGGACATGATGGGAAACATTACACTAGAGGTAATGAATTATGATGAATTAAGAGGCAATCCTAACCCCACCCCGGGGCATATGCTCCCTCCTTCCCCATCTTTTAACTATATTTCTATTTTTCATTGTAATTTCCATTTTTATTGTTTTGGAAATATTTATCTTTTTAAGATTTTTGTGCTTTTAATGTTGTAAGCCAGGGGTCTTCAAACCTGACAGCTTTAAGACTGGACTTCAACTCCCAGAATTCCTCCTCCAGTCATGTTAGCTCAGGAATTCTGGGAATTGAAGTCCACAAGTCTTAAATTTTTGAAACTTACGAGAAGTCTGAAGAGCCTTGTTGTAAGCTGTCTGGAGTTGTTTGGAAATGAGATGAGCAGCAAATAAATGTTTTAAATAATAAACACATATAAGATGAGTAGGTAATATTGTCACATTAAAGATGTAAATGTTGTTTTAAAATATACCCCACTTCTGAAGAGCTACATCCTTTGTTTATAAGTTATATGTAAATTTTTCAAATATTTTTGCATAATACACTGCTCAAAAAAATAAAGGGAACACTTGAACAACACAATGTAACTCCAAGTCAATCACACTTGTGAAATCAAACTGTCCACTTAAGTAGCAACACTGATTGACAATCAATTTCACATAATGTTGTGCAAATGGAATAGACAATAGGTGGAAAGCATAGGCAGTTAGAAAGACATCCCCAATAAAGGAGTGGTTCTGCAGGTGGTGACCACAGACCACTTCTCAGGTCCTATGCTTTCTGGCTGATGGTTTGGTCACATTTGAATGCGGGCGGTGCTTTCACTCTAGTGGTAGCATGAGACGGAGTCTACAACACATACAAGTGGCTCAGGTAGTGCAGCTCATCCAGGATGACACATCAGTGCGAGCTGTGGCATTGCTGTGTCTGTCAGCATAGTGTCCAGAGCATGGAGGTGCCAGCAGGAGACAGGCCAGTACATCAGGAGATGTGGAGGAGGCCGTAGGAGGGCAACAGTCCAGCATCAGGACCACTACCTCCACCTTTGTGCAAGGAGGAACAGGAGGAGCACTGCCAGAGCCCTGCAAAATGACCTCCAGCGGGCCACAAATGTGCATGTGGCTGCTCAAATGGTCAGAAACAGACTCCATGAGGGTGGTATGAGGGCCCGACATCCACAGGTAGGGGTTATGCTTACAGCCCAACACCGTGCAGGACATTTGGCATTTGCCAGAAAACACCAAGATTGGCAAATTCGCCACTGGCCCCCTGTGCTCTTCACAGATGAAAACAGGTTCACACTGAGCACATGTGACAAACGTGACAGGATCTGGAGACGCCGTGGAGAACTGCAACATCCTCCAGCATGACCAGTTTGGCAGTGGGTCAGTAATGGTGTGGGGTGACATTTCTTTAGGGGGCTGCACAGCCCTCCATGTGCTCACCAGAGGTAGCCTGACTGCCATTAGGTACCGTGATGAGATCCTCAGACCCCTTGAGAGACCATATGCTGGTGCAGATGGCCCTGGGTTCCTCCTAATGCACGACAGCGCTAGATCTCATGTGGCTGGAGTGTGTCAGCAGCTCCTGCAAGACAAAGGCATTGATGATATGGACTGGCCCGCCTGTTCCCCAGACCTGTATCCAATTGAGCACATCTGGTCCATCATGTCTCACTCCATCCAGCAACGCCATGTTGCACCACAGACTGTCCAGGAGTTGGGGATACTTTAGTCCAGGTGTGGGAGGAGATCCCTCAAGAGACCATCCGCCACCTCATCAGGAGCATGCCCAGGCATTGTCGGGAGTTCATACAGGCACGTGGAGGCCACACACACTACTGAGCCTCATTTTGACTTGTTTTAAGGGCATTACATCAAAGTTGGATCAGCCTGTAGTGTTTTTCCCACTTTAATTCTGAGTGTAATGCCAAATCCAGACCTCCATGGGTTGCTAAATTTGATTTCCATTGATAATTTGTGTGTGATTTTGTTGTCAGCACATTCAACTATGTAATGAACAAAGTATTTAATGAGAATATTTCATTCATTCAGATCTAGGATGTTATATTTGTGTTCCCTTTATTTTTTTGAGCAGTGCACTTTGTTTCTATAAAGCTGCCCTGTATGCTCTAGTTTTTGCTTTGTGTCTTCCATAGGCTTGAGAAAACCCAGATGTGTATTCCTTTTAATCATCATCAGTTGTAGACGTATCTATTCCTCATGCAAGCTTAATCACCGCTCATTCTGTGACCTTTTGAATTTACAAGAGCATTGAATCAGTGTTACATAAAATCCATCCTCATACTATGGTCCTAACATCCCCATGGTCATGTGATCGTTATCTGGACATTCAGCAATGAATTTGCAATTTCAATGTCATGGCATCACATGGTTAAGTGATTGCCTTCTTTGATGGCTTCCTAAAGGCAGTGGAGATTACAAATGGTGACTATGTGAGGTTTTCACTTAATGACCTGGGGAAGTTAGCTTTATGGCAAACTGGAAGTGCTGAAATGTCCTTTGCTAAGCAGCATGGTCATATGATATCAAACTTTATGACTGACTGCATTGTTTTACGACAGAAATGCTGGTGCCAGTTACCATTATTAAGTAAGAACTATCGGTAGCTACATTCCAACGTTTTGCATGTCTTACTAAGGCACATACATTCATTTACTTGCTGTAGTTTTTCACATTTTTGGATGATTTGCAATTGATCCATTCACCCAGCCATGTGTAACGACCTTGGTATTTGACAAATTAATTTTCAGAATCCATGAGAGGCGCGGGCTTTGTATAGCACAACCTTCATTACGACTTTGGACGTCAATGAATCATTTCTTCAGATCAATGAAATGTTGGGGGCGGGAGGGAGTTTGCACCAACTGTCAAAACTGACAGCTTCAGTGGCCTCTATTAAAGCTTTGCACAAAGCTGTGCAAAAGTGTTATGTTGTCATATTTCTGATGCATATTCCACATTACGTGATACAATTTAACATTTGCTGCAAATCATTTGGGATCTCAGCCAACTGGTCATCCATCATCTGTATGTTCATGCCTCCAACCAAATTACCTCTATGATCAAAAGCATTCCTTATACATTGATCTGTTAATACATTAAAATGCCAAGACATTCTCAGCATTAAACACTCTCTTAAGCATTTCATTGATTATCAAATATGCTTTACTTCTGTCATAATAGCCTGTCTCGCAGATTTGTGGGTGGCTCAACACTGAAGGCTTTCAAAAATAAACTTTGAAACTTACTTCTCAAAAGTAAACTAAATAGACAACTATTTGACTGGGATGGTATAAGATCTCCTGCTTTGAGCAGGTTGGACTAGAAGATCTAAGAGTCCCTACCAGCTCCTATACCAGTGGTGGCTAACCTTTTGGGGCTGTGCCAAAAATTGTATATGCGCTTGCACGCTTGAACCTGCGTGCCAGCACCCAGAAGGCAATGTACACTGTGCCTCACAGCTGATTTTCAGCCTCCCAAAGGCTTGAGGAAGGCTTCTGCAGGCTTTGTAGCCCAAAAACTAGCCCTGTTTCGTCACTTCTGATATTTTCGGAGAAACAGGAAAACTGATGAAACGGGGCTAGTTTTCGGGCTGCAAAGCCTGCAGAAGCCTTCCTCAAGTCTCTGGGAAGCCGAAAAAGGCTGAAAATCAGCTGTGAGGTGCACGCAGGCTAAGGGAGGTAAGTGTGCTTGCAGCTTGCGTGCCAGCACAAATGGCTCTGCGTGCCACGTGTGCTATGGCACGTGTGCCATAGGTTCACCATCAGTCCTATACTCCATAAACCACTGTTGTCATTCAGTAAGCAACCTCATTACTCTCAAAGTATTCCATAATTCAAGCATATTGACTTTTATATATTTTCTCTACATTAACAAATATACAATAAACATTATTGTGCAGGAATCTGCAGGGATGTGGCAAAAACAGTGGTAATATCCTGTTGAATTCTTCACACATCCTTGTTTGGCTACAACCTCAATGCACTTAACCTTTTGTAATTTTGTTCATTGTCACTTATTATCTCATGGAGGATTTTGCCAAGCAGCTTCCCATTAACTAATGCCCTGTAGTTTTTGTATACAGATGTTTTCCTGTCTTGTAACTGCCTTCTTCCAACGATAAGGCATTTGCCTCTTTACACAGCCATTCCATAATAAACCAACCAGGTATATTGTTGTGCTTACACAACCTACACCTGCAGACTTTATTTTTCAATATTCTCAGTAGCATTTATGCTTTTTCAAAAACAAATTATTGGATTCTAACGTTTACATATGGATCTTATACAAATTTCTAAAAATTATTTCTTCCAACATTCATTTACTTATGCCAAAATATTTCACCGTTTTTGTTTCCCTTAATTTTACTAGACACTTCTTTTCATTCACTTCCTGATGTTTTATTTCCCTCAAAATTGCTCAGGATTTTCTCTATTTTAATATTGACTGATCTTTGGTCTCCTTGACTGAATTTTTTGTACCTTTTTCTTTCTAGCTGTATTGCACAATCATTCTCTCATTTTTTTGCAGCCATTACAGGTAGTCCTTGACTTACAACCATTCAGTGAGTCTTCAGTCACAACACTGAAAAAAGTGACTTGCAAACTGATCCTCATACTTATACATCTCCACCAAGGTCATGTGATCAAAATTAAGGTGCTGAGCAACCAGCATTTGACTGCTGCAGTGCCCCAAGGTCATGTGATTATCATTTGCAACCTTCCCAACTGGCTTCCAACAAACAAGTCAATAAAGGAAGCCAGACTGGCTTAACAACCCACCTAATCCACTTAACATCTTCAGAGAATTGCTTAACAACTGTGGCAAAAAAGGTCATAAAATAGGATGAAGCTCACTTAATAACTTACTTGCTTAGCAATGGAAATTCTGGTTCCAATCATAGTTGTATATTGAAGACTGCCTATATTCTGCATTTGTCATCCAGAGCCTCTTCATCTTCATCATTCCATCAAGTATCCCTTACAGCAGAGTTCCCCAACCTTTCTAGCTTTGTGCAATGGTGGGATGTTCCGCATGAACGGCAGCGAAGCACACACACGCATAGCTCCATTTGTGCAAGCAGTGGGCACACACACCACTCACGCAAATCAATTGTGTGTCCATTGTCCACTGCTCACACAAGTAGGAGCGTGTGCATGCATTCCCACCACTTCCACAGCCCAAGGCCCGGTAGGTGAGCTGCAGCCCAGGGGTTGGGGACCCCGGCCTTAAAAGAAAAACTCTTTCGAGAGAAAATGCTGATTTCTGTGTAACTTTTCTTTTGCACAGCTGAATCAGATAATCCATTTATCAAAAATCTAAATGGTGCAAGGATTTATAGGCAAGTTGTTAATTTTTATAGTTTCTACAAACTGTTTTCTGCTTTAAAGCGGAGCCCTAGATAGCAAACCATAAACTAGGTATTATATAAAATTTATAGAATATACTACATCCATTTTTACTCTTGAATTCTATATAACTAAACAGTGTTCTATTTTAGATGCAGAACAAACTGATATGTTGCACACAACACAAAGCAGTCAATATTAATTCTGAAATGAAAATTATCTTGAATAAAGGACAATTTAGATGAGTATATTCAGTGGAATGTTTCAAGATTCTCAGAGTTTTTATTTTGTACATGTTGGATAGATCCAGCCCACGAAATAAATTTTCTGCATCTGAATAATTTATCAAAATAATATTTATTTTCCCCACAAGGATCAGAACCAATTTTGTAGGATCCAGATTCCTGGGTCTTGCAGCATCCAAATAAAGCTTTTGATTTACACCACTTCCATAAAATTTGGAACTGAAGCAAGTCTTTTCATAATTACTATATAGAATAAACTGCTAGAGAATTACTGCTTTGTTTCAAGAAGTAGAACTGTAACAGTTCAGGAAATAGATGTTTTAGTGCACTCTTGTTAGAAGACATGCTTCTCAGTATATTGTCTATGCACAAAGTGAACACTCAAAATTTCCATTGTAAAATAAATCTACCTCATGAGCAACATACTGAGTCAAGCTGCCATTTTATCCCTTACACCTGCAGTTTTAAGACAAAACTTTGCCAAATATTACATAATCTTTTTTATTATTAAATGAGAAAATCTCATTCTCTTACATTATCACATTGCTAGTCTGAGAAATGCTGCAGTGATGAAGAAAGGCAATGTGGAAAAAAGTTCTCATTTCTACAACATCCATTTACAAAGAAATTAAAAATCAGGTTCAACACAGCTCATTAGAATAACAATCTTAGGTTCCTTTATGAGGAGTCCCAAAGATCCTCCTTCTACTGGTGCATATCATTATCATAAGAGTATTGTCCTCCTTTTTCAACATTTCTTAAATTGCATGAGATGCAGTACAAATCTTCAACACTTCACGCATCATCATCTGATGTGTCACTGCTGCTTGTCTCTGTATCTTCATTCTCAAGCATTGCTCTGAAAGTGCTGTTTTTCCAGGGATTGAACTTGAAGTCACAGATGAGACCATTTTTTAGAATGCAATTTTTTCTGAGGCCATTTTTTTGCAACTGAAATAGAAAACAAACAGAATTAGCAGTCTTAAAATGATAAAGGATCTTGATTTTTTGGGCTTGATTTTTTGGGCAGTCAGGTTGATATTTTTAATAATACAGAAGATAGTTTCTGTTTTAATTTTGAGCATCTGTGACTCTTTTAGACATAGACATAGAATAACAGAGTTGGAAGGGACTTTGGAGGTCATCTAGTCCTACCCCCTGCTCGAGCAGGAGAGTTTATTCCAAATATTAGAATCTGTCTAGGATTAAACTCACAGACTCCTGATTGTGAGACATTTTTGGTTGATTATTGCACAATAAGCCAGGATTTAGTGAGAAATTTTTCATTTAAGAGCTGAAAATAGTAATTAAATAACCTTCTAGTGTACAAAATTGAAAAAACACTCCAAGTAAGAAAATGATAATCACTAATCTTCTTCCAGTCTTGTCGGAAGGGCAACAGTTGAAATATGTAAGGATAATCTCAAGTTTAACGAACCAAAAGGAAACCTCAGAGTGGATATAAGTTCTGACTGAGTCCCAATCGGACCAGATTTTTTTTTTTTTTTGGGGGGGGGGGGGGGAGGATGGGAGTAGATTGTAATTGAAGTATTTGAATACAGGTAGTCCCCGACTTAAGACTACAATTGGGACTGATATTTCTGTTGTACGTCAATGAGGTCATAAAACGAGACATTTTATTGTGGTTATTAAGTGAATCATCATTAAATGAACAACCTATAGGTAAAAAGATTTGGTTATGTTGGAGAACAGGCAGCTTTGAACCTGCAATGTGCCAGTAAAACTTAGATATCAGGTTTTCATTTTCATTTCTATGTTTATCATCACAAACACAATAATCTCCATTGATATCATTAACTTAACATGTGATAGGTACTAGAGAAAGCCTAGTGAGATAAGTCAGTTAACTACTACTAAAGTTGGGGGGGGGGGGGGAAGAATGGCAGAGCAAAAAATGGAATATTAGCCACCATACTGAATAATTGAGAGGCTCAACTACTATTTTGCATTTCAAAACAATGATTGTATTTCCTTGTAAAAGGATTGTGAACACTTAAAAAATTACTTTGCATCTTGAAAAGCCACTTAAGACTTCTATGCATTTTAGGGAGAATCCTCAGAGTACTAAAATATTGCCCATTATTGATTTGCTCTAATATGAAACTTGGTTTCTCCCTCTCTGGTGTGAAATTGGTTTATTTAGCAATTAACTAGTATTTAAAATTAGTTATCCTGATCCACGTTCCAAAACATAAGCAGAATGAGATCTAGAATCCTGGTTTATTTCAAAGAAAGGGCAAGTCAACACCTTTCTCAGGGTTTTCTACCTGCCCATGTGTTACCAAAATGTAATTCAGCACATGTGTAAACCCTTCCAGAATTTCACAATGAGACATGGAAAATTAAATGGGTCAAGCTTCATTGGCTTTTGAAATCTTGAAATATTACATCAACAATAACATACAGAAATTACTTTAGGAACTACTAAATAGATATCCTGATCCCAAAATAATTCACTCTGAACACATTTGTGCCAATTCTTCTTACCTGTTCACTAATGATCTGAAATTCTCTCATTTCATCTTCAGTTAGTGGAGCACAAGTGTCATCGTTTTCACTGTCTTCCTGCCAACCCATTTCCTTTAACAACCTTTTAAAAAAGGAGAAGGGTCAATATTCTTCATTAGATTTATGTCCTGCCTTTTTAGTAAGAAGCTCAAGGTGGCGTATGTATTGGCATATGAAGCCACTATAAACTCCACAATGATCTATAGACACAATTTAGTTATGTGAAAGAAGGACATTTACATCATTTATTTGCAAGACTTTTAGACTTGGAAAAAATCATCAGAAATTCATGAACCTGTAGAAAATTCATGTACTTCTCTGGTCTTGTTATTCCCTCCCTCATGTTAAATATAAGGTTCAGAAATATTTATACTTTTATAACCATTTCATCAGTTTTTTTTTTTCAAAAGTCAGATTACAGAAGGCAGGAAACCTCTCCTACTGCTCTTTTTCTACAGAACAATCCATCTATGGAGATTCTCAATCATGCAGGTCATGGTTTGTCCCAAAGGTGCTTTTTCAAGAGGTAACTGGACTTTCTTATTTTTTTTATTTGAAGATCTTTCACTTTCCACACAAGAAGCTTCTTCAGCTCTGACTGGATGGTGGGGAATGGAAGGGGAGGGATATGACATCATCTATCTCCAGTCTTCAACACTTTCAATAGTTCCAAGAAAGCTCCATGCCCACTTGCACTATTCAGGTGACCCTGAGATAAACCTCCAAGTGGCCTCAACTACTCTCTATAAGAATGCAAATGACCAGCTGTCTGCAAGGAATTTAAATCCTTCCACTTTCCACCACCCAGTAAGAGCTGAAGAAGTTTCTTGGACGGAAAGTGAAACTTCTTCAAAGAAAAACAAAGTCCAGTTGCCCCTTGAAAAAGCACCTTTGGATAGAATAATCCATCAGTAGATTGAACTGCACATTGGGGATTTAGCTCAGAATTAAGAAAAATGCAGATTCCTGTTCTTATTTTGATCATATAATTTGTTTATCTTGAATTTTTTACAAAAGGAAATAACCAAACAAAATAACAACTTAAAGATGAATTATTCGAATAAATGGTCCACATATAGCTTTTTCTTCTGGCAGTGAATACAATTATTTTTTGATAAAACCAAAATACTTACCGATGTTCTGCCTCAAGTGAACTCGAAAGGACATCAGTCTGTGGAAATGCTGAAGACTGGATCATTTGCTGAGGACTGTCATTTTCAAAATTCCGGTTTACGTCCCTCCCTTGGTGGCCACTGTTGCTGTTATGTAAATTAAATTCATCATCATCATCATCATCCTGTTAAAGAAGTCACATATCTGAGTAAATTCCAAAAAGAAAAAAAAAAGATTTACAAACAGTAAGTTGTAGATAAGTCCATACATTTGGAAAATGCCAAAATTAGGAAAGGCTAAACTTTGTCCCCAGGAATGTGTAGATATTTGAAATGGACATGGGAAAGACCCAACATATGTGTCCTTGTTGTACATTATAGAAGCATTTTAAAGAAATTGTGCCTTTTCCTGGTCTTGTACAACTGCGATCCCAGGAAAGTCTATGTTCAATAAACATTAATGAATCAGACCCGTACCAAGTCAAAAGCATCTTCCCCACTTTATTGGTGAATGTAATGTATCCCAAAAAAGAGCTTTCTGCCACATAATCCCGATACAACAATTATCTCATCGTTTTAACTGTTTTTACATGTATATCCAAAAACTAGGTTATAGGTAGTCCTTGAAAAACGAATGTAATGGAGCCCGCCCATTATGGTTGCATGTCACAACCGTTGTTAAGTGAAGTAGCTGCACATAATGACCCCATTCCGTGCTCTTCCTGTTGCAAACATTAAAACAAACAGGAGAATTATTAAATGAAGCACAGGGTGACTCGGTGGTGGGAGAGGCCCTGAGAAGTCTGCACAGGCCCATGCTTGCCTATCTCAGCTAGAATTTAACTGATTTAATAAAACCATATATATTCTGCTAATTAGCATACGTATTATTATATAAATCCTATGCATATTTATTCAGAAGTCTCACTAAGTTCAACTGGACTCACTACAACAAAGATGACTATAACAATTAATTACTGATATTATGCACACATTATCTTTTTCTTAACTAACATATAACTGGGTTATTTTTTAATTGATGCTATTATCTTTGGTTTATATTCTGGTTTAACATTTTATTATGTGAAAAAGCAATAAATGCTTATTGCGTAATAAACACTGTTGGGAACCTAAGTTCCTTAGCAATGATAAGCATTGAAATGATAAGTATTAAAAATAAGTATTGGATAAACAAATATATTCCCTGCACAACTTGCTGTACCTTCTCTTGATCAACACAGTTTTCATCATGTTCTTCTACTGGATCCCGTTTTAACATCTTCAAAAATTCACTCTTCTTATCAGAGCGTGTTCGTGTCAATTTGGTTAAACGAGGCTGACCAAGTTTATCAACTGGAGATAAGGAATTTGACCGATTACACTAAAGAGGAGAAGAAATGTAATGAGTGGCAAAAAAGTTCTTCTTCTTATTTAATCAACGGCATTTTAGGTAGCATAAATTCAGATTCATGTTTCAGATCTTCCATTTAATTTTTCAAAATTGTCATGGAGACATATTTTGACAAAAAAAAGTACCTCTTTCACTGACTTTTGTGATCCAACAGGCTTGGCAGTAGTTTTTAAAGCACTAAAATTTCCACTACAATATGCAGAGTCATGAGGAAATGAAGGCCCAGTTTTGTTCTCTTTTGTTTGGCTTTTCCACTGTGTGATCTAAACATATCAAAATAGAATATTTTTGTGCTCAGGTTGATAAAACAACTTAAACTATCCAACAATAACTTGTCCTTTACATTTATTTACATTATAATATACTTGTATTTTAAAACAGAAAAGACAAGGGAAAGTCCCTATACTGAGGAAAAAATAAAAGGAAAAGACAGCAATGAATTGCAGACATCCCTGTAATATGCACAAGTGAGTAAAATTAAGTTGATAAATATGAGCAATTTCATATTAAAGTACTGTTACAAAGTTAAGATAAAAATTGCAAGAAAAGTCTCTAAGATATCCACTTTTCAAGCTTTATACTTTTCAATAGAAAGGTATCCCCCAGACTCAGCCACACTGCTTGTGAAGTATGTATGTCTTCTTACATTCACTGGGAAAACAGTGGAATGCAAAAGTAGAAATGACTGCAGATGGCCCTCAACTTATATCCATCTGCTTAGCAAATGTTCGAAATTACAACAGATCCCGTAAATGGGATCTATGATCCAGATTTGAAAGCTACAGCATTCACCTTTCCCCCATGGTCACATGACTGCATTTTGGGCATTCAGCTATTGACCTGCATTTATAGCTATTTGCGGTGCCCCACAAACATGGGACATGGCCTTTACTTCCTTTACTTGATTACTATCAAGACCTATGACCAAAACTGTGGGCTCAATGACGATCCTAAGTCAAAGACTAACCATACAGTACCACAGATGGAGAAGCAGAGATGTCTTTGAGCCTGAGCATCACAATTTAGCCATTGCATGAGAGCGCAGGGGACATTTGCCTGGTGAACTAAATGCATTTTGCAATATTTAAACAGGGCTTCTTCTCTCCCTCTTTTATCCATCTGTTATTGTTCCATCCAGATCTATTATCCACATTTCCTTTTGAGCAGAACTTCTATTTCTCCACCACCATTCTGCCCCCACTCTCAATCTTTACTTTTCATGCAAGGGAGAGTGATTTCCAGGTATGAGAATGACCCCCCCTCTTCTCTGTGATAAAATTGATAGCTCTAGTTTAAAAAAGTGGAGAAGATGTACTTTTATCTGCTTTTTATTTTCATTTATGTACAATATTTTCAAATCTTACCTTTGCTGGTGGAATAATAGGTTTAGGAACTAAACCTTTATAGACATTCAGGCCAGTTCCATTCCCAACCAACTGTGATGAACGAATATTTCCTCCCACAGGGAATCTAGATATCTGCAAATCTTTTGTATTGCCTTTTTTAATAATCAGCATTCGTGGAGATCTAGATTTAGGATTTAGAGGGTATTCTACAAAGACACAAAAGAATAAATGTCATTCTAGATCATGGCGATACATAAATCAGAAATACAGTAGTCCTCATGTACTGGTAGTCCTCAACATGCAATCACGATTGAGAAAAAAATTTTCATTGCTAAGCAAGACAGTTAAGTCAGTTTTGCCCCATTTTATCTTTTCTGGCACGTCTGTTAAGTGAATCATGCAGTTGTTAAGTTAATAAACAGTTGTTAAATGAATCTGGCTTCCCCATTAACTTTGCTTGTCAGAAGGTTGCAAAACTTGTTTGCATGACCCTGGGATACTGCAACCGTCATAAATATATGCCAGCTGCCAAACATCTTAACTTTGATTGCGTGACCATGGGGATATTGTAATGGTTTTAAGTGTGAAAAATGGTCATATGTCATTTTTTTCAGTAACTCTGCACAGTCACTAAATGATCGAAGTGGCTGGTGACTGCACTTGGGGAGCTTCCATCGCCTGAAAGAGACTGCCTAATGGCGAGGAGACACGGGCAGCCAAGCCTCGCTCCAAAGCAGCTGGGGACTCTGCCTTTAGGGAGCTTTTGTCGGCTGATAGAAGCAGCCTCGCAGCGAGGGGAGTGCATATGGGCCGCTCTAGGTGGGGGAGAAAATTAAGTCACCTCCGAAAAGTGGCCCGACCTTATTTTGTGAGAAACACGGTATATGCATACATACATATCTACCACAGTACAATGATATGTTTACTTTAAATGTAACACAGTACTGCAATCCCAAATTACAAATATTACTGCAGATGCACTTGGCTGAAAAATTAATTAGATACAGTTGTATAATATGAAATAATAATCCTAATGTTCTTACCCCAAACACCTTCAGCTAATGATTTATTCTGGTTTGGTTCCCTCTCATGTTCAGGATTCAGGGATGGCTAAAACAACAAATCCACAGCTTGATTAGTTTAAATTCTATTAGAAACTGTCTTGTAGTTGAATTCTCATTTTCTTGATTGCAAAAAGCATGATCAAAGAACTCTTGAATCAGTTAGAGGAGATAGTGAATTGGTAAACCATACTAGTCAAATGGAAAGTATAATCATAGCGAGGCTATAATCTGAATGGTTTCATTGGCCTGAAAGATAAACATCAAACATGAGCACAGGATGGGATTACCACACTGAACTTAGTAACTTAATAACATTTGGTCTGTTAGCATTTGCATCATTAGTGGTAACCATTGGGGAGTATTTCCTTGAGAATGAGGTTGGATAACAAAACACAACTTCCAAGATTATTTTTTTGGAATTCTCTTCAAATAAAGACAGCTTGCATTTAAGAAAAGGCAGCAACATCAAGAACAGATTTCTTAAAAAAAAAACACAGGAAGGAACGTTGGATGTTTCTGAACTTGCAGGTTGAATCCTGAAAGTCCTTGGGCAAGGAAGAAACCTGGAGGATTGTAAACTCCAGCTGGCCTGTTCTCCCTTTGCTTACAGTATGAAGAAAGATGCAGGCTTGCAAGCCCCAGTTGATTCATCCCAGCTACATCTACCTGATCTCTCTTGGGTAACTGAGTAGCTGCAGGAACCTTGCAGAGTGGAATTGGGGAGGGGGGGGGTTGAGAATTGCAGCATTCCTGCAGTCGGTCTTAAGAGTGAATGATTACGGAGGTGCTATAGCACCTTAACTTTGAAACCATATTGTAAGCAGCTTTTGGGGAGTCTGTCATAAAATTGAATGGTTACTAAGTGACCTGTCATAAGTCAAGGACTACCTGTAATATCTTCCCAATATCAAAAACCAACAGTAGTTCCATGAAATATTCTGAATAGTTTCCTTATGGAAGTACCTGAATGCACTATGATAAACTTACAAAATCTTCAGCTTCAAATTGTTTGGGTTCTTCCTTGCGTGTCTTTTTCAGAGTCTCACATTCAGATGCTTTGTTTTCCTGTGATCCTTGGCTTTTTCCAGACTGAAAGCTCCTGGTGCGAGCACGTGAACCTCCATGATGATATCCTGTTCTATAATTTGAGTTTTCTGTTCCATTTCTGCCTTGTGAACGCCAACCATTTCTTTCTTTTCTTCCTGAATGCCCTTGAATAAGATTTAAAAGATTAAAATCAAAATTACATACCACGTCGCACAAAGTTTATTATAGGAAAATGTATGTGGAACACATTAATTGAACATTTTAATCTAGTTCAGTTTAATAGCTGATTCTATTTTACATGTAAGAGTCTTTGGACAATATACATCTCCCCAATGACATGTAAGTTTCCAGAAAGAACAAGAAACAGTAAAGACATTTATACAACTCTAATATAATAAGCATAATGTATCTAGTGATTTTAACAAGTTGCAGAGAACTCAGAAATATGCTAACAATATTTTTTATTTTTATTCTATCTATAAATTAAAACTTACATTCTAATTTTTTTAGAATCTGTATAATCCCATTGTAATTGGAAATATATGATTTACAAAGGAAATCTACTTAAATTTTGATTCTATGTAAATAATAAAATACTTTGATGCCTTATTTAAAGACAAAAAAGTACAAACAAACCTCCATTTGAATGGCCACAACTAGGATCCAATCCATCAGAAGAGTTATGCCGTCTACGATTAATTTCATAACGATTTTCTGTCCATGAAAAGGTGCTGGAATGTTTCTCAAAATTCAGTGATGACTAAAGATGAAAACAAAAATTATATGCTGTTTGAATCAGAAGTACAAACTAATTAACAAACTATTATGTAAATTTGCAGAGGACTATAATCTTGTTTCATTAACCAACTACTGCACCCTAATGCAATCTCATCATTAACGTTTAAACATTCTCACATTAAAGAAGAAAAAGATATACCATATATACTACATCCATTCAAATATTCAGAATAACCAAGATGAAAGGGAGGTCTTCTAGTGTTATGAGCATGCACACTGAAACCTAGACAGAAAACTAACCCAATCATCATTCTTCCTCAATTTTTCTGCTTAAATCCTTTGTACAATGTTTAATAATAGCCAAGGATGTGATATTATTCAAATTTGCTAAAAATGTTGATACTACATACAATCTATCTTTTGAGCACATGATGGAGCTAGCGTTCTATTAATCTCAATACTGCTGTATTGCTTGTTGCAATACAGCAACAAGAAAGTTGCTACAAGTTTTATTGATTTATTACATTTCAAACTGTAGCTCTCCAGACAATTGTGAGATGGGAAAAACTTGATGCTTGGAAGTATACATGTATTCTATTTTGTTAATAAAATCAAGATAGAATTTTACCTCAAAAAGTGAACTGCATTTATAAAATTAAAAATTGAAGTACAATGTAAATTGTCTTTCAACTTATTTCCATTTTGCTTCTTATATTCCTCCATACCCAGTGAAATTTTGCAGTGAAAGAAATAATATTTTTGTTTGCCAGTTGTAAGAAATATTAATAATATGAAGCATTTATTTCAGTTATAATAAGAATACAGTTCACCACAAAAGTGATGCTAAGAAGCCAAATTCAAAATAGTAGTTAAAACAGATTGTTATTAAAAAATAAGAATTGAAGTCTGGGTTCCTATTTTGAAATGTATATTAAATAACAGAAAAAAGTAAGGATAAATATTTTAAAAAAACACTGAAACATTTTAATTGCAGTTTTATGCTATTTATCTTAGGGACTTTAAAAAAAATTACAATGGGCAGAATTTCCACATTGCACCAAATATCTGGGTTAAAAATTCCTTCTTTATCCAGCCCCTCAATACTTCCTTGAAATCCTGTTCTAGATGGCTGTAGCGCCTACTATTGCAAGGTAAACTAAAGAAAGGGAAATTTTCCTACATTAGTAGTTTAATAAATAGCACAAATAACCTTTGATGATGGTGGTGGAGTAGGAAAATTAAGCCAGGCTGGAGCAAAGTCATGCTGCGCCATTTAGGTCCAGTCTTCCAATCAGTGAAACAAGGCTTCAACACCTCATGACAATACCTGTCAAACAAATGTCATACATTTTTAAGTATGAATACTTTAATCCTGGGGCAATTAATTTAATAGCTTTTTTAAAAACTAGAAATACAACTAAAGTATACGAATATATAATACACTTTGTACAGAATATTTAGAAAAGAATGTTAAATGTACAAAGAAATCTCATATTTTGAACAAAGAATTTTAAGTGTCAACAATTTTAATATTGACATTATCAAAATTCACATTTATATATATTAGCATCCAAAGATGATGTTTGAAAGTGAAATATGTTTCCTGTACAAATGCTTTAATCAGAACCTCCCACTATGCAAATGGAAGAACGTCTTCCATTCATACTGAAGTTCTCAATACAATTATCTGCACTTCTTCTAGTTAAGTATCACCAAATAAAATGAAACATATTTTGACTCAACATGTAGCGACCACAGTATTAATTGCATAGCCGGTGATGAAATGAGGAGCAAACAACTTTAATAAATAAATAAAACAAGGCTATTCACAATTAATAAAATAAATACAAGGAAATCCTGGCACAATAAATTGGGTGAGTAAAACACAAAAATATCCATCATGAACTCCTGCAGAAAAAGTGAGATATAAACTTAATAAAAAGTAATAATCAAACCACCTCCATATTTTTAACAAGAGAAATATATGCCCACAGATACTAGGGGTTTAAATAAACTCAACAGAGACTTTCCTTAACTTGGGCACAACTAAAGGTTCAAAATTCTGATCACAGAAGAAATAAAAATAATGCTATACGGTAAATGCATCACTGATTTATCGTCCCCCACTTTGGAGCATTTTAAAAAATCAGCTCAAAAATCAAGGCAAAACAAACTGTAACCTGTGAATTGGAGAAGAAAGTTGGAAGCATATTTGTTTATGTGTGCTTGCCCTGTTCCTTCTTTCCCTTTCTGATAGGGACCTAAGCAAATTTCTTAGCAATTCCTAATTGGATGACATACCAACTCCCCAACTAGGTCGGGGTTTTGTTTTGTTTTTCAAATTTCTTAACAACCGATTCTGTTGTTATGTGACTGGGTGGGCATGGCTTGTGTGTCAATATTATAAATATGTATGTAAATGTTGGTTTTTTTTATAAAAAAGAGCAACTTTTACCCAAAAGCAGGCAAAGCAGGCAGGCAGATTGAGTTGCTCACAGAATTACAGATTCACTTAGAGATCTATCTATCTGCAATCAGCTAGCTGAGTCTGTCACATAAAATTTGCTTGCAAATAAACTCATAAAATTTGCTTGCAAGCCAACTCACAAAATTAACTCACCATGTATATAAATATTGAATTTTTTTATTTTTTAAAAAAGCTAATAATGTTGCCATGGAAATGTTTTACAAAAGAGATCCCCTTCTTGTTATTAATCTGTTAACTGGTGGGATGTCTAGAAGACATTTCTTAAAAAGACTTAGAGAAAGTTGTAAAATAAAACCTCAGAGGTAGTGGAGAAGGGTAGTATTATCTATCAGAAACATTAGCTTTACCAGATGAATTTAAATCAACATTCCCATCATTATTATCTCCTATATTTCTTGAAGAGGTAAATTCAAATGTTAAATCAAAGCCAAATAATTATTTTATTTTTACAATACCATGTGTTTGGGAAATATACATTATTTTCATTATTATTTTCTCTTTTTTTAGATAATGAAGTTTCTTCCATTATTTTCTGATATAGTTTCCTATGACTTGCAAAATGTTTCTGAGATTAAAGGAATATAGAAAACTGTATAACTGATTATATTTTGCTTTTGCTTTGTTCTTATTGTCCATATTGTACCCAAGACTTTTAAAAAACATTACCTTGTGCATTCCATTAAAATTATCTTAACCAGGTTAAACATACCAAGCTCTTTCAACCATGCTGCAATAAAGCCATCTCTAGTTTCTCCCCATCTTTATTATCAATCTTGTTACTATACATATTGGCACAAAAATTCTCACACACTTCTGTTAAGAGTTCCTTCAAAAGATACTATCAAGATGTATTTCATGAGTCAGAGTTTTACCTTTATTATACTTTATTACATATAAGTGACTATTAAAAGCATTGAATTTAAAATTTAATTAAATCAAATTTTATATTTTCAATTTGCAATATAGCTACCAGTGAAATAATCAAAGACCAATCCTGGCCCTCTGATTATAAAAAAAATGATCTACGTAGTTATGAAGAGAAAAATAAACAATTATTTTTCAAAAAATATAGATGCTAGAATTGAACTGGAATATAAATACTATGTTCTATGAACTCTGTTCTAGTTGTGTTAAAACTGCAAATATATGTTTAGCTTTTGACCTACCTTAATGTTAAGGAATTAATTGCAGTATGAATAGAATTATTAAAACTATTAAAAACCAAATAAAACATAAACAACCATTAACCAATATATCACTGTGTTTCTTTTCATCAATGACTGACAGGACAAGTTTCTTACAAATGCTAAATGGGCAAGGGGCTCTTCCACAAGAGAAAGTGCCACAACACAGATGCCTGTTTCCTGGGTCCCATCAAATAGCACTGCTTGATGAAAAGGACTCAGGGCAGAGAATACCAAGGATCCCAGAATTAACTAATTAAATAATAAAGTACAAATAATTAAATAAAAATCTAAAGTGTCATGGTGATTACAGTTTTGCAATATACTTTTAATTATGTATTAATTATAAAAATCACTTTTAAAAACTAGGAGTCACTATTAAGCTTTAAGCAAATAATATATATTAGGAACCATGGTAAATGCAGTATACATTATTGATAAAAATTGTAAATAAGTTGATTCAATACTAAGAATCTATTCAAATTAGAATATTCCATGTAGTTAAAATACAGACCTCATATATAGAAAAAGTGAAAGTCTATATTAAATCCAAACAATGTTTTCTAATCAGAACTGAATTACGCATTAAATTTACTTTTAAGTTAGTTATTCTGGACATCAAAACATATTCTCACAATTTGGTAAACTGGTTGGAATGAAACCACCTTTCTGTTAAGAAGCATACTAGATCCTTAAAATTCACAGCTTAAAGTTAACTCTATACTCTGAAGACCATATGGTTTAGTAATATTTAATACAATGTAATAAAAACATTGGAGTTTGAACTGAGAATTCAATATTAAAATTTTGTTACATTACTGTATGGAATTGGTGAGTTTTACAATATTGCTAGAAAATATGAAGAGAAAATGAGCATGCCTAAGCCAGATACCACCATCCATTATATTAAAAGCCACCAAGAAACCAAAGAGACTAGTACTGAGCTACACAGCCATCCCAAGGCCTTTAGAAGTTATCTGCAAGGGAAATCAATGCTGTCTCCATACTAGGGCCTTGCCTGAATCATGAACGAAAAGAGTCTGCACAATCTGTATCCTTCAGAATACTTCTTGGAAGTTGCAGCCTGACCACCTCTTTTATAGCCTTCCTTAAAAAGCAAAGGTTGGAAACTGGATGCAAATTGTCCAGTTACTTGCCAGGTTGAGCAATGGCTTTTTGAGAAGATTGGCCCTTCATATAAGGATTTTCTATAACCATTATCTCAGTCCAACTACACTCACTTCCACTTGATCATTATGGCCTTGATGAATTAGTAGGCACATCAATGTAACAAACGTAACTAGCGCATAATTCTGAGAACTCTGGCTACTTCTTCAGACAGACTTCAGACTGACTCAAAACCTCCCCAGACAGATAGTACTTTAGTGAACTTAGGATCTGTACATCCAGATCCATTTAAAGCAGATCCAAGCACCATATTTGCTAAATACTACTCAAAGAAGACCTGCAAATGTCTTTTGGACTCTCTTCCCCAAGAGCAGTGTTTCGCAACCAGACCGGCAGAGGCAGCAGCAACAGCGGCAGCGGGGAGAAGGGATAGTTCCATGTACATGCACCATTTTTACAGATGCAGCATCATGTATGTGCTCACCCACCATTTCTAGATCTGGGCCTTGGACCAGAGATTGGAGACCCCTGCCCAAGAGGATCTAGGTCAACCTAAGCAGGCCACTGGCAGTGATCAGAAGTGATCAGAAAAATAACATTTTGTTACTATTAACACCACAGGGTAATCTTAATAAACACTTTACCTGTATTCGGTCAGATTTACATTTTGCTTTCCACCAGGTGCACTCTCGGCACCTCTTCTCTCACTTCATATCCAGACTCCTCTTAAAAATCAGGAGGCACTCCAAGGTCAATACTGATAGTCCTTCACTTACAACCATTCATTTAGTGAGCATTCAAAGTTAAAATAGCACTGAAGAAAGTAATTTATTT
This sequence comes from Laticauda colubrina, assembly GCA_015471245.1. Classification (NCBI taxonomy): domain Eukaryota; kingdom Metazoa; phylum Chordata; class Lepidosauria; order Squamata; family Elapidae; genus Laticauda; species Laticauda colubrina. Next base: position 24,447,984 of record BLBF01000010.1, on the reverse strand, counting down.
TCCCATACTTACATCCATTGCAGCATCCCCATGGTCACATGATCAAAATTCGGCACTGGGAAACTGGCATGTATTTATGACAGTTGCACCATCCCTTGGTCATGTGATCACCATTTGTAACCTTCCCAGTTGGCTTCCAACAATCAAAATTAATGGGAGAAAGTTGGATTCACTTAACAGCTGTGTGATTCATTTAATAACTATGGCAAAAAAAGTCACAAAAAAGGGCAGAACTTACTTAACAATTGCCTTGCTCAGCCAAAAAAAATTTTGGCCTCAATTTCAGTCATATGTTGAGGATTACGTATATACAGGAAGGGATACAAAGATGCAGTCTAAGACTACAGTTGTCCTCACATACCAAACAGCAACTAAAGCCTCAGATAAATTGTTTATCAAAACCCCCAGAAGTTCCTAGTGTTCCCTCCGAAACCCAGTATGATCAATAACATGCTTGAGAGAGACAAATCAAATCCAGCTTTCCTGTAGTAAGGAGCAATCACTGAAAATTTCTAAGTGTTTACAGAATTACCAGATCATGAGGGAGGGATAACATGCTTTATCCACATCATGCATGGTCATTGTGACACCTGAAACGTGGCTGAGCTATGTCCAAAGGGGGAACCTTCTTTTCCATATCCAGCCATGCTTTAGGGAAGCTCTGTTTCATTATTAACTCCTACATGAGGTGAACTTTAATACAAACCAGCCAGGCATTAAACAGCAAGACACAAGCTTGAGCCACAGGTGGTCTCATGACCAGATATTGGGTAGAATCCAGGAGGCTGGAACACAAATCAATTTAAGACACCAACACTGCCTGAGAGTGGCCCACCTTCCATCTCCCAATGTATTTTCCTCTCTGATTTATCACTAGGATGTTACTACCCATACTTTCCTGCCAAAGTAAGCCAGTGTCTTCCTAGCCAAGGGATTCCTCTCCTAGATACCGATGGCATATTTGCATAATAATTGGACAGACTAGTTTCCAAGCTACTCCTGCAAAGCACTCAGCAGGAGTGCCTGCTCCTCTCATACAGCTCACCAGCCTTTGGGATTAAAAAAAAAAAACCTATCAGTTTGATGCAGTAATTATGGTGATTATTTATTTATTTATTCATTCATTGCATTCTTCTTTTTCACAAATGACTCAAGGCAGAAAACATATCCAACACACCTTTTTCCTATTTTCTCCACAACAAACCTGTGAGGTGGATTGGGCTAAGAGAGTGACTGGGCCAAAGTCACCCAACTGACTAAGTTAAGACTAAAATTAACTTTCTTGCCTGCTGCTGTCTTAACCACTAGACCAAATTACCTCACTAAAGAAGACCAATAAGTTCCATTCAAGTTAAATTCAGCACAAAAACTTTTTGTATAACTTTTTGTATAACTTTAAGTTATTATGTCTTATCTACTGTAAATCACCATATTCTTGTGATATAAAATTGAAGAAAGGCACAATGCCTTGTACAATCTAAAAAATATATATCTAGAAAAATTATTCCTGATAAATCCATGCTGAATCCTAACAGTCAACATACTATTTTCTTAAAGCTTGCAGAAAGTAGATTCTTGCAGCCTTTATATCATAACAGTTTGCCTCTCAAAGGCCCAGGCTGGGCACGCTTTCAGATGGGTGGAAGAAAGTGGCAGAGGTCATCTGGGAGCAGTAAGGCCAGCAATTGAGCATATGGGGAAGAGGTAAGTCAGTAAGAGGAGCTGAAGCGCCCCACTCAAATGTTGATTGTATGACTGTGGGAGTGTTGCAACAATCATAACTTCATAGACCAGGCATAGCTACCATTTGTTCAGCACTACTGGTCACTGAATGAACTATTGTTAACCAAGAACTATCTGTATACTGCTTGCTGTCCAAGAATATTTATTATTATTTAATTATTGGAACAATCCTCCAAAAGATAACCAAATCAGCACACTCCAGAAAAATAATCCAAACATTTTGGTGCTTCCAACAATAGTATGTGCACATCGCTAAGATAAATGTTTCCCTGTCAGTTGTGACCAACTCTAGGGCATGTGCTCATCTCCATTTCTTGGCTCCTTTCCGTGGTCATGTGGCCAGCACAGGTTACCTTCCCATCAAAAGTTGTATCTATTAATGTACTTGCATTTGCAGGTTTAACAACTGTTAGGTGGGGCAACAGGACTCATGCTGTTGCGCAGAGCTTGAGTCTCAAGCCCACATTGTCAGCTCTCCAGCTAACAAGCTCAGCATCCTTAACCACGTAGCCATCACGGTTAAATAATATACATTACTAGGCGTTATTTAATACACATTCTACAGAAAGTTGAGCATTAAAAGTACATTTAAATTAGGTTAATGTGACAATGGGTTAACGACCCATTGTCATCACATGACATATCACAACTATTCCCCCTTTGCTAAACCAGGGGTGGGCATGGTCAGCGCATGACACATCCAGCCCGCAGGCCGCAAGTTTAAATCAGACACCCCTGATTTAAACAAACGTACTATATTTGTTGTACTATATACACGTCTCAAATATCATTGCTTGCTAACTCAGGGAACTGACAATATAGTATGGTACCACTCATGACCTGAATGAGCAGAACAGGGAGAAAAGGGCAGTGAGGAATAACAATAATTCAATGATAACCTTTAAATTCGTTATAAAACCTCACATCATTCATATATCTCGTAGTTTACCCCACTAGACTATTGTTTGTGTGTCTATTTTAAAGACTCTATGAAGTTGAACTGATGATCTGTCATTCTATTCAAATCTATCAGGTTCTTTACCTGTAACCTAAAATGAACTTTTTTTATATAAATCATTTCTTTTTAATGGGAAATTAATGAAACAAAACCCAAATAATTACAAAATTATTGAAAACAGTTTATCGCAAGGCTACCAACACTCCATGCATTCTTAGTTTCAACAGTAATCATCCACTGTCACACAAAAAGATCTGCATCAGAACATTATATAGTATGGTGAAAACCCACTGTAGTACCCAGCAAGCTATACAACTGGAGAGAAAGTATCTATCTACATGGATAATTCAGGCAGAATGGGTACCCACAACCATTTATTACAAGATGCCTGCGCAACACACAAGGAAGAGAAATGAAGACCACCAACTATATGACACATCCTGACATACATCAAAATCATTTAGGAAGCCATGCAGGACTTCCGGTTTGCAGGGCTTTGGCGGCAGGCAGGAATCTGTGACCATGCGCGGTTTCTGCCTGGGCTCACCGCCGGAGCGCCCTGAGCCAGCTGGCTTCGGGGCTAAGCCACCCCGTAGAGGTTGGTGAAATGGGGGAGACTCCAGCAGGGTCGAGAAAAGCCGCATCTTTCCTCCCCAGCTGGCTAAACTCCTTTCCCGAAGGCGGTAGAGCGGCGGTCAGAAATGGCTGCCTCAAAGAAGCCCTCATCCGGAAAAGAATGTGCAGGAGGAAGAAAGTGCTGAAGTGAAAGGTTTGGCTGACCGGGATAAGAAACAATTAAGGTAATCTGGAACTTAAACTTTAAAAAAAAAAGACATTGCTCTCAAAGAAGACTCGGAAGCAGCGAATGAAAGTGAAAAGGGAAAATTGTTTTTTTTTCATTCTCCTTCCTTACGTTGACAGCGAACAGAGATGAATGAGAAATTGGAAAAATCTGCTTTGGCATCAATAGATATTTAAACTGGAAAATTCAATGCCAAGAAGATAATAAAGATTTCTGAATAAAAAAGGCAAAAAAAAAAAAAAAGAGAAAGAAAATTTTCTTTTGCTGGAAGTGGGAAGGGAGAGAAAGAGAATAAGAACAGGATTTGGAAGGAGGAGATAGCCTAGAATCTAAAGTTAAATTTTAACAGGACTGCTAAAAGATACATTTTAACTGGAACTTTGTAACTAAATACTAACCCCAGGAAGTGAAAGTGAAAAAAGGAAGAAAGTGTAAAAAGAAACAGCTTGTGTGTATTTGGATTATTTGGTGACTTTGGGACTTTTGGAATTATATTGGAAGGATTAAAAACACTTGGGTGGTTGTTTTAAAAGAAGAAAAAAAACCTCTACAAAGGCATCACTTGTGGACGAACTGAAAATAGAATTTAAAAAATATCAAGAAGAGAAACAAGAAGGGAAGGGCTCTCTTAGTTCCATTTTTCAATTCTTAGAAATGGCGATCACTACCTACAAGAAAAGACTACGCAACAAGAAGATTGGGACAAAGAAAAAGCCATCTTTAACGAACAAATAACTTTACTTGGGGAAGAAAGGGGGAAAAGAATGGAGAATTTGAGACCTAAAAAAACAACCAAAAAAGGGAAAAATAAGGTGAAAAGTGGATATAACGTGAGAAAGCAACAGAAAAAGGGAATACAGAAAAGGGAAATTGAGGTGGAGAGACAAGGGGGTAAAAAGGGCAGAGAGAAGAAGCAAAGGGGGGGAAGAGAAGAGAAGCTACAAGAGTGTGAAGCAAGATATAAAGAAACAGGACTTATTTAGAGATAATCAGTAAAAATTTCATTGAAAAAGGGATTCTGCAAAGGTACATATGATTGTATTGTTATATTTGTATTTAGAAATATTAGAAAATTGGAAACAATGTATGATTTAGTGAAACATTTCTGAATAAAATAAATGGAATGAATTAAATGAGAGAATTAATCTAGAAAGGAATGGGAACATTTTAATGACATAATGTTTTAAAATACAAGTGAAGTGAGGGGGAAATAATCAAGAAAAGTTTACAAGTGTTCCCATAGAAGCATGATACCTATTTGAAAAGTAATATGTTAAATGTTTAAAAATTAAATGAATGTTACCAATAATGATAGAACTGAACTGGTATGGATCATTGTGTTAATTATATTATATATTTATACTTTTCTTTTCTTTTTCTTTTTAAAATGTAGTGTCTAGCTTTAATGTATTACACAGAATCCGAATGGAAGTTACATTCTATATTAAGTGTTATAATTTTAGGGAAAAGATATAAAAGGCATCATACTCCAATTAGTGATTACAGGAGGAATTTTGTTTAAGGAGAAAAGATAATAGATAGCTGAAATAGGACAGACAAAGAATATAAATATTATGATCTGATTTGAGATGAAACAAATAAAAATAAAGAAATCAATAAAAAAATTTCAAAAAAAAAAAAAGGAAGCTGTGCAATACAGCTTCTGATATCTACAAGTGGGCATTGCACATCATCCAGAGGCTACCATACAAGGCAAATCATGCACTGCATAGATCACTTGGAGGTGGAAGATACTTCTAATGTAATCTCCCGGATCCCTTGCATGAATTGCCCCTTTGACCTCCAGATTGCAAGAATACAAGTGAGCAGTCAGGTGAGAAGGTCCAAACTCATTGGTAGTCTCTCAATGCAATGAATAAAGACACGCACTCAATTTAGCAGCTACTAAAGTTGTTGGCTATGCAGCTAAAAAGACGGCCAGGGAAATGATTGAAACCTGAGAAACAGGCCCCTTGCCAGTCAACAACAGTGATTTACTTCCAGCTTATCAGGTATTTAGGAGCTTGATGACTTGGAAGCACAAAGAAAAAACAGCCAATCACCAGACATCAACACAATAGGACAGCACCATATAAATATGATGCAAACCCAAAGCACATATTCTGGTAGACAGAAGTTCCCCTGATGATAGGTTCCAGCACAAGTCAAAAGCTCAGAAGATTAAACCTCTGATCCCTGTGATCAACCCAGGTTAGAACATGCAATTATTGCCCAGATGTTGACCAGAGCAACCTGTCATATTTATTTCGTTTTTTCACAATTAACAACTACCCATATCAAAGTAATATTCATTTCATGTTAAACTCATTAAGAATTAGTTAAGGTTTTATTACTGGTATTTTGTTTATCAATTTACAACTGTGTTTGCATATATACAAAATAACCCCACAGATGGCAAATAAATTTAATAAATAACACACACACACCAAAAACATGTTTTATCACCTAAGTAAAAGCACACAGTATCTTGTGGCAGCCAAGTCTTGCACTTAACAGAACTTGAAAAAACAAAGAGTTTAATGCAGATTTCCTCCACCCATTTCCGAAATTGGAGGATTTGTTAATCCTAAAACTAACTACATGAAGACTATCTAGGGATTATATTTTCATTATTTCAGTATTTTACTTCATAATTTAAAATAAACCATTTTTGGCAATTGTGCTAAAGAATTTAAGTCATAAACACCATGCTTCATACAGCCTTGGGACATCAGGGGACAATTTTTCCTCTTCATTAACTTAGCTATTGAATAATCTCATAAATGCAGATTGTTACTCAAAAATACAAAAACACTCCATCTGTTGAAATCGGTTTATTCTTACTGCTGTTAAAAAAAAATAAAAGGATCTTATAATTAGTCTTTCTCAATCCAACCCCCACTCCTACACATACAAAACCTCCTTTAAAAGTTGCTATATTGCCTACAGACACACTTCAATAGAGACATAACTCACCTAAACACCCAACAACAAAGTAGTAACAACCTACTTTGGGGCAAGCAGCTCAAGTTGAAATCCTTACTAAGCAATTAAGCTTAGTATATAAAACTTAAAATAAAACATGTTTCCTTCTCTATTAACAGAGCACTGATTCTCTGAAGAATTCTGGAGAAAATATGGAATAGAAATGTCATAAAAATATTAAATATTGGATTTTTGAAGTTTTTATGCCTTTTGAAAGTATTTATCTTAATAATCTTCACAGCCATTTAAGAAAAAACGATGAGACTTATCCCTAATACTGCAGATGGGATGCAGTACTGATACCTCACCTAAGGCTATACAATGAATTCATGAAGAAGAAAGGATTTGGTCTGGAAAATGTGTACATAAAGAATGCTTTTAAAAGTTACTGTATTTGCAACTGACAAGAACTGCAACTCATTTCTACCATTTTTCTACTCTTAATTGCAACAGCATATATATCTGAAAAAATAGTGTTCTCACATTTTCTTACCCTCTATTTTTTGCTTCAGCTACCACAAAACTTTATAAACATCAATCCTAACAGAACTAAACTAAAAAGACCCTGATAAGATTTTGTATAATTTGTATACATTTTTCTTTACATTTGCTGAAATTCTGAGACAGATACAGGTGGTCTTCATTTATCAAACACTCACTCAGCAACCATTCAAACTACAATGGCACACAATCAATCATAGTTAAAACCATTTCTTGTATTGTCATTGCACAGTCATGTGAATATGATTTGCAATCTTCCCAGCTGGCTTCCAACAAGCAAAAAAGTTGCAAGTCACAATTTATGACTGGTTAGCATTGCTTAATGGCAGTTTCTGGTCCCAATTAACATTAAGCAAGGACTGTCTGCAATTAATAAGATAGCATGCCACAAATTTTACATACAAATATTTCAGTTCTAGAACAATGAAAAACGGAACTTGGAAATACCACAATTTGTCATAATGCTATGACAAATATTTTTCCTCTGAATGCCCCACTAAGAACTTGATCTTTTTTTTAAATTAAAAATGCAATATGCAGTTTCAAATTTTGAGATGCATTTTCAAATGGGCATTGAGATATACAATGTACAAAGGGATATACATATATTTTTGGATGATGGCCCCAAATATACTTGGTTAATTTACTAAGTTGCACATAAAAATATATGCATGTCCTTTTCTTCTAATTAAAACTAAGATCACTTGGTCCTTTAAGTTCAATCTTTCTGTAACACCCCAGCAGGTAGATTTTCTAGATTGCACAACTATCCATCAAAGTATTTAAAGACTCTGGGAAAAGATACAGCTGCTTTAAATGTTTCAGAGCATTACATACAATATTCCAAATAATAAATAGCCCAAACCAAAGATCCACAAATTAGGCTGCCTATTTGTCAGGAAGTAGAAATATAGGGAAAGGAATGCTTTGAGCAATACAGATACATGAAAATAGAAAATTGTAAAAAAGAAATTCCAACTTAAATTCCATTTATCTTTTAATGTAAAAAATGTATGGATTCACTAAACAAAATTATTTGGTTTCATGTCTGATTTAAGGTTTTAAAGTAATTAAATTGGTAACTATATCATTTAAAACTACTGTTTAAATAGCCCAAGGTATGTTTTATTTACTAAGTATTTATAATGAGAAACTGGAAAAACCATACAAACTGCAATACATGGTACTTACTTTTGAATTAGATTGCTTTATCCATCTTATATGAGGTAGTACTGGATTCTGTTGAAAATAAACCTGCAAAATTTAAAAACACTGAAGCATTAGACAATCATGTGCTCTCTGTCTTAATTAAATGTATAGCTTTTTTGTTAAATAGAAATACAAACCAAATACAATCAATCACTATTAATCGGCTCTCAGCGATTTCTAATTAATATACAGAGCTTCTGAAAGCCCAGTTAAAATCTAAGAAAAAAATCTACTTCTAATTAGAACCAATTCTAATTCTATTTTGTACAACAAGATCCCACACCTTGCCTTTGGTCCTTTGCAATACCAATTATTAACCTTAATGCCAGATTCTGGAAACCATCACTAATATAATCCAGATTGGGAAGTATATAATGCTGGTATAGTATATGAAATACTAACATTATGGAGGGAACCAAGTTTCTGCATATTGGCTCAGTAATGCTATTTAAAATAGGTAGCAAAAAAAGGTTTTAAGAGCAAATCTTTTTTGACTAAAGTTTTACAACTCATACAACATGCCAGAAAACATTGTAATGCAATGAAACAAATTTTAGATAATCTATAAACAAGATGATTCTTTTCTATGAGTTTACAGCTGTTCAGCAACTATGTCCTGAATGCATATTCAGACACATGTTCATATATAATCATGAACATCCTCTCAAGATTCCAGATCTCTTCAAGCTTTTCTACAGTTCAGACATACATCTAGATTGATGTTTTCTACAGTAGATCAAGTGCAATGGCAAAAGCTGTTATAGCAGCAGAAAACTTCCTAACAATTGCTTCAGTTTTTCAAATTAATAAAAAATGTTTCTATGCTAATATTACTATTACATCCCAGTGACAGTCTAGGCAGACACAAAGCTTAGGAATATAACTTCCTTAACAGCCACATTTAATTGAGTTTTTTTTTTAAAAAGTTGCACTCTTTCAAACATCCAATTTCAATGTCAATAACTTGCTTTATTAAACCTGTTTCTCAATTCTATAATGTTAGACATTATAGGACACTGTAATATGCTTTAATATGCCACAATATAAATGCATGTGTAAGGAAAAGTTGGAAACAGAACAGAAAGCAGTAAAACTGTTTCCTATTTGAAAAAAGTTGGCAAAGATCAGAACATGCAAATATGAACACCTTATTTCTGAACACCAACATTATTTAAATTTAAAACATAAGAAATTCAACTTAAATTCAGTGTGATTTCAAACATTTATGCATTAATCAAGCTGCATATTTAAATATTCAGTTTAATGTCAAATATTACTATTCCTCCAACTAAGAAAAGTTGCTGTAGTAGCACAAGCAACCAACCTCAATGCTCTTTAAAAGTCTACAAAAATTAGTATTTGGATACTTACAAAATCCAAGAGTACTGCAGAGATTGGCATCGACTTCCCACAATTTGTTTTCCAGTTTTGCTTCCCTTGAAATATCCTGAGCTCCCTAATGAAACTACATCTGTAGCAAACAGCTGACTCTCCAAAATCAGCTACCCATTGTTCACATATAAGGACTCTGCCAAGTTATTTCTTGAAGCAAACAAGTCTGATTTTAGTAGTTTGTTTTCTGAAACAAAGTTTTCTTCACTTTCCTATTCCATGTATTTTGCACGATAATGAGCATCAGCTCTATAAAAAAATAAATACCCTTTTTAAAACATAAAGAACAGAACAAATTCCACATCCAAAATGAGGTGCATTTCTAAGAGTTAATTTAGGCATGAGCACACAGCAGCTATCTCAATATTTCCATAATGCTTCTTTACATAAAAAGCAAATGCAAATGAGAAATAAAGTCCATTGCCTTCATATAGGAAATAGGATTCACCGCAAGCAGCAATATTAATCCTCCTAAAAATTTAGATAGGAGTTACCATCAACTATAACTAAAAGAAAAGAATTAAAAGCTAATATAATTTCTAAATATAATTGGCAAAATAAGTCAATCTCAATATTTCCTGAATTCAGTGAACTGAAAAATCAGAGTTTTGAAAGAAATATGCAGAGCCTAAGAAGTTTATATAATTATCCATTCCATAGGGACAAAAAATTAATCCAAGGCGTCTTCAACCAAAAGGGAAAAATTTTCAAAAGTTCATAAGCTTTAAGTTCTGAAGATTTCAGAAAAACACGAAGCGGAAAGTGACCAAACAGATCGACTCCATGGTGGAAAAAATATTGTCCTTTTCAATTGAAAAAGCTTTTCCTCATTTAATCGAAGGCAATGAAAAACAACCCCGACGTTCAAAACTAGAGAATAACCTAAAATGGAAGAGGGACAAAACACGCCGTAAGTCAGGTTTCCTTTCTAAATAACATCGAGAAGTGAGACGTTATTAAAATACATCCAAATTCCCTTTCCCCCCCCCCCCCAACCACCACGAACAAGACAGGTCTACTTAGGGCACATGAAGACGGATTCATGCGTGCCGGATTCAGCAGCCAAGGTATACAAACGCAAGGGAGACCCCCCCCACGATGAGAGTCGTGGCTACAAACGCAGCAGCACCTCGGGAGGAAGGCCACGGGAGAACCGGAAGGACGAGGTTTTGGATCCAAGTTCTTTTCCCCAATAAAGTACAGAACCGGAGCGAACAATAGCAAGATATCGGGCGGGCGGGGGGAAGATACATGCTTGCCCGAGACCCTTCCTCCGCTCGCTTACTTTTCGTGTGAAAAGTCCAAAAAGGCTCGGGTTGCAACTCCACGAAGCAAACGAAAGTTAAAATGCCGGACAGAAGGAAGAAACGTCGGGGAAAACCCAGGGCCCACCCGCCTTCGCTTGCTGGACCCCAGGAGAGAGCGCAGTTTCCCTCCTCTTCCTCCGCCCCCCCCCCCCACACAAAAAAATTGGACACCGGTAAAGTAGGACACAAGTCCTTGTTTCCTCACCTGGCACCCTAAAAATTTACGCGGAAGAGGAATTGCTGGCCCTTTTCTCCGCCAGCCCTTTTCGGACGTTTTGTTTTGAAAGAGGCGAAGGCCAAAGAGAGCCGCGCCTCGGGTTCAGAGGGCCCCGGAAGGAAGAGGAAGGGGGGCGAAAAAGGCCACACGTTCCGGCTTCGGGCGGGCGGAGAGAGAGCCTTCGGGACGGCAACGGCTCCCAGGGGAAAGGCTCTGGCCTCTCCGGTGGACTTTGACCCAGCTCTACGCCCCCGCCTTCCCTGGGGACGTGCCTTCCTTCCCTTCACCGCTTTCCAGAGCCGCCGCCGCCGCCGCCGCCCCCCCCTTCCCCGACGCAAACATCATTTCAACGCTACTTTTTCCCTCGGCCTGCCGAGCAAGGAGAGAGGGTGGACGCGCGGGTCCCACCTACCGGCAAAGTTCCCAGACGAAGCGGGACCCCCGAATTTGAAAGCGCCTTTTGCCGCCGCCTCTTCTCACCCGCCGCACGCACAGCTCCCCTCGCACCATCCCAAAATGGCGCCGCTCCGAGCCGCAGCAAAGCGATGGCCTGAGCTGAAACCTCGCGAGAGTTTCAGTACACAGCCGCCGCCACGAGCCGGAGAGGCGACGGGAAAGGGGCGAAGGTTGACCGTTGGAGGGTTCCCGTCCGAGAGCGGCCTAGCGGGAGGAGGAGGAGGAGGAGGGCGAGGGCATCGGCCTGGAGAGGGACAAACAGGGATGTCCGCTGGCTTTCAGAGGCCCGGCCGGAACGTAATTTCGCGGACCTTCCTCGCGCTTCTAACACCTCATTCTCCAACCCGCGAGCACCCTCCTGTGACGTCACTCGGAACAATCCCGAACTTCCGAGCATTCTGAAAGAGGGAATCCCCTTTCCCGCTCACTCCAGCTGGGAGAGGGAATTCCCCCCCCCCCCCCCCCCCGGTGCCCTCAGCGAAGCCAACATGAACCGGGCGTTCATCTTCTGTCTGCGCGGGATACGTTTGTCCTGGATTGCTTCTCGCAAGAGCCGCTCCTTCACATAAACCCCTGCAGCCGTCAAACTCTTCTCCGGAGAACCAGCGGTCAGGTGTGATCTGAAAGCAGGAGCAAATGACCCATCCTCTCCTGCAGCTCCTCGACGCAGCTGAAAGAAGCGCATCTCGCTGGAGCATGTCAACGCAGAGGGCAAATACTGTTAGCATGAAATTTCTGGACCCCAAACAGCATCCTGTGTGCAACATGAGATGGATGAGCTGAGCATAAACTTTCCGTTGTGGGATTCAAATAATGCACTGAGCTTAAATGTTGCTGGCTGGTTTATTTCTCAGCAAGTTGTGCCAATTTATTTTCATTTATTCATTACTTTTTTTTTTTTTAAATAAAGTTTTATTTGGGTTTTCACACATACAAAATACAAATAAAACATCTTTTTTGAAAATAGCATGGTCCCTGATTGAACTTCTTCATACAGACACAAAACTCAATTTCATGCTCCTTTTTGTGTTCAATTCCATATCTTGTTCTATATTTTCTATATAGTTTTTCTCCTCTTTTAATTTTCTCAATTTTATTTTGATTATCTCATCTCAATTCAAGTCATTATATTTATACTTTTGTCTGTTCTGTTTCAATTTCATATTATCTTTTCTCAAACTGATTTTCTCCTGTAGTTACTAATTGGAGTATGACACCTTTATATCTTTTAATTACATCCATTCAACTCATATTTAAACTTCAATATATACCTTAAGGTTATGACCTTCGATATAATACATAATACATAACTTCCAATCGAATTCTGCTTGGTACATTCTTATAATACACTCTATATTCTTAAAAAAAAAAGATTATAAATATATGTAATTATAAACCCTCATTCCATTCCAATTCAGTTCTATCAATAATAATCATTAAAATCTTTACATCTTTAACTCTTCTTTTCAATTAAATATCATACTTCCTAAAAGACACATTTCTCCATAATTAATTTTTCCCTTATTTCTCTTCACATGTTTTGTAAATCATTAAATATTCATTTTGTTACATTTATTTATTGACAAGCATTCCACTGAATTACAATAGCTGTTTTATCAGACATTTTAATCCTACATTGCTTCATGTTTTCTAAAATTATTTCTGTTTCTAGTACAACAATACTATCTTATGTACCTTTGCAGAATCCCTTTTTCCATTAAATTTTCACCCATTATCTCTAAATAGGCCCTGTTTCTCTTTATTTTGTTTCTGTCCTTTATAACTTCTTTTCCTTTCTTCCCTCTCATCTTCTCCCTCCCCTTTTTACCCCCTTGTCTCTCTACTTCTAATTCTCTCTTCTGCATTTCCCTCTTCTGTTGCTTTCTGATTTTATACTTATTTTTCACTCTTTTTTTGGGGGGGGGGGAGTTGATTTTCCCAATCTTAAACTTTCCATTCTCTTTCCCCCCTTTCCTTTTTTCCCCCACCTAAGATGACTTGTTCATTAAAGATGGCTTCTTCTTTGTCACAATCTTCTTCTTCTACAGGCATTTCTTCTTGTTTCTCATAGTTCCAAATCTCAATTTCTAAAAACTGAAATACAAAGCCAAAAGAACCTTCTTGTGCATCTTCTTTGTACTTTTTAAGTTCAATTTTCAGTTCTTCTAAAAGTGGAGCCATTTTAAACAGTTTTAAACAACCACCCAATTGATTTTAGTCATTCAAATACAATAACCAAAAATCCAGAAACATCAAGTAATCCAAACAATTATCCTCAGTTGTATCTTCTTATTTCTTTTTCCACTTTCTCTTCCTGGGGTTTTTGTTGCGCTATTTCAGTTAAAATGTATCTTTTGGAAGTCTTGTTGAGATTTTGCTGTAAGTTCTTTTTAATTCCAGGCAGTCTCCTCCCTTCCAGATCCTGCCCTTTTATTCTTTTTCTCTCCTTTCCTGTTTTCAAAAGCTTTTGATTATCCAGAAATCTTTATTATCCCTTTGACTTTTTATTTTCAGTATTAAACGCCTCTTAATGTCAAAGTGGATTTTTTTTCCAATTTCTTGCTTAAGTCTCTTAGCTGTCAGTATAGGAAAAGGAGGAAAATTAAACCAAATCTTTTCCCTTTTCTCTCTCCTTCACAGCTTAAAAATCTTTTTAGGGAACAATGTTATTGATTTTTTTTAATAGTTTCAATTCCAGAGTACCTTATTTGTTGCTTTTGCTGTTTGACCTGGTCAACTAAAACTTTCTCTTCTTATCTTCCTCCTGCACATTCTTTTCTGGTCGAGTCCTTCTTTGTGGTGGCCATTTCTGACCACCACTGCAACCTCCTTCAGGGAAGGGAATAATGGACAGCTGGGGAGGAAAGATGCGGCTCTCCTCAACCCTGCAGGCAGTCTCCCCCCTCTTCACCACCTCTACGGGGTGGCTTAGCCCCGAAACTAGCTGGCTCAGGGCGCTCCAGTGGCAAGAACAGATCGAAGCCTCACAGAGACGAGGTTTCGGTCTGTCGCCAGAAGCTCAAACTGGAAGTCCATTCATTTCAATTCATTAATTCTCCTCCCTCTCTTTGCTCTCTGCTCTCTTACCCTCCATCTTTTTTATCGTATTAATATATTCTTGTTTTATTTTTCATTGCTTATTATTATATTTACTTGTTCACACTCTTTTTTTTTAATTGTTGTAAGCCACCTGGAGTAGTCCCATGGTGAGATAGGCAGCAAATAAATTTAATAAATTAATAATTCATGTAACTGGATTTTTCTAGTAAATCGTGGATTTGCATTTTGTGTAAATGTAAGACCTAAGTCCCTTGTACTGCAAGGCAATCAAACTGGTCAGTCCTAGAGGAGATCAACCCTGATTGCTCTTTAGATGGCCAGATCCTGAAGAGGAAACTCAAAGACTTTGGTCACCAAATGAGAAAGAAGGACTCGCTTGAGAAGAGCCTAATGCTGGGAAGTATTGAGGGCAAAAGAAGAAGGGGACTGAGACAGAGAGCAAGGTGGCTGGATGGAGTTACTGAAGCAGTAGGCATGAGCTTAAATGGACTCCGGGGATGGTAGAGGACAGGAAGGCCTGGAGGAACATTGTCCATGGGGTCACGATGGGTCAGACACAACTTCACAACTAACAACAACAAAAGAGTTGTACATGACAAAGACCAAAAAAAGCAAGAAACTCCAAAACTTAGGCTGGGTGTTTCAGCAGCCGTCAAACCAGTATGATATTTGTTAAGCCTGGGTTCCCCAACCAGGGTTAGGTAGACAAGCTAAACAGAATGTGCAGCGTTAGTCAGATAGGCACACAGATAAATGAGTGAGCTAAGCTTGTATGTTTATTAACATACAGTAAAAATAACAGATACGCTTGTGCTATCAAGAATATATTTTATTCCAGTATAAATGTATGGCATAGTCAAAAACAGTCCAATATTCATTTACCATGTAGTCAGTCCATTCAGGGATATTCAGTTAGCAAAGTCCATGTAGAATATCCTAATTGTCAGTTCACATAAATCAGTCCGTTGTTGTCTCTCCCGTTCGAGCAATGCAGTCTTGCTTCCAAGCAGTAATCAGGGATCATCAAAGCCAGAGAGAGAGAGCGAGCAAGCTGTAGCCTTGCTACTTTTATATGGTTTTCATAACCACACCCACAATTGCTATTTTACATTTAAAGCTGCATACACTAACTATGATTCATAGTTAGTATTTCACCTAAAACAGTTAGGGTGAACAATGTTATCCCTAACAATATTGGTAGCTGCCAGCTACCAATCCCTATTGTATCCCTATATCCAGGAGTTCAAGACAGCATTTCATGATATTTCCTCGAATTTTAAATTCTTAAGCACATTCAGAGTTGCTTTGCAAAGCTATGATGTTGTCTTCATCTTAGTCTTACCCTTAAGCACTGGGAGGTGGTCCTCATTTATCAACTACGGCTGGGACTGGCAACTCTGTTACTAGGATCAGTCATAAATCATCTCTTTCTGCATTGGTGTAACTTTGAACTGTTGCTGAATAACTGGTTGGTAAGCAAGGACTACCTGTTAAAAATTGCATTTTAAAAACAAAAGCAAAACCACTTTCTTAAAGGCCCAGTCCTACTGGCCGACGGACGCAAAACGTATGCATAAAGGACACAGCGGACGAGCAAAATTTCGGGGGTGGCTCCATCAGTTGTCATCCACTCCAAAAAGTGGTGAAAATTTGCATAAACAGAATGGAAAAGAACAGACGTGGGTAGTATGTAGCGGGGATGTTAAATGGATTCATAGGAAGCCTAGCGGATGAAAGTGGATGGAAGCGGATGACACCTCCGAAGGGGTTCCAGGGGAGAATTTCAAAGCGGACGCATAGCGGAAGGGGCGGATGCATACCGGATGAAGCTGATGCATCACAGACGCCTATAGGAAACAAAGGGGATGTCACGCGGATGTATATCAAATGCAAAGCGTTCACTGCACATGCGTGCACATACTGCACATACTCCGCACATGCGGAGTATGAATTGCGTCAGCTCTGTGGATATAAAAGGATGCAGCACGCACGCAGTCAGCATACAGGGGAAAGACGTGCTGCCAGATACATCTTGCAGGAACACCATGGTTCATCAGTTAGGCAAGAAGAGGAAGCCCGTGCCTACTTGTTCTAGCCCTGGCAAGGTGAAGAAGGCCTTGCTGCTGAAGGCCCTGCTGCTGAAGCCCCTGAAGGCCCTGCTGAAGCCCCAACCAGAGGGAGGAAGAGACAAGGGAAGGAGAAGGGAGAGAGGAAACAGTACACTGTTTCCGAGGAGCATGAGGATGAGGTGCTGCAATGGCTGAGGGAGAACGAGTACTTCTGGAGAAAGGGCCACAGACTGTATCGGGACACCAAGAAGAAGCAGGCAGCTTGGAGAGACAAGGCAGAGAGCCTGGGGTACACTGCAGAAATACTCCTAGGATGGAGGAAGCACATGCACACCTGGTATGGCAAGCTACAACTCAAGAAATCTGGGCAGGCCACTGTCAAGCTCACTGACCGGGAGATGTACGTCATGGCCAAGTGCAGCTTCCTGGAGGGTGAGATCCACCACCGAGGAGCAGCCCCTCTGAGACCCCTCTCCCTCAGACAGCCCACAGACAGCCAGTCCTCTTCCAGCCAGGAGCCAGCTACCTTGTCCAGGCAGATGTCTTCAGAGGACCACACGGCAGAGACCCGCCCGACAGCTGCACTCCCCATGCCGGCAGACTTGTAGGAGCCCATGGAGGATGACGCCCTGCTGTCACAAATGGAGGAAGAAGCAACACCAGAGGCCAACCCACTCCCACCTCCACCCCTAGCTCCAGAGGATGCAGGCAGAGAGGCAGACTGGAGGGCCAGGACCACAGTGTGCTGTTGGAGATCAGGGACACAATGAAGACCAGCACAGAACTTCTCTCTCAGCTGGTCTACTTAGACAGAGCATCCTCGGGCCAGAACACCTTCATCACCTACGTGAGCCATACCTTGAGGGACCTGCCCGAGGCCCAGTACCAGGTGATGAAGCAGAAGATCACAGCACTTCTGCACAACCCTCAAGGCCCAGCTGAAGCTGCTCCTACCCAGTCCAGGTCTGCTTCTCCACTCCAGGCGATGTCACAGCCCTTCCACGACTTTCAACAGCCCCTCACCTACCAAGGCTACAACTACCAGGACTTCCCACAGCACAAGCAGAACTTCCCAGTCCAGGCCCAGGTTCATCGGACGCCACAGACGCCACTCCTCACCCAGCTGCAGACCAGACAGCCCCACTACACTCTTCCTTCCTCCACCCCACAGCCAAGCCAGTCAACGGACAATCTGTCATCAGTATTGGGCCTGACATCTCAAGTCCTTGATGAAGGGCTTCTCAACCTCACGGGACTGAGTCAGCTCTCAGATAGCTTCCTGAACACACCATCCCCTGTTGTACCCTCGGGGCCAAGCACCCCAATGGTGCCTCAGACTAGCACTCAAGCCACAGCCACCTCCACAGTCCCTGCCCGTTTAACGACTGAGACCATGGACATGACTCAGAGTGACTGAGAATAGTGTCAGAGACTGAGTTGTTTACTTGTTAAGTTTATCTTGCTTAAGACACTTTACTTGGTTCATTTTGCTTATTTAATGCAGTCATAAAGTTTACCTAAGAAATTTAATAAAGGTTATCTTTGCTTAAGACACTTGGTTCTTTTTTTTTACTTAATAAAGTGTTGGTGAAAACTTTGAAAAAATGGTTAAGCCTTTGCATGCTTGTGGGATAGATAAGGATAGTTGTGGGATAGAAAAACCTCCAGTGCAAGCACAGTGGGACTGTATGGTCCACCATCCCAGCTGCCACACATATGGACCTTTATTATCAATAACAATTTATTCATTGATCAACACATATTAAAATAAACAAAGCTCTTTATTAATGCCCTATTCATTGTAGGACCACTCAACATACATGGCGCAATCTCATCAGTGTCATGTGACAGCCTCAAGGAAGCATCCATTAATCATCTATCATCCTGTCTTGCCACTCCACTGCTCCAGCTGGGGATTTGCACCAGTGTCTCAGGAGGTTGCGCTGCTTCTTCCCTTCACGTGAAGCTCTGTTGGGGCCTTGCACATCCACAGTGTCTATCAGGTTACATCCAGATACAAATGTTTTGTCCATTTTGAATACTTTATATACGAGATGCATACGCTTACATCCTTTCTATTTCCGTGCTACTAACGCTATGTAGACATTCCGTGTACTTTTTGTTTCCTCCCTCTTTCCGTTTTCAGCTGCAGTGGATGTGAGTTGAGGGGATGGCCAGAGGATGCAGAGAGGATACAGCGGACGTTTAATGGATGATAACGGACATAGAACGTTTGCTGCCCGTATATGTCACGGATGTACATCGTATGCGGCAGAAAGTTCATCCGTTCACAAAGTTTTTTGCAGCTCAAAACTTCTTGCACGGATGAAATTGCAGTGGATGGATGCTGGACGGATAGAGCGTATGAAACATGTATGCAGTGAGTACACAACGGATGCATAGCGTTTTCCAACGGATGGCAAGCGTTTTTTAATGTTTTACATCCTCTTTGCATCTGTAAGTGCAGTGGGACCGGGCCTTTAAAGTATGTGAGCACACAGAGGCAAAATGTGGGATATCTACTTTTGACTTTGAATGAATAAATGAATTCTTTATTGGCCAAGTGTGATTAGGCACACAAGGATTTTGGCTTGGTGCATATGCTCTCAGTATACATAAATAGAAAAGATACATTCGTCAAGAATCATAAGGTACACTTAATGATAGTCATAGGGTACAAATAAGCAATCAAGTCATACTAGGAAACAGTCAATATAAATCGTAAGGATATAAACAACAACGTTACATTCATAGTCACAAGTGGGAGGGGATGGGTGATAGAAACAATGAGAGGATTGATAGTAATAGTAATGCAGAATTAGTAAATAGTTGGACAGTGTTGAGGAAACAATTTGTTTAGCAGAGTTATGAGGCTTGAGGAAAAAACTGTCCTTGAGTCTGGTTGTTCTGGTGTGCAGTACAGTGTCATTTTGAGGGTAGGAATTGAAACAGTTGATGTCCAGGATGTGAGGGGTCTGTAAATATTTTCACAGCCCTCTTTTTTGATTCGTGCTGTATACAGGTCCTCAATGGAAGGCAGGTTGGTAGTAATTGGTTTGGGTTTTTTTTTTTTTTGTAGTCCTACAGTTTGTATGTTTGTAAATGCATCAGCTATGATTTCTAAGTCATGTTGTGTTTTAGCATTATAGGTCATAGTTATGCACTTGCTTTTGCCATAATAGATCTACCCACAAGCAGGAAACCCCACATATCCGAAAAAATAAAAACTCCAAACCACTGAATGCCCTCTAGTAGCTGAACAACAGCAGCCTTCTTTGTATTCTTTATATTGGAATTCTGGAATCCTTTCAACCACCTTTAAACTCAGGAAGTGCCGACCAGCAACTCACCTGTACACCAGGCCTTCCTGGTATGAATATTGGTCAAATGTTTTCCTTTTAACGAATGTCTTATTTAATGCAGGTAGTTCTTTACTTATAACCACAATTGGGACCAGAAGTCCCAGAAATCATTTAACTGCTAACAAGGCAATTAAATGAGTTGTGCCTGATTTTATCACCTTTTTTGCCACATCTGTTAATTTGAATCACTGCACCTGTTAAGTGAATCCAGCTCCCCTGATTGATGTTGTTTGTTGGTATCTGATTGAGAGGCTACAAATGGTGATCACATGACCGCAGAATGCTTATAACTATCATAAATGCATGCCAGTTGCCAAGCACCTGAATTTTGATTACAGGAGGGGAGAGTGGAATATTGTAATGGTTATAAATATGTGGATTGGTTGTAAGTCATTTTTTTAAATGCTGCTGTAATTTCAAATACCTGTAAACAAATAGTGACAGGTCAAGGACTATTGTATTGTTTAATGTATTTTTAAGATATTGCTTATCATGCAATGTATTGCTTTCCAAAAAAAGCTTTTAAGTATATAAATAACATTTCAGTGTAAGAAATGATACCTAAAAATATACCTAAAAATGATACCTAAAAATGTTAGAACATTTAGTGCTAACACTAAATAGGATGCTTTATCAGAACCTACCCAGTTGTGATTAATTCAATAAAGTATAACGTGATGCATAAACCCACTCTTTAAATTAGAACAGATGGGAATGGAGTGTGGAGAATACTTTTTAAAAGCCCCAGGAAGACAAAACATGTTTTGTGCAGTTTGTTGAATGTTGAATCTGAATACATTTTTTGCAGTAAGTCTCAGTCATCTCTCTTGAGATTCATAAAATTTAGATTGCAGCAGAATCTTCTTAACCATTTCTAAAGGGCCTGTCACATAGGGCGATGGATGCAAAAAGTATGTAAAAAGGACACAGCGGACGAGAAAATTTTCCATCCGTTGTTATCCGCTCTCAAAAGTGCCCCAAATTTGCATAAACAGAGCGGACAACAACGGGAAGGAATGGACGGGGGGAGGATATAGCCAGGATGTTAAGCGGATGCTCCACGGAAGCCTAGTGGATGGAAGCGGATGGTACATCCGCAGGGCATCCGGGGAGCACAGTGAAGTGGACGTGCAGTGGAAGGAACGGATGCAGAGCGGATGCCTAGTGGATGCCTAGCGGATGCCTAGCAGATGCAAAGCATTCACTGCGCATGCGGGGAGGATGCATTGTGTCAGCCCCATGGATATAAAAGGATGCAGCTCGCAAGCAGGTCACCATTCAGAGGAAAGGCCTGCTGCCAGACACAGCTCCAGCCAACAACCATGGGGAAGAAGAGGAAGCCTGTGCCATCTTCTGCCAGCCCTGGCAAGAAGGACAGGGACACCATCCCAACCCCTGGCACTGACTCTGCTTCTGCTGGGGCTTCTGCTGGTCGGACTGACTCTGCTGGTGCTGGGGCTTCTGCTGGTGCTGCTCCTGGTGCTGGTGCTTCTGCTGGTGCTTACTCTGCTGGCGCTGCTCCTGGTGCTGGTGCTTCTGCTGGTGCTTACTCTGCTGGCGCTGCTCCTGGTCCTGCTGGTGCTGCTGGTGCTGCTGGTGCTGCTGGTGCTGCTGGTGCTTACTCTGCTGCTGTTGATCCTGGTCCTGCTGGTGCTGCTTTTGCTGCTTTTGCTGCTTTTGCTGCTGCTGTTGTTGTTGCTGCTGCTGGTGGTGGTGTGTGGAGCAGCCCCTAGAACCTCAAAGCCCTTCTGATGAGGGCCCAGAAGGCCCTGCCAGAGGGAGGAAGAGGCATACGCGAGATAGGGAGAGGAGGCAGTACTCCATCGAAGAGGAACATGAGGATGAGGTGCTTGAATGGCTGAGGGAGAACGAGTACCTATGGCGGAAGGGACACAGGCTCTATCGAGACACCAAGAGGAAGCAGCTGGCTTGGAGACAGAAGGCGGAGAGCCTGGGCTACACTTCGTAGGTCCTCCTTGGGTGGTGGAAGCACATGCACACCTGGTACAGGAAGCTGCACCTCATGAAGTCTGGCCAGGCCGCGGTCAAGCTAACTGACCGGGAGACCTACGTGATGGCTAAGTGCAGCTTCTTGGAGGGTGAGGTCCGCCACCGAGGAGCCCCTCTGACAACCCTCTCTCTCAGGCAGCCCACAGAGAGCCAGTCCTCTTCTGGCCAAGAGTCAGCTCCTGTGTCCAGGCAGGTATCTGTGGAGCGCCCCACAACGGAGAACCCCCTGACAGCTGCACTCCCCATGGCGGAGCGCGTGGAGGACTCCCTGACGCAGTGGGAGCAAGGAGAGGGCACTGACACCAGAGACCAACCCACACCCACACCCAGCTCCACTTCCACAGAAAGCAGGCAGAGAGGCAGACCAGAGGGGCAAAGCCACACTGTCCTGATGGAGATCAGGGACACCATCAAAAGCAGCATAGATTTCCTCTCTCAGTTGGCACACACCGACATACCATCCTCAAACTGAAAGCCCTTCCTCACCTACGTGAACCAGACCCTCCTGGACATGTCCGAATCACAGTACCAGGTGATAAAGGAGAGGATCACAGGTCTTCTGCACAACCCTCCAGGCCCAGCTGAACCTGCTCCAACCCAGTCCAAGTCTGCTCCTCCACCCCAGGTGATCTCACAGCCCTTCGAAGGCTTTCCACAGGCCCTCACCTACCAAGGCTATGGCTACCAGGAGTTCCAGCAGCAGAGGCAGCCCTTCCCAGTCCAGGCACAGGTACATCGCACACCACAGACGCCACAGATGCCACCGATACCACCGATACCACCGATGCCACCGATGCCACAGATGCCACCCATGCCACAGATGCCACTCATGCCACAGATGCCACCCATGCCACAGATGCCACCCACACCACAGATGCCACCCACGCCTCACCTCGCTCAGCTGCAGACCAGACAGCCCCACTACACTCCTCCTTCCTCCACCCCACAGCCAAGCCCGGCCTCAGAACATCTGTCATCGGTCTTGCGACTGACACCCCATGTCATGGAGGAAGGGGCTCTCAACATCACGGGACTGAGCCAGCTCTCTGAGAGCTTCCTGCACACACCATCCCCTGTTGTCCTCTCGGGGCCAGGCACCCCAATGGCACCTCAGACCAGCACTCCAGCAGCAGCCACCTCCACAGCACCTGGACCCTTCACCCCTGAGACTATGGGCATGCCTCAGAGCGACTGAGAAGAGTGCCAGAGACTGGGTTGCTACCTGTTGACTTCATCTTTGCTTGGGACATTTTACTTGGGTCATTTTGCTTTTACAGTTTGTTATTAATAAAGTTTATCTTTGCTTCACACACTTGGTTCAGTTCTTTTAGTAAATAAAGTCTTGGTGGAAACTTTTAGAAATGGTTTAAGCCTTTGCATGCTTGTGGGATGGGTAAGGGTAGCAGTGGGATGGGCAGGGATACCTATGGGATGGTTAATAGCTGTGGAATGAGTAATAGCTGTGGGATGGGTTAGGATAGCAGTGGGATAGATAAACCTCCAGTGCAAGCATTGTGGGACTGTATGGTCCACCTTCCCAGGTGCCACACCTATGGCCCTTTATTATCAATAACAATTTAATCATTGATCAACACATTTCAACATAAACACAACTCTTTATTAAATGCCCTGTTCATTGTAGGGCCACTCAACATACATGGCACAATCTCATCAGTGTGATGAGACAGGCTGAAGGAAGCATCCATTAAGCATCTACCATTCTGTCTTGCCACTCCACTGCTCCAGCTGGGGAGTTACACCAGTATTTCAGGAGGTTGCGCTGCTTCTTCCCTTCACGTGAAGCTCTGTTGGGGCCTTGCACATCCACAGTATCTATCAGGTTTCGCCCTTGCCTCCATTCACCAGGCTCCATGTCCCATTGCCTTGTTGGCAGTCGACAAGTCTGTTCTGCAACACTGGGTAGTGGGTTCGCATGAGATTGTGTCGGATGCAGCAAGCTTCCACGATGCTCCTCACAGTCTCTGGGTCATGCTGCATGGTAGTGAGAAGTATCTGGAACCTGTTGGCCAGGATGCTAAAAGTGTTCTCCACCACCCATCTTTTCCTGGACAGCCTGTAGTTGAAGATCCTCTCTTCACGGGTGAGGTATCTTGAAATGTACGGCTTCATGAGGTAGGTTCTGAGGGAGAAGGCGTCATCACCAATGATGAAGTAGGGCACATCTTGTGTGTCACTGGGTAGGGGGTCTGGACCTGGAAAACCCATGATGAGGTTGCGTTCCAGCCCATCCTTGAGGTGACTGGCGTTGTATACCTGGGCATCTGAAGATGAGCCGTTGCCTGAAGCATTGATGTACATGAACTTGTACTCAGCATCGACCATGGCAAAGAGGATGCTGCTGAAGAGCCCTTGTAGCTGTGATAAGTGGACCCTGAGTTGGCTGGAGCTTTGCAGGCCACGTGCTTGCCATCTATGGCTCCAATGGTGTGGGGGAAGTTCCACTTCTGATACCACTGCTCTGCAACTTTCTTCCAGCCTTCTTCAGTGGAGGGGCACTGGAGGAGCTCCTACAGGTATTCTTCGATGATGGCCTGCACTTCTTCTCTGACCACAATGCTGATGGTGTTGTGTGGCACCCTCCAGTCGTACTGCATGCTCCTGTAGGTGGTCCCTGAGGCCAGGTGGCGCAGAGTCAATGCCACCTTCAGTCCAGGGTCCAGACTGGGCCGGTAGTTGGTGTTTGCCTTGGTCAACCTGGGTCTCAGCCGCTCCACAACTTCATCAAACATGGCTGGCGGCATCCTCATGAAGTTCTGGAATGCACGAGGGTCTTCGTTCCTCAGTTCCACCATCAGTTTGTTATACAGTCCATACTCGGCTCTTCTCGCGATCCATCTTCGGACCCAGACACTTCTTGGACACCTCCTTTTCTTTGCGTAGAACAGGTGAAAGAGCCTGTAGAGGGCTTCACACTGTTGTGAATGATGGCGGCTACCAAAAGGAGTGTGTGATGAACCATGGTGGAGATGACTGGATGCTGCGGAAGAGCAAGAGCAAGATGAAGGCTGAATAGGTCTGCACTGCAGGGCTGCTGGACTGAAAGTGAGATCCAGGTGATTTCTCCCCCTTTTTATAGGAAATATAGGTTTTCCGCTAGGTGTCCTTTTGCATCATCTAAACATCCTGCAGACATCCTAAATATCCGAGATACGTCCCCTATACGAACGTTTTATCCGTTTTAATGCTTTGTATGCGAGCTGCATCCACTTTCATCCTTTCTACGTCCATGCTACTAATGCTGCATGTCCGTTCCGTGTCCGTTTCGCTTCCTCCCTGTGTCCGTTTTCCACTGGAGCGGATGTGAGTTGCGCTGATGTGCAGTGGATGCCTAGTGGATATAGTGGACGCGTAACGGATGATGACGGACGTATAACAGATGTTCCCCGTATGCGTAGCAGATGTATAACGGACGTGTTGGATACTTTATCCGCTCAAAAAGTTTTGTGCAGCTCAAAACTTTTTGAGTGGATGAAATCTCAGTCAACGGATGCTGGACGGATAGAGAGTATGAAAAATGGACGCAGTGAGTACAGAACGGATGCATTGCGTTAACCAACAGATGGCAAGTGTTTCTCTCCATTTTACATCCTCTTTCCATCCGTTGGTGCTGTGTGACATGCGCTTTAGATAAGACAAGATGGATTGAGGAGGCGGGAAAAAGAAAAAAGCATTACTTAATGAAGTCTGTCCAAATATCCTGCATTTATTTATTGTTTTCCTATCAAAAAGGTGGAACTCCTATTGGGAGGGAGGTAGAGTGGCATGAGCACAGGAAGAGCCAAGGAATGCTCCAGCAGTGCATAGACAGACCCTAGGTTATCCTATAGGTTCTATCCCTCAGAAAGGATTTGCTTGGGCAGACTGAAAAATATTACTGAAAGACATAAATATAGATTACAAATCATTCCATCACCCACTGTTAGCTGCCATGCGAGCTCCCTGCTAGTACTTGATCCCTGTCCACAGCAATGGATCTGCCACAGTGTGATAGGTCTAGTTGGGCATGATCTGTTAAGCCTAAATTTAATCTGTTAAACCTTTATTCTCCTAAAGCAATTCAAATGTTATTTGGATACTTTCTTAGAAAGAATAAGTAGAAAATTAAGAGAAGTGAACAAAGATAGAGAAGAGAGTAGTTGATAGCCAAATAGAATAAAAACTGAGAGAAAGGATATGCAGAAGTAAGATAATCTTTGGTAGCCTTGTGATAAACATGATGTAATTAAGTACTCAGAAGGACTTAAATTGTTGTACCCCTAAAACTATTTCTACAGTATTGTCTGTCCATACAATACTATTGTTACATAAAATGTTATTTGTACTTTTTTATTGTTTTTATTTGTTTTTTATTTGTATCAGCTGGTCTTCAAATAAACAAGAACATGATGCAACTTTACACCACCATACATTGTGAATACTAGATTACCAGGCAAATAATTGATAAGAAAGAATATCTCAGTATAAGAAGGACATCATTCTCAGGCAATAGCTGTAAAACTTTGTGGGGAGGGTTTTGTATCACTAGTCAAATGAATTGCATTTTCCTTTTACTAGTTACGATAGTTTTTGGTGTCCCGGTTCAGAAGTAGCCTGATTTTGAAAGTATGTTAGTGGAGAGGGAATTGTTCTTTTGTCTTGATAGCCTCCCAACAATATCTAGTTGTTGAGTATGATGGAAACCATATATATATATATATAACAATTGCACTTAGACTTATATACACAGTGCTTTACAGCCCTCTCTAAGCAATTTACAAAGTCAGCCTATTGCCTCCTATAACCCGGGTCCTCATTTTACCAACCTTGGAAGCAGGGAAGGCTGAGTCAACTTTGAACTGGTGAGAACTGAACTGTCGAACTGCTGGCAGCCAGCATAAGTAGCCTGCAGTACGGCATTCTAACCACTGCACCATCACAGCTCTTGGTATATGCAAAACTACAATCTAGTTCACTGGACTAAACAAGTTTGCTGATTGGTCTAATCCAGCAAGACTCTTGTAACATTCCTTTTGCAAAAATGATGTGAAAAATACTGGGATGTTTCAGTTGTAATATACATATTGCAGCAAAATGATTATCTCATCTTTAATGTTATAAAGCTACCAAGTCTGGACCTTCCTGAGGGAGATTCCAAAAGTCTCTGCTACATCAAGAATGGGGAGGGGAGGAGGATTACCAGAAGCAAGATACTTTGACCTAGAATCAAGAACCGAGAGGTTGAGTACAAAATCACATGAATTATAAACCCTAATCATCAAAGAAGACCATTCTATTTACTAATAGTTCTAATAGTTACAAACTGATCAAGAAAGATTTTTAAATATCTATGGAAAAGTAGGGAAGTGGAATGGAATGGAATAGAATGGAATGGAATGGAATAGAATAGAATAGAATAGAATAGAATAGAATAGAATAGAATAGA
>BLBF01000010.1:24342521-24420460 GCA_015471245.1 Laticauda colubrina | reverse complement strand
GAATAGAATAGAATAGAATAGAATAGAATAGAATAGAATAGAATAGAATAGAATAGAATTCTTTATTGGCCAAGTGTGGTTGGACACACAAGGAATTTGTCTTGGTGCAAATACTCTCAGTATACATAAAAGAAAAGATACATTCATCAAGAATCATAAGGTACAACACTTAATGATAGTCATAGGGTACAATAAGAAATCAAATCATACTAGGAAACAGTCAGTATAAATTGTAAGGATACAAGCGACAGAATTACAGTCATACAGTCACAAGTGGGAGGGATGGGTGATAAGAAGTTATGAGAAGATTAACAGTAATAGTAGTGCAGACTTTAATAGTTGAACAGTGTTCAACTATTCAACAACTATTCAGTGTTCAACAGAGGGAATTATTTGTTTAACAGAGTGATGGCTTTTGGGAAAAAACTGTTCTTGTGTCTAGTTGTTCTGGTGTACAGTGCTCTATAGCAGGGGTCCCCAACCACCGGGCCCCGGACCGGTACCGGTCCGTAGATCATTTTGTACTGGGCCGCAAAGAATGAATAATCGTGACTAAAATATATATAAAAATATGTTTTTAGTAAAGAAATAGTCAAGAAGCCCTTTACTATTGGGGAAGAATTGATTTTGCCGGTCCTTGAAAAAGTGTTTCTGCGTGAAACTGGTCCCTGGTACAAAAAAGGTTGGGGACCACTGCTCGATAGCGTCATTTTAAGGGTAGGAATTGAAACAGTTTATGTCTGGGATGTGAGGGGTCTGTAAATATTTTCACAGCCCTCTTTCTGACTCGCGCAGTATACAGGGCCTCAATTGAAGGCAGGTGGGTAGTAATTGTTTTTTCTGCAGTCCTAATTATCCTCTGAAGTCTGTATCTGTCCTGTTGGGTTGCAGAACCATACCAGACAGTTATAGAGGAACAGATTATAGACTCAGTAATTCCTCTGTTGCACTGTATCAGCAGCTCCTTGGGCAGTTTGAGCTTTCTGAGTTGACACAGAAATAATATTCTTTGTTGTGTTTTTTTGATGACGTTTTTGATGTTAGATGTCCATTTTAGGTCATGTGATACAGTAGAACCTCAAAAATTGAAGGTCTCTACTGTTTATACTGTGTTGTCTAGTATTGTAAGAGGTGGAAGTATGGGAGGGTTTTTCTAAAGTCTACCATCATTTCTATGGTTTTGAGTGTGTTCAGTTCCAGATTGTTCCAGTTACACCATGAGGCAAGTAGTATAACCTCCTGTCTGTATGTGGATTCGTTGTTGTCTCAAATGAGACCAATCGCTGTTGTGCAGTGGTGGGATTCAAATTTTTTTCCTACCAGTTCTGTGGGTGTGGCTTGGTGGGCATGGCAGGGGAAGGATAGTGTAAAATCTCCAGTCAGAAGTGGTATTTGCGGTTCTCTAAACTACTCAAAATTTCAGCTACTGGTTCTCCAGAACTGGTCAGAACCTGCTGAATACCTTGGCTGTTGTGTCATCAGCAAACTTCAGTATTTTAACAGATGGATCATTTGAGATGCAGTCATTGGTATATAGGGAGAAGTGGAAATGCACACAGCCTGGGGGGAGTCTGTGCTAATTGTACAGGTATCAGATGTGATTCTGCCTAGCTTCACCTGCTGCTTCCTGTCTGTTAGGAAGCTTATGATCCACTTACAAGTATGTTCAGGTACCGCTAGTTGGTTTAATTTAATTAGAAGAATGTCTGGAATGATGGTATTGAATGCTGAACTGAAATCTACAAAGAGGATCAGTTACAAAGGTAACTGATGATGATGACTTCTTCCCTAGTCTGCTCCTGTGTTCCTATAACTTTTTCACTCTCTTGTCTGATGTATTCTTGGAAACTTGGTCACTTCCAATTATTTTGTGGATCTTCAGTTAACCAAACATATTTTCTTAATGTAAGTTTGCATTTTTCCATCATGATTCTCCACACAGCTGCGTTTACTTTTTATGTGACTGTAAGAAAAAATATGGTCCTTGGGGTTTCATACATCATATCTCAAGAATGTTGGCTGTATTTTGTACACCTGCTACCCAGTCCAGGAGAATATCTGCATACAATAGAAAGATGTATTATCTTTCTGCATATAATCGAAAAATCTTCAGAAAAGAGAGCAGCAACTTGATATTTTCCACGTGTCGGCACTGAAACTTGTTTAGCTGACATTTTTTTTTTTTTTTTTTGCCTGCAACTAGCGATAAAAAATCTGGTGTTCAAAAAGTTTTTGCCCCATAGAAGATAAATTCACCCAAACGAAAAAGAGAGACGGGGCATTTCAAACAGATCTATTACAGATCTATTAGCCCACAGATCTATTACTGTTGGGGTTTATTTCCCTCCAACCTTTGAATGGAGAATGTTAATAAGCAAACACCAGCTGCTCGTGAAACACTTAAGCAGGGTCGGGGCTGGTTGACACAAGGGAACTGGGAAATAGAACTTCTACAGAAAGCAAACGGCTTGTTGTATGCATTTTTCCCAGACATTTTTCCCCTTCTACCGACACTGTCGACCACGTTCCTTGTAGAAACACGCGCAACTTCCTGTTAAAAGACCTCCCCCCCCCCCCCCACACACACACCTTCCCTCCACAGAAGTTACTCGGCTCTGCCAGGCGTTCCAGGTTCCCCCTTGCATCCAGCTGGCAGGGCACTTTCGCTTTCATTTCCCAGGATGCGAAGTCGCGGCGCTGCAGGGAAGCAGAAGAGAAAGCGAGGAAAAGACCGTAAGTTTCTCCAAGTAGGAAAGTGGAAGCAAAAAAAAACCTCGGGGGTGGGGGGGGGGGAAGGAAAAGAGGATTAAATGCTGTAATAGAAGGGAAATCAAGGATGGGTTTCGAGAGCCGACGGATCTCTCCCTTTCCTCTTGTTTCGGAAAGGCTCGGGCTCCGGGGAAGGAAAGGGCGTCTTATGAGCGGAGGGAGACTCGGTACATGATGGACCCATCCCTGAGGCAAGAAAGGGCGCGCCCATGTTTGATGGATCAGAAGGTGCCAGGGAAACAAAAGAAGCCCCGTCTTAAACTTCAACCACCCCGAAGGGTTTCAAGCCATTGTGAACGGGGACACCCCATTACCCTGTGTGCGCTGCGCCAAAGATACCCAATATACTGTACATAGTGCTTTTCATCCCGATGTGAACGAAGGCGAGAGAGACGCCTGTTCTGAAGCTTACGGTTCGGAATGGACAGGTCCAAGGTCCCGCTCACTTCTCTCCTCTTCCACTCCGGAAGGAGGTCTCCAGGGTCCCCGAGAAGAGATGGGGTCCGTCGCGGGCACGCACTGGGAAAGGGGCGGGGGGATAAGGGGGGATTTCGTTAGGATTTGGAAAGCGAGATTTAGTAACCTAGGATTTCACCCAGCAGCTTTTTAAAGTGTGGTGTTTTTTGTTTTGTTTTGTTTTTTTGGAGGGGGTGTGTGTGGGTCCGTTGGTTGGTTGATTAAAAAACAAAACAAAACGGGGGTGGGTGGGTGGTCTATTTGGACCCGAGGATCTGGCACAGAATGACAGAACGAAACTTTCCCACTGACTTCCATATTGGCGACCAAGGAAAGTGAAACTGGGCTGGTTTCAACGGCGCCTGTGAAGAGGGTTGCGATCCAGTGGGCGAAGCTTTTCATTACAGCCCGCATTTCCGGCGTCTTTGCCTTCCGATGTCTAAAGACAAATCATCCTGTGGAAAGGAACATGGGATTTAACAATCCAGCACTTAGGTAGGCCCTACAGGCCGATGTTTCTCCACTTGTCCGAGGAAGGTGTGTGGACTATAAACTCACAGAATCCTCCAACCAGCATGCAATGGGGATTCTGGGAGATGAAGTACCTGGGCCTTAAAATTGCTGAGGATTTATAGTTTAACCGTTCTTGTGAGATTAGAAAGACCAGGAATTAAAATTTTCAGCACTCTAAGTGAAAGTATAAGACTTGCTGTTCTGTGGGGTTTTGCATTTTTATTTCCCGTAACCTGGAATGCATCCTCCGCTTTTGTGCTTTATTTAAAGCACTACTTTCTGCTGGTTTCCGAGGCTTTGTAATCCAAAAAATTTATGCACTGGAGCGTCAAAGAATTAGTTTTATACATCAGCCTACACTAAAGTTGTAATATGGTACTTCAGTTAGCTGACAAATAACATCATGTGCCAAGGTGTAGGCAGCTCAGAAATCATGTTACTCACATTATTTTGAAATGTTTAACCTAGGTCAAACAAGTAACCACAAGCTCCCAACCATGTTGATATTCTGTATCTTGTGTCAACAGTTTAGTAAGCTTCCTATGAACAACTACCAGTTTTGTTATGCTTATGTCATGACTTGTATGTATTCTAATTAAAGGGATGTTGTTAATGTGCTTTAAAGGGCCTTTACATCAATCCCATGGTAATCCAAACCTAAACCCAATATGGATAGAGAGGTTAATAATGACTATTTGTGACGTTCTGCTGGAGAATTTGAAGTAACAATATTTATAGTATCCATCAGAGAAGCCACAGATGTTTGGAAATAGAGATCCATTCCTAATAAGAGCTCTTAAGAGTAAAAAAAAATACTAATTTTAACTATGTTAAATTGCATTAGATCCTGGATTCAGAAGAAGGTTTAAACACTACAGTTTCCTTTGAGTTAAACACAAATACTGGTAACTTGATTAATGTATTTATGTTGTTTTCTTAACATTTGGAAGCAGTTCCTTATTTGGGGATTTCTTTTGACTTCTTAGTTTAGGGTAGAAGTGGGAATTCCAGTGCAAGTACTGATAAACCTCAATCTGCCTAACTATTTTGGCTCAATCAAGGCAGCTAGGTGTTGTTCCCTTATTGGACAGGAAAGGGAGAGATAAGCTTTGATGAAAAGGATTGAGTTGGAAGATACAAACTCAATATTTTACTGTCTGTCTTCTTTTTGTATTGGCCAGTATTCTGAACAATTGACATTTCTACAGATGTTTATTACATGAACCAGGAGCTCATTGCTCAAGAAATAGGAAGTTAACTTCCTTCTTAAATTTCAAAAGGATTTCCATCTACATCAAATGAAGGTGTTTATGCTCCATTAAAGTGGAATGCAAAGGAGTTAGACAACTAGTGTACCCTAAAGTTTGAAACTTAGAATGTGTAATGGATAGAGAACAAACTTGACAAGGATTAGAAGCTTTTCTTTACAGCTGTGCCTTATGAATCCCAGACTGATCATTTCTGCCTCCCTCCCTATGAAGAAAATGAATTATAATTCTTCCCAGATTTAAATAAGTTTATGATTGAAGTATGTGTATGTATAAACAAATTGAGTCCCAATACTATATGTGTTTATGCTGATATGTATATACACATTTAAAGATAATGACTCTTATTTACTCAGAAGCAAAGTACATCTTACCATGGTGAATGAAAATGTTTTGAAGTGGCCTGTCAGCAGGATTGATCTGCCATCCATCTATTACCCTGGTGGACAATTGAATGTACCCTTCTTTACCTTTTCTTGCTTGAAAATAATTATCCCACTATGGTTTTCTTATTCTTATGTAGCTACACCTTCTCTGAAAAACATCCAAGCATCTACTTGCCAAAGAGGCCAAATCTGGCTGTCTCCTTTGCTCTCTTGGCTAGTGATTCTTATTTCTGTTATTGGCAGATAAATTGACTAAATCATATTTTTAGCCTTTTAGGATATGTGTGGTGCTATATTCAACAGCCATGGGCTTCCCTAAGAGCATTTGGAGATTACCAAGTCTTATAGCGGAAAACACTGTAAAACGCATAAAGAATTTCAGCTAGCAATTTCTATTGTGAAAAAC
This sequence comes from Laticauda colubrina, assembly GCA_015471245.1. Taxonomy (NCBI): domain Eukaryota; kingdom Metazoa; phylum Chordata; class Lepidosauria; order Squamata; family Elapidae; genus Laticauda; species Laticauda colubrina. The sequence goes on along the minus strand of BLBF01000010.1, from coordinate 24,414,662 downwards.
ACAGTAGAAAATGGAAGTTAAATGGAACCGCTCAAGTCAAGACAAAATCTGAAAGATCCAAAGAAAAAAAATTGTTTAGAAATGCCTAAAAACTAGTCAGTTTGGCAAAACAGAACTCACAAATCACTGTAAGCTACCTACTTGAAATCTTAGCTGAGTTGTTTTCTGCAAGTCTACAGCACCACAATGTTTCTATAACTGTGATTTGCACTGAATGTTTCTCAGAAGAAAACCTTTCTTCCTCTCTTTCCATTGTATCACAAAACTCATTGTCCGGAGTATGCAATAGAAAATTGAAATGTTTGGAACAAAGTGCTTGGACTGATGAGATAGGCCATAATCATGTACATTTGGAGGGAAAATGAACCACTTGGAGAGAAAAAAAGTGAAACATTTCAAGAAAAGAAAATCTTGCCAACCGCCAAGCAGAGTTCTTCTTTGGGACTGTATGGCAGCACTGCACACTTATGCAACTGGAAGGAGGAATTGATTAAGTTAAGTGACAACATATCTTAGAAGTTAATGTCTATATTCAGTGACCAAACTGGAACTGAAAAGATGCAGATATTTCACTAACACTCCAAATCTCTACAAATAAACCATGAATTATAGGGGGAAAAAACCAATGGTTTTGCTTCAGTATAGCCTCCACAGTTTCCAGTCTAGAATATGACAAAAATTCTGTGGCAAGATCTCAGAAGTCCTCTCATGAGATGGGCATGTAATTGATTAATAAATAAAAATGTAGTCAGGGCAAAAGGCTTAATATCTCTGAGCCAGAAAATTCATATCAGAACAAGAGGGGAAGAAAAACTAAATATAGGAATAGAAAGACTTGATCATCAGGAGCAGGAAACACTTGGAAGAAGTTATTTCTGTCAAGGGAAGAGTTAAAAAGTGAAAGAATATCTAAATATATGTACCAGCCATATTCACTGTTTTCTAATTCTGAATCTCTGAATAACTGCTCATGAAGAGAAAACAAGTATTCATATATTTATAGCAATATGACACGTAAATAACTTTACACCATGTAGGAGATGTGTCTGCTTCCATTTACTTACAGATTCATTAAAACATAATTGAAAAGGGTGCCTAGATTTTTGTATTCAACTATCAACATACAAATGAGCCACATTATTTTGGTCCAATGACATTTCTGGATAAACTACAAAGTCAAGATTTTCATGCTTCATAAAATTATTTTTGGAATTTGAGGAGTCCATTGGAGTCAAGTAAATACTGACCTGAATGGCTGTACTGCATCATTCTGTATTCCAACCAAACCAGGATCTCAGTGAAGCACTCAAACATGAATAAGGATTTTAAAAAAGCTTCCAAATTATCTGATTATTTTGAATACTGCATAGGGAAAGCCATTGTGTCTGAGAAAATACTACATTGCCTTCTAATTATCACATTACAGGGGAGATGGGCAACATTAAAAATTAATAATTAAAATAATAAAATAAATTGTTCACAATATTTATATACACATTGCATTGTAATCTGTTGTAATTAATAAATAAGTTTATTGTAGAGATCCAAAATCTCTGGTTTTTCACCACTTCTTCCATTGGTACTTTTAGACTGAGTGTTCAAGGAGAATCTGTGAAAACACATTATGCAACCATTCTGTCTTTTCTTCCTCAATTTTTGTGCAAAGAAAGAAAAATACTTACCATACTTTGGTTGAAATAAAAATCTGGGGGAATAAACAGAATACTCAGTGAGCAGGACTACAAGGATATGTGACATGTCCTTGGTTGCTTAAACCATCCAAAATTATTCATACAAATGAATAAATGCATAAGGAATATTTGTGGTGATATTAGAAGTGTATTGGTTGGGAACAGGAATACACATATAATTTTGTGTACAGATAATGCTGAATTGTTGACTGAGAACCTGAAAGATCTGCAATGGATATTAGAGGAAGCGTATTATACAATAAGGAATAGGAATGAAAGTGACTGTCAAGAATACAGGTGGCTGTGTCTGACAGGGAAAATAACATTATTACAAGTTATATATAAATGGTAAAACGAGAGCAAGTAGATGAATTCGTGTATCATGGTAAAATATTGAGAAAATAGGAAATTGAAGAAGAGATGTTGAATGTGTAAATTCTGGAAGAATGATAGTGGTTAATATGGAGCTTGGAAGGAAAGAACTTTCTTTTATTGAAAGAAGCAAAAATACCTTCATATAAGAGTGGGCTTCTATTGATTGTTAAATGGAAATGAGATGGATATGTTAAGAGAATCATAACAATCCATTGATTTCAGTGGAAATAGGATACTTAAATTTAAGTACGCGAACAAAAAGAGAAGGGTCAAAAATAACTAAGTACTCTGAGTTGAATGTGGATTGGTACAGAAGGACATGAATGACCAGAGTATGAAAGAAGTACACTGAAGTGGTATGGTCATACAGAAAGAATGAATGAGGACTGAAATGTAGAACAAATGGAGGAATAGTAAATGAGTTAAGAATAGTGAGAAAGTTATCCTTTGATGGATTTGATGAGATTCTCAAGAGAGAGGTTTGAGAGAGCAAGCATGATGTGGAAATTAAGGCATCAGAATAGAAATTTCAAGACCTTGGTCTAGGCCACAAACCTTGTTAGGCGACCATGGGCCAGGCACTCTCTTAGCCCTTGAAGGAGGCAGTGGCAAATCACTTCTGAAATCTGCCAAAACTAAAAGGATTAGTCTCAAGATGTGTGCCAGGAGTCAATATTGATTCAAAGGCACACAAAAAAAGAAAGAAGGAAGGAAAGAAATTAAAAAAAAGAAAAAAGAAAACAGGTTTGACGTGTGAAAAACAAAACACTATATATGAAGCAGTATATGGATGAGGTTAAAGCAGTGATAACTTGCAAGTATTGAAAAGTATGGAGAAATACAATGAATGGTGTTTGTGTAAACTAATGGTAGCTACATTTTCATTCCTTTTCATACTCTTTTCCCACACTCTATATAATATTGCTTACCCTGAAATGGACTGGTGCGATGAGTATGTATGTATGCATATATTTCATATGAGAAAATGGAGTATATTGAATATGGAAATCAGCCAGCTGTCTTATGCATATTTATTTGAAAATAACTTATGCATGGTGCTACAACATAGCTACATCATTAGGCTACAAGTATTGCTTAACCCAGCAGAATTTAAGATATTTCTAAATAACACTTTTATTATGTATTTAAACAATTTTTACCAGCAATTCCTATCTCATCTCTTATTTGTTCAAAGTAGTTTGGAGGCATATACTGTACATATAAAACAACGATTACTTTGTAATATTATATATTTCATTGGTGCCTGCTGAGGAAGGCTCTTAGCCCAATCTGTCAGAATATACTGTGTGCATTCTATTCTTTCTTAATGATTTTTTTTTTTTGTGGAAAGAAAATATGGATGGGGAAAATACAAGAGGGTTCTAAGTGGAAATTGATGACCCCTATTTTTCTGGATTAAGCAATCGTATTAAAAAACGATTAAGCAATCGTATGGGGAAAAAAAAAAAAAAAAGCTGGAAATTAACTTTTAAAAACTTGTTAGATTGGTGAACCCAAGGATACAAACACTCTCTGTTCTCAAAGTCCGCAGCCAGGAATTCATGGCTGAGCTTCTCGCATCATCCTCAGCCAGGGTGTGAATTGTTGAGTAGCACACTAGGAGGGATGAACGCGTTTACCGGTAGGCTCGGAAAACAGTGCTCGGAAAACAGTGGGAGTCGGAACCAGTTTCCCGGGGATCCTCGCCTCAACTCGAGGCGCCGCGCAGGCGTCTGTCGGGGACCTGTCATGGGGAGCCCCACAGTGGCCAGGAGGCAGAGGTGACGGCCTAAATGGACCCTTCCAACTCCTGTCACTGCAGCCATTCAGGGCTACTATCTAAGCAAATCGCGGGCAGCGGTTTCAGCGCGGTGCTCGAGCTACCGGGCCGGGCCGACCAGGTGGACTAGTCCCTTGGGGACCCTTCCCTCCCGCTGCCGTTCAGTTATGCCGGCGCTAGAAAAGGTCCCATCAAACTTCGCGAATGAGGCGAGGGCTTCATCCCCTTGACCGAGCTCCGAGCGGGGAGTTCCTGTCGACCTGCCCCTTCCCTTCTCTTCCTCCCGGCGTTCTCTCGGGGGGTTGCAGCGTAGGCAAAGTCTCCGGGAGGATGAACGGAGCACCGGCGCTCCTTTCTCCGCCTCAGCCTGCCGCTCGGCAAGGCAGAGAGGCCGCTTTCTTCCCCGCTCCTACCCCACCCCGGCTGTAGCCTCAGTCCCGGCCGGCCTGCCATTGGCTTAGCGGCCCCATCCGGGCATTTGGCGCATCGCTGCTGCTCAGCCCGAGCGCTCCCAATATGGCGGAGGTGAGCGGGGAAAGCGGGTAGGGGCGCTGGGGTCCGGCCGGTTCCTGGTCGAGTTTTGCGGCGGGGTGGCCCCTTCGGGCCGCCCCGGCACCCCTATAACTCCCTCTCGATGGTCGGAGCCCCGGCAAGGAGGCCCCGGGGGGCGGCTGGGGGCTCCTCAAGCTTACTTGAAGCGGAGAAGCGCAGCCTGCGCGACTAGGCCGCGTCTGCCTCCGTCCGTCCGTCGGTCCGTCTGCCTCTAGCTGTCTGCTGAGCGCTGTACCGGTCTCCACCCACAGTCCCGGGCCCGGGAGCGGAGAGGTCTCCTTTCTCCCGGTTCCGTGGGGCTCGGAATCCGGGATGGAGACTGTTTGTCTCGGGTGAGATGAGGAGGGAGGCGACGGAGCGGCGAGATTCTCCGACGGGCAGCCCGGATCTTTTGGTCGCTCCTTCTCAAGCTGCCCCTGTCACCTCTCGGGCGGGCCCGGCCGGGATGGGGCTGGTGCCAAGGCCCGGGTCTCGCGTCGGGGACGAGGTGGAGGAGTTGGAAAAAGAGGAAGGTTGGAGGGAGGGAAGCAACTTGGGGTGCTGAATGCGGAGGGAAAGGGAGGCGAGAAGAGGGACCGGAGGAGCGGTGGGGGGAGGAAAGCGATGGAGGGATGCTGAGAGCCGAAGAAGGGGAGAGAAAGAAGTTAGATGGAGAATCGGGGGGGGGGGGGGGAAAGATGGAGAAGTGTGCCTGAGACAGAGGTTGAATAATTAGGAGGGGTTGCCTCAACATTTTCCTTTCATGACCACTTTTCCCAAATCTCTCTGGCCAGCCTATTTGTAATCCGTTTTTTTCCTCCCTCTCTTCTTGCTTGTTCCAGGCTTCCTTTGGGAGTTCGAGCCCAGGTTTGTCCTGTTCAGTTCCTTCTTCTGTGATTCCGGCAGTGGGAAGCTTTTGGGTACGGCTAAGGGCCAGAGTACAGGCACATCTATCAAAGATGTTTTATATGTTTTCTTGATTGTGTTAAAATGCTTACTTCCTCCTTCATTGTCTCTAGTTCATGCTTCATGCTCACTTTGTTTTATCTTAAAATCACCTGTTTGGTTCTTATTGAAAGTATGAAGCTCTTTGCCGTGTATAATTCTTGTGATCAGTTTCAAATGGTTATGTTTGATTTTCCAAACATTTATTGAATATGCAAGAAACTTCAGTTTAAAATATTGTTGAATGAAATTGCTGCTTCAGCGATCTGCAGACCTCCTGCTTCTTTATTAAGCACGATATTTAGTATGCTTATTTGGAAGTAAATCATTTTCATTAGTTTGTATTTTACAATATGAATTAAAATCACAGTCTTGATTGCCAAATTTTCAGAAGTAAATTGGACTTATTATAAGGTTGTTAATGTGGGCTTTAGACCCTATAACAATGCATTATTTTATTTGTACAAAGAAAAACAGTGCAATAAAAGTAGGACATGAGATCCGATAGCAGCTTTCTGTTCACTTAATGAAAATTTGCCATTGTTTGTGTCCTTCAACCCTATGTACTTCCCCAGTCCTCTTCAAAAGTTCTGTCAACTTTTTGGAGTGTGTTTAGGGAACAAAGTTTTCAGGGATAAGTGGGATGCTCGGCTAATAGATGCTGTTCCTTCAAAGAAAAATAAAAGCAAGTGTAAATGTATCTGGAAGTAAGTTTCATTGACAATAATGGATCCCAACCATCCTTGGCTAGAATAGATTGTGTGTATTCCTATAAATATTGACTTAAGGAAAGTCCCCTTGCATTGTGAAGCATTCATCCTTGATCTTAATGCTTCTTTAGTTTTAAGCAAAAATGATAATTTCTTTCTTTACAGGATATTAATGAACTGAATAGAAATGTAATTTTATGAGTGGCAATGGAAGCAGAATTACTTTTGTCAGTGAAAATAAAGTGCAATGTATTTAACTTGTAATAAAATCAAAATTAAAAATATATCAGATATTTTACATACAACATATGTGAATAGTCTTATAACATGTCTTTGATCAACTTGTTAGACAGTACATTATCTTTTAAAAACGTTAACTAGTTTGACTTCACATTTCTGGGTATAATTTTGGAATTAGCCCCTTTGAATTCAGGATAAATTCTGAATAGATAAGAGTAGAATTATGCTGTCAAGGTATTCTTTCTTAAATATACATATTTAATAATACATGTAATATGTAAATATAAAACAATTTCAAAAGTACTTCAAATGCATTTTCCAGAAGAATTGGTAAACATCTCTCTAATGTAATTATAGTGCAGTGCTACACTAGAAATCTGATGTCTGGTGCAAGTTTGGATGGGTAAGATTCCCTCCACTTGCTGAGCATGATACTCAGTATGTTTGATTGGGAGTAAGTTCACTACAGTTCAGTAGAACTTTCTTTATGGGAAATGAATTGAAAATTCCAACTTTTTTAACTTGATCACCATGTTTTTCAGAAGTAATTCCACCTGATTGGACTGATAAGGTCCCCAAGATGGCTCACGACAGTAAGCACAGCCCTTGGTATGCCTGAAAAAACAATGTGATAGATCTGTTGCTGTGTTCCAAATGTTGGCCATTTGTCTAAAATCAGTCTTGGATTCTCTGAATCCAAAGCTTTTTTATTTCCTAAAATGGCCCTGTAGATCAGGCCCATCAGCTACATTTGCTTGAGGGTGGCCTTGGTATCATCCATCCAGCAGACTGAGGAAGTGGGACATGTCAGCATTCCAAGTAACGTACCCATAGAAAACAAACTTTGAGGCACTCGAGTGCTTCAGAGAACAATTTATTGGATACATCATTTTGGCACAAACTAGTGAAAGCCGACTGAGGTTTCCCCTGGCTTTCACTTAAGGAAAAGTAAAAGTTTCCCCCTTTCCCCCAAATCACTGGTCACACTATCCAATCTAGGTGCTGACTGGTTGCTGGGTTACCGGCTCCTCCTCTGGCCAACCACCTGTTAGAATAACCTTGGTTCCCATAGGAAAACTTTATTGTTTTGGCTACAAAACCCCATCTAACTATTCCCCCCCCTCCCACTGCTGTGTGGCAACTCTGAAGCCTCCAAAATGGCTTTGGCCAGGCTCACTTCAGGGTTGACAACCGAAGTTTACTCCCTTCCCTTTAAAATTCATCTGCAGAGCTATAATATCACTTTTTTAAGGAGTAAGCTCCATTAAAACATTATGGCTTACTCTGATAAAGACAGGCGTAAGTTTATATTAATTTTATAATGATTCAAATTTTTTATTAAGATTTTTCATCTTACAAAAGTACAGTATAAATTTTATTTAAGATCAATATTCAAAGAATCATTTAATTAAAAAAAATAATGAGCAAAATCAGCTAAAGTTAAGGTTTATTGATACATTTTAAATCCTTGAAATTTGATTATTAAATGGTCACATAACATTTCTATCATGACTGAATACACTTTTAATAATTTGAATAAATAACTATTAAGTGCCATACATAACCATTTTCAAAGAAAGAAAATTCTAAAAAAATAAAATAAGTTGTTATACATTGTTCATACGTACATGCATACATTACCTTATAGCTTGTTTAATTGGTTAATTTTGGTTAATTTTGTCATTCAGATAAATTCGATTTTATATTCAAGTGCAAATACTTTTCTTTAATGGGAAATGTATAATTTGAAGATATTCTATTAACTTCCAGCTTATTAAAAACAAAAATAATAAAGATTCACCTGAATCCAGCTTGACTCCTGAGGTTATAAGAATCCATCTGTGCTACATTCTTGACAAGAGGATGGAGTTTGATTGCTACTGCCTTCTTCCCTGACATTTTTCAACCTTCCTATCTAGCTTAAATGCTTGAGCTTTCTTGGTTGTCTCTCATCTTAGTATAAACTATGCTTATCTTTGTCAAAATTACCCATAATCAGCTAGATGTTTATACTTGCCAATATGCATGATTTTAAAATTGCCATTTGTTGTTATAAAATATGTTTTTCTAAATCTGCAAAACAGTGTATAACCATCTTCCCAGAGGGATATCCTGAAGCCATTGGGGCAATATCTTCCAGAATTCCTAGTATTTCAGGGTCTAAAATAAAATAGTGTTTTGTACTGAGATAGTTCTATAAACACAGTAAGCTGTGGAAACCAGTACTAACGTTTTTAGGTAGCTTTAGCCCTTCCTCCAAAATTTATTAGCTTTAGAATTTGAACTATTTCTTCAGATAAGTTGGCTATTTTTTAGCATTCTGAAATAGCACTATTTTCCTGATAACAATTTCTGTGAGCTTCCACATGCAAACTATTGTGTTTATATCAGTTTCAGCACATTCAGTAATCCATGAAATCAAAATCAAGTAACTAGGAAAATTATAGCTATATTGTATAGTTACAGTGGGGTTAGGATTGGTGTAGCTATTACTAGTACAGTATAAGTGCAAATATAATTTTAGGGCTTTTGACAAAAACTGTAATGAAATCATTCTATTATGTCCATCGTATATGTTTGCTACAGGGAATTCTTTTCCCTATTCCTGTAGAATTGTTTTAAAATGAGAAGCATTAATCTAATATTCTCTTTCATTTACTCTGCAGAATGTACAGCTATGCTTAAAATTCATGCCATGGTTAATATATGCTTGTTTGGGGCATTTAATTCTTGAATTTTGGTAATATAATATTTAAGTTATTAGTAATGTTTGCTAAAGAGATTCAAATTATCTTTTTTTAGTTGGCTCTTTGTCTTCTGAGGATCATGACTTTGACCCTACTGCTGAAATGTTGGTACATGATTATGATGATGAAAGAACTCTGGAAGAGGAAGAAATGATGGATGGAGGCAAAAATTTCAGTTCTGAGATTGAAGACTTAGAAAAGGTAAGAGAATGCATCTCGAGATTTGTTTTCAAGCATCATTTGAAAATGCTGCATTCTACAACTTTTAGGGAAACTATTTACATCACTATGGTGATATAAATCAGGCCAATATATAAATTCTGGAAAACCTTTTTATATTAGCAGTATAAATGAGAGAAAGCAATGTCAGTACAACATCTTTTTGGAATGAAGTATTAGCTCCAAAGATAAATACAATTGTGATATAATTTCATTGCATTTCCATGTAATGAAACATTGATTGCTTTGTGGCACTATGTTCAGGTCTCTTGTTTGTCAAGAGAATACTTTATATTTCAATTTTAATGATGCATGCTAGATTGTAAACTAATAGTTCAAATTGTTAAGGGATTATCAATTTCAATTAAAAAATGAAGCATTGATAAATATTTTTACCAATAGTATAATTTCTATTTAATTATTGAAGCTACCTTGTTCCTAGCATGTGTGCAAAATCATATAGTCTTCCACAAATTGCAATTTATTTTCTCTTTATTTAAAAAAAAAAACCCTCAGGAAGGAAGTATGCCATTAGAAGATTTGCTAGCATTCTATGGCTATGAATCTGCTATTCCTGTTATAGCAAGTTCCAGCGCAGATAGTTCCCCAAGCGAACTTGCAGATGAGCTTCCAGACATGACTTTGGATAAAGTAAGTAAGTTTATCTGTTGCCCTAAAATGCAGGAGATTCCTAGGTTCTATTATTATCATAACCTCATTCCACTGAGAGATTCAGTTCTTTTATTACCTGAGCATGAATCTGACATTGATTGTTCCTTAAATTTCAGCAGGATGTAGTTCTAGGCATATTTAACTTGAAAGCTATTTCTGCAAAAGAGGGGACAGATATGTGAGCAAGACTAGCTTTAAGTACAATAACAGAATTCAGAATGAAGACTGGGCACATCTATAGTACTGTAGAGTTTTAAAAATGTATTATCAGTGCACAGCTTTGATATTATCATATTACAGCTTTGATGTTAATTTAAAGTAGGATGCAAGTACATCAAGTCCTATTTTGTATAAGGGTTTTCTTTTTGTAAAGCAAGAAATTTTTTAAAAGCAGGTTTTTAAATACTGTTTGGGAAACTGTGTTCCAACTATCCATTAGCTACATAACAAAAATGTACATATGTATATAAATGTGTTTAAAGCCCATGTCACACTGGCCGACGGATGCAAAAAGGACACAACGGACGAGAAAAATGTTACATCCGTTGTTATCCGCGCTCAGAAGGGGCGAAAATTTGCATAACCGGAGCGGATAACACGGACGCAGGGAGGATGCAAAGCGGATGCTCCACGGAAGCCAAGCGGATGGAAGCGGATGGTGCAACTGCAGGGCTTCCGGGGGGCCTCAGCGAAGCGGACGCGGAACGGATACAGCGGATGCAGAACGGACGTCGAACGGATGAAGCGGATGCACAGTGGATGCACAGTGGATGAAGCGGATGCACAGCGGAAGCCTAGCGGATGCACAGCGGAAGCGGAATGGATGCCGCGCGTTAATTGGGCATGCAGGGGGGATGCGTTGCATAAGCCCCCCGGATATAAAGGGAAGCAGCTCGCACGTGGCATTCCGAGGAAAGACCTGCTGCTGGACACTTCGAGTTCCTTGCCTGCCCTGCCTGCATGCCTGCTTGCCAGCCTTGCTGCCAGCCTGTCTTCCAGACAGTCTTGGTGCCTGCCTGCCTGCCTTCCTGCCAGGCTTCCAGCCAGCCTTCCTGCAAGGCTTCCTGCCAGCCTACCATCCAGGCTTCCTGCAAGGCTTCCTGCCAGCCTACAATCCAGCCTTCCTGCAAGGCTTCCTGCCAGCCTACCATCCAGGCTTCCTGCAAGCCTTCCTACCAGCCTACCTGCCAGGCTTCCTGCCAGGCTTCCTGCCAGCCTACCTGCCAGGCTTCCTGCCAGCCTTCGTGCCTGGCTTCCTGCCAGCCTTCTTGCCAGTCTTGGTGCCTGCTAGCCTCCCTGCCAGCCAGCAATCCCACAACCATGGGGAGGAAGCGAAAGCCTCAGCAGCCTACCGCCATCCCTGGCAAGAGGGACAGGGCCAACCTCCCACCCCCTGCTCCTGACTCTGCTTCTGGGGCTTCTGCTGAAACTGCTCCTGGGGTTGGTGCTTCTGCTGGTGGTTACTATGTTGAAGCTGCTCCTGGTCCTGCTCGTCCTGCTCGTGCTCCTGGACTTGCTCATCCTGTTCGTCCTGCTTGTGTTCCTGGTCCTGCTCGTGCTCCTGGACTTGCTGGACCTGCTGGTGCTTACTCTACTGCTGCTGATCCTGGTCCTGCTGGTCCTGCTGCTGCTGCTGATGATGATCCTGCTGCTGCTGCTACTGATGATGATTATGATCCTGCTGGTGATGATGATGATGATGATGATGATCCTGCTGGTGATGATGATGATGATGATGATGATCCTGCTGCTGCTGCTGGTGTGGAGGAGCAGCCCCTACTACCTGGGAGCCCCTCTGATGAGGGCCCATCTGGTCCTGCAAAAGGGAGGAAGAGGCATGCGCGACAACGGGAGAGGAGGCAATACTATATTGAGGAGGCGCACGAGGATGAGGTGCTGGAGTGGCTGAGAGAGAACGACTATCTGTGGCGGAAGGGACACTGGCTGTACAGGGACACCAAGCAGAAGCAGGCTGCTTGGAGAGAGAGGGCAGAGAGTATGGGTTACACTTAGGAGGTGCTCCTCGGCTGGTGGAAACATATGCACACCTGGTACGGGAAGCTGCACCTGAAGAAATCTGGCCAGGCCACTGTGAAGCTGACAGACAGAGAGACCTACGTCATGGCCAGGTGCAGCTTCCTGGAGGGTGAGATCCGCCACCAAGGAGCACCAGCAGCCCCTCTCACTACCTTCTCTCTCAGGCAGCCTGCTGACAGCCAGTCCTCTTCCGGCCGAGAGTCAGTCCCTGTCTCCAGGCAGGTTTCGGTGGAGCGTGCCACGCCAGAGAACCCGCGGACAAGTGTGGTGAGTGTGGTGGAGTGCGTAGAGGACTCCCTGGTGCGGTGGGAGAAAGGAGACATTGAGTCCACCACAGTCCTAGCCGCATCCACCCCCCCAGCTCCGCCTCCGCAGAAAGGCTGAGAGCCGGACAGCAGGAGGGGCAGAACCACACTGTCCTGCTGGAGATCAGGGACACCATCTGCACCAGCATAGATCTCCTCTCTCAGTTGGTTCACACCGACTCCTCCTCCTCCAACCGCAAGCCCTTCCTCACCTATGTCAACCAGACCCTCAAGGAAATGGCGGATCCACAGTACCAGGTGGTGAAGGACCGCATCACGGAGCTGCTTCACAACCCTCCAGATCCAGAGGAACCTGCTCCCACCCAGTCCAGGTCTGCTCCTTCACCCCAGGTGATGTCCCTCCCACTCCAAGGCTTCCCACATCCCCTCACCTACCAGGGCTACGGCTACCAGGAGGTCCAGCAGCACAGGCAGCAGCCCTTCCCAGTGCAGGCACAGAGTCATCGGGCGACACCGTTGCCACCGGTTCCACTGATGCCACCGATGCCACCCATGACAATGATGCCACCCACGACAGTCCTCACCCAGCTGCAGAGCAGACAGCCCCACTACACTGCTCCTTCCTCCACCACACAGCCAAGCCCGGCCTCAGTACATCTCTCATCAGTACTGGGGCTGACACCCCATGGCATGGAGGAAGGACCTCTCAGCATCACGGGGCTGAGCCAGCTGTCTGAGAGCTTTCTCAACACACCGTCCCCTGTTGTCCTCTCGGGGCCAGGCACTCCAGCACCACCCACCACCACAGCACCTCGACCCTTCACCCCCTGAGACTGAGAAAACCTCCGAGTGACAAAGAAGAGTGCCAGAGACTGGGTAGCTGGCTACCTGTGGACTTTTTTTGGACACTTGACTTGGCTCATTTTTTTTTACAGTTTGTTGTTCAATAAAGTTTATCTTTGATTCACACCCTTGCTTCATTTCTTTTTTTCAGTAAAGTTTTGGTGGAAACTTTTAGAAATGGTTTAAGCCTTTGCATGCTTGTGGGATGGGTTAAGATAGCATTGGGATGGGCAGGGATACCTTTGAGATGGGTAAGGATAGCAGTGGGATGGGCAGGGATACCTTTGGGATGGGTTAAGATAGCTGTGGGATGGGTAGGGATACCTTTGGGATGGGTGATAGCTGTGGGATAGATAAAACTCCAGTGCAAGCATAGTGGAACTGGATGGTCCACCCTCCCAGGTGCCACACCTATGGCCCTTTTTTATCAATAACAATGTAAGCATTGATCCACACATGGCAACACAAACACAACTCTTTATTAAACGCCCTGTTCATTGTAGGCCCATACATGGCCCAATCTCATCAGTGTGATGAGACAGGCTGAAGGAAGCATCCATTAAGCATCTACCATCCTGTCTTGCCACTCCACTGCTCCAGCTGAGGAGTTGCACCAGTGTTTCAGGAAGTTGCGCTGCTTCTTCCCTTCCCGTGAGGCTCTGTTGGGGCCTTGCACATCCTGAGTGTCGATCAGGTTTCGCCCTTGCCTCCATTCCCCAGGCTCCATGTCCCCATTGCTTTGTTGACGGTCCACAAGCCTGTTCTGCAAGACTGGGTAGCGGGTGCGCATGAGATTGTGCAGGATGCAGCAATCTTCCACGATCCTCCTCACAGTCTCTGGGCGATTCTGCATGGTGGTGAGAAGTACATGGAACCTGTTGGCCAGGATGCCAAAGGCATTCTCCACCACCCGCCTTGCCCTGGACAGCCTGTAGTTGAAGATCCTCTCTTCACGGGTGAGGTATCTTGAAGTGTAGGGCTTCATGAGGTAGGTTGTGAGGGAGAAGGCGTCATCCCCCACGATGAAGTAGGGCACATCTTGTGTGTCGTTGGGCAGGGGGTCTGGATCTGGGAAGCCCACAATGAGGTTGCCTTCCAGCCCCTCCTTGAGTTGACTGGCGTTGTATACCTGGGCATCTGAAGATGAGCCGTAGCCTGAAGCATTGATGTACATGAACTTGTAGTCAGCATCGACCATGGTGAAGAGGACGATGCTGAAGAAGCCCTTGTAGTTGAAATAAGTGGAGCCCAACTTGGCTGGAGCCCAACTTTGCAGGCCACGTGCTTGCCATCGATGGCTCCAACGATGTGGGGGAAGTTCCACCTCTGATACCACTGGTCTGCAACTTTCTTCCATCTTTCTTCAGTGGAGGGGCACTGGAGGACCTCCTCCTTGTATTCTTCGATGATGGCCTGCACCACTTCTCTGACCACAATGCTGATGGTGTTGTGTGGCACCCTCCAGCCGTACTGCATGCTTTTGTAGGTGGTCCCTGAGGTCAGGTGGCGCAGAGTGAGTGCCACCTTGAGCCCAGGTTCCAGGCTGGGCCGGAAGTTGGTGTTTGCCTTGGTCAACCTGGGTGTCAGGCGCTGCACAACTTCGTCAAACATGGCTGGAGACATCCTCATGAAGTTCTGGAAGGCCCGAGTATCTTCGTTCCTGAGCTCCACCATCAGCTTGTTGTACAGTCCGTACTCTGCTCTTCTGGCGATCCATCTTCGTACCCAGACACTTCTTGGCCACCTCTTTTTCTTCCCGTAGTAGAGTTCACAGAGCCTGTAGATGGCTTCATACTGTTGCAGAAGGATGGTGGCTGCCAAAAGGACTGTGGTACGATCCACGGTGGACATGACTGGATGCTGTGGAAAAGGAAGAGTCAGATGAAGGCAGCAGAGGTCTGCTCAGGTGGGCTGCTGGTCTGAAAGTGAGTTGCAGATGAGTTGCTCCCCCTTTATTTAGGCAGTGAAGGTGTCCCTTTGCATCCTCTAGGCATCCTCTAGGCATCCTTAATATCCGAGATAGATGCCCTCTGCGAACGTTTTTTCCGTTTTAAACGCTTTGTTTCTGTTCTGCATCTGCTCTGCGCCCGTTCCGCGTCTGTTCCGCTTCCTCCCTGCGTCCGGGGGGATGCGCGTTGCGCGGATGCGCAGCGGATGCCAAGCAGATATAGCAGATGCGTAGCGGAAGCGTAGCGGATGCGTAGCGGATGCGGAACAGACGAACTGGATACATTGTCCGCGCAAAAGTTTTGAGCAGCCCAAAACTTTTGGAGTGGATGAAACGTCAATAAACGGATGCTGGGCGGATAGAGAGGAAGCAAAACGGAGGTAGTGAGTACATCGCGTTTTCGAACGGATGGCAAGGTTTTTTGTCCGTTTTGCATCCTCTTTGCATCCGTTGGTTCAGTGTGACATGGGCTTAAACTATGTCTTGTCTGTCTATCCATCTGTCCACTCACCTACCTTACCTACTTACCTGCACACACAAACATCTATACAGATATACAGAGAAGGAGAAAAAAAAATCGGAAATTAAAGTATTCTATATGGCAGAAGCAGGTATTTCATAGAAATTAATAGAGGGTTTTGAATTATTCCTTAAAAGTAGCTTTTTAAAACACATCACTAGGAGGAAATTCAAAGGAAATAATAGTTATAAAGAGATAATAAATGTGTTATATATTAGAGCAAAGGATTTCAAACGAAGCTTTGCTTTCTATAAAAATACACATACTTATTTTGTTTTGAAGCAGAAGGCAGGGTTGTCAAACTCAAGGCCTGTGGGCCAGATATGGCCTGTGGCGTACTTAGATCTTACCTGCGGAGCCACCCTGGAAACAGAGAAGGACTGGCCCATGTTGCCTCCGCCAGTGAAAACAGAGCTCAGGAGGGCTTTATTGGTTAATTCTTCAAGACATGAATGATACTAATGATTAATTCTTTTGATTATAGGAAGAAATAGCCAAAGATCTTTTGTCAGGAGATGATGAAGAAACACAGTCTTCTGCTGATGATTTGACACCATCAGTTACTTCACATGAAACAACAGATTTTTTTCCTCGACCTTTAAGATGTAAGGAAATATAATCAGTATTCCAAATTAGCTATGTTAAAATTGTGAAACCGTTTGTCATCTGTCTTGGTTTGAAGAACAAATTCTATTGCATTTTCAATTTTTTATTTTCTTTCTAATCCATGAAGTGGTTGTAAAAAATAAAGTGAAGAATTTCATTGATGGTGTTCTAACATGGTGCCAGAGTGAAACTATGCAAAAGGAGAGAACTTCCCCTTCAGAGGATTATGACTGTATATATGGCAACCCATAGCTCTGTGACAAGAAAACCATGCTGTTTACAAATGAATACCAATTGAACTTTTCACTGGTTTCATCTGAACTTTTTCCTCCAAATTCAGTCCCTTATACTTACAGTCTCCATATTATAACTTAAGACACACATAGCATCTTTTACATGGCCTGCATTAACAGAGTACAATTTAAGTATTATCAGCATATTTATGATTACCTTAAAGCAATACCTTAAAGTATTACTTTAAAACAAAAGAGGGTCTATTCTATGATTTCATACAAATATTAAACAACATAGGGATTAGAATTGAGGCCTGATATTCCACACTCAGTAACTGTTAGCTCAGTTATTTTGTCTCATGGCTACTGACTAGAATTGCCCACTCAGAAATAGAGTTACTATAGAATTGTGCCTTCAAATCTCAGATACCATGCTTGGCAATATTGAATGCAGCCAGTCGGTCTGCATTTCCCCTTCCAGTCTCAATGAAAGACAACCAACAAAATAATCAACACTATTTCCAATCTCTGACTGAACTCTGAATCCTGTTTAAAAGAGCTAGATAATTAGCTTTCTTTAGGATCTTCTCTAACAGTCCATAGCATATTCTCAACATCATTCCCGAAGAAATATTTGACACAGTTAGACACAATTCATTTAACATATTCCTTAAGAGCAGGCAGCATCACAGCTTCTCTCTGGGTACATT
Organism: Laticauda colubrina; assembly: GCA_015471245.1. Classification (NCBI taxonomy): domain Eukaryota; kingdom Metazoa; phylum Chordata; class Lepidosauria; order Squamata; family Elapidae; genus Laticauda; species Laticauda colubrina. Next base: position 24,397,589 of record BLBF01000010.1, on the reverse strand, counting down.
AATCACTTACTTGGGTTCTACAATCCCAGATCACATTGTCTCTGTAACTCCATTCATCTCATATGATTCTGTCCATCCAGACTTGGACCAAAATAAGCAATTGTAGCTACAAAGAAACAAATCTTAGAAAATGTGATGAAATTTGTAAAGTAAATGTAAATTAGAAATGTAAGATTGTTATAAAAAGTATTATTTAGCCAGAACGTTAGGGCCAGGATTTTGTGTGAATTCATTCTGATAGGTGGAGTGCATGTTGGTATGCCCCAAATAATTTGTGAGTGGAATGCTGTGGTTTTGTTTTTATTGTTGTGGAATGTCTGGAGTTACATTTCTGCAAGTTAGGTAACCATATATTTTGACTGATAGCTATGCAACTGAAATGAATATTTGTGATTAATTATTTTTCTCCATAATTTTTAGGTATTGATTTGCTAAAGATAAAACATATAAGGGCTTGGGGAGGGAGGGCTTGCAATTTTGCTTATAGTCAAATTTATAATTCTATCATGTAAGAATTAGGAGTTTGCAAAATGTTTCCATTTTCAAAAGGCTTCTTATTATCTTAAAAGTGTTTTGATGCTTTTCAAGCAATTTTGGAAGTGTGTAGAGATATAAACAGATGTTACAGGGCCTTTTCTGTTTCCGTCATCCACAGTCATCTGATTGGAGTGATACAGGAATGTAGTTACTAAATAAAGCACTTAGCTGTGAACATGGGCTTTGAACATGGGAACAAGTACAGAAGTTGGATATGATTTGAAGGGGACGTTTTATTTCAATATTACATTAAAATATTAAAATAGTTGTCTGTTAACATTCCTTTTCTATTGTAAAAAGCAAACACTACTTGTGATGGTGACAAAGAATCTGATGGTGAAGATGTGGAAGTAGATACTGGTAATTCATCTGAAGATTTGCGAAAGGTAATTCTTAAAATGATCTAAAGTAATGTATAATTTTTGTATGTGTTCTGTATAGTTAAAATATGTAAAGACTGAAATCAAGATGTATAAAATGGCCTAGAATTACATTTATTGCTGGCCTCAAAGCTCCAAAGTTATATTTGCCTTTGAAAGTGTTTTACTTCCCCATTTCAACTGTAACCTAAAGAGCGGGAGACCTGCCTGAGTGTATTGTTGCTAAAGGAGAATTTTCTTGTGATTCCAGTGTGAGCCTGGAAATATTTGTGGGTATGGATCTTAAGAAAAAATAGTATTTGAATCCTGGTCTTTTTGGTTCACAAATATATATCATCATAATGAGATATGTATGGTTACAATACCACATGTTCTAATTTTTTCAGGAAATAATGATTGGCTCACAATACCAGGCTGAAATACCACCTTTCTTAGGCAAAAGTTGCAATGACGAAAAAGGTAATTAATATTTTTTTATTAAATGGTTAGATTTCAAAATAATTGTTTAAAATATATTATCAATTAAAGTAAAAATTAAAACATCAACAGATTTAAATTCAATATCATGAGATATGGAATATTTGGTTATCTTGAACTTAATTTATGCATTATTTTTGAGTGCTTAAATGAAGTATGCTACATTTAAAAATATTCAAAAATTGCTAAGAATTTCAATAAAGACCACATTTTAACATGCCTGCTGAGGAGAGGGGTATCTGTTACTTCCAAATAACTATTAAATGAGAAATAATATGATTGTGTTTTTCATCTATATAATGATGTGATTACACAGATGTTGCAAATGACATATTAGTTTATATCATGTGTAATCTCATTACATAAAAGTTATAAATCACCATGAATGTGGTAAATTAAGATAAATGTAACTATTGTGACCGGATTACTACAGGTGCAACAGGCTTGTATATCCTTTCAGGGTTTATCTGGGTAGAAATGTAGTTTTTTACAACTGAGTTCTGCTAATTGAAATTTTAATTTATTCAGACATGATTATTACTTTAACATCTTTAGCCAGTCACCAATCCCATTTCATGCTCTCCTTGACCTCCAGCTCAGGGGTCGCCAACCTTTTGGACCTCAGGGACCACCAAACTCATAATTTGAGATTCCAGGAACCACTAACCGGTTCTGTGGGTGTGGCCTAATTTGTGGGTGTGGCTTGGTGGTCATGTTACCGGCTGGGCATGGCTTATATGTAAATATTATAAATATTTATATAAATTTTGAATTTTTTTATAAAAAAAACAACTTTTACCCAAAATCAGGCAAAGCAGGCAGGCAGATTGAGTTGCTCACAGAATCATTCAGTGATCTATCTATCTGCCATCAGCTAGCTCAGTCTCTCAATTTGTTTCCATGAGTCTGCACTGAAAATAGAACCTTCAGTCCTAAGGAAGGTTCGGCTGTGCTTAAAAGTTAAGATCTAAAAGATCTTAAAAGATCTAAAGATTAGCTAGAAAGCAAGAAATCCAACCATTTCCTGCTTCCTAGCTAATCTAAATCTCCCAGCACATCAGAACAGATGATGGTCGGAAAAAGGAAAAATAGCAATTTAGCAAGTATGTTTGCCGGGTAAGGAGTGAGTGTGCAGGGAGGATTCCTGTGGGCCATGTGGGCTGCGCAGCCTTGTGTTTCTGTACAGCCTGGATTAATTGCTTTTTTGGGGGGGGTGCTCTGGGGGTGAGATTTCTCTGTGGCCCACCAAAATTTTCTCATGGCCCACCAGTTGGCGACCGCTGCTCTAGCTGATGAATGGGAATATATGGGAGTACGTAATTTAAAATATTAGATAAATACGCAGATATAATCAAGAATAAAACTCTTCTTTACAGTATAAGACCAAACACTCTTATCAATAAAAAGGGAGTAATTATAATTCCATTTATTTAGTTAACTAGGCGGTATTTGAAGATGACTAAAATGCGAGGGTTTCTGGACTGTTCATATAATAAATATTAGCATCTCAGTTACATCCTAACAGTTGACTTTGACATGCATTGGACTACAGGCCGTCCTCAAGTTACAATGGCATTTGGGACTGGTATTTCTGTTGCTAAGTGATGCAGTCATAAAGCATGATGTCACATGGCTGCATCTCTTAACAATGACAATTTCTGCAGTCCCCATTGCTGTCATTAAATGAAGGTTGTAGAACATCTCCTCTCAACTTCCTGCTGGCTTTCAACAACCAGAGTCAGTGGGGAAGCCAGTAGGAAGTTGCTGCTGCAGGGTGGGGGAGGGAACAAAGGGGTGATTGGGTGGCCAGAGAAGTGACACACAACCATAGCAGCACTTGGGGGCGGCTATTGCCAGATGTGTAAAGGAGTTGCTGTACGAAAGTGATTGGTTCTAAGGGTAGCTGATGCTGGGTGGGAGAATGCAGTGGAGTGGAGAGATGTGATGTGGGATTGGGGCTTGGGGTTGCTGCTGCAAGGAACAGGGTATGTGAGTGTCTGGAGAGGCAGGGGACCAGTGCTACGAGGCCCTGCACTGGATGGGGGATAGAAAAGACTTCTCACCATCACCCCCACCATCCTCCCAGAACCAATGAAGCTTCTTGGATGAGAAGCACAACTTCTTGTTCTTCTTCCTCAAGGAAAAATAGTCCAGTTGCCTTTTGAAAAAAGCACTTTTGAGTTCATTGAGTTATTTGTAAAAATAATAAAGACATGGTTTAAATAAATAAATAAAATTCTAAACATGAATTGATTATTTTCACACATCTTTGTTTTATTTTATACTTGATCAAGATATAGAAAAATGTTTTCAATTATTTTAGTATTCAGTTTGATGCATGCTAGAATTTTCAAAAGATACAAACAAGTTTTCTTAGAATAGGAAAAGAACTTTTCTTCCTATTTAATCAATTTTTCATGTTTGCATTGCTCTCTTATTTTAGATAATCCTGTGGCAGATTTTCTACTTGCCACTTAAGTATTTAGTAATTATTCATTATAATAATCTAATATTAAGTCTGCAAGATTAAAGAAAAGCTGAAGATTACAAAAAAATAAGGTGCTTAAATATTTTTCCTAGAAAAAAGTATATATGGTTATTTTTCAAAATGCTGTTTTTAAAATGATTTTATTTTACTTTAAATTTAAAAAATGCTGCAGTTGTTATTTTTGAAAAGCAAATCTTAATATTTGTGGAAACATACTCTAAATAGCAGGAGTACAGGTACTTCTCAACATACAACAGTTTGTTTAGTGACCGTTCAAAATTACAATAGCACTGAAAAAATGTGAGTTATGACTGTTTTTCAGAGTTATTACCTTTGCAGCATCCGCCATGATCATATGATCAAAATTCAGATGCTTGGCCACTGTTTATGACTATTGCAGCATCCCATGTGAACACCTTCTGCAAACTTCTGACAAGCAAAGTCAATGGGGAAGCTAGATTCAGTTAACAACCAGGTTACTAACTTATCAACTGCAGGGATTCACTTAACAACTGTGTCAAGAAAGGTCATAAACTGGGGCAAAATTCACTGAACTTACTTAACAACAGAACTTACTTAACACTGAAGTGTTACCACTGAACACTGAACTTACTGAACAACAGAAATTTTAGGCTCAATTGTTGTCGTAAGTCAAGGACTACCTATATAATAATATAGCTCCTCAGAAACATTGTGAAAACGAGTATGTGTATCCTAAGAACATTGAAAAGATATGACAACAAATATCCCAGAGAAAAGTCACAACTAAAACTTTTATCATACCAGAGTGTAGGTCATAAAATGTTAGTTTTAAAGCAGGTTCTTATAAATTGTATATTTCTTTGCATATCTTACTCTCCAGTAATATATGCAAAGAATTGATGAGGATTGCTGAATTGCTAGTCAGTTGGTCTCATCGATCTTTCAATATTTCTTAATAGCATATGAAAATGAGGACCAGCTACTTTGGCAACCTGATATTATTTCAGAAAATAAAGTTAAAGAGTACCTTTTTGAAACTTCTGTAAGAACTGGAAATGAAAAAATAATTGGCAGAATTCCTGATGGAGTGCCTACCCGGGACAATGAACAAGTATGTTTTAACCTTATTTATGTACAATTTGCCACTCTTAAAGTCTTTTTTTATTCTTAGGTATCAAAACCAAATATGTTTGCTTCCCACCCCATTTTTAAACTAATATATTTCATATCTATATCAGATCTTATTCTTTGTCTTTATATAAAGGGTTAAAGTTACTTTGTTTATAGAAGGATTTAGTTCATTTTTGCTTCCCAGGTGAAGACCCAGATTGCTGGGAGAATATGCTGACTCTGTAAACTGCTTAGAGAGTGCTCTAAAGCTCTATGAAGTAGTTTATAAGTCTAAGGGCTTTGCTATTGCTGCTGCTGTTTTGAAACAATGGAGATCCAAGGAGATTCTGGCCAGAGGAGGGATGAAAGGGAAGCTATGTTCATTGATTTATTTTTTTCCTATGGGGCATCTCTCAGTGTTCTAAGTAATATTTTGTCCTTTGCTTTCCCCCCCTCACTCCATTTACATGGGTGTATTTACATATTCATCTCATTGATTGTAGAAGGAAGATAACTTTCTCCTCACCTTCTCTTAGTGATATCTGGCAGTCTGTTCTGGAGAATTGAAGGACTTTCCAAAATAGTGCAGAAAGTAGTGGTCATTTAGCTTCTTCCATAGTGGTTTACCAGTAGGATCTTTCTGCTGGATCAGCAGCATTTAGGGGTTGGAAGAGGTTTTGATCCAGCCTGTTTACACTCTGCACTGTTTTATTTGAAGTGGGTGAATAACCTTATAATAGAAACATTTGACTGATAATGAGATTACAGCTGCTGGATTGTGTATGTTCCTTTTGACTGGTTAAACAATAAATATTGCAATCTCTACTAGGCACTCTATGAACTCTTCAAGTGTGACCACAATCTAAAGGAAGCTGTTGAGAAATACTGTTCAAATGGAAAGACATCACAGGGTAAGTACTCTATGAAGAGGTTTATACGTTAAATACTGTTAAATCATAAAGTTCAGACATGGATTATGATGACTGTTATTCAGTACAGTTCCTCATGTTTTTGTAATATCTGAACGAACTGCAACAAAGTAATCAGAATGATGCAAGAGTAAGAGTTGGAGTGTTCCAATAGCATTCACCAGACAAACATTCGTCATTCTTTATCACTGTTACAGTACTAGTCAGATAATAAGAAAGAGTGCTTGAAACAATGATACTGTATGAAATATACAGTTACCTATGCATGACCTCATCATTAGCCGTAAGTGTTCTTCCCTGCCTATTGAATTCCTGGTGCAATGATGGAATACCATTTCTGCTCATGGCTTACTATTATTGGCTAAGTTTGCACTTCAGCCTAAGATATAAACTACAGCTTACAAACCATAGTAACTTCCAAGCACAGGGTAATCAAATAAACCATGTTATATCCACTCTGGGTAGGTCATCGGTTGGGCTGATTCCACATGTTATGGTTTACTTTGCTGTATAAACCAGGCAAGTTTGTTGAAAAGGTTTTCTTTATTTTTCAACTGTTGAGACCAAATGCTTGCTGATTTGTCAAAATATCAACTGCTCATTAGTTTCTCTCTTACTCTCCTTCTTAAGATATGACAGCTTGGACAGAAGAAGAATGTAGAAACTTTGAACATGCACTTCTAATATATGGGAAAGATTTTCATCTTATACAAAAAAATAAGGTGAGCAGATGTAGAAATAATTTATAAATGATAAAGTTGTTAACATTTGAGTAGTTGGACAAAATATGTAAAATAACATAAACAGCATATTTTGTCAACCGGTTTTGATTAAAATGTATTAAACAGAGAAATATATAAAGAGGGAAGGAAAAAGGACAAAAGGGGATAAAAGAGTAGGATACAAATGAGTAAACAAGGGATTTACAATTTTATAGACATTATAATTTACAAGTACATAATTAATTGGTCATTTGCATGTGAATTATCCATCTAGTAAATGAGTGTGCCTCTTTTTATATTTTTAACTATATTTTAAAGCTGCTATACTCACAAGCATATTTTGCTGTTTCATACAAACATTAAATTATCACTTGAGGCTTTTTGAAAATAATTTTATTATGCAGAACTACTTAAGAAAATGAAAGTGTGTTATGAATAGTGTATAATTTCAAATATTTCAAGGAATTTGAAAATTAATGATTTAAATAAACCAACTCCAAAAACATTCATTATATTGATGTCCTTTGCTATCACTTCCTTGTCAACTGTGGATCATGAACTTATAGACTTTGCAAGAACAGCGTATCCATTAGATTTATCTATGTCAGCTCCTAATGGATCCAAAGTATTTACAGAGGTCTTTGGGGATTTCCATGATAATGTGACAGTTCAGTCTTGCATTTGGTCAACTTGGAATAACAAAGGCAGCCAAAGTGCTAGACGAGAATACTCTTGTAAAGATTCTAAACCCAAGAAATGAACTGGTTTTCTGAGAAAAGGGAAAATAAGCAAGTGAAAAAGGCTCTAGAGCAAGGATAGTGTAAACCCGGAAACAAAATATCATGAAGCCCACAAGATGGTGATAATAGTGAGGAAGTATCAGTTATTTTCTGTGATTTTTACAGCTACAGACTCCTGCTTGGTGAATAACAGCAAACCTTTGAGGAAAGATAGGCAAATGCCTTCAGGCATATTGGAAAAATTCTTTATTTGTTTGTGACTATAATCACTTATGTCCATTCTGGGTAGGTCATCAAATGGGCTGACTCCACTGTGTTAAGTGAGGTGATGTCCTTTGTTGTAGCCTGGGGTTCCTTGGAAATTGAGCCTAGGAAAGTGGATGGAGTTCTCTACAGTATAAATTCTGGTTTCTTTGGCTAGTTACGCAAGACATGAGCAACTAAATCTGAAGATAGCACTTTACACTGCTTTACAGCCCTCTCTAAGTAGTTTACGAAGTCAGCATATTGCCCCCAACAATCTGGGTCCTTTACCAACCTTACCTTTACCAACCCTAACCCCTCCCCCCTCTCCTTCTCTCTCTAAATTGTGAATCATCCAAATTCTGGAACTCTGAGGCTTAACCAAATCTACAAAAATATATTTAAAACTATGACATTTTATTAAAAAAAAGTATTTTAAGAGATAAAAAAAATTGTTTTAGATTCCCTCCCACCCCCTCACTTAGCATTACTCTTATAAGAATTAAGTGCTTTGGGCAAAAAATTTTAAACATAGATTTTCTTTGTAATTTGTGCACTGTAAAACTATATTGTATGTGCATACCACCAAATCACTCTGTAGGATGTTCTTGAATCCTACAGTCTGGGACAATTATAGCTTTCGTCGATTAAATAAGATTATAGTTCTGATTTTGCCACCTAATGTGTCGTATAGATGTGTAGTAGATTAAATTTATGAATACCTGAGTAAGACTTAACCCATATTTAGAAGAGAGTGCTTTCTGTTAGCCATCCGGTTAAGGAAGAAGATAAAGACTGTATTGGAACATGCTATAACAAACTTAAAATACTTGGATAGAAAACCACCATTTTACGTTTCAGATAGTTCTCAATTTATGATCATAATTGAGAGCAGAATCTCAGTTCTTGAGCAAGCAGTCGTTAAGTGACATATAATGACTGCTTCCTCAGCTTTCCCAATTGCAGTTATTAAGTGACTTTGTGGGTCTTAAGTTGGTAGAGTCTAAGATAAGGAGTATGGGGGTGCATTTGGGAAAGGCCCATGCATACCACACATGAAATCAAGAGTGTGCTGCACTGCTTTAAGTCCTTTTGTTCCAACACTGTTGTTGAATTTTGAACAGCTGCTGAACAAATGGTCATAGATTGAAGACTACCTGTAGTAAATTCATTCTTTACTTCAGTGCTAACAGCTGATATATTTGCAGGGGTATCATACTGGAATCAAACTAGTAATTCAGTTTTCCAGATATTAACAATGTGCCAAGTATTTGATCATTTGTACTCTTTCCCCATAAGAATTTACCACAAGTATTAAGCCTATTGTTTTCTGTCTTTAGGTGAGGACCAGGACAGTTGCTGAATGTGTAGCATTCTATTACATGTGGAAGAAATCTGAACGATATGATTACTTTGCTCAACAAACAAGATTTGGAAAAAAGAGGTACAACCACCATCCTGGAGTCACGTAAGTTGAAAGACTTTGGAAGAAGATTTGTGTTGAATATCTCTTTTAGAATTTCTCACAAGAGTAGTACATCATTATACTTTACAAATGGATTTTGTTAAATAACCTCTCTATCATCACTTTCTTGAAGGGACTATATGGATCGGTTGGTAGATGAAGCAGAAGCTTTAGGTGGTGCCGTTTCTTCAGCCATAATGTCAAATAATAGACTAGAGCCCATTCCTGATCAACAACTAAGCCTCCTGAATTCGATCACTGCCAATGATTTGACAGGTAAATTAAAAGGTAAATTAGAAGAGCTTAGTATGACTATAGGTCGGAGAAATGGTTACATCTTGTACAACATCTTTTTTTCTGTCTTCTAGCACTGACCAACAGCGTAGCTACAGTCTGCCATTCTACAGATGTGAATTCAGAAGACGCCTTCCCTTCTCTGGACAGTTTGCCCCGAACAGCAGTTAATCATGTGCCTGTCGTAACAGAAGATTTGCTTAACTTACCTAGTAATGGTGAAAGTGATTGTTTTAATTTATTTGAAACTGGATTTTATCATTCTGAATTAAACACCATGAACATGTGCAGTGAAGAATCTGAAAGGCCTGCCAAGAGATTGAAAATGGGAATTGCGGTCCCGGAGTCCTTCATAAATGAAGTTTCAGTGAACAACTTGGCTGTTGATTTTGAGAATCATACACATCATATTACCAGTGCCAAAATGGCGGTCTCGGTAGCTGACTTCAGCAGTCTATCGGCAAATGAGACAAATGGTTTTATCAGTGCCCATGCGTTACACCAGCACACTGCCCTCCATTCAGAATGAATTCAAGCAGCAAATTAAAGACAGTGAACACTGTTGGCAGTTTGTGGTAAACTTGATGAGTTGATCAGGTTTGCTTAGTCTTTCACTGGAAGTTTGAACTATATGACATCAGTGATGTCTTTATGTACAGAACTATATCTTGATTTATCAAGAATAATTTCACTTTTTTTTCCAATCCATAAATGTGGAAACTTCATATAATATCTAGCAGAGTTCGGGACTAAGAGAACTATGTGATGCAGCTTTAAACTCTGCTTCCTTTCTTTTTAAAACCGTAGAGAGACTGCTGTCTCAAAACCAGCACAGAAGTTCTGAACTTAATAGAATGGGTTTTTGTTCTAGGTTGCTTCTGCCCTAATGGATGCAGTGGAATAACATTTGTTTACAGGTACAAGTTCTGATCCTTGCTTAATGTAGCATTTTAAAAAAAATCAAAAGCAGGGAAACATTTCTTTAATTTAAACTGCACAACTATACAAGGATATTTTAAAATGGAAGTTTCTGTCATCTGATATTAAACCAGAGCACTTCAGTTTACAAAACAACAGATTCATCTTGGTGGATACTAGCAAAGTCTGAGGAGAAGCTTAGATGCTCTTACAGGCCACGGCTACCTTATACAAAAATAGTTACACAGTAAAAAATAGTTATATAGTTATATTTTGGACACAAAACCTGTCCAAAGGTTTTGTGTACTTTTAACTATTGTCTTAAAAAATGTGTATTGTTCGAGCTGGGGTGGAAGATATCTATATTTCTGAGGAATAGAACCTGAAAACATCAAGTATTATCTAACACTGCTTAAAGCCACTAAGAATGATACAGTTTCCTCACTCTAATGAATTACATCTTGGGGTTTGTCTTTACTTCAGAACATGGCAGTTCAAAATAGCATGAAAAATTATAGATTAATAGATGGTGATGATGCAATGGGTCTTTGAATCATTTTCAGCCATTAGTGTAGTTTTCTTCCTGAATTTATTCAGACTTAAGTATATTAATATTCCAGAGAGAAATCTTTGACAAGATTGTTCTATGTTGAAGGATTTGTGAAAGTTCACTAAAACTGGTTATCAGTTCTAAAACTTGCCAATGTTACACTGACACTTATATATATTTAATTTTGTTACAACTGATTTTAAGGTTTTTTTTCAGTACTGATAGTAAATTGCTTCATAGTTATATATCAAAAAAGGACACCTTGGTTAATAATTCAAAAGGAGTGTACTTTATATTTCTACAGATTGTATTAGCATCTTGAGCAACAGCAGAGTGCTGGGAATCACTATCAAAAGTTTTGAGTTTCTCAAATAGCACATTTTAACCATTCTAAGAATTAAATTACCATATATATATATATGTTAATGGTGATCTGCTGTTAAATATACATCTGAAACTTGTCAGTCTTATACAGTACACAATAATGGTAGCCTTGGCCCTGGATCATATTCTGATACTTTCAGTCAAATTGTCAGCTTCCTGTTGCTGTAATTTGTGCTGAATGCTGTATCTTGTGGGGGTTTTCTCTTACTCAACACATCTTATTTAATTTTGTAAAATACTGGCCATATTTTTTCCTTTTGTTATACATTCATCTTATGGGTTTTTCCAGTGGCTGGTTTGTATAAAAATCATCACACAAAATGTATGAATGCTTCTGCCAGTTGCACTTAAATGAACACACCCATTCTCATCAACTGATGCAGTACTATATGTTCAGTTTATCTATGCATTGCTGGGGTCTTAATGAAGACCGAGACAGTCTAGTTTCTCGTCTAAAGTTTTGATTGTCAGCAAGTTAAATGGACACTTTAGTTATTTAATAAAGACTTTTGACCAAAATTCTAAAAATGGTATGAGAGAACAATGAATTCTGGCTAGTTTTAATAGAATTTTAATTGCTGATCTAATTTAGCCTATTGGCTAGCTAGCTGGTAATGTTTACTTTTAATTCCTTGTTAAAATGAGGCAATAATTTGCAAGATTGTGTAAATATGTACATTCTGCATATCTTTTTAGATATCTATTTCAATATTTTCTGACTACTTCTGTGTATAGTAACATTTTGTGCATGCTTGATGTGACATTCATAAATTTGTACCACTTTGACTTTATTCATGTAAAATAGCTATTTATTGAATTTTTCTTTTTAAAAGCTGGACTTAAAACTGTTTCTCTCTATTTTAAACATTTTACTGGAGAAATTGTTACTGTTTATTAAAAGAATTGCGTTTGAATCAGAATGAAGCTGGTTAAATTGCAGCTATGTGAAAAATACATTGCATTGATTCATTATAGGTAAAGCACAATTCTTCTAACAAACTGTGATGACTTCTTTGTTCATTGCTGAGTACATTCTCTGTTCTCCCTTGTTCTCAATCCATTTGTATAAACCAAAAATTCATGGTGGGCATTTGCAGTTTGTAGAGGTATCGCTTACAGGAACTCCAAAAGAACATTAGATTCATTTGGATGTGCAACTGGTGCTGCAATAGAGCAATACTTCAACTTTTGTTAGCCATTTCATCCTCTCACTGATAGCTTTTTAAGTGTTCATTTTTCTTCTTTATGTAGACAGGCCAATCTTACCTACAGACTGCATTATATTCTTTGAAGTATTGAACTCTGTACTGTTAGATTTTGTGCAGATTTTCTTTGAAAACCAATAATTGGATCCATGTTAACTTCACATCCAGTAGTGCATTAGTGATACTATTAAATTGAAAGAAACTCTTTGAATGTAAATTAGTGGATAGCCTAGCCACGAGAAGACTGCCCAGTGTTACAAGCACAGTGTCTATAAATGGGAAAGTGAATGTGCAAATAATTATGATTATGATTTCCCATGGGAATGGCATATTTTAGTTATTGCTTCAGGCCAGTTGAGGACTGCAGTCAATCATGTCCACCATTGCTAGGTTCAAATTGCTTCAACCTGTGCATAAATTAGTGGCAATCGCAACCAGTTTTAATACCTGATGCTTAAGAGGAAGTTGCTATTGTCACATTGGTTTTAATATTTGTACATAAACACTTATTTTTTTTGAACATTATTTTGTATTTGTTGTATTTTAATATCTGGTGTACAGTTCCAGAAATAAATGTCTGGAAACCTTTTTTTCTCCTATGAAAGTTCTCCTCCTACAACATTATTTGTCCCTTCAGACAATCTTTGGACAAAGATTTTTAAAATGTGCTATCAAAAACTCCATTTGCAACTGACAAGAAATGGAAACTGAATGACAAAATCTATATTAATACTATGGAAAAGACTATGGGAAAAAGAATGTGCCACTTGTAAAAAGGATCAATATGACCTGTTGTCGAGAAGAAATTGAAAACAGTATTCCAACAGATGTCCATATAGAAAGGAACAAAAGATCAAGCTGGTACTATTATGCTGCTTATGTTCTTATTTTTTCACACTTTACGGAGGACCTTCCTGCACCATGGCAGTTAGGCATGCCAGAAGATTCATGTTATATCTCTTACAGTGTTACAAACATGATAGTCCTTGAGAATGATACCAGTCATAACTTTTTGGCTTTTGGAGTGGGGTTTTTGTTTTTTTTGGTTTTGATGAGTGCAGCATCTAATAGATTAAAGCATTCATAACTACTAATGAGTTTAATTTGCTGTTATGAAATTTCAGAACAGTTGGAGCAGTATCCACTGTAAACTCTTCTGCCCCACTCATGCATGCACACACACACCACGGGTGCAAGGAATCTTTTTATTAAAGCTTCCAAGACTGAATTGTATTCCTCAGCAATTCCCTGTGCTGGCACTAGCTCAACCCCAATAAGTTCCACAGGCTACCCAAATCAAGCCAACGCCAGTCCTCAAGGCAAGTCTAGCCCACTAGGCAAAAGCAAGGTCCCAAGACAAAGGCAAATCCACAGGCAAAGGCAAGGGCAACAGCTGAAGAGAGATGATCCAAAGTTCAAGGCAAGAACACACAGCAAGGAAACAAACATTCCTAACACTGCTTCCATCTATCTGTTGTGCTAAATGGCCAGTTTCTGGTGCAACCTATCAAGAGGGGTGAGGCTGCTTCCTCATGAGTAATCAGGCTGATCTCTGCTCCTGCCTTTTTTCTGCCCTGTATGTTCTTGGATCAAGTGCAGAAGGCAGTTCCTCGTCACTGACCAGCTGCAGCTGCATGTTTTCCCCACCTAAAGCCTCAGGGATGTCCTGCTGCAGCTGTGCTTCAGCCAAATCCCTTTCAGACAACTGCTTGGAGCCATTGACCAATTCCCCTCCAGATGTGTCTGGAACTGGTTCATCCTCTTCAGAGCTGACATCTGGCAAAGTATCTGGGAAGCGTCCGGGAAAGTAATCACATGAACATATTCCACTTTTCATGACATGGATATGTTTATTTGACAAGCTATAGTCTCTATAGATTCTCTAAAATTCTCTGAATTGTGATTTCTAATGTGATGGAAGGCACATTATTAAATAAATGGGATGTAATTGTATACCCGAACCCCCAAAACTTGATAAACCCCTGCTTTATATCATTATACACATGACCTAAAACAAAAGTTGAACAAATCTATTGGGTGTTCTTAGGTATCAGAGGTAAGCTTCATTAATGGGAATAACATCAAGAAAAACTTAATAAGATCACAGTCTAAAGGTATTAAAGTGGACTTCAAAAATATATGCATTAAGCAATTTATTTTTGAGCTATGAAATTTCAAAATCAACATAATGATGCATTTACAATGCAATTTGGTAAATGTGCGATAGGTAGTATTCATCAAAAAATTTCTACAGAAAATATAGAAAAATCAACAGCTCTTAGCAATATTAATTCATTACATGGGGGATATTAATGTAGTATTTATTGCAATCACACTGGAAAAAAGTTTTCAGAAATCTACCTAAATTCCATATATTTAAAATGGACACAATATCTACTAGTTTAAAATAGTTTAAAATGGACACAATATCTACTTTTAACAGGTTTGTTTCTATGTCTTTTTATTGGATTTAATGTATCAAAATCGATCTCAAAACTCATTTATTTGAAAGCAAAATGTTTATCTACTCATCTAAATCTTTTCTGTACAGAATTCCAAGGACTGTTGATGAGAATAAGGATTCAACTATAATTACTTTCTGCAGATATTAAGTCTAGAGAATGGGTGGGTGAGAGTTCCTCTTTCCAAAGAATTGCAGTGCAGCCTGCACATGGATTTGTTATTTCTGTTTGTGAGTGTCAGACAGAACATATTTTTTCATAAAAAGGTAGTAATCTGACATGTATGTTTCCATATATATTACATATCAAGTCTATAAAAAGTATAAATAAAGTATAAGCAATTTTTTGGTTTATATTTTTTAAGTTAACTAAATGGACAAAATTCTTTTAACAATAGTAAAAGAAATGATAAAGCCATTCAAAACCCAAAATATGAATGTGTTAAATCCAATACATTTAAAAGACAACAGAGGGAGACAATGAACAACATGAAGTCTCTATGCTGGAGCCAGGTACACTGGGGAACTCTTTTTATTTCAACTCTTGTACTGGTGTTTGTGTAGCAAGCATTTCCCAAATAAGTTATGTCCCATATTAATCCATAAAGTTTAAATTTCAACCAAAGCTTTCAGATAGGCTATTTAAAAAACCCAACAAGACTTGACTTTGTAAATATATAGTTGAAGCCATGATCTAACTCTTAATAAAATTTTTGTATTCTTTGTTAAAATACATTTTAACTACAAAACTACATTTAACTACATTTTAACTTAAAATACATTTGGTTTAATTACTGTAAAAATCCATAGTTGACCATCAAGAAATAACTGTGTAATAGTTTGAAAAAAGTTCTTCTCCTGGGCCAATATTTCGGAGAGCTACCAAAACCACACATCTCAAGGGCCTGCAGATTGAATTGCAAAAAAAGAAGATGGTCTCTCAATGGTACATTGATATTTTTAACAACACAGCAAATTTTCCTGTTACAATCTTGATATATCCTACTTCAAATATTTGAGAATGCTTAACTATTTAAATTACTAAATTATTCCAGAAATATTCAAATACAAATTTCTCACCTTTCTATTTCATGGCTATAGTTTATGTTTGGAAGATACTGTTTAAATTCTACCGGAAAACATTTAGGTATGTTCAGTTCCTGATAGCAAACATTTGCTTCTTTTTCTGATGGAAAAAGAGAAATATCTTAAGCGAAGAAGAGAATATTAATATATTTCTGAATTTATTCAAGTAAACAATCCCTTTACTATCTAAGCCATTCTGCAGATGAGTAGACTTTTCTCTGATGTAGAATAAACCTCCACTATTTGCAGAAACTATAAATGAAAACCCACTGACAATATTTAGGCAGACTAACAACATGCATAACAATTTAAATTTTTAAATCTAACCAAAGGAGAAAAATTGGCCTTACCTGATGAACAATTATTGACATATTGTCCCACAGCCAATGGATTGTGCATAGCAGTTGTAAGCCAAAAGACATCACACATTTTTAAAGGACCAATTTGATCTCTTTTGCTGCATGACCTAAATGATATTATAACATTAGCCATAACATTCTTTCTTTATTGTTTCTTGGACAGTTACAAATTACATTCACTTCAGAGGTGGTATTCAGCAGGTTCTGACCAGTTCTGGAAAATCGATAGTGGAAATTTTGAGTAGTTCGAAGAATCGGCAAATGCCACCTTTGTCTGGAGATTTTACAGTATCCTTCCCCTTCCACGCCCACCAAGCCATGCCCACAGAACTGGTAGTAAAAATATTTGAAACTTGCTAGAGCTGAATTACTGTATCCAACAGTCATACATCCTTTCAATGGTGGAGCTAAATATTTGTTTCTGCGAACTATAGCAGAGATGGGCTGATATTAATGACTTGTTTTAGATTCTTTTAAATTAAAAGAATTAGAATTTTAATTCTGAAAATCTGCATGCTGAGATACTAGAATAACTGTCTTTTTTGCTGGTCTCAAAATGCTGAGTACAGGCAAAACATAGCATGTGTCAATCAGCCTGTCCTTCAGATGAAGAGTGCAAAAAACTGCATTCAATTAGTGCCCTACTCTGAACTGCCACTATGATTCCTCTCCTACAAAAAGGAAAAAAAATAATGTATAAGCACTCCTGTCATTCTGTAATTTTATTATATCCTGTAGAAATCAATACAAATAGCATTTTATCCACCAACTACGTGTTAGCAATTATCTTGGCCAGAAATTGCATCACCAGGAAATGTGTGCTTTTTTTGTTCGCTTAAATGTTGAAACATTTAACAAGAGACATACACGTAATACCGTGTTTCTCACAAAATAAGGCCGGGACTTGTTTTTTTTTTTTGACCCTTGAAAAAATGGCTAGGCCGTCTTTTTTAGGGTGACTTAATTTCCACCCACCCTTGCATCCTCAGGCGGGCAGGCGGCGATGGCTTGGATGTTGACCGCGGCATTGGTGGGGCACTTTGTATTGGGAGACCTTCCTCTACTGTTGCTTTCCCTTCTCCCCGTGCTGTCGCGGCGTTTAGAGCAATGCTGTGGCATTTGGCACAGTCACGTGGGGCTGGCCAAGGCTCCTCCCTGCAACTGGAGCCTGGCGGAGACACTCGGCTTCAGGCGCTCCTTCGCCACTTTCCCGGGCATCATTCAAAGGCAAATCCCTCTTTTAAAAATGACGCCTTACTATGACAAAGCCTCCCCTGCCCAAGAGGGCAGCCCAACTCCACATGGGGAGGTGAACTTACTGGGGCTGCAGCGGAGGATCGGCCCACCCCGGGAGAAACACCAACCCGCCATCCCTGCCTGGTGCTGGGTAGAGAGCAAAGAGCTTCGCCTAGAGTGCCCAGCACAGCTGACAGGCAGGCCCTCCTGCCCGGCGGTGGAGCTCTCATCAGGGCAGCGAGCGCCTCTCCACTGAGCTCTCCACTCATCCCACCAGGGCCACGCCAGAGCCAGGCGGGTTGGGCAGAGCCAGGAAATTGAGCCGCGGGTGCACGCCTGCCTGCCAAGCGAAAGAGCCGGGTCAACCTGAGCTTGGCTTCCTTCCCAAGTCCCTCCAGCCCGACCCCAAAGGGACCACCGGGAGAGGCACCCGAGGCAGTGATAGCGCACACCCATCTGCAGACAGGGAGGCAAGGCGACAGCCCATGCCATGTCCTCCTCCAAGCTGAGCCCGTCGGTTGAGCGCCTTTGCCCGATGCCCATGCTGCTGCTGCATTGGAAGCTGCTGGCGCATTTGGAGATGTGTGGGGATGGGGATGGGGACGGGCTGGGCGAGGGGTGGAAAGGATGGGTGGCTTCAGGATCTCTCCGCTGGCCAGGGAAGCAGCACTGCCGTTGCCTTTCCTCCCTGTCTGCGGATGGGTGGGTTCTATTACAGCCTCAGGCAGCCTCTCCCGGTGGCCCCTTCGGGTTTGGGCAATACAAAGTGCCCCACCAACCCTGAGGTCAACGCAGACAGCACCATATCTGAGTATGCAACAAAAGTACTTCCTAACGGCAAGCCCCCCCGCCATTCCCATTTCATATGTTTAATATAGGCCTTAATTTGGGGGGAGGGGTTTAATTTCATTTTATGCCTATAAAACATGCTGGGAGTTCCTATTGGGCAAGGCCATATTGTTGGAGAAACATGGTATACATCACTTACACAAAACACAAATACACAAACCCTACTGATTATTGATTGCTTGATGACGTGGCGTCAATTCTTCTCCAGGATGATCTGTTCCCAACCTCATCCTCTAAGCCTTACAACAATGCACCTATCACCACTGTAATGGAGTCCATCCACCTTGCTGCTGGTCATCCTTTTAATTCTTTCCTTCCTTTCCCAGCATTAGTCTTTTCCACAGAGCTAGGTTTTTGTGTAATGTGTTCAAAGTATGATAATTTGAGTCTCGGCATTTATGTCTTGAACATTTCTAACATTGGCATTGTACTTTTCAGTCACAAGCAGCATATTTTGCTTGCACATTCTGTCACTTTCATCTTACGTTTGATCATTAAATTCATCAATGTTTTTCTGCATTAGTGGTTGAGGCATAAATCATAACCTTATGATTATAAGCTACCCAGAGTTACCATGTGATAAGATGGATGGCCAATATAAATTTAGACAATGCCATACCACAAGATTCTCAAATTAGTATTAATCAGTTGTTCATTGCATAATAACCTGGTGTTGTCTTTAATTACATTTTCTTAACTATGTAATTAAATACCATTCCTTGTTTTTCATGTCTGAGAAGAAAACAATTTGATCTTGATTGAAAGTCTCCAATTTTGCTCGCATCTCAATTCATAAACGTCTATGGAGATTCCCAGTCATCCAAGTCATGGTTGTCCCAAAGGTGCTTTTTCAAGAGGCAACTAGACTTTCTGGTTTTTCTTCAGCAGAGCTAAAGAAGCTTCTTGGATAAGAAGTGAAACATCTTCAAAGAAAAACCAGAAAGGCCAGTTGCCTCTTGAAAAAGCACTTTTGGGATGATCTCAATTCAGTTACTTAATCTGCCAATATGTCATACATTCAACTTTCAGCTGTGTTGAGTTTTCCTGTTACAACTTTAATTTGTGGATTTGAATTTTCTTTTTCTGCAAGGCAAAATCAGCAATTAGATATCCCAAAGGCTTCAATTAGTTATTTCATACACTTTGTATTCTGAAGATCCACAGCTCTTCCTCAGTAGCATATTGAATACTAGCTGAACTTTATATGGTATAAACATTAGGAATAATTATTCATTGTTCCTTATTTATATTAATATTTACTCAATGCTAGTACGCCTTACCTGTATATAGCCTTTGAGATTCCCCTATTATTTCCATCAATAAGTACACCATCGATACACCTAAATATAAATGGATTGCCAATGGATTGAAAAAATATGGGTTCATGATTTTCATAGACTGTACCTGTTTTTTTAAAAAAGCAGCTATTTTAGATCCTTATGTATATATTTCTTATCTATATGTAATGAATTAAACATAGCTATTCTTCAATGGAGCAACAACTTAACTTTTGTCTCAATAGCATAATATTCTTTGAATTTTGACATGGATTAAATACCATTTTACTTTATTACAACTGCTGAATCACACCTATTTTCAAGGGGTTTTGTACATGATTTCTGAGACACACTAAGTTGAAGAGTAACAACTGTTAAAGGAATAGTTGAATAAGGATTTGAACACAGGTTCCTGCAGTTGAAATCTGAGTATATGAGTACAGGTTGTCCTCAACTTACAACAGTTCATTTAGTGACCGTTCAAAGTTACAATGGTCCTGGATGACTATTGTTCACACTTATGACCATTGCAGCAACCATGTGGTCATATAATGAAAATTTGAATGCTTGGCACCTGGCTCATATTTATGAAGGTTACAGTGTTCTAGGGGGTCATGTTAACCTTTGCAACCTTCTCGAAAGCAAAGTCAGTGGGGAAGCTAGATTCATTTAACAACTTTTACTAACTTAACAGATGCAGTGATTCACTTAACAACGGTGACAAAAATATCATAAAATGGGCTAACCCTCACTTAAAAACTGTCTCATTTAACAACAAAAAATCTGGATTCAATTGTGGCCGTAGGTTGAGGACTACCTACATCTACCGTATCACACTGGTTTTATTTTACTAATTTATGATACTGATTAGTATAATGAATAATAGTAATGTCAATATGCCATTGATGCCATCTCCCCCACTTTCTCAGGGGTGACTGAGCTGGTACATAGCTGCTACATAATAACAGGACAAAAGTGCGCTATTTTTTTTTTTTAAGTACATAGCATAGTAAATTTGGCCTGTCAAATAGTATTGACAATCCTAAAAAACAGAATCAAGTGAAAAACACTTGGGAAACACTTAAGCAATGGACGTTGAGTTTGCAGGGCATCTGTTAACAGACAGCTACAAAAGGTAACAGTCCTCACTTACTTCAAATTGGTAATGCCCAGAAAACTAAATAAAGGCATTGGACCGTTAATTCATATCAAGGAGAATAACTGTTGTTTAAGGAGCTTTTAAACATATTAGATCCTAGTTTAAATTCTATCAGCTCCAAAAGTCCTAAAAGATCCTGGATAACTTTTGATTTCAGAGTTGAGATAATGAGAAAGATGGATCCAACTATAACCCAGTGGGCAGGACTTTGAAGCTGGAATCCAGGATTCAATTCAGAAAGTGTTGAGATTGTGGCTTGAAAACAGTTGGGTTGCTTTATTAAGACATGAAACCATTAATCATCCTTCCATCTACCCACCTATCCATCCATCCACCTTCCCAAACCTTCTAAAGTGTCCTCCACATATAAACATTAAATTAAGGATTAAACCTAAAGCTATGATCTGCTGCACTACCTGATGAATGAAATGTAAGGCAGTTTCTATATGAATTTATATGAAAATATTTCCATACCAGGATACATTGATACGACTGTTCCTTTTGGAACAAACCCTTTTGTTACAAAAACTCCTATTCCAGCTGACTCCAGTGAACTGGGTTGTTGAATAATGTTGAATCCTAGTGTACTGAACAGAACTTCTTCTGGATTAAGGGCTCTTTGACATTCTTGATCGTTGGATATTGCTTTGGGTATTGTTTGGGATTGCACTGAGTGTATTTCTGGATATTTCAATTTAAGTTCTGGAATTAGGTCCAAAAGGCACATTTGTCTGTTCAAGTCATTTAAAAACAAAGATCTAAATGTTTTCAGTAATGTTTGAAGAACATTTTCATCAGAAGCAATTTTGTCTTTAGATTCTTCTGGCACAAACCGCAAAGTCCTGAAGTAAGATAGGAGGAAAAGGTAAGTAAAAGAATTGTCATGGTTTAAAATTCCATAAATTTGTAGGGAAGGAAGCAACAGAAATATTTTTATTTTTTTATGAGAAAATTTTGTTTAATTGTTAATGATTATAATTTCCAAGACATGGCTAGTGTGATATCATAGACAGATAGACAGGATGTCCTATACGTCATCTAGGCCAGAGACCTTAACTGGATTCTCTTCAGCACCTGTTAATGCCTGAAAAGGTCCTGTGTTCCCCCAACCTACCTTAAAAAAAAACCCTAGAATGGCTAGTCTGGAATAATAGTTTGTAATCTCATCTGTCTTGTGTTGAGATTCCTAGGCAAATGACTGATTTGCTGTCTCAATGGCTTGTGTTTCTCCCACCAGAGGCGAAAACAAAACAAAAACTTCAGTGCATCATTTCCCAACCTTTTCGGCTCCAGAAGGTGGTGGGGATGGCAATGCTGGGGGAATGATTTTGCGCGCACACAGTGGTAAACTGGCAGACCAAGGATAGGAGACTCCCTTGTTTTAGAATAAAACTGATGTATTTGTAGTTGTAAAATTTCTAATTAGCTAAATTGTGATATATGGCCCACAGCAGTTTCTCTAAATTTCAGATGATAACAAAGTTACCAGCTGATAATGAAGATGATGCATTCAATATATATGCTATCCAATTCCCAGTGATTCTGGGCAGCTTACAATTGTTAAAATATGCTTTAAAACCCAAAGAATAATACCGAAACAAAAACAGTACAAGTCAAAGGGACAATGATGGCTGTTGTAGTTCGCCGGCAGCAGGTGCGTATGACAGCGATCTCTGAGTGTGTGGACTCACATGAGGGGCCTGCGTGTGATGCAGGGATGGGGCCAGGACTATCGCAGAGGGGGGTGCTGCCTTCAGAGCTTGTGAAGTCTGGCAACAGTGATGCAGAGGACTCCAAGGAGCCTGTGCCCAGTGTGCGCAGGGCGCCTCGAAGGAAAGAGCAGCTGCAGCAGCAAGGGCAACTCGGGAGTAAGCCTGCAAGGTGATGGCCCTTCCCATAAGGGATAAAAACCAGCCCTCAGGGGTTGGGTTCTTTGCAAGAAGCAAAGAAGTTCTTTCAACTTCAAATTCTTGTGGAAGTCCTGTCTGTTCTGGTTCGTGTTTGGAGACATTTGGTTTGGAATATTTCTCTGCAAGTAATCTTGTATTCTTGGCAGCCTTTCGTAACCTTGAAAGGGATTGCTCTGATTTAGTTTTAATGACTCTTTGCTGTGAATGAACAGAAATCAGAGATGCATTAAAAAGGTTCGCTTTTATATATACTTTGTGTTTATTTGATTTGAATGAGGTTTGGGTCAGAACAATGGCAGAGGGAAGAAAAAGGAAGGAAGAGACATCAATCCAGAGGTGGTATTCAGCAGGTTCTGACCAGTTCTGGAGAACTGGTAGCGGAAATTTTGAGTAGTTTGGAGAACCAGCAAATACCACCTCTGACTGGAGATTTTACAGTATCCTTCCCCTGCTACACCCACCAAGCCATGCCCACAGTACCCGTAGTAAAGAAATTTGAATCCCACCACTGCATCAATCATCCTGTCCAAAGGATTAAAGAAAAAGCCAGGCCCTTCAAAATCCCAGTAGGTGGGGAACAGTTTGAATTTCAGGGGAACCATATTACAGAGGACAGGCCCTACTATGGAGGAAGCACATTCCAAGGTTCTAATAGGTGACACTATTTCAATACCAGAGTGAACCATTCAGACAGATACTATGGGAGAAACATATCCTTAGTCAATGTAGCTAGCAAAGCAGTTGCAACTTACCTCTTATCTGCAAATTACTATGTCCCCATAGTGACTAGAGTTCACAGATGTGGACTTACATCTGTGGTCTCCTTACCTGGTCTCCTTGGGATGCAATAGCAGTTCTGTTAGTCCTCTCTAGGTATTGATAAAATCAAAATGCCCACAATCCATATGGCACTCTAAGTTTGTGAGCTACACAAACATGCACATCATTCTCCCTGTTTCAACTCCTTCGGTTGGCAGTTATGATTAATTTGTATTTAATAAATATCACCATTGCCTTCGAGTGAGGAAAAGTAGGGACAAGAATCACTTCTAATGAAAACATATTTCAAACCAAGAGACTTAATTACTCACTATAATCTACTATACTATTGATGACTGGATTAAGAGTAGAATATTGTAGGGCAAATTCCTCCAGCCCCCCAATTTAAAACTGATAATTTGTGATCAGTGTTGAAGAGAAATGTTTATAAAATAAACATGTTTCATAAATCTCAGTTGCAAACATTAGTATCCTATTAGACAATAAAAATTCTTTTGAGTGTGAAATGTTTATAAAATAAACATGTTTCATAAATCTCAGTTGCAAACATTAGTATCCTATTAGACAATAAAAATTCTTTTGAGTGTGAAAATATAAGACTGCAATTCCTTACAACTTTACTCAGTATATTAAACCAAACATTTTCATCTTGTATTAGTTTTCAAGGAAACCAAAAACCAATTCAAACTTCTCTTATTACAGATACCTGTCTGTTAATTCAGAAATCAGACACAGGTTGGACAGAAAAACCCAATTAAACCGAACGTGAACTGCTGTCAGTACAGAATTGTCCTCATATACCAGAAATTCTCCCTTTTGAGTTTTAATTACTCTTCAAAATTAATGAGTTACTTAATCGTACTTATGAAGAGAATGTGTGCCTTAAAAAAAAAAAAAAAAAAACCCTCATAATATGGAGACCGGCGCAGATTGTTAAAACAAAGATTTCTATCAGAAAGCGGAAATATTGGTACTGGAAAGAAGGAAGGAAGGAAGGAAAAGGTTTGATAATATGATAAGGAAGAAAGAGAAAGATTAAGCTTCGATCCGGTTGCAAAATTCTGGCGAGAAGGGGATGGCAGTAATGCGACCCTTCGGAATCCCTCAGCCTTCAAACAGCACCCACAGGAATCCCGCAAAGGGTGTTCCCGGTTTCTCTGTACCGTTCTCCCCCCGAGCGAGGCCCTTCCTTACGCGGCCCTCGCCCTCACCTGCGCTTCTGGCGGAGATTGAGCGCGATCCAGGGCACGAAGCGGTACTTGTAGGTCTCCCAGCGCCTCCGCAACCCGCCTATCATGGCGAGGCCTTGCCTGCAAACCGCCCCGCCGCTCGAAAGCAGGAGAAGGAGCGCCGCAGTGAGCGCATAAAAGCGTGGGGGGGGGACCGTGTTTCCGCCAATCTCGAAGGCGGCTCTTAAATTTCTCGTTGGGGGACGGGACTAATCTGCCTAATTTCGCCATATGCTTCGCCGTGATGGGGGACATAACCCCAAATAAAAGCGCTTAATCCCAACTCGCCCCTCGTAATCCCCCTCCCCCCCCCCAACCCCCCCCCCCCCAAACCCTCCAGTTGTCGGCCTCCCCAATTCGGGGAAAGAATCCTCCGGAACCAAACTCGACACGGGCAGAGTTTCCCGGGACGCGTTTGAGGGAGGGGATGCCGGCCATCTCGGTAGCAAGTTGGCGCTCTGCTTTCTGTGCCAGTCTGGGGCAAATCCGAACGGTGGGCAACAATTGTCGCGCATTCTTTGCAAGCTTACATAGGAGCGGAATCCTTGGGTCTCGGGTGAAAGGCTTGTGCGGTCAGGCCTCCTGTGAGCAATGGAGTTTTCGAGAGGTCCTAGCGATTAGGAGTGCTTGTAGCAACAGCCAGCCATGGCTGGCACGAAAGTTGATGAGTTAAAATCCTGATTTTTCGAAAGTTAGTTGAACTAATGAGAACTTTTTAGTACAGGTCGTCCTCGACTTACAACAACGGCCCTGAAAAAAGGGACCAAAGTGTACAACCGTGTGTCTGTGTGTGACAACCAACTAATTGCTCTGCTGCTCCCTGTGACTGTTTTTCAGTTGCAACCTTTGCAGCATCCCCATAATCATGGGATCAAAATACGGATGCCTGGAAGCTGGTTCATATTTAGGACCATTGCTGGGTGCCAAAATCATGTGGATTGTCTTTTGCGACCTTCCAACAAGCAAAGTTAATAGGGAAACCAGACTCACTTAGCAACCAGGTTACTAACCGATTAAGTGCAGGGATTCATTGAGTGGTAAAATGGGGTGAAGCTCACTTAACAAATGTCTCACTTAACAACATAAATTGTTGGCTGCATTATGATTGTCAGTCAAGGATTACCTGTAGTTCCCCCCTTTCAATTGAATAAGAGAATGAAGACCTATTAACTTTTTTTTCCTTCTTGTTGTGGAGCAGATACTATGAAACTTCCTGCCCCATGAAATTTGATCAGTTTTTTACTGTAATCATTTAATCAACCAGCTAATCAACAATTTTATTTATTTATTTAAAAATATTTATGTAGCCTCCCAGCTTTCCACTGTGAACTTTCATGACTTAAAAATTCAAAGTGTTTCAGAGATATTGTCTTTTCGTTTTGTTCGTTTTCTGATTTTTTGTTGCAGTATTTTAAAAATATATTTTGTTCAGATTGTAAGCTTCTGCATCTGTCAACTGAAAATTGAATGAATACTATTTACTAGTTATAAATAATAAAGGGATAGTTCTAGATAGTTTTAGCAGAAAAGCAAGCAAAGAAACAGGGAAAGGTGGAAGGAAAGAGAATCAACAGCACAGTGGTAGTGGGTATAGGCATTAGGAGACCAGGTTAGAGGCAGCTATTAATGAAGACAAATGTATGTAGTTGTTAAGAGTTGACACTGACTTGAAGGCACATAACCAGTCAATGCCTACTGAATTGATCTCATATAATGCTGCATTCCAGCTTTGCAGTTAGTTAACATGGCAATCATTGTGCGCACAGGTATATTTTATGGAAATTAATTCAATAAACAAAATGCTTGGCAAATTATGTCACATAGTATGAGTCACAAATCTGAGATATTCACAAAAACCAGAGTACTGCCAAGCTGCACTCTCTACTTTCCTCCTATGTAAAAAAGCCAGAAGTCACACCATGTTGAGAAATTCTGAAAAGTGATAGTAGACATACACTTTTTTAGTTTCCCAGACCTTGAGTAGAGCATTCAGTTGGTTGCTGCACAGCAGATTCTGCCTTCTGCATTTGTTGACTTCACCTGATCCTTTGGACTGTGTTGTATATAAAGAATGTCTCACTTGGTAGGTACTACGTGTGCAGGAAGAGGTTGCCTGTCATCAGTAGGATTCAAGCAGCCTTTGGGCAAAGTTAAAAGAAAGGTTAGGGTTACGAAGGGGCTCCTTTTGCTGAAGAATCACAACAGCAGTACTTCACCTCTTGCACACTCCTTCAAGAAGCCAGAGACATTCCTCAATACTCTGCTCTCCTGGACCCTTGGTCACCTTCCATTCAGCTGAAGCTGATTATCTTGGCAGTCTTATCATCCCACTAGGTCAAACAGAGTAAGCATCCTGTCCAGCCCTCCAATTTGTCTTCAAGAGCTTTATTTAAATGCATGTAGTCTTTGACTTACAACTGTTTATTCAATGATGATTCATAGCTACTATGGCAGTCCCAGAAAAAGTGTTTTATGACTTGTACTCACACTCACTCACATCACCCTCATGGTCACGTGATCACAATTTGGGCACTTGGCACCAAACTCATCTTTTTGTCTAGCGACATCACACAGTCACATGACCACAACTTGCAACATTTTTAAAATTGGTTTTTGACAAAAAAAAAATATTGGGAAACTGAATTTGCTTAATGACCATGTGATTTGCTAACAACCACAGTGATTCATTTTATAAGTACCATACAAATGTCTGTAAAATCAGGTCCAGTCACATTTGACTCGACTTACAACTGAAATTTCAGTCCAAAATGTGGTTTTAAGTCAAGGGCTACCTGCTTTCAAATTAAAGGCCACAGAACTCTTAAACAACTCTGGTAAGTTTACAGTTACAGATCACCAAACTATAAAAACAAATACAAATCATACATGCAGAAGAACATTTTGCACGAAGGCTCAAGAATCACTCTACTTCAAGCCCTTGGAGAATAATAGCCAGGTTTTCAATGACTTTCTGAATATAATTGGGATGGGAGCCACATAGGACTCCCGCTTGGTGGGGGGTTGGACTAGATGACCTATAAGGTACCTTCCAACTCTGATTATGTGTTATCTGACTCTGAAGGATGCTATTCCATAGGTTGACCCTATAACAAAGATCAGAAATGTGTAAAATGTTACTTGGCACTGTGTGCATTCTGACAGAATGTTGCTGCTAAGACCTCTTAATCTTCTGCCATCTATGTGAGAAACAGCAAATGCTGCAAAGTAGCTTTTTCATTCTTTATGAAAGAGATGCCCTCATGATTTTCCCTCTCCTTAATGCTTGGAGATTCTGCTATAGACATAGGAGGTGTGGGCTTTGGGCTTCAAGGCCATATTAACACGACTGAAATTGAAAACACTAAACAGGACCTCTTCTGTTTAGAACTCATACAGGTAGAAGAGGGAAGGAAAGGTTGAATATAATCTTATTGGGCAGCTAATTTGTCCAGAAGCTACAGCCGTAAGTGAGATTTCACAGGTCCATCAGATGTACACTCAAAGCTGAATTGATCTTAGAATTTGCTTCCACGCTGCCAGGATGAGCCAGCAGGAAAGTCTGAAATTTCTGCAGTTACTTTTATAAAGAGCAAATTTCAATCCAAAATAAATATGAAACAAGAATGAGCATGGTAGCCTTAAAAAATAAAATCCAAATTCTAAGAATTATGAAAAACTAAAGCAAGTTCACAGTTCCTATTAAAAATTCAATTTTATAAAGCTGCAAGCTTCTATCACTGCAACCCCAACAAAATCAGTAGTTTTTAATTCATGGGGCATCACATTCATTGATGGGTTTGAAACTTTAAGAATCCTTACCCTACAGGAATATGTAGATAAAGCAGTTTAGATTTTTGTTATAGCAATTATTCCAAATACAAAGTGTTTCTAAGACCAAGAAACAATGACATCCCTACTTGCAGGCACTTTTCAGACCACAGAACAAGTGACAGGATCTTGTTTGCTTAAAGTAAAATACATATAATACAGTAATTCTAGGAAGTAATAAAGTCAAGGTAATTGCCATCAAAAAAGGACAAGTTTTGTCCAAAATCTTTTATTTACTATAAAGACAAAACCACCAAAATAGGTACAAATTATACTATAAAATTGTTCAAAGGGGTAACAACTTTTAATTAAAATATCTTGATATATTTAAAATAACAAAGAATATAATGAAGCCAAATTTTCTTAACCCAGAGATCTTTAAAATTTACTTGCACAGTAAGGTGCTAAGAAGTTAGCCCTTAAGCCCTGGAACTCTTAGGAATCAGTCACATAGCAAATATAATTTCAATGTGAAAGTGAACTTTGGTAGAAGAAAATCTATAGGATACCTGAGGTAGTAGAAACTGGAATAAACAGCAGTAGACATTATTTACAACTTAGGTACCAAATAACATTAAGAGCACAAAAATAATTACATAATACAATTTTCAGTCCAGCTTTGATCCAAAGAAAATAAGATTACATCACATCTGCATTTAAAACACAATTACCAGCAAGCGGAAGAAAATGCAAACAAACTCGAAGAATGCTTTTAGACACCCAGAGGTGGTCCAAGTTTGATATGTGAAAGACATGGTGATCTACAAGGATAATACTGATTAGCTGAGGTTTGTCAGTTTATATAATTGACATTTAAGTCCAAAGTGGTATTTATCTGACAAGCAATCTTCCAGTACATGAGTTGGCAAGAGTGCATCCTTTAAAGCTTGCACAGAAGAGATTTAAAAACAATATGATCGGAATAAAGACAAATTCTAAACTGTCAAGGACAAGTCAAATACAAACAAAGCTACAAAACTTCACATTTAGATTTTTTAACTCTTCAAAGTCTCCCAATAATAAAAAAAGCAAAGGAATGTAACATTTCAAGAAGAAATACACATCCATTAATGACATTGCTCTTGATTAACTTTAGCATGGTCATTGTGTAAACCTCTATTAACTTTGTTTCCAATTTTTAAAAATTGTACATTGCCTAAATTGTACATTATTATAGCTTATCAAGTTTGTCCTGAGCCTTTGATCATAATTTCTGATCAATATTTCAACTGGCTTCTGAAGAGTTAAAATTGGAACAGTTATTTTAACAAAAGTTGATTAAACACAGTCAAAACTTTACTTCAAAAAAATTGCCAGAAAATAAAAGAAGAGCTGCCATTTTCCTTCAATATTCCATTCATCAGAATTTAAAAATCTGCCATTGAAATAATCAATGACACACTTGTTAAAAAGATGTTCTGCATCCTTGGTGCAAGAATATTTCTTCAAGGCAATTTAATTTCATTAAGTAAGTTTTTCAATGGCTCTTTTCCATTTTAAAAAATAGTTCCCAATAACTTAATTATCAACTATTATGTATTTATTTTTCATATTTCCACCCTGCCATAATCCAAACTGTAAATGATGGGGCTGTGCAAGGATCATGCTTCAAGGCCACAAGGTCCAAATTGTCTCATCTGTCTTGTATTGCTGTGATGTCATGCCCACTGACTCATTCCCAATTTTGGAACCTCTCCATTTGTTTTTAAGAGAAGACACCTCAATAAGCAAGAGTGTCTTGTCCTGTTTTTTGTTTTAATCAAAATAGGACTCTATTTTCAGGAAAGGCTATTATTGTGAGGATAAAGTCACAAGTTTGTAGAAACTACTCTTGAGGGTTTCAGGTTTGGCTCTTTACAAGTAAGTGCCCATGATGTATTTCTCCTTATCTGAATGGGTTCACGCCAAATCAGAGCACAGCCCCAGTAAAAAGATGACAAATGGCATAAGGAAAACAGCAGGAAAAACAGCAAACATAATGCAATGCTAAGAGTAAGGCTGAATTTAAAGCTTCAGCTTTAAATAGAAGTTGGATATCAGAAGGCAGTATGACACAATGCTCCTTTCTACCACAATTTTACCATGAGCTGTGATATTAAAAAGGGCTTCAAAACAGAACATTCACTTGGTCCTTGGCTATGAAGTTCTGTTATTCAAAAAAAAACTTGTGCACTCCCACCCCAATAATACATCTTGTTAAAAACACTGACTCAAGGGCAGCATTTTATTGCAGGTTTCAAACCAATTTTAACCATATTCTTTTACAGTAAGCTGTCCAGCAATATTTAGCTTGAACTTAATTCTAGCTATTTGGGTTTCTTTTAAAAACATTTTTCCCTGAATGTGAAGAAAATATAAAATGAAACTACACAGTGGTAACTTCTAAAGGACAGTTACAGGACTAATAGTAAGTAAATGAACGACCTCTGCCATACTTAGTGACTCTAAAGCAGGCAAAGGTGATTTTAAAACTATCCAAATTTTCTTTTTCCACATAAAGAACAAGCTTCACCATAATGTAGACATGAACTTTCTTTAAAATGGATTGTTGAAATTTGCATGTATTGAAAAAAAATAGTGATGCATTTTAAATGGCTCTTTAGCCACTCAACTGCTAATATCTCTGAAGAAAAAAAGTTTTTTTTTAAAAATCACGTTTTCCACTAAATAATCATGCAGATCTAAAAGAGGAATTGCTTCTCTGTTCATGAACAGACACATCTTTGAGAAAGGCACAGTTTACATATTTCTGCACAATTTGTGAAATGTTACATATTGAACTTATGTCAAGATCTTGATTTGTCAGTCACATACATATAGGTCCTCTACTGTCCTCAAGTCCTCAAAACATATAATTAAGGCCAGCAGAGCAATTAATGCACATTGCTATGCTAGCCTACACAGGAAGACCAGCACTTATTTTCAGTAGCATCAAGTTCAGTGTATCCCCAGGTTTCTACAACTACCACATAGTGCGAAAGACTGGGTGTTTTAACAACTCCCTTGCTGGGGGTCTGTCCTGAGGTTGGAGCTCCAAACATCGAAGTGCCACATCCCTTAAACCTGGAGACAAATGCAGTGGGATTGTTGGAGCTGTAGTTGCACTAGCAATCTACAATTAAACAGAAAATAATTATTACACAAAAAGCCCAAAACAACAGATTATATTCTGCAGAGCATCTTAGTATTTGCACTGCCGACAATGTACACATTAAGTTTAGCACAGTTGATTCTCGTTATTTGTAGATTCCATATTATAAATTTGCCTACTTTCTAAAATTTATTTGTAACAACAAAAGCAAGAGTTTGGGTCTTTCGCAATCATTTATGGATATGCAAAACAGAAAAAAAATTGAGTTGTTTACACACACATTCCCAGGTGAGGTTTCAGTATCAACAACTTCAATATCTGTGGCAACTTGTAGAACAGAACTACCGAAAATCATAAGAATTGACTATATATTGACACTATAAATACATGTGTCTATGGTGGAGGATATCTGCATACATTGCAACTGATTTTTCAGACTGTTCAGTAATTAATCCCTGAGACACAGTAGTCAGGAAGGAAGGAAAACATATTCTGTTTTTCTTTTCTTTTTCTTTTTAACTGCTATTTTTTAAACTATTGGAATTTATTCATACCCCTTTGGAAATAAAATAATAAATTGGAATACCCTGCATATAATGTGGTGATTACATTTTTTTTCTCAAACTGAAAGAATGCTTTCAAAATATAAGAGATTCCTAATCATCCTTTGAAAAGAATATATAATGTTCTTCACGTCCTTTTGTTTATGGGCACAAATATCATTTAGCCTCATCCAGCTATCTGCTGAAAAATCCCTTCCTCTCGAGTTCTAATGACAAATTTACACTGCACTCTTGG
This sequence comes from Laticauda colubrina, assembly GCA_015471245.1. Classification (NCBI taxonomy): domain Eukaryota; kingdom Metazoa; phylum Chordata; class Lepidosauria; order Squamata; family Elapidae; genus Laticauda; species Laticauda colubrina. The sequence continues at coordinate 24,365,102 of BLBF01000010.1, read as the reverse complement.
GCATGTCAGTGGCCTTTGAATGGAAGAAGTTCTTCGTGCATTTCCTCAACTATAGGCTTTACACGTTTTCTCTTATGGATCATTTTACCTTAAATATCAAAGCAAGATGATTGGAATGTTTCTCTGCGTTCCAGGGGGGCTTAGCGCAAGCCATTTCTATAATAGCACAGCCAACACTCCACACATCACAGCTCCTGCCATACTGTTGGCCTCTCAACACCTAAGAGGGGAAAATAAATGAGTAACTTTGATTCATCAATGGAACACCTTTCTTAAAAAAAGTGTAGAATGCTTTATCATGAGATTAGCCTAAAATAGTAGGATACCATCATAAAATGTCACAACAGATTGCTTTATTTCAGTATTCATAAAACACTTTTCCTGAAAATATTACTCTTACAATTAACACTTGCAAACCCCAAATCAGAGCACAAATGTCAATTTTATAGATTTTCTTCAGCTTTTGCTATATGTTAGAAATCCCATGAAAATTAAATACTTGTTCATGTGAGACCAATAGCACCATTAACTTGCTTTGAAGAGAATGTAGAAATGGAGAACTATTTGTGGTTCCTAAAGTGCATTAATCATTTATGTATTTTTAGCAATTCTTTATTTAAGAGCAGCTGTCTAACATAAACTCTGTTTGACAGCAAAGAAAGAAAATGCCAGTGCTATTAGAGCAGACAAGTCAAGGTATTTTGCTATTTATTTCCAGAACAATGTTTCTTAAAACATGAGCAGCATTGCTCACTTGTAACTTGTTCTTAAAGGATAGTCATAAATCAGGCTGGTCCACTAATATTGCAATGGGGAAGATACTTTTCAAACTAATAATGAAAGAACCTTATATCTACATACAAGAGAGAAGGTATCAGATAAATGATTGAAAATATAGATGCAATTTCCTGATTTGGGTCATCATTTCATATTACTATGGTGACAAGTTCATTAACTATTTCATGTTAAGAAAAAACTGAGCAAGGGTATCGGGATATGATTTTGCCCTACAAATTAAGTATATGTCTTTAGATTATGTCCTGATTCTTAGGTCAAGGATGAAAAACGATGGCCCGTTTATGACTTCTGGACTTCAAGTCCCAGGATTCCTGAGCCAGCCATGTTCCCCACCTCTGCCATAGGTGATTTTAATGTTAAATTAATTTTAAATTATTCAAAGTCAATCAAACTCTGAATATTGAGAGGGCAAAAATTATTTCAATCAGTTCTTGTGAGTTTCTTTGAAATAGGTGGCTAGTTGTCCTACAAAGAATTGGATTTTGACTTGATTAAATAGGGCTCTTCTCATATTCATGTACCCTCCCAAATTAGTGTTTCATGGAATTAAAGAAAGGTTAAGTTAAAAGTTGTTAATATCCTTTTCCCAAGATGAAATCTTACCTCTGGTGCCATAAATGCAATAGTCCCCAATAACTGTCCTTGAAATTCTCCAGCACCAGTTCCCTTTGATGCCAATCTAGCTGCAGCTCCAAAATCAGCAATTCTTAGCCTATGACCTGTGCTATCAATTAACAAGTTGGCACCTGTTGGCATTATTAGAAATGCAATTAAGTGATGAAAGAAATGCAAATACACTTGTGGTAGAAAATGTAAAAAAATGAACTATTTTTCTTAATTCAATAAAGTAAATTCAGGGGTTATTGTAAATATATGCTGCAGTCTACACTGTTGAATTATATATATAAAAGTTAGATAATAATAATGGACTACACAATAAATTAGAATCAAAGGACAGAATAACAATCTGGGTACCTGAATAGTTATAGACTAAAGGCTTTTTTTTACTGCTGTTGCATAAGTCTTTTAGAAATGTTCCCAAATTTTATTATGATTTCTAAGTTAAAAGAAATAGTAAGAAAACAACAACTAACTACAATATATATTTTGTTTGTAGAACACAAATAGAATATTAAAACTAAAAAAAACTAAAGTTGGTATCCAATAGCTCTTGAAATATTAAAAAACAAAAGTGACTCTTTCATTTCTAAGCAAGTTCTCTGTGGACAGCAAGTCAGAGCTCTACCTACCTACCTACCTACCTATTTATCTGTCTATCATTATCCAGGTATATACCAACAATATAAAGAATGAAACTAGTGAAGAATGAACCAAAAATAATTATTTCCATTCGATGGCTCATTGATTGGCAATGCGTATATTATGTCCAGCTATTGTAACAGTGATCTTACCTTTGACATCTCTGTGAATGATCTGATTTTCATGAAGGTAAGCCAGACCACGAAGCAACTGTTCTGTGTAGTTGGCAACTACAGACTCTTTAAAGGCTCCATATTTACCTAACAAATGAGCAACAGATCCTCCTGAAAAGCAGGAGTATATTTTATTAATTTAGATTGACTATTTGAAAACAACAATTTGAATCAGATGCAAAATTTGATCTACAGGGCAGGAAATGAATTCTAAGGGCTTTCAATGAATTTTCTTTGGCTTCCTTATATTTATATGTGATTGTTTTATTACATACTTTATATTGTATTAATAATTTACTTATTAAGAATGGGTCAACAAAATTTAGTGTTATATAATCTTCACAAAACACCTTTCCTTGAAATACAGGTGCAGAATCTTCAAGAACTCTCAATACAACTGTTATGAAAGTTTTACCAGACCTTGTTTGAGTGTTTCTGTCATAGACAAATTTTCCCAGTACCGCTAATAATGAAAAGTATCTATATATGTATATGCACACAGAGATAATGTGACAAAACCTTTGAAATTTCTATATCAAAATATCCTGAAAACATGCTTGCTCTAAGAATAGTGCTCAGTGTTTGTGGGAAAGTCTTGGCATAGCCCTAAGCTGCACTATTTTGTCCACTGTTCAGCCTTAAGGTTTTAAAGATGGCTATTTCTTTTGCAAATTTTCTTCTTCGTTGATAAATAGATGTATTTTGTATGTTTACTGTTCCACATTGCAACACTCTATACTCATCACACTGCTGGTCACATACATTATTTAATGATGAATCAACATATATGTTTACAGTAACTTATTTACTTTACTTTCCTTTGCTTGCCAGTCCCTACACCCTGAAAGTCATTCTACTGAGGCTGAGAAATGCTGAATTAAGAGCATTATAACTAAAAGCCTGAGGGGGAGGCAAACAATTGCAGAAAGTAATCATCTAATAGTTTTACCCAGCCTAAAAGAAATAAGAACAAAAATAATTTTTCATTTAAATTATATTTAATAACATAGAACATAAGCAAGAAGGCAAAATAGATTCCTGTTGCAAAATATTAATTTAAGGAATTCTCATCAAGATTTAAGTGCCAAACAGTCCAATTCTGTCCATTTTGTAAGACTGAACAGTCAGCTTGCTCCTGGCCTCTTCAATCAAGAATGTCACAGGAAGTGGGCCTTCTCTCTTGCAGCATCTCCCTTCCTAAACAGCAATACCTTAGAATGATTGTCCACTTTATAGACCTTCAAATGAGCATTACTCAATTGGATTGACATGGGTGGCTACAAAAGTTGAATAGAAATAGGCTCTTCGCCCAGGTCTTGACTAAGTGTAATAGGGGAGTTGTGTGTCTGTTTTTATCTCCATGTATAAATTTTGATGCAAGGGGTTAATTTTGCTTGTTTGTTTTATTGGACATATTTTTATTGGTCAATGAACAAAATAAAGTTTTGGTTTATCACTACTTTGGGGGTTTTATTTTTTATTTTTACTTGTATGTTCAATTGCCCAGAATCATTGAAATTGAGAGACCAAGAAATGTGAAATATAAATAAAAAATGATGAAGAGGGACTCAAGCAACTATTTCCTCCAAGCAACTATTGTCCAAAACAATGCTGCCCTCCTACATATGGGACAAGATGACTTTTTGAGAAATCCCAATCCAAAATTATTTAAAACTTTAAGATAACAATCACAGGCTTATGTACCACTTCAGTGCTTTACAGCCCTCTCTAAGTGGTTTGTAGAGTCAACCTATTGCTCTGAACAATCTGAGTCTTCATTTTTCCTGAACTCGGAAGAATGGCAGGCTGAGTCAACCTTGAACCTGATGATATTCGAGATGCCAAATTGCAGTCAGCTGGCAGTCAGCAGAAGTAGCCTGCAGTACGACATTCTAACCACTGAGCCACCGTGGCTCTTAAGATTTAGATATTATGGTATTAATATATTAAGAGCCACCGTGGCTCTTAAGATATTAAATCCACAGCAAGCAGAAAGTATGTGGAAGAGGCTCAGACACACACACACACACACACACACACACACGTTTATAAGAACAGGAGATACAGCACAATTAGATTTGCAGGATTCTGTTATTGTAGCTAAGCCCAATAAAAGTAGTTTTATCCTTCCTGTGAAGTTGATTTTTGGACTAGTCTACCTGGTGTAACTGACACAGACCCAGAATTCAGTGAGAAAACCCTAAACTTAATTCTAGTGCCACAGAGTGGGAGACACTTATTAAGAGATACATTTTGGCATACATACCTGCCATCCATTCTATAAATAGGTTGTAGTTGCTTTTCTCACATGTAGCACCCAACATTCGAATGATATTGGGGTGATTCAAATGGCTCATCATTCTTATCTCTTCTCTTAGGGCTTCCACCACTTCTTCCTGCTCAGATGATGTATTCCTGACATATGTTACCTGTTTCATAAAACATGACAGCTTTTGATTCAACAATTCCATGAGCAAGAAAAATAGCAACTGTTACTACTGTAAGTAGATAAGATTCCATGCTGAACTATTTGAAAGAAAAGATTCAAAGTATGATATCCTGTATGATATCACTAGGTCAAAGTTCAGAATGTGCACCTGGGGATTACATGAGGTTCCTAGAGGCTTCCAGAATTGTTGCCAGATTGTAATTTTACTGTGAAAGGGAATATGCACATATAAATTGTATATGTGTGTATGAAGAACAATCATTTGAAGGAATTTTTAAAATTATATTTAATTTTATCCTAGTCTCACACATCACTTTTTGAATGTCACTGAAAGAATGAGTGCCTTTGGACTAAAAAAAGTTGTATAGCTATACAGTATATATAAAACAAACCTCAATACCTGCTATTTTTGCTGGTGTTATAATATTTTATTGGGACAATATTCAAACAAATTGTATATACTTCTTTCCCTAGAGGGACTCCAAGTAACTCTTTATATAGCTAAACCACTTCTTGGTGAATGCAATGAAAAAATTGTATATTGTGATACTGAAACAGTGTTTGCATCCAATATGCTATGTATCCCATTATAAAGTCATAAAAATTCAACAAGTGCTTCCAACAGATCAAAAAGATGGCAATATTAATCAATTCTACACCCTACTTATGGTCTTCCCCCAATTTGCAACAAATAATAGAACAATATACTGGTATAGGCTTTGATAATTAGAGAGACATCAAGAACAACGGAGAAATATTTGTGGGATCTGCAAGGGAAGGGAAGGGAAAAATAAATCAAAATAATTCTTGTGGCACTATGATATAACAATACATGTAGCCCTTGACTTATGACCAAAATTGAGTCTGGAATTTTGGTTGTACGTCATTGTGATTGTTGTTAAGCAGATCAACATATGACCTGACTTGATTTTATGACTGTTTTTCTTTTGGAAAATGGCAAAAAAGATCACAAATTATGCTCATATAACAATGAGACACTGCAACCACTCAAAAATGCATGACAGTTGCAATGAAACAATTTGTATGATTGCGGAGGTGGGGGGGTGTAGCAGCAGTCTTAATTTTGAGACTGGGTCGTACCTTTTTTGTTGCGATAGTCATAACTTCAAACAGCCATTAAACAACTGGTCATTAAGCAAGGACTGCCTGAATTTTGGCAGAATGCTTCACATGAGATGGCCGTATTAGTGAAGTAAAAACCAAATCCAACAATTTGTAAAACAGCACAGAAACAAGTTGGCTTTTATTCGGTTCATCTCAAAATCCAAGATTTTCTAGTCTTTCAGCTAATAGTTTCCAGCCTAATTTTTAATATTTAAACACCTGAACAGTACTAAAAAGAACAGATACTATCCATGATCTTAAAAGACCAATGTGAAACGATACAATGCAGTCTTTTTTCATTAGAATGATTATTTTTTTAAAGGAATTTCCTAAATCCACAGAAGGAAAGAAATGATTGTTTAATGATAAAATACTTCTACCGTGTTTCTCCAACAATACACCCCGCCCAACAGGAAGACCCAGCATGTTTTCTAGGCATAAAATGAAATTAAGCCCCTCCCCCCAAATTTAGGCTTAGTTTAAAACATGCAAAATTGGGGGGGGGGAAGGCGGGGGGGGGAACTTGCCATTAGGAGTCCCTGCGGGCAGCTACGCCTCACCATCAGCCGCTCCTAACACCATGGTGGAGCACGGAGGGCTCCCTTACCCCTCCCTTACCCGGGTCAGCAGGCGGACAGCGTTGGCGTGGATGTCCGGCAGCATTTCAGCTGCTTCTCAGGCCTCTGTAGCTTCCATGGTTCCCACTGGTGCTGGCGCCTCTCTTGCCAGCGCCATCTCCAACAACAGCATCTGAGTCGCTCCCACTTTTCCCCCATAACAACAGGAAAAAAAAGATTTTGAGGTAGCTGGGAGAGCTGCGCACTGCATTTTGGTTTAATCCCAAGCGGCTGGGTGGGTGTGAGAAGAGCCAAGCAAGCGTCTCTGCTGCTGCTACCCTTGGTTCTCCAGCTTCAGGTTCTGCAAAAGTTTGCAAAAGTCACGGTGCACTGCCCGTTCCTGCATTCCAAGCGCCCAGGCTGAGCTGCAGCTGTCCCTCTCTCGCCAGTGCCGTCTCCAATAACAGCGGCAGCAGCGGCGGGAACTGTGGAAGCATTTTAGCTGCTTCTCGGGTGGGGGAGCCACCTCCATAACTTCCACGGTTCCCACCACTGCTGCCGCTGTTATTGGAGACAGTGCTGGCGAGAGAGGGACAGCTGCAGCTCGGCCTGGGTGCTTGGAATGCAGGAACGGGCTGTGCACTGGGACGTTTGCAAACTTGCAGAGACTGAGGCCGGAGCACCAAGGGTAGCAACAGCAGAGACGCTTGCTTGGCTCTTCTCATGCCCACCCAGCCACTCAGGATTAAATCAAAACGCGTGCGGCGCTCCCAGGTACCTCAAAATCTTTTTTTTCCTGTTGTTATGGGGATGGGGGAAAAGAGGGAGCGACTCAGACGCTGTTGTTGGAGACGGTGCTGGTGTGCGGGGGGGGGGGGAGAAATTAATTCACCTCCGAAAAGATGTCTATTTTGGGAGGCTAAAAAAAATAAGGCCCAGCCTTATTTTGTGAGAAACACAGTATATATGTTGTGCCTGTTCTGCACATCTTAACGTTATTTTCCAAATATTCATTTAGCAAATGCTTTCAAAATATTCATGAGCATCCTTTTACCTGTTTCACTGCCATTAACGTCCCAGTGCCAACATCCTGAGCTTGATAGCAAGAAGAAAAAGCTCCAAGGCCTATCTGTTGACCTTTAAGCCATTCACTGTCTTCCCGATAATGGTGCTTTGCTTTGGTATGCCCAGGCAGAGTTTCTGGTGTCTGCAAATTAAATAAAAGATATGATAATGTTATCGTTTGAAATTTAGGTGGAAAAAGGATTAATGTTTTCTTAAAACAAACATATGAAGCTTCTATTTAGAACACACAAACCGCATAAGAATTTCTTTAAGCTCACAGGTTGTCCAATTGAGACCTGCCCCACCCAACAATTTAAAGAAAAAAATAACCAATTTTTAGGATCTGTTTACAGACTTTCTACATACTGATATATACTTAATTAGATTATAACCTGCCTGCCCCATTCCTAAATGATTATGGCAGGCATTCAAAGATAAATGATAAACAATACAAAACTTCAAGTAAATTCATTATCATAGACACTACCATTCACTGGAACAAAACCACACTGAAATAAAACAGCTCTAAATAGTTTCTTTACAGAATAGCTATTGAATGTATATCTGGAGGAAGTGTTCCATCCAGAGTGGGAGCTGCGATGAAGAAGGGCTTCTAATTCACTGCTACTCCCATCTGGGGGGTATTTTCAGAAAATATTGGTCAGCAGTCCCAACCTTTCCAGCTTGGAGTGGAGGGGGGCACAACATGTAAGTGGCAGGCGCACACATGCACTCACATGAATAAAAGTGTGAGTGGAGGGTGCTTTTGCATATGAGCGCAAGTGCCCTTTGCTCATACAAATGGAGCTCTGTGTGTGATCACAAGTGCCTGCCAGGTGCACAAGTGGAGCTTCACATAGGCACGATTGTCCATTCATCCCATTGCCTGGTTTCAAACAGGCCACAACCTGGTAGTAGGCTGTGGCCCTGGGGTTTCGGGCCCCTAGGTGACTCAAGTTTGGGGCACCTTGGTCTAAGTTGAACAGACATCACAAGTTCTGGTGAAGTGTTGCCTGAGGAGCCTCTGTGGCGCAGTGGTTAGAGTGCAGAACTGCAAGCTACTTCTGCAGCCAACTGCCTACAGTTTGGCAGTTCAAATCCCACCAGGCTCAAGGTTGACTCAGCCTTCTGAGGTGGGTAAAATGAGGACCCATATTGTTGGGGGCAATATGCTGATTGTGTAAACTGCTTAGAGAGGGCTGTAAAGCACTATAAAGCGGTATATAAATCTAAGTGCTATTGCTATTCATATTCTGGTTCTCTGGTACAAAGCTATAATGGTGGTAATCATACAGTGGTTTAGAAACTGATGTGATTGGTGATTGGTTGGATGCATGTATGTGTATATAATTAACATTACAAACAAACAAACTCCGGCAGCTTCGGGGTGGGATTCTACTGGTTCAGGCAAACCAGATATTAAATTTGCATCTGGTTCGCCGAACCAGTATTTGAACCAACCGGCTGGCCTGACCACCCTGCCCCTCCCCTCCCAGGAGTCTCCACGCAACCCATTTTTGATGCAGGTAAGTGCGGGGTCTGCACAGAGGCTCTGGAAGGGGGAGATATGGGCCATCTGGAAGTACTGGAAGTGAGCCTGTTTCTGGCTTGCGGAGCTTGGGGGAGGCTGTTTCAGCCCTCCCAGAGGCCCAAGATAAGCCTCTGGACCCCTGGGAAGGTGAAAAATGGTCATCCCAGGAGTTCCGATAGGCTACGCCCACCCAGCAACAGGGCACTGAACTGGTTGCTGGCATTTCTGAATCCCACCCGTGGGCAGCCTCTAATGTCCTGTTCCCCCAGAGGCTAAAATATGATCCTTCCTGATATATATAGTCATATTTCAGATAAAATAGAGCACAGTAAGTATCTAAGATAAATGAGATAATCATCCTACATTTAGAATTCACACCATGCATGTATCTCACAAACTAGGACACATTCAGTCATAAACATCTGCATTCTATTAACTGGGGTAGAGTGCCTGGAAATGTCTAGAGATCATAGCAGCCAAAAAATCAAATACTGCTTCACTGTAACATGAACAAAATAGGCATAAGCTTCTCATTCTTATTCCTCAAAATAAATCCCAGATTTAGTGATTGAACCTATTTAAGTAACCAAATTAACGAAGAATACATAAAGTTTTGGTTGTTAAATAGTAGAGGCATGCAACACATTCTGTGCACAGAATACATGTTTGATTTTGGCTTGGTGTGAACCCAAACCAAAATGCACATATAGAGCATTTTGGTCTATGTACTGATTGAAATAGGGATACAGATAAGAGCTGCAGCTGAGAGAAGATGCTGGGAAGATCAAGGAGTGGGATTTGCTGCACAAGGATTGAGAAGAGAAGGCAGGGAAGAGAAGGAAAGATGTTGGAGGCATGTTGACCAGAACTGAAGCCATGCAGTAGAGGGGACAATATACAATTGCCTTGTCCTACTTGCTGTAAAAACACACCAAAATCCCTCCAGATTTTGTTTTCTTTTGAGGAGCAATCAGAGTTGCTGGGAATTGAGTGCCATATAAATTATATATATTATGGTTGGTCCAACAGTCAGCCAAATAATTCATCTGCATTTGATATTTTTGTCCACCTTATCATGAAGGATCAATTTTAAATGTAATCCAATTTAACAAAAGAATAGTATTTGGACCTATTGTTGGTTCAGCACATTAATTTATTTGGAATATTTACTGTGAATAATTTATGAATAATTTTATTGCTATGGATGCTTTGATTGCTTAGAATTGTTGCACATCATCGGGAGTGACTGTTGCACTTGATTGGGTCAATTTATCTTCAAAATGCCACCAGAAATGCATTGTGTAATACTGTAGTAACTGTAATAAATAGCAAAACCCCAAATACTCACATCCTGTTGAATAATTATGATATCTTCACCATTTTCAACTTGGAGCTGAGGAACTATTGGGAGAGCATCCTGAGATGCTGACATGGCCATTGCAATAGCTAAAGCTTCCTCTTCTTCAGCTTCCATCTTTTCCTTGCATTTCTGATTATGATTCACATCGTCCTTATATGTGTTATCATTTTCTGCACGCTCAGGAGACAAGACAGCCACTTCTGACTTGAATGTGACAGTTCCGTCATTGGCTGGAGCTTCAAGTAAGTCTTCCATACTAGAACTGAGTTCTGCATTTATATCCAGTTGGCTATGTTTTTCTTCCACTGGCGTGAAAACAGTCTCTTCACTTGGTATCGCTGAACTAATACTTTTATCACACTGTGATATGTCATTTAAATTGAGCGACATGCTTTTTTGGGAGGTTTCTCCCTGTTTATTCATATCACATGGTTTAGGTCGAGATGGCTTTGGCCTATGTATATGACTGAATGGCAGAGGTCTGGCCTGGGTAAAAACAGGAGAAAGCTTTTCCAATTCTTTTTGTTCAGCACAGTTTCTTTGAATCGGGAGAGAGAGCTTCCGCTGCATTTGAGGAGAAGTCGAAGGTATTTTACAGGGAACAAATCCCTGAGATCTGAGTTTAGGAATATCAGTTCCTGCAGGGGCAGATGGGGTAGAGGGGGAAGGCAAAATGGGGAATATGGTTTGAGAATGACAAGGTGAGAGAGAAGAGTTCAAGCATTGACCAGGGGATCTGCTTTTTGTTTGAATGGCTGGCTTTGGTTGTTCTGTTGTTCCTGCCGTGACAGGAAGTCCCAATGAAATACCAGCCATCATGTCAGAAAACTCTTCCGGCATAGCAGTTCGCTTTTTGTTATCTAGTCCTTTCCCACTTTTACCTGTTAACTGAATTGTGTTACTTGGAGTACAATTCTCCGTCGTCTCTGGAGAGTTATCAGGAACTGGAGGCTGTGCAAATTCATGCCTGCATTCTCCAGAATGGATTTGCTCCATGCCTAACTGGATGGCTTCTGCAATTTCCATTTCATCTGCTATAGCCATCAATCGCCGACGCATTCTTGTATGATGTATTGAGCTTGTCATGCTCAACATTTCTAACAGCTTTACAAATACTTGGGGTACTCTTGCAACCATTCTGGCAGCACTTAAAAATATTCTCCGGGACAATTTGCCCACCATCGAATGGGAGTTGTCAATTGACTGCAGCGCAAAGCTCAATAGAGATAACAGCTTTTCATACCTAAAAATGAACACAAGGCTGTTAATTCCACTTATTTTTCTGAAATACCTTTTTTAAAAACATGAGCATTTCAAGAGAAAAAAGACAGATTTTAAAATAAGGCTTTCAAAACCAACTAGCATTTTGATACTAAAGACCAACTTTTTAAAAAGCAAGTTTTTCTAAATTATTACCTGTCAATGATAGCATCAGCTTGTAAAATATCTCCACTAACAATGTGAGGATAAAATTCACCAGGAAATTCTAACAGCAATCGATCTATAAGACAAAGACGTCCAAGTAACGCTTGCCAGTTGTTTGGTTCAGATTGTGTCCCAAGAATGCAATTTAAGACAAAATCAATACCCCCAGTGCCAATGGACCCTGCAATAAAAGATTAAATAATTAATGGAATTATATCATTTGAACTGGCGGTTGGCATCTCTTATAAGCCAGTTTCCTACACATAAAGGTGCTTTACCCAGTTTTAATTCCGGTTGTTGTAACTAATTCTGAGTTTCTGAATTCATTGTTTTTTTTAAAAAAGTTTAACAAGCAGAATTCTCCTTCTCAAAATAAAATATATCAGATGTATTTGAATGTATCCATATTGCCATTCCTTCTGATGGAAACTTGCATATAGAGTTACTCATTGCATAACTATTTCAAAGTTACAAATGTCATTGTAAGGATTAATGCTATGATTCATCACATATTAAAGAGAGGAAAACATTAAAAAGCTATTCATTCAGTAAAGAATTCAATAAATCCAGATATAATCACTCCAAATTTTAGTATTACCATTGTTTAAAATTCCCACAAAGTTACATAGACATACATATAAAGTTCCTCAATTATCACCACTGAATTACATTACTTGTTTTATACTTATTTTTCTTTTATTTTCTTATTCTTATTCCAAATTCTTCTGCCCCTTTACTAATTCTATTATTCTTTGAGCAGTATTCATTCCAACAAGATTTTATTTTCTCCATCAGTTATTTTTTATTTACTGTATTCAAAACCAGTACATTACTTATTTATTTGCTACATTTTTATCCCACTTTTTTCTATGTTTCTCTCTTCTCCTGTTTTCTTATATAGCAACAATCTGGTGAAGGAAGTGGGGTCAGAGTGAGTGACTTCATGGCTATTGGCTATGGATACCTCTCCTTCTGTAGCTTTTCTGCACAATATTTGTAGCCTGTTATATCTTCCATTGCAAACTAGTTTGTTATGTTTGCAATTACCAACATGCTATTTCCTAAGTTCCATGTTATGCATAGGTACAAAATGCTTCTTGTATATTTTTTCTTTTTTCTTCTCTTTAGGAGAAACTCTATTCTTTTTTACTTTTTTCATCTTTATTTTTATCTATTCCTGCTATGAATTCTCTTTAGTGACAGCAATCTACTTAAGCTTTATTTCATTTCTTAATATACCTTGCAAATATCTGAACCACTCAAATACTATTACATTGAGATTTTTACAAACAGCATTTTGAAGAATTAAAATAGCTAACTCTTTATTTTTTACTTGATATAAAAATTATGTTCAGCCCTTCTTACTGCCAGATTTTCTAATTCCAATTAAAGTTTTAAATATTTATAACATTCATTCCATTTTACTGTTAATCTCAAAAACCTAAGTGAAATTTGATTAAGGTGGAAAGAAATAACAGAGCTGTAGAAATAGTAATCCACCAAAATAAAATGCCGAATTGATTTTATGTGTTGAAATAAATTGCAGTTTCAAATAGATTTGGTAGATTTATATGTATACACATATTTTAAACAAAAAATTCAAAAGAAATCTGAAATTGCTGCAGGCTACATACATCTCGAGGAAGTAGTTCCCATATAGTATTCCTTAAATCTATTTGGTGTCCACATGGATAAATTCATGAAGTTTTATTGGCAACATTTTCTGAAGCAGTTTGTTATAGCCTTCTTTGTAGGGCTGAAAGAAATTGACTAACCAAAGATAACTAGTTGGTTTCATACCTAAGGTGGGACTAGAACTCTCAGAGTCACAGTCTTCTAGTCCAGTGCTATTAACTGCTGTACTATACTGGTAATATTGCTTAATTAAGAAAAAAATGAAGTTTACCAGATTTAAGTATTTCTCGACCAATTGCCAACTCTCCCGCTTGACCTTTACACATCTCCATCAATGTTGAAACTGAAAGTTGACTTGTGCGGCTGTAAAAAGAAGAAGGCTCTATTTTTTAAGATAAAAGGATGAATAATTAGAGCTGACTGAACACATTTTAGTAATTGTCACTGTCCTCTTAACAAAGTAATTCATTTTGTTAAGATCCATTAGACTGCTGAACAATCACACCATGCCAGGATTACAGACATTAAACAAAGCAGTCACATGACATCTCACTTAATGACTCTTTTGCTCATGGTGACCCGTCCTAGTTGCAGTCATACATTGAGGACTACATGAGGACTACGTTGAACTTTTCAATCTTGGTTTATTAGTATTTATTAGTAGTAATGCCTACAGAAAAAAATAATGCAATATATCAGTACCTTATTACGTAAGATAGCTAACAGATTACTTCTTTCAAGTTTATTATTTTTTTGTAACAGTTTTCACTTTTTCAGCACAAATATGCATGCAAACCTACCTACCTAAATTGCCCTTGAATTTGGCCCAATACTATAAAACTAATATAGACAATTTTAAATACAGCAATCTCAAATATTTAAATAGATTAAAGCCTATACCTGTTGGGATCTGCACATTTCACCAATATGGTTTCCACGACTGGTTTTAAAAGCTGTTGCAGTTTGCTCCTCTCTGTTAGGCTATGGCAGGGAGTATATACCAGCATGGCTCTTAATGTTTTCTTCAAAAAAAATGGAATATAAATTTTAAAAACCCACCATTTCTTTAAACCCTGCATACATTTCTGCAACCGAAATACAAACACAAATACACCAACTTGTACAAATAACATTTTACACACAAATTGTTTCTGCCTACAAATCTGTCAATTGTAAAATACACCTCTCTGTCATTTAAAATTTGCTCCTTTTTCTGAGATTCCAAATAAATATTGACATTATCTGCTACACCAAAGGGTATAGCTAAGGCAAAGTTACAAGACTCCACCAGAAAAGGAAAAAACTAATTATCAGATTTCAGACTTTTTAGAGAAATCTGCTTCCAAATGGATAAACTAAGGACACATTCAAGAAGTAAAGAATATTTAAAGTAAAAAGCAAGTAGTGACATTTATCTTTCATATATACATGCAGCTTAACATTGAAAATCAACTTATTTAAGGAACTGGTTTCAATAATACTACACAGCGAGTACTTCAAATATTGTACTAAGAATTTGGAAATAGAAAACTTGATGCTGCTGTGAGTCTTTGATGATTATAGTAGCAATTCTTATTGTTTAGTGTTTCATAGAAAAAGCAAAACAATAAGCATGTAAAAATATCACAGGACTTCTCAAGTCACTCTACAAATTTAAAAGTTGGTATGGAAATTATTAAAAATATTGCATGACTTTGAGCAGATGTCTGAATCTGGCCATAAAATAATTATATAAAAATATAAAATAATATAAAATCTAAAAATAATTAGAAAAAAATAAGAAATATTCTGAGGATCAGACCAGTTCTCTTTCTATTCCAGGAGGACAGGGAGAAATTTTTCTAAACAAAATTTTAAATTTTTTCAGCCTCTTGAGAAATTGGCAAAGTAACAAATAATAATGTTTATTTTCTAAATAAACTTAAAAAAAACTTTAACCAGACATCAAGCATAGCTGATGGCATAAGAGCAATATTGACCATTTCCTTCTGCCCCTAAAAAAGGAAATATTGTAGGCTTAAAATGATTTTCACATTAAAATTGTTTATAATTATGGAAAATTTAGCATTATAACGTCAAAACTTTCATGCATGCACCCTGATTTCTAGATCTAACTTGCTGTAAAATTATTTAAGCTAGAAAAAAAATAATGAACAGAATACAGAATCTGATGAAACAAACTCTGGAATTCTGTTGCACTATCTATGGGCCTATTTCTCACCTGCACGAGAAGGCAGAGCTTAAGCTATCTTATTATCTGCGAAAAATGGGGTGCGATGTCTCAGCGGTTAAGACACTGAAACTCATGCTACAAACTCAAGAGATTTGACGTTAAAGTTTGAGAACCGAGCGCTGTGTGACAGGATAAGCTTCCATTACTTGTCCCAGCCTACCTAAGCAGTTCGAAAGCATGCAAGTACAAGTAGATGAATAGGTACCACTTTGATGGGAAGGTAACAGCATTCCGTGCATATGGCAAATAGTCATGCTGGCCACATGACCACTGAAATATCTTCGGACAACGCTGGCTCCCTCAGCTAAGAAACAGAGATGAGCACACATACCCTCTGGGCCTCGGGCACTACTGGAAAGGGGAAACCTTTACTTTTACTTTTATTATCTGAGAGAGCTTACCCTGAGCCTCAAGTTAAATATTCTGGAAGAACTTAATTTGTCTGGAAACATATACATTTCAGAGCTGAGAATAGAAAAAGGAATATTTCTAGAATTACCATGAATTATTTTCAACAATTTGTTTGGAGGGTCTCTGTTTCAAGTAAAGAATCCGTACCTCAAATATGCTGCCCTATTTTTAAATTTTGAGTATGATTTAGAATGGAAAGTTAGAAAAGAATAGATTACTCACTAAAGCAGCAACATACACTTTGTAGACAGGGTCAGCACAAACCATAGAAAGTACACTGCAGCAGGATTCTACAACAACATCTCCTGAGATATTTGTCTGGGATGACCCATTAGCTGCCCCTAGAGTTCCAGGACTTGCGGTGTTTCCACTGCTGCTTCCAGAATTTCCAGTGCTTTCACCATTAGCCAATAATAGAGCACCACTAACATCATGGGAGAGACGTCGAAGGGCCATCTCACGTATGTTCCAGTTTCGAGAAAACAGGCAACCTACTAATTCCATTCCAAATACCTAAAAAAAAAAATCAATATTACAAGGAGATCCTGATTGCAATTACATATTTACAGGTACATACACATGTACACTTGAAATAAGCTATTTGAATTCTTCTGGCATGGACTACAAAGGTATGTACTGTATGTTTTTAAGAATTCTTATTTTCAATGTATAATGTGAAGCAATGCAGATTAACAAGATCGGATTAATATTGCACCAAACATTATTTGATAAAAAGAAGTAGTAATGACAGGCTGAAATTAAATGTACAAATAAATTTAATTCATTAAAAACACTCTGAAGTAGACTAAATAGATGAAAGTTAGAATGCAAAGATTTTCATTTTCATTCTCCAAGGGTGGGCACAATTAATATGCCTATTGCAGTTGTCTAACATTCAAAACTATGTTTGGACTCTTGACTGCCAGAATTGGACAAAGAATTCATTGGTATCAAGCAATTTGTAGTATTTTATAGTGAAAAGTCTGGTCATAATAGCACATCAACTAAATTGGAATAGCTACAGGTCTCCAAAGTCCTTAACCATAGTTCACCATGGTTAGACCTGACTAATAAAATAGAAAAATAAAATGAGAAGGCAAGAACCAAACAAATAAGCAAATCAAAGAAATTTAGGTCAAGAAAATTTAAATTGGCAACTGAAAACAAACAATGTAAGGTTTAACTCTTGGTGATATAAGATAGAAGGCTCTAGCGTAACATCTATTCATATCACATCTAGATGAAGGACATCCAGACATTCAACAGACGGCCTTAGAAGAAATTACTTATGACCGGTTACTTAACAACCATTCACATTTATGACAATCATGGAATGGATGCTTTGTGACCCAGCCATTGTAAAAAGTTGCCCTACCCCGTGGTCATGTGACCGCATGTAGGGGTTTGGCAACTGGTCACCTTTTCACGGTCACAACATTCCATGGTCATATACTGTAATATGTGTCTTTTTTGCCAGTTTCTAGCAAAAATAAAATGTCATTTGAATCAATGTGTTCACTTAATGGCCACTGTGTTACTTAACAAGTTTACAGTGAACATGTTAAGAAAAACCCTTCCAGTCACATGGCTGCCTCAACTGATTACTATAACAATATACACCTGGATTTCCAGTCCCAATTGTAGTTGTAAGTCAAGGACTATTTGTAACTGTCTAAACATCTTCCATGGACATTTGCTATTGATTTTGTAACAATCTGGAAAAGCAAGCACTCTGGGGGAAAACGACTAACATGTAACTCAGGTACTCACAAAACAAAAAGCATATAGTCACCAACATACATATTTAGGCAGACTGAAATAAAGTGTTCAGTTGTAGCTGATAAAAGAAAAATAGCAGGTTTAGAAATTTAGCATACCTGAATCCATGGCTCAGCTAAATCCTTATAGGCAGAAGGAATTTGCTGAACCCCATAATGAGTAAGGTTAAAATTGCTATCTTGATTCCTCCTTGGTGAACCAGTTACAAGTTGCTGAGTTTGTTGCTGGACCACACAAACAATCGAAGGAGAATCAACAGGGCTTGGCAATTCATGACTAAACAAATAATATACAAAAATAAATAAATGATGAATGGATATTTTCAAACTTTTTTAAAAAAATCAAAGATTTAATGTGAGCTGCATTTTAATCAATTTGTCACAATTTAATTTCTCCAAATAATGTGCAAATAAAAACACTGTTATCTTTAAGGTTTAATTCAGCTGAAAAATATGAACGTGTATGTGCTGTTAAAAAGTATTTTCAGGACTTCCAGTTTTGAGCGTCTTCAGCGACAGAACAAAACCTCGTCTCTCCGAGGCCTCTATCCGTGCTCACCGCTGGAGTGCCCCGAGCTGACTGGTTTCGGGGTTATGCCACCTCGTAGAGGTGGTGAAGAGGGGGGAGACTGTCTGCAGGGTTGAGGAGAGCCGCATCTCTCCTCCCCAGCTGGCCATTAATCCCTTTCCCGAAGGCGGTTGCAGCGGTGGTCAGAAATGGCCACCACAAAGAAGGACTCGACCGGAAAAGAATGTGCAGGAGGAAGATAAGAAGAGAAAGTTTTGGTTGACCAGATCAAACAGCAAAAGCAACAAATAAGGTACTCTGGAATTTAAACTTAACAACATTGTTCCCAAAGAAGATATTGAAGCTGCAAAGGAAAGAGAGAAGGGAAGGGATTAGGTTTTTTTTTCTTCCCTTCCTTATACTAATAGCTAAGAGACTTAAGCAAGAAACTGAAAAAACAAAATCCATTTTGACATTAATAGGCATCTAAGCTAGAAATAAAAGTCAAAGGGATAATAAAGATTTCTGGACATTTAAAAGTTTTTAAAAGCTGGAAAGGAGAAAAAAAGAATACAAGGGCAGGATCTGGAAAAATGGAGGAGACTGCCTGGAATTAAGGAATGGAACTGTAATTAAAAGGAACTCACAGTGAAATTTTGATAAGATTCCTCAAAGATACATTTTAATGGAAACTTGGTAATAAAATAATAGAACCCCAGGAAGAGAAAGTGGAAAAAAGAAGCAAGTAGTAACAGCCTTGGATTATTGGATTACTTGGTGATTTTTGGTTTTTGCAACTAGATGACTAAAATTAACTGGGTGATTGTTTAAAAGTTTTTAAAACAGTATCACTCTTAGAAGAACTGAAAATGGAACTTAAAAAATGGAAAGAAGATGCACAAGAAGGGAGAAGTTCTTTTGGCTTCGTATTTCAATTTCTAGAAATGGAGATTTGGAACTATGAGAAGCAACAAGAACAAGAAGACTGGGACAAAGAAGAAGCCATCTTTAATGATCAAATAATTTTAAGTGGGGGGGGGGAAGAATAGGGGGGAAAGAGAGTGAAAGGTTTAAGACAAGAAAAAACAACCAAAAAGAAGGACAATTTGAAAGATAAGTATAATATTAGAAAGCAACAGAAGAGGGGATCACAGATGAGAGAGTTAAAAGTAGAGAGACGAGTGGGCAAAAAGGGGGGGGGGGGAAGAAGAGGGGGAAGAAAGCAAGGAAAATAACTTGCAAAAGACAGAAACAAGAAATGGAGAAACAGGGAAAAGATACAAGAATTGTAACCATAAGCTTGTTTAGAGATAATGGGTGAAAATTTAATTGTAAAAGGGATTCTGCAAAGATACATAAGATAGCACTTTTATAATACAATAGAAATAATTTTAGAAAATATGATGGATAAAATATTTATTGTAATGTAGTGGGATGTTTGTTAATAAATAAATGAATTAAAATGATTGAGAGAATTAAAAGGGAACATTTTTAATTATTAGTAATGATTTATAAAAATATAAGTAAGTAAGAAATATGGGAAAAAAGAATTAATCATGGAAAGTTTATAAGTGTTCCCAAGGAAGTATGATATTCAATTGAAAAGAAATGTTAAAGATGTTAAGATTTTAATACATATTAATGATAGAATTGAACTGGAATGAAATGTGTGTTTTATTTACATATGTATATAATTTTTTCTTTTTAAGAATATAGTGTCTATTTTAAGAATGTACCAAGCAGAATCCGATTGGAAGTTATGTGTTATATTGAATGCTATTATCTTAAAGCTATACATTGAAGCTTGAATAAGAGTTTGAATGGATAAAATTAAAGGATATAAAGGCATCATACTCTTGGTAACTACAGGGAAAAATTTGCTTAATAAGAAAAGATAATATGAAATTGTAACAGGACAGACAAAAGTATAAATATAATGATTTGAATTGTGATGAGATAATCAAAACAAAACTGAGAAAATTAAAAGAGTGGAAAAACGATGTAGAAAATATAAAATAATGGTAATAAGATATGGAATAGAATATAAAAATGAGCATGAAATTGAGTTTGTGTCTGTATGAAGAAGTGATAACATAGGACCATGCTATTTTCAAAAAAGATGTTTTATCTGTATTTTATTTTTTGTGAAAACCCAAAGAAAATTTTCAAAAAAAAAAGTATTTTCAGGTGAAGCAATATTTTATTGTAGCTTGTAAAAACATACCAGCTGATTTTGAATTGTGATCGAAAGGGTTTATACACAGGCATTTATAATAAACCAACCTAAATTGAAAACAGACTGACGAGGCTTTTCAAATGTTTAGATGTTTAACTCTGCTCATAAATGGACAACACAACAAATCCAAAAAAAAGAAATCCTCACCTATAGAAATCCTGTGTTCTCCACTTAGATCTACAAAGAGGGCATATAAGAGGCTCCTTGTTTCTTCTACATTCCTCTGCCCCTAAAATTGCATCCAAGTCCCACAAAGAAAAATAGAAGGATTCTCGAGTTAGTAACATAGGGACATATTTTAGAACATAAGTTATATGGAAATGTACAAACAATTTATACTGTACAACAAACAGACATAGGGAAAGCTAATTATATACTTAATCACATGTCTAAAGAATAATATGCAGCAAAAGTACAAATGTGGGTACAAGCAGTACCAGATGTTTACAAAAAAATTCAACACCAGACTGTATGGTTTGACAGTTCTATTAAGCTTTGTAACTGTCCACTTAAATAATGATCTCTTTCTGTATCTATTATTTCTAAAAGATAAGTAAAACTTTTCATTATATTTTATATATTTTTACTCTCCCTTGTATTTTAAAAGTGTAAAGCATGCTTCCTTACATTTCTGTAAAGATGTTTATTTCATTCAAATGGATTTCTTCTCTAAGACACTAGCTTATATGAAAAGAATTCCATTAACATTCAAGCAATTACAATACCACTTATGACTGCAATTACTTTTGTTTCTCCACTCCTGGGCAAGGACCTCCTTTGCTATTATTCCTTAAATCCATTCTTATGATTCAAGTGCACATAATAATATCAGTGACGTACATATTGACATGCAGTGATGGTGAAGTTTATTTCTGCAGCCTTCTTCACAGACAGTTAAGCTTTCCTCATCCAACATGCCTAGCAAACAAATGGGGCACATCTGTTCCTCTTCATCCTTGATACTATAAAAATATATACATATAGATAAATATTTAAAAGTCACATTCAGCTGATCACATTTATTTATTTTTCTTCTAGGTTCAAAACAGCCACCTCCTACAATATTTCAATACCAAATATTGTATTCAATACAAAATACTGCAAATCGACAAGTATCAATTTTTTAATGCAGTTTTTTTAATTACTCTGCATAACGTAGCTATGGATAGAATGTTTTCATCAACCCACCCATTAGACATTCTCATATTTTTTCACAGTGGGATTGTAGGATCTATGAAGCACACATTTTGGTGCTTGGCAGCAGATTTGCAGTTGCTGCTTTCCATGATCATATGGACACAATTTGTAATGGATTTAGCTGTTTTCCAGCAGAAAACAGGAAAAAATATGCTGTGCAGTGACTTGCTTTATTATTGTGATAAAAAACAGCTGCAAAATCAAATCAGATAAAGGATTGCTCCAAATTATGAGCAAAATTCTGGGCCCAATTGTTGTTGTGTATCAAAGACTACCTGTATTCTCTTCGATTCAATGTATTTTTTAGCATATGTAACTGTTTCAGATATGTCCTTGTGCATTACATTCTTTATACATTTTAGTTCATCACACAGATTTCCCACATTAACTTACTCTAGGAGCCACTGCTCCAGAATGAAAATGAATACTATATATATTTTAGTATAGTATAGTACTACACAAAAGAAATCTTAAAAATACCCAGGTTAAATATCAAGCTCATTTTATTTACTTAAATATTTAAACCACCCAGCAGCCAAAGCTATCTAGGCAGTATACTATAAAGTAAAAAAAAAAAATTAGAAACAAATGCATTTAAAAGAACAAGAACTGTCTATTATATATATATATATATATGGATCTTTGGTTATTCGGGTTTTCTCCCGCGTAGAATTGGAAGTATCTAGGCAACGTTTCGATGGAGTCTCATTCATCATCTTCAGGCTTGTTTCTTCAGCTCTGTGCTTCTCAGAGTAATGTGAGCTTGCAGCTGCTTCTTCCTTTTAACTGCTAGTGGGGGTGTGACTTGATTGGGTGGGGGTTTGGCTGTGTTCTGATTGG
>BLBF01000010.1:24308553-24342121 GCA_015471245.1 Laticauda colubrina | reverse complement strand
CTGTCTGTTTTGTGGCTTTGATTGGCTGGCAACAGTCTGTTCTTGTGTTGGAGGCTTTCAGTGCAGCTTGGCTGCGTGTGAAGGGACGGCTGCTCTTTATTAGCAAGCTGGGTTTCACCTGGGTGCCTGGTGGGGGGGTGAGGTTGGAGCTATCAGAGGGAGTCTGTTTTTGCCCAGGTGTTTGCCTGGCTTGTGGCATGGAGATCTTTCTATTTGAGAGTGCAGGCTTCCAAATGATTGACAGTCTGGTGGAATCATCTCTTCTATTCATGCTGTCAGGTCTTTTTTCAATCTCTATGGCTTCTCTGATGATTCTGTGGCTGGGGTTTTCTATATACCTACAAACTCAATACAGAAGCCTGATGATGGCAGATGAGATTCTGCTGAAATGTTGCTACAACTTTAAAAGCACTACAATGACGTGGGATAATACCTGAAGGAAGCCAAACAGCACACATGTAAGTACCCGTGAAAACTTAAAAAAACACATATATATATGTATGTATGTATGTATATATAATGATTTCTATATTATATTATGATTTCTTTAATATTATGAAACATTAAAATCTCCCAAATTTAAAATTAGAAGCCTAATAAAGGCCAGGAGAGAATGTACTTTAAAACTTGGTTACTACAGATAGAAGTTGTAAAAAAGATATTTTGTAAGTGCATGCAGTAAATTTTTTGCATGCAGTAAATTCCTTGCATTCTGCAAATTTTTTGCCTATTAAATGTTTCTGTTATGCACATATTCTTTCAGGGGTTCACAATCATATAAGAAATATTTTGCTCCAGAATTTCTTTCCAGCTACCAGCATTCATCTTTTTTCAAACTGCCACTGCATCTAATCTATTCACACAAAATTTATTTAATGCAGATATCATTTCCAAGAACTTGTCTTACTGATAGACCACCTTGTATCTGTGGAAAGGTGAGAGTAAAGATTTACCCTATGGCTATTAATTTATAATATATACTGCAGAGGAATTACAGACCCTTCAGAAAAAGATTTTGGGGAACACAGGGAAGATAGTGGAATTTTTTTGCATAGTGTTCAATTGCAAGTTTTACCATAGATTTGGGTTTAAATGGAAAAAATCTTCAGAGCATGCAATGTCTTTCACATAGGATCTATTGACAATCCCTCAGTAGCTGCGTCTTTTCTTAGGATTCAAGAGCTGTACCAATTCCCAAATATGTGGCTCAAGAAATTAGTAACAGATATTATACTTGAAGCATCTTGGGGTGGAATCAGTGGTGGGATTCAACTGGTTTGCATCACATTCAACTGGTTTGCATCACTTCGGTCGAACCGGTTGTTAAATTGCTGGCTAGCTCTTCCCCTCCCTGCCCTGCCCCTTCCAGAAGTCCCCATGTGCCCCGTTTTGGCTCCCAGGTAAGTGCAGGCAGGCCTACTAGGCCCAAAACAGGGCACTGGGTGTGGTGCGCCCTCCCAAAGTCCGTTTTTGCTCCCAGGGGGGTGCAGGAGGCTGAGTGCTGCCTGTCACACACCCTGGCCACACCCACGGCAATGCCCACCCAGCCAGTTATTAGGGAAGAGAACTGGTTGTTAAATTATTTGAATCCCACCACTGGGTAGAACTCTAGCTTGTGTTTTACTGAAACGCTATAAATGTTACAGTAAATAAATGTATTCTGACAGTGAGAAAATAAATTAGACACATAACCAGCATGTAACTATTTCAGTTAAACCACCAAACTGAGAAATCAGTGTTCATTTTTCATATTTAAACACAAGAATTTTAAATGCTAAAAGTTGAAATAAATAAAATTCCTTTCCAGAGATCTTGTAAATTGCTTCTCATTTTTATGTAGAGAAAATTCAGACACAAGTTCTGTTTCCTTAGGAGCTACTATATCTGCCCAGAAGCCAAAAGTTATTTTTAAACATACTACTCATATCAATATCCTACAATTTTATTTTGTAAACTTTCCTTATGAAAATAACGTGAGTCATTTTTATTTATTTTATTTCCTTATTGCCATCCATTCCAGTAGACTCTGGGCAGCTTATGAAATCCAATATGTGGTTAAAACAATCAAAACATGAAGAAAATGATGTAGCCTAGATGAAAAACAATCACAATAATAATAAATATTTAGATTGAAATTTAAAAGAGCCTGGAGTGCCAGGCAAAATTTCATAGTATCTGCTTCGCTACAAAAAGAAAAAAAAAAGTTTCTGGGTCTTCATTTTCTTATTCGACCAAAAAGAGCAACCACAAAAAGGTTAACCTTATTAATTCAACCATCATTCAAAAAATCAGGATTTTAACTCATCAATTTTCGTGCAAGCCACGTCTGGCTCTTGCTACAAACACTATGACCAACTCTCGAAAACTCTATTGCAAATGATCATGTGGCCTTCAGGACATTGCAACCATCATAAGTTCATGCTGGTTGCCAACCACCCAAGTTGGGGATCCAATATAAGTGCAAGGAAAGGTCATAAGTCACTTTGTCAGCACAGTTATAACTTTAAACAGTTGTTAAATGAATGGTCTCAATTCACCTATACTAGTTTATTTTTAAAAGCTGAGATATTCTCAAAGAGTCTATTATATTTTAAGAGCCTCTAATCATGCACCAAACAGCTTCTTGCATATATTAGTTCTTCAACAAAACAACCCTGTGATTACAGCAGCATGCCTCTATTTAGAAATGTCAAAAGATACATACCGAGACACAAGGAAATAAACAGAACAGAAATATTGCTCAAAACATAGTAACAAACAAAAATTAGTCCTTATTTCATACTTAGGTCTCAATCTATTAAGCAACAAAACAAAATAAAAAATGTTGACTTACAATAACTGTCCAAATGGGAGTATTTTCTCTTTTTTAAATATGAAAAATAAAGCAAGTATCTACCTATACTACAAAGTATACTAACAAATTATCGCTGTATTTATTTGTTTCTATTTTTGTACCTTCAAGTTAGTTTTTTATGTTTTGTTTTGTTTTTTGTTTTCCCATATGTGGTTCTATTGTACTTTACTAATTTATTTGATTCTGTTTGTTTTTATTATTTTTATTTTTTGTTTTAAATATGGTTTCACATTGTGTAAGCCGCCTCAAGTCACCATGGGCGAACAGACAGCAATATAAAATTAAATAAATAAATAATAGTGCATTCACAATTTTTAAATAAAAGTATTGAAAATCTGTTAATGATAGCAATAGCAATTAGACTTATATACTGCTTCATAGTGCTTTACAGCCGTCTCTAAGAGTTTTACAGAGTCAGAATATTGCCTCCAATAATCTGGGTCCTCGTTTTACCACACTCAGAAGAATGGAAGGCTGAGTCAACCTTGAGCCGGTCAAGATCAAACTATTGGCAGTCGGTTTAGTTAGTCTGCAATACTGCAATCTAACCACTGGACTGCCATTAAAAATCTGGGACACATTACTCATGTGGAATTGAAATATCCATGATGTTCAGCCCAATTTTATTTGCAAAGTTATGGATACTGTAGTATCTCTATGGGCATGTGATTGAGATATCCTTTGTTCCCTGCCAACTTCCCAACAGCAAAGTTAGTGGGGAAGCCAGCAGGAGGTCACCCCGTTCCCACTTTTTTTTTTTTTTTCCTCTTGGGTGACAGCAATACAGTTCAGGAAAATTCAGTGTTCATTCTGGTCACTTCACACTATACTCTCAAAGAATGACCCAATAAGTCACAGGGTTGTCTATTTATAAAAATGGAGACTATTTTGAATAGTAGTACTGATTTCTTAAGAATAATTACTAACCTATTTTCTGAACTAGATGTAGATGTACTAGAAGATGAAAGTGTATGAGAGTTTGACATGCGTGAGACAAACTTCTGAATGGTGTTACGAGATGGCGCTTTGATCCTTGAACTACGCCTACTGTGGTATTTCTGGAACAAACTCTCAACCTAACATTGGGAGAAAATATTAATAGGCAGTGTTAGAATATGAACTACTAAAAGTTGAGTTCTCTTAAATAAATATATAATTGCAGCCAAACTATAAAATAAAATTATATCAATTTATTTATTTATTACCAAAAATAAGTACACATATATAAAATAACAGCATACTATAAATACCAACTATGGTATGGATGAATTCTGTAAATGGTATCTTTTGTAATTAGACACATATACATACACATTCTCTCTCTTTCATTTATGGGAATGCAAGCACATATGCTAAATGTTGCCAAATTCTACTTTAGATGTGAAAATTAAATAAAGTATGTTCAATGCTCATAATTTTCCATTTGACATAAACTAGTGATGCTACCTCCTAAAGAACAAGAGAAATAATACCATATAATTTAAATAAACTATACTAATAAAATAATACATAAATAATAGGGCCAACTCTTTACCACTGTTTGAAAGCTACACGACATCACCCTGTGCCCTGATCTTTCTCATGGTTAATGGATATATTTCAGCAATAATCAGCCAGGACTAAGGATATCTATGATAATTTTTGCACCTTTAAATATCTATACAGTTCAGAGAAAAAAAACAGTCAGCAGCAAATACAAATGTCTGTGCAATATAGAGAGAAAGTAAGTGCTTGCTGTAAAGAACATGGTCTTTTAGTTAACCCTGGTAAATTCCAATTGTTAAAATGGAGAAATAATAATGGATAATTTATTCAGGGAACTCCACTCATTTATTTGATATTGGAGTTAACACTTGTTATTAACTGATTTTAGAAATGTCGTGATCAAATTTCTGTAATTTTGAAACTGTAGAAATTCTGTACAGTACATTTCAGAAGCCACAACTGTATATCTGTGACAAAAGAAATAGAATGGAAGGAACTACCTCAAAGTTCTTCAAGGTTTTTCGCCACAGCATTGGATCTGAAGATTCAAGTTGAAACACTCGAAGCATAACGAACAGTAGATGAATGCAAAATGTTCCACGCCCACAGCTACATGTCTATAAATAGAAATTTATTTATTGTGATTATTACGGCCATATTATATAGTTTTTGTAACCTTCCCCCCAAATCACTTCTTACAGATTTATGAGGATTATGTTTCTGCTTTCTTCAAAACAAGAAATACTTGATTAATGATGGCTTTATTCTTTCCAAACTACTGCTGTTGCTGACATAATCAACATGGCATTCATATAGTTGTTTATGTTTCACTTGATACTTTGTCAATGCCTATGTTCTGATTTATGCACGTGAGAAATAAAATATTTCTGGAAAGCAAGAAATGTTTCAGCATTTTCACATGTCCTCTTAAACCTAGAGAAGTCATCTTAATTACATCTTCTCAAATGAGTTTATTTAATAGTTATTGATTAAATAGTCAACACTGTTTCAATTCATACCTGAGGACCAATGAACACTCTGTATTTATTATCTGGGCTGTCTCCCCCTATCAAGAAAGAATTAGGTCCTATCTGTTGCAAGAGATACAATCTAGCTCTCATGACTTTGTTGACACGGCGATTTGTTTCCTCAGGACTATATGGTGAGAAGCCATCTGGAGAAGGTGCTCTTCGTGGGGGTGTTATACGTCCACTCTGAAACTTAAAAATTAATTTTATTTTCAGTAATTTTTGTCTCTCCTTTTCATTTTCCCATTTCTTGACCTTTCAAAGAAATTCAGCTATCTCCTTCCAAACTAGTAGAATGCACACAATAATTAGATAATAAGAAGTAATAATTAGGTAATAAGAAGTAACACCTCTTTCACTAAATACTATAACATTTCTACTTCTATGCTTTTCTGTCAGAAATAAAGCAAGTAGTAATATATATTCCTCATACAAACCTATACAATTTAGAGTCCAATGCAGTTTATAATCAAACAGAAATTAAAACAGCAAAAACAGGCAAATACAATAAGGTAAAATGAGTTTACATGACAGAAAACATTATTAAAACACCATTTATGTCCATCAAACCAAAGGATTCCTAATTCAAGATATCAGCTGATATGGAAGGAGATATATGACTTTGGTTTCATAAGCTAAGGCTATCCCATAATTACTTACAGGTACAGGAGACACCCTCTTCCTTCTAACACCAGGTGACTCGGATTTAATAGTTCTGGAGGAGGATGAGAAGGGTCCGCTAGGAGAAGGGCTCCGTCTCCCTTTCTGAGTAGGTGAAGTAGGATTTGTTTGTCCATCAGGAGGCGGTTCTGCTACTGATTTGTTTGCTTCACAGCCATCTCCTTTCATTGGTATTGGTTTTACCACCTTGAAACAATAGGAAAAAAATGTCTGGTTTCCAAAAGAAAGCACATATTCTCATTAAATTATAGATAAATTGATGAGGGGATTTCCACAAACTGTTTTTTAATGTTAATGAGCATCTATTTTTAGTTAGTTAAGTTTAAATTAACCAAATTAACTAATTAATTAACTAATTGAGAATGTCTACTTTATGAAAATCTAGTAATAGTGATGTTATTTACACCGAGTCCAGTTTTTCTTACAGAGTGTGCAGGATCTCAAAATTAGTATGGTTCTTTTAGCCAAGTTTAAAAAATTATTATAATGTATTCCATTCCAAGAAAACAGTCTTGAGTTTTATATTTTGGAAAACATTGCTTCTTTCACTGTATTGTGATCAATTACCACAGGCACGTTAGATAAGCAATATTAAAACTCACAATGTTTTATTGTAAAAATAACAAATATTAGATACAAATAAATAAATAGAAATATAAAACATATCTTCCTTCTAGTTTTTGTAATCACAACTGTTTTCAACAAATGAAGCAGAAAGTTTTAAAAAAGCTACCCATAGAGGGTAGTGTTGTGTCATTTTAAGCAACAGAAATTTAAATTGGATTTGATTTGGTGAGGCACTGCAGATGGATCCTTCTAGTGAAAACAGCAATATGAAAAAAATGGGGAAAAAAAAAACGGGATTTCATTACAATTCCTTATAGTACCAACTGTAAGATAATATAAGATAAGAAAGCAAATTCTGTGCTTTCAGCAATTCTGCTTTTTTAGAGATTTCAGAGTTACTTACCACAGGGCCTCTCCTACTTCTTCTTTCTAGCCATTCATGCTTCCAAGCAGGCATACATGTTGTCTTGAGTTTTTCCCTGATCATTCGCTCCTCTGGGCGATCATCCATTTTCTGCAATCCCCTGAGGGTTTCTTTATTCTCCATGTCACGACTACAGCTGAAATGAAAAGCAAAAGGTATATATGTAGTTGTCAATGAACATACTGAAACGTTTCAGGTTTTAAACCAAATCATAATTTATTCCCTCGAAACCCCTAAACCATTCTAGTTTAGGATAGTACCAGGAGCAATACATCAATACTTCAATATAAATAATTTGCTGCCCTTCTTCTTAGAATGATTAAATTTTTAAAAATGAAAACACTCTTTGCCTTTAAAAATACATTTAAATAAATTCATAAGTTAAGCCACTTTACAACTGGTAATAAACTTTTGAAGAGCCTTTAACATGAGCAGAACTGGAGATAAAGTCATGCCCATCAAGTAAAGATGTAGAATTATTGATATGGTACATATTTTATGTTTTCAAAACAAAGTTTCTAACAGATTTTTTAAAAAAATCAAAATCCTAAATAATGAACAGTGTATTATGGTTGGATGGGGATACATATCTTGTTCATATTTATGATATAACCACCTTTTGGACAAGACAGTTCTAAAAGCTGAACAAGCATTCCCCCAGACCAAGGAAATGATGTTGCTGTTATGAAGAAATTTGTGCCACCAATAAAAGAATAAAACAGATTGAACTGTTTTACCACGGTCATATGATCAAAATTTGGCAACCAGCATGTATTTACGTCGGCTGCAGTGTCCTGAGGTCATGTGATCATCATTTGCAACCTCATCAGGGGTTTCCAATAAGGAAATGGGAGGATGCTAGATTTGCTTAATGACCATGGTAAAAAAAGGTTGTAAAATAGGACACAACTCACTTAACGATTACATTGCTTTGTGACAGAAATCCCAGTTGTGGTTGTTAAACTGAAGACTATTTGTATTATGTTTATGTCTTGTATTTATTTATTTGTTTGTTTGTCAACATGTACAAGATAACAAGTATAAGTATGATCATAAACAGGAAATAAATACAGATAAATGGGGACAGTAAGACTATTTAATAGTACAAGTAATAATTTTCACTTATTATCACATTAAAATTTATAATGTTAAGGACCGGGTTTGGCTGAGAAAGCAAGTTACACACCACTTAAGAGAATATACACCGAACACTCCAAAATCAATCTCTGGCACGCCTTTTTAATCTAGGAATGCAAAACCTCTCCACGTCTTCAAAACCCAATTTCTGGGAAAAGAGAACATCTGCCTTGTTTGGAATATTCTCCCAGTTATAATTTAGGTGACATGCCTCTATTATTGGTTCAGCACCAACTAATAATTTATTTAAGCATTCTGAAATGTGATACTAGCTTGTGTTTCACTTACAGTTTTATTCTTAAGTTGTCATTTTGCCTCTGATCTGTTTTTATTGCAAAGTAGTAGTATTATGCGTTCATAAAGAATATTAACTAGCTAAAACAATTAAATCTGTTTCTCCTTCTGTACCAAAATACATACTCCCCAAATATTTGAACAGACTTTAAATTACATGTACTCTTTCAAGCAAAACCCAACTTACTTCCTGTCATGTGAGAGTAAAACCAACTTGTTCTTGCTTTTTTTAAAAAAACTGTCTGCCTATCTATATAAGCTCTGAAGAATGAACTAAAAAAAACAAGTTTTTAGTCAGGCTTCTATGTAGCAGATTACTACAAGAGGCACTGAAAAAAATGTTTATATACTGCATAAAAGTCTTCCATGATTTGCTACACACACTAACACAACACAAATTAATCTGATAAAATAACAACAGGTCAGTATAATGGCAAGGTAAATTTATTCCAATATATTATTCCATCTCACCAAATACAACTGTACCTATTTATTCACTTTGAAATTCAGCCGAGGCAAGTTGTAGGCATTGCTAGTATGATTCATATAACTACATAGCTGATAATCAATTTGATCAGGAAGGAATTTTATTTCCCCCAAAACGTGAGATTTACAGTTTTGAGGCCCCAATACATAGATCATATAATGCAATAGCTTTAGTTATTCATGCTGATAATCTTCGGATTATAGAAACCTGCTGATTGGAATAACTAATTCACTTATTTGATGATTTTTCAGTGGCTGATTACAACAGATGATTGTATAACTGTTCAGGAAAATATGCAACCTAGTTCCTCAGAGCTATCTTGCTTAGGGCCTAATTTTCCATTTTACCTGACTAGGCATAATTTCACTCAAGAGCTGAAGAAGCTTCTTGTATGAGAAGCAAAATATCTTCAACGAAAAACAAGGAAGTCCAGTTGCCTCTTGAAAAAAGCACCTTTGGGACAACCATGATCTGGATGACTGAGAATCTCCAAAGACATATTCATAAAATTCAATGTATGTCAGATCTATTGCAAAATCTAAATTTAGTGGTAGTCTCACTTAACATCTGATAACCAAAGTTACAACAGACTCAAAAATAGTTATTTATGATCCTTCCTCTAACTTACTCCCTCACGTACCCCATGCAGTAATGTGATCTTATTTCAGGAGCTTGGCAACAAGCCTGCATTTACAATCATTGCAGCATCCCAGTCACATGACAGCAATTTGTGATTTTTTTAAAAAAATCAGTTGATGACAAAAAACACCCATCTGAAAGAATTGATCTGCTTAATGATTGTGTTTTGTTAATGATCATGTGATTCACATGCCAAGCACGTGATTTGCTTCATAAAAATGGTCATAAAATGTAGTCAGGTCACCCACTTAACAACCTCAACAACTTGCAATGAATGTTCTGGGTCCAGAATCAGATTTTAAGAATTCAATGCATCACCTGGAATTATTATCAGTTTTCGCTTTTTAAAGCATGCATTTCATTCATAGGCAGACAATTCAACAAATAACTAAATATTAATATTTAATATTTGTTATTAATAAATAATTAATAAATAATAATTAATATTTGTTAATAAACAAATATTTAATAATATTTGTTAGGCTGAACTGTAAGACTACAAAAAAACCCATTCAGGATTATGAGCCATCTTTACAATGTGGTTATTACAGCAATGTTATGTTAGAGATTTTTCACACATGCCTGGAACTTCAAATTGCACTTCCCACAGGAATAGTTCAGTTAATCTTTGTTAATATCATTGTATTTCGAAATGATGTATTTGAAATGGAGGCATTACAGCTAGCATGACATTCAATGATTAAAAACTGAATTCTACTAAAAAAAAACGTGGGAACTTTTTATGGAAAAAATCTGTGTGGAAATCACTATCACAAATAGTGTATAAAAGATCATATAATTAATACATTTGATAAATAGTAATACTAATTTATTATTTAACACAATCAATTCTGGTTGAAAATCGTGGTAATTCTAAACACATTTAGAAAGTACCACTTTGGGAAGGACTTAAATGAAATATCTCAACGACCTATTTCCAAAAGTGCCTGAGCAAACATTTTTTAAAGAGTAGCATCTTATGCTGAATGCAAGCCAAAGTAGGCTGTTAAAATAGCTTGTACAAAGAATCAAGTGGTAGCAAGGGAGCAGGAAAAAAAAATCTAGCAGGCTTGCCCGATTTGTTTTGCAGACTGGATAGTTTTGTGCATCTTGGACGCTTGGTATTTTGAAATATAGTAAAATGCACAGGAGGATGGCAATCACAAAAGTATTCTGTGCTTTTATTGAATAGTTTATTGAATATTGCAATATTGCAGTCACACAATTTCAGATAAGACTGCTTCAGAATGCTGTAATTCAGCCAAACATAAATGTACATCTTGGTTGTTTTTGATTCCAGTAGAGTCAAATTCAAAAGAGATTCACTGGGTTAGTAGGCAAAATTGGTCCACGTCCCCCAATCTTCTTGCTGGTTTCTTTCCATTACCTCCCAATAGCTATGTGTTACTGTGATTTAAGCTTCCCTTGAATTTCAGTGCAGCATAACCATCTGCACCTGCCCTAATCTTCCTTCATTGTCCTTTCCCTTGTGTCCCCTTAAATGTCAATCCATCACCCCCATTATCTCCAACTAGATTGCTCATCTCTTCTCTAACCTTCCCACACCGACCTTTCTTTCACTTTCTTTTAAGTCATAATTCCTCCTTTTTTTTCTCTTCTCCCCAAATGGGAAAAATACCTGTGTGGACAAAAGTACAGAGATTCTGGGCCCACATATGGATGGACCATGTGTCTAAATTTTTGGAAGGACCATCCAGAATTGCTTGTTCATACAAGGAATAATCCATACACAAAACATTTTGTGCATCTTTTCTTTCCAAAACTGATACAGATTTTTCTGATTTAATTATCTCTGAAGCAAGCAAATATATTTACAATAATTCTTAGATAGCATACTTGGATGCAGTTGAAACCATTTTTATTTTATTTATATTTTTATAATTCAGTTAAATATTGAAGTTCTGCTCAAAAATTAACTTTGAGACAAGGACCCTGCATTTAAATGAACAAAGGCTAGGAAAGATAACAAATTTCATATTCAGTTGAAATATAGCAATGATAACTATGCTGTCACTGTATTTTTCCAATATTGTCTATCTATTATTTCAACAACAATGATCTCAGATGAAAATTTAACAATGCTGTCAAAAAACCCATAGGCCACATCTTTTCTTTATAAAGCAATAATATCAGGAAACCATTGCCCAAATTATGATATGCCAGAGATTGATTTCACCTCTCTTAATTGCATAGCTGAGGAAAAAAGGATTACATGTTGCATCCTACTACAATATCAATCTGCCAGCAGAAGTAATTTCCCTGCTGCAGTTCAGTCTATTCAGAAATATATAGATGTTCCTGGAACATAACTCTGCACATATCACTCACTGGCTGCCTGTAAAGTCTATTTTCATATATTGAATGCAGCTCTGCAATAGATTAAAAAAAAAACCTCAGTCTGCCAATGCCACAAATATCTTATACTTTATTTTTTATTATCAGGAGAAGTTCCTACACTTATACTGCAAGACCCACCGCACAGATTCAGTGCTGAGATTTGCAGGAATAGATTTTGTGATTCCCCTAAACCACGGGTATCAAAATCACGACATTATCTTTTCATTATGTGATGTATTTTCCCCCTTTGCTTTTAAACCGGGAGTAGGCATGGCCAGCATGTGACTCATCTGGCCCGTGGGCCACAAGTTTGACACCCTTGCCCTAAACAGAACAATGGCAATTGAGCATCCTCAGTGTTTTATGACTATGGAGAGAAATCCCAGAAAACTAAATGGGAAAAGTAACAGAGTACAGTTGCTACATAGGAGGGAAGGAGCACTATTTATGTTAAGGAAAAGATGAACTCTCGTTGTTTATATATGCCATTTCCCAGTTCACTGTTAGAAACTATTTTTAAACATCCTCAGAAACAAAAATCAGATGTTCTCATAGAAATAAATGGAGAAGTCTAAAATTTTAAAACAGTCAAGGACAGATGTTACATGTACAATATGCAAATGACAGCAACTATTTTTTTCTATTATTTGTGAAACATTTGAAAAAATAATCTGCTGATATAAGTTACAAAGCAAATGAATTTCATTCAGTATTGCAAACTGGAATAGACAGTGGCTGCAAGATAGACTAATGATAGCCATAAAATATATGCATGTCGAATACTAGTCAAAATCAGCATTATTAACATTGCAGCAGTATTAAAATCTTATGCTAGGTAGGAATCTAAACTAAAGCTGAAAGTGTAACCAGTCTGCAATACTTAATATACAGATACTCCTCATTTAGTGACCACAATAATTTGGTTATTACCGCATATACTCGCATATAAGATGACTCTAAAACTCAAAAAAAATTTTTTATCAAATTAGGGGGTCAGCTTATATGCGCATAAATCTGATTTCACACAAATAAACTGACATGACGCCACTTCTCAGATCATGCAATATCATCGATATTACCGTTCAGTCATACATACAGCCATAAAAATTGAGACTGTACGAAATAAAGTTAATTCTGACAAACTACAACTCAATTTCAATATTAATTTTAACTGTACCTCAAATAAAATGCAACATAATTACGTCTAATTAAGCACATTTCTTTTACTATGGGCGCCTCCATTTTGCTTTTTCTATCACCTGATCAAAACACGCTGTGATTGATTAGTCATTCACGTGACCGCTTTCGTGTTTGCGATCGTCACGTGCAACATCAGATTCTTTACATACCAGGTAATTAACTTAATATTGTTTCCTACACAAATGCTTTGATAATGAATCTTCATCAGCACATTCATATTGATACTCTTTTGTTATTAGCCCAAACAACACACCATGGTATTTGGCGGTCGGCTTATATGCGAGTTTTTGCAAAATTCCTCATTTTGGGGCAGTTTTTTAAGGGTCAGCTTATACGTGAGATCGGCTTCTATGCGATAATATATGGTATATTAAGCAAAGCAGCTGGTAAATGAAACTTTAGTAAGTGATCTTACTTCAGATTTTCTTTGCTTTACGGACATGTGAAGGTTGTAAATGCAAAGATTGCTTGTAAAGTTACTTTTTCTTCACAGTCCTAAATGCATATGATCTCTTAATGAAGTAATTGTTAAACAAGGATAACATCTGTATTGATTTTGTGTTGCATCTTGCAATGAGAGTAGTGCAAATAGCTCAGTTAATACAGCTTCAGATATGAAACTGAAGCTGGTTTCAGTTCCTAAATTGAAGCATCACTTTGTTGGCATTGTGATGTAACAAAAAAATTCCCACTCTTTGCCCCAGGACTCATTTGTATTCAGGATGCTTACTGAAACCACTAACACAATGAAACCACTGCAATGTGCAATTCAAGCTTCATTGAAGTTTCACCTGCAAAATAACATAGTTGGTTCATATCCTTAAATATTTAAATTTGACACAGCAGGATTTTTCCAGGCAACATTTTGAATCCCAGATTATCTGAGATTCTTTCAATCTCATAGAGCACGTTCCTAGCAATATAAATTGTGCCACATGCAGTCTGAATTCTTGTCCTATCAGGATTTTTTGGATAACTAGAGGTGGGTTGAGAAGTTGAATTCAGAAGGTGATTAATGTTCTGGGGAAAATTGTATGCTCTGACTTGAAGGAGATGGAAGTGCAGCCCCATCTGAAAGGATTTATCAATGCTGGACAATTTCTATTGAAACATATCCTTCTAGAAGAGGTTTTGGAGATGATGGTAGGATTACAAAAGAAGCAAATTACTTTGATCCCTTTTGCTAGGCCTGAGATCCTGTGATTTGTGTGAGATGGAAACTGCATTTGTTCTTGTTGATAACTACTACCAGATGGAAGAAATGTGATTTTTCTAATCCTATTAGATCCTGAGTGATATTTTATATCATTGAATATGATATCCTTCTGGACTGTCTACAACAGGGGTGTCAAACTCAATTTCATTAAGGGCTGCATTTCATCGAGAACCTCGGGGGCGGGAGGGCATGGCATGGCCAGCTCGATGTCACTCATGTGAGGTACCTGTGGTGACCAGGGTACCCCCTCCGGCTTTGTTTTTGGCTGGGATGGCCTCCTGCAGTATTCTGCCAGTGAAAACAGAGCCCAGGGGGGTGCATGTGGCTCCCGAGCTCCATTTTCACAAGCAGAGAGGTATTGCAGACTGGTCTTTCACTGTTTTCAGCAGCCCTGCAAGCCAGATCTAAGCACCCCCCCCCCCCAGGCCGGATCTGGCTCACAGGCCTGGAGTTTGGCATCCCCGGCCTACAAAGACTTAGATGTTTGAGACATAATTTTGCAATATATGTAACCAATCCAGGTTGTGCAATTCCAGATAAATGTAAGGGGAGACACTTGGAATTCTACCACTAATTGATTTCCACTTTAACAAAATATCTCAATACTTATTTATGATGCTGTTACTGTATTAACTGGAGAATCAGCCCAATTAGGTTACTAGTTCTACTACAACAAACTAATTAACAGAAAGAAAAGTTCACACACAAATAATATTCCTCTCAAAACTCATAATCATAGAAGTAGATAATAGAAAAACTGAGGAAAGGGAAAATGAGAAATTGCTATAAATGCTAAGTGTTGAAGAAAAAACACTTGAAAAAGGAAGTCATAAAACTTGTCAGAACACTGAAACAGCAAAGATTGTGTAAGTGAAGAAACATTAAAAAATACCATAGACATGATCGGTTGTGTAATTTGCTTAGCATGTGTGGGAACACTGCATATATGTCTGGAAGTATAATATTCTCTTATTTTAAGAGACAAGTAGAAGTAGATGCAAAAATTACAGGGGGATGGATGTGTTTGTTCAGTATCCAGGAACGGTACAGGGCAGAATTCTTGTTATCCAAGAAATGACAATAAGCAACATGAGGGTGGTGCATTTTGATTTTATGCCAAACAGGGGAATGCAGGTCATTTATTTTCTCTTCAGCATATCACTACAAAATGCATACACATGAGAAAGAAATATTATTTTCTACAATTATAAAAAGATAAGATAAACGAAATAAAGTTAGCATAGAATGTTTTGAATAAATATGGAGTTGAAGGCTGGTATTGAATTTGGTAAGAATGTGAAATAATGGAAATAAAACAAGGATGTGAATAAATAAAGTAGTTAAAATATATACAATACTGAACAGTCAAACAAAACAGTTATTTTTATCTATATTTAGTATAACATTATCACACCTGTAATATATTCTTTCTGAAAAAGGACAAAATACAGATTATCCAATTAATGTGTTCATTAACACCATGGAAACTGAGCATGGTAGCAATCTAAGATTATCCAGTGAATTTCATGGTTGAATAGGACCTGAACAGTCTGCCTTATCCAAGAATACTACTCTAAAACTATATGTTCTCTAAACACATTAGAAACTAAATTTATCTATATTGTTTCTTTAAACACAAATATAAGCCATCTCACTTTCTCTCTTCTCTCTTTTACACACACACTTCTCAGAGTCTTTATAGTTGAATAATATATGCCAGCAAAGTTAAACCAATAAACTAAAAATAAATTGATGCATTTTATAGGAATAAACATATTTTCCTGATTAATAAATTGCTTAGAAATTCCACAAGACATAGCATTTATTGCACAGCTGTGTCTTTTGCCCTCTGTTCAAAAAAAAAAAAAAACACTTTGAAGGCTCATAAAGTATGCCACTTTCACCTTGAAAGCCACCTATTAGTTACTATTGATAATTATAGTGGATACATTGACTATCTTTTCTGTTCTTTTCGGAAGTTCACTATTCCAAAAAAGGAAAGATACATTTCAGGAAAGATATTCAGGAAAATACAAACAGAATCACAGAATGCAGTTACGAGGTATTGTTTTGTATATGCTCATCTTGAGAATCTGTTTTCATTACCAGATGTGGAGCTCATGTCTGAATACTTTTCCACGGTTCTCAGTGTTAGTGACTCTTTGGTTTCTCTTACTTTCCAGTTTAAACTTCAAAAAATGTAGATAGAACAGAACAGAAAGTTAATACCAGATAGAAATTACAGGCTTTACTAATTTAAAATAAATTATCAGAAACAGATATCGTTAGGAATATGAGTCACCTAACAGATATTTGGGTTAGAAATATATAAACCAGGATAAACATTTTAATACTGTCTCTTTAAGGGAATGCAAGAGCATGCAATTGGGTGTGGTTTAATAAGATGGAGCCAGAAACCTGGATTGTTTTAGTTTTAGTCTGAGTCTCAGAAGAGAGTGTGAGTGTATCTTTATGTCCTTCTGTTGGAAAGTATTGCCATTGCTCAATTTTTTCTAATTGACTGATATTACTGAATTTAATGTAAGTCTGATACTTAACTGTTTTGACACTGGACTTTGTTACTGGAATATCCCTGGACTGAAAAACTGACTGATTAACCTGTGAATGACTTTTGGACTGCCTATTTTGAACTTTGCTTAAACCTTTCTAGAAGTAAAAACCTTCATTAACTGTACAGTGTATCTGTGTACTGTGTGTGTATTATTCCAACACTATTCTCTATAAGTCTCCCTGTATGCGCTCATTCTCCTAACGGGGAATTACCTCAACAGATATAATAATCCAAAAATTCTTTAAAAATATTAAGCAAGATTGTGTTGCACTTTTAATAAAAAATATTTGCTAAATTTTCTAAAATCAGTATTTCCCCCAAGGAGTGAGAAATATCTAACTTAAAAAAAATTATAATAATTTCGA
The DNA here is from genome assembly GCA_015471245.1 of Laticauda colubrina. Classification (NCBI taxonomy): domain Eukaryota; kingdom Metazoa; phylum Chordata; class Lepidosauria; order Squamata; family Elapidae; genus Laticauda; species Laticauda colubrina. The sequence continues at coordinate 24,324,814 of BLBF01000010.1, read as the reverse complement.
CAAAAACATGGTCACCAATAATAAGAGTAACTGAATGAAGCAATTAATACAGTATTGAACTGTCCTGCAGTGTGTTGTCCTGTGGCAAGTTGGCCATCGTGAGTTATCACATAGTGAGTTAGGCAAGGTAAGTTGGCCATGGCAGTTTGGCAGTGGTGAGTTGGTTGTGGCAAGTTGTCCTACTTATACCCTTTTAGAAAGCCCAGGAACTGAAAGATAAGATGGGATAAGCAACCTGCATGCATCCCCCTCCTCCCTTTAACTCTCAGTTAAAGCCTTGAGGTCATACAGCTGGAACTCAGTTGTAAAGATTCTAAGTAAAGAATCTTAGTAAAGATTCTAAGAAAAACAAAAATAAACAAACAAAAAGGATAGTAATTCATTTTCAAGGCCTCTGCAAAACAAAACAACTTTTCCCAACTTTACGCACCTCCCATACTGTAAAAAAAAAGCAAAAATTCTTCATTATTATCCTCTAGATATATCATTGAGGTTCCTCCTATAGTCCACAAATTCTATAATTTGATGATAACAGATGTGGTGGTACTTAAGATAGTTGAAAAGAGGATAATCTCTATGTTCATATATTACCTACTTCACATACTTAATTTCAAGTTGGCTTCAAATCTTCATCATTTTCTCCTATAAGCTTCCTAGATGCATCTACTTGCCTGAATCTATTTTCATTTCAAAGCTCAACCAATCCTATAATGAACTGTCAAATCTGAAGTCAATATCTGTCTTGACATGGTCTTGTTTTAAAAGTCACTATGTTTTGCACATTAGAGAGGTGCTGACATTGGGGTTAATTGTGAACTTACTTTATGTCAGCCTAAATGGATTTTAATCAGTAAAACCTGAATAAAGCTGACAAGGCTTTTTTTACATAAAGCAAACAGGGAAGCATTTTATTAAAATCAAATAAAAATTCCACTGTTGATATCTAGCGTATTACTCTTTTGTTTCTAAACTTACCATCTGGAGAAAGACCATGCAACAGATGGCGATTCTTATTGTAGATAACTCAGAAACTAATGATTTTCAGAAACCTGCCAACCTAGGAGTTTGAGTCCTTTCTGTCCTTTTTTCTTTAGTTATTATGCATGAGATTTTGGCTACTTTGTTAGCTTGTTAGAAAACATAACAATCATTGCCTACAAAAATTATTTGCATAGATTAGGGGTGTCAAACTCGCATTGTCATGGCACTGTCACTATCATGACTTTTCCCCCCTTCGCTAAATCAGACATGGGCATGGCCAGCACATGACACATCCGGCCTATGGGCTGTGAGTTTGACAACCCTGGCATAGACTATATTTAAATTAACAATGACTATAAAAGCAGTGGTTTCTTATTAATTGTCATATTTATTAACAATTGTTCCAAGACCATACCTACTTCCCTAATTTAACTGATATAATTCTTTTCATAGATTGTAATTACAAAAATGAAAGATCAATTAAAAATTGAATTAAGTTTAATTTTCCAGGAAGTTACTGTTCAGGATAAATCGAAGCCACAGCCTTTGATTTTGTTAAAGGTACTAAAAAATAAACAAAAGAAAGTATCTAATGAAGCAGCAGCTAAAACAAGTGGTAAATGAAATCTGAAGAAACAATTTAAAGTTAATTCCTTCCAGATTTAAGCCATATCCTGATTCAAGCTCTACCTAAGATATAAATATCTCCCTGAAAGTCAGCCTTCAATAAATAAAATATTATATTCCTGTAATAGCCATATCATGCCAATTCTAAAAGGTTAGAAATATTTTTAACATTTAACCTCCCGCTTGAATCTAAAATATTGTTTTCAATTGTGTCTTATTAAATACTATTCCCAAAAAATTAGAATTAGGAAGAAATGCAATCACTTTTGCATATGAAGTGATCAACATATCTATCAAAGTATAAATATGGATAGGTAGATGGCTAGATTGCTAACAGACAACATTCTAATTTCCATGAAAAAATATCCATCATCAATACCCCCAGTTAGCTAAGAATGATTATACAACTGGAACAGGCCATATATAAATAAAAAAGCAGCAATAACTCAGAAAACCAACCAACCGTTAATTGTATTTACAACATCTTCACTATAAAATGTTACCATCTACAATCTACTATATATATTTATCGCCATTTTTTGCATAGAATTTTGTAATCCAAGAACATACTTGCACATGGGATCTTATCAAATCTAATGCAATCAAATATAGGATGTACAGTAATCTAGATAATAGAAAAGCTACCAGCAATTTATTTAAATATTTAATTGTTTAAATATTTATTATTGTATACTGTTATCACAATAGATGTATTCTTAAATTTTGAAATAAACATTCTATGTATCTTTCAAAAACTCAATTATAAAAGTACAGTACAAAGATATTTTTTTTAATGGAAAAGAGCAGATATGAAAGTGGAGACAGTTTGTGTTATATTAAACTCCTATTAAAATTTAATATTAGAAATATTAATTTATCCAAGAAATATACAACTAATATGTTTAAAACAAGTTTTGCAACATCTTAAAGATAAACTAATTTATTCAGACGTAAGCATTTAATATATCAAATTTATACTATCAGATAAAATGAATGTAGTTCAGAAATAACCAATGTTCTGAGCTGCCATGCATGTTTTCCACACACAGATGACCATATATACATACGGGATGAAATGCATGAAAAATCATTCTTCCATAAAACTTGACATAAAATGCAACACATTACTTATATAGGCCAAAATTACTTCATTTTCATGCCATTGGTAGCTAAAGTAAAGCAGTTTTAAGTACCTTTGCTTGAAATGAACTGCAAGTCGTGAGATTTTCTTTCCTCTCTCCAAAAGAAGGCAAAATGGTTGTTTTCACTATTTTTATAGTAGCAATTCTGACTTTCCTGAGGCAACATTCATGACTTGTGGTTTCTTTCAAACAAAAACATTTAAAATGTTCTGCTTGCTTGGCAATAACTTCTAGCTCTTTTCACCTTCCTTACACTGACTTCACCCTTACCTACCCTTTTTCAATTTTGCTATGAAGCACTAACTTAGCTAACAAATTGACCATTAGTTAGAATGTAACCACTTGCCCAGGTCTTCATTTCAAACTAGAGTTTATTTTTTCCATGATGTTCTAGGCCAATTCTGAGAGGAGGTATGAAGGTTTTTAAGATGCCACAAGATTCCTGGCTGATTTTGCTGTCAACTATATGGTAACTTCTCCAGAAATGTTTAACAATTTAGAGCAAAGTTTGTTCACCTGAATAAAGCATGAGTTCTTTTTAAACAGTTTGCTAAATATTTCATGTAGCAACCTAAAAACAAATTGCCAATATCTGAACTCACTGATTTTTCCTACCATTATTTATTAAAGGTATGTTGCAAATGTCGTAGAGTCAGGCACAATATTTAAGTTCTACTCTCTGAACAATTCCTCCCTGACCAAACAGAAGCTCACAAATAGCTGGCTCTCCCAAACATAAATATACCCACAGAGAAAATAACATAAGAACTACTCATCCTAATTTTCAGTATGGCACAACCTAAAGCTACACTGGAAAAGGCTGCATTCAAGACACATTGCCAATGCCATTTAAAGCCCCTGTCACACAGCACCAACGGATGAAAAGAGGATGTAAAACGGAGAGAAACACTTGCCATCTGTTGGTTAACGTGATGCTTCTGTTCTGTACTCACTGCGTCCGTTTTTCATCCTCTCTATCCGTCCAGCATCCGTCTACTGACATTTCATCCGCTCAAAAAGTTTTGAGCTGCACAAAACTTTTTGAGTGGAAAAAGTATCCAACGCGTCCGTTCTACATCTGCTATGCATACGGGGAACATCCGTTAGACGTCTGTCGTCATCCGTTACGCGTCTGCTATATCCGCGAGGCATCCACTGCACATCCGCGCAACTCACATCCGCTCCAGCGGAAAACGGACACAGGGAGGAAGCGAAACGGACGCGGAATGGACACGCAGCGTTAGTAGCACGAACGTAGAAAGGATGAAAGCAGATGCAGCTCGCATACAAAGCATTAAAATGGAAAAAACATTCATATAAGGGACGTATCTCAGATATTTAGGATGTCTGCAGGATGCCTAGAGAATGCAAAAGGACACCTAGCAGAAAACCTACAATTCCTATAAAAAGGGGGAGGAACTCACCTGGATCTCACTTTCAGTCCAGCAGTCCTGCTGTGCAGACCTCTTCAGCCTTCATCTGGCTCTTGCTCTTCCACAGCATCCAGTCATCTCCACCATGGATCGTCACATACTCCTTTTGTAACCACCATCGTTCTACAACAGTGCGAAGCCATCTACAGGATCTTTCACCTGTTCCACGCAAAGAAAAGGAGGCGTCCAAGAAGTGTCTGGGTCCGAAGATGGATCGGGAGAAGAGCCGAGTATGGACTGTATAAAAAGCTGATGGTGGAGCTGAAGAACGAAGACACTTGTGCATTCCAGAACTTCATGAGGATGCCGCCAGCCATGTTTGACGAAGTTGTAGAGCGGCTGAGACCCAGGTTGACCAAGGCAAACACCAACTTCCGGCCCAGCCTGGACCCTGGACTCAAGGTGGCACTGACTGTGCGCCACATGGCCTCCAGGACCACGTACAGGAGCATGCAGTACGGCTGGAGGGTGCCACACAACACCATCAGCATTGTGGTCAGAGAAGTGGTGCAGGCCATCATCGAAGAATACCTGGAGGAGCTCCTCCAGTGCCCCTTCACTGAAGAAGGATGGAAGAAAGTTGTAGAGCAGTGGTATCAGAAGTAGAACTTCCCCCACACCGTTGGAGCCATAGATGGGAAGCACGTGGCCTGCAAAGCTCCAGCCAACTCAGGGTCCACTTATCACAACTACAAGGGCTTCTTCAGCATCATCCTCTTCGCCATAGTTGATGCTGACTACAAGTTCATGTCCATCGATGCTTCAGGCAACGGCTCATCTTCAGATGCCCAGGTATACAACGCCAGTCACCTCAAGGAGGGGCTGGAATGCAACCTCATCATGGGCTTCCCAGATCCAGACCCCCTGCCCAACGACACACAAGATGTGCCCTACTTCATCGTGGGGGATGACGCCTTCTCCCTCAGAACCTACCTCATGAAGCCCTACACTTCCAGATGCCTCACCCGTGAAGAGAGGATCTTCAACTACAGGCTGTCCAGGGCAAGGTGGGTGGTGGAGAACGCCTTTAGCATCCTAGCCAACAGGTTCCAGGTACTTCTCAGCACCATCCAGCATCACCCACGAACCGTGAGGAGCATCATGGAAGCTTGCTGCATACTGCACAATCTCATGCACACCCTCTACCCAGTGTTGCAGAACAGGCTCGTGGACCTCCAACAAGGCAATGGGGACATGGAGCCTGGTGAATGGAGGCAGGGGCGAAACCTGATAGACACTGTGGATGTGCAAGGCCCCAACAGAGCTTCACATGAAGGGAAGAAGCAGCGCAACCTCCTGAAACACTGGTGCAACTCCCCAGCTGGAGCAGTGGAGTGGCAAGACAGGATGATAGATGCTTAATGGATGCTTCCTTCAGCCTGTCTCATCACACTGATGAGATTGGGCCATGTATGTTGAGTGGCCCTACAATGAACAGGGCATTTAATAAAGAGTTGTGTTTATGTTGAAATGTTTGGATGAATGATTACATTGTTATTGATAATAAAGGGCCATAGGTGTGGCATCTGGGAGGGTGGACCATACAATCCCACTATGCTTGCACTGGAGGTTTATCTATCCCACAGCTATTACCCATCCCAAAGGTATCCCTGCCCATCCCATTGCTATCCTTACCCATCCGACAAGCATGCAAAGGCTTGAACCATTTCTAAAAGTTTCCACCAAGACTTTATTGACTAAAAGAACTGAACCAAGTGTGCGAAGCAAGGATAATCTTTATTAATAACAAATTGTAAAAGCAAAATGACCCAAGTAAAGTGTCCCAAGCAAAGATAAAGTCAACAGGTAGCAACCCAGTCTCTAGCACTCTGCTCAGTCACTCTGAGGCGTGCCCATAGTCTCAGGGGTGAAGGGTCCAGGTGCTATGGAGGTGGCTGCTGCTGGAGTGCTGGTCTGAGGCGCCATTGGGGTGCCTGGCCCCGAGAGGACAACAGGGGACAGTGTGTGGAGGAAGCTCTCAGAGAGCTGGTTCAGTCCTGTGATGTTGAGAGCCCCTTCCTCCAGGACATGGGGTGTCAGTCCCAAGACAGATGACAGATGTTCTGAGTCCGGGCTTGGCTGTAGGGTGGAGGAAGGAGGAGTGTAGTGGGGCTGTCTGGTCTGCAGGTGAGCGAGGTGAGGCGTCGGTGGCATCTGTGGCGTGGGTGGCATCTGTGGCATGGGTGGCATCTGTGGCATTGGTGGCATCGGTGGCATACGATGTACCTGTGCCTGGACTGGGAAGGGCTGCCTGTGCTGCTGGAGGTCCTGGTAGCTGTAGCCTTGGTAGGTGAGGGCCTGTGGAAAGCTTTAGAAGGGCAGTGACATCACCTGGGGTGGAGGAGCAGACCTGGACTGGGTCGGAGCAGGTTCAGCTGGGCCTGGAGGGTTGTGCAGAAGACCTGTGATCCTCTCCTTCATCACCTGGTACTGTGATTCGGAAATGTCCATGAGGGTCTGGTTGACGTGAGGAAGGGCTTGCGGTTTGAGGATGGTATGTTGGTGTGTACCAGCTGAGAGAGGAGATCTACGCTGCTTTTGATGGTGTCCCTGATCTCCAGCAAGACAGTGTGGCTCTGCCCCTCCAGTCTGGTCCTCTGCTTGCTTTCTGTGGAGGTGGAGCTGGGTGTGGGTGTGGGTTGGTCTCTGGTGGAAGTGCCCTCTCCTTGCTCCCACTGTTTCAGGGGGTCCTCCACGCGCTTTGCCATGGGGAGTGCAGCTGTCGGAGGGGGGCTCCATCGTGGGACACTCCACAGATACCTGCCTGGACACAGGAGCTGACTCTTGGCCAGAAGAGGACTGGCTCTCTGTGGGCTGCCTGAGAGAGAGGGTAGACAGAGGGGCTGCTCCTCAGTGGCGGATCTCATCCTCCAAGAAGCTGCACTTGGCCATCACGTAGGTCTCCCGGTCGGTGAGCTTGACCGCGGCCTGGCCAGATTTCTTGAGGTGCAGCTTCCTGTACCAGGTGTGCATGTGCTTCCACCAGCCGAGGAGCACCTCCGAAGTGTAGCCCAGGCTCTCCGCCTTCTCTCTCCAAGCAGCCTACTTCCTTTTAGTGTCTCGATAGAGCCTGTGTCCCTTCCGCCATAGATACTCGTTCTCCCTCAGCCATTCCAGCACCTCATCCTCATGTTCCTCTTCAATGGATTATTGCCTCCTCTCCCGTTCATGCGTATGCCTCTTTCTCCCTCTGGCAGGGCCATCTGGGCCCTCATCAGAGGGGCTTCAAGGTTCTAGGGGCTGCTCCACCACACCAGCAGCAGCAGCAACAACAGTTGCAGCAAAAACAGCAAAAGCAGGACCAGCAGCACCAGCAGCACCAGTAGCACCAGCAGGACCAGTGTCAGCAGCAGCAGAGTAAGCCCCAGCAGAAACCCCAGCACTAGGAGCAGCGCCAGCAGAAGCCCCAACACCCAGAAGAGTCAGCCCGAGCAGCAGAAGCAGAGTCAGGGTCAGGGGTGGGATGGTGGCCCTGTCCTTCTTGCCAGGGCTGGCAGAAGATGGCACATGCTTCCTCTTCTTCCCCATGGTTGTTGGCTGGCTGGAGCTGTGTCTGGCAGCAGGTCTTTCCTCTGAATGGTGACCTGCTTGCAAGCTGCATCCCTTTATATCTGCGGGGCTGACGCAATGCATCCTCCCCGCATGCACAGTGAACGCTTTGCATCCGCTAGGCTTCCGTGATGCATCCGCTGTATCCGCTTGGCATCCGCTTGGCATCTGTTCCTTCCGCTGCGCGTCCACTTCACTGTGCTCCCCCGGAAGCCCTGCGGACGTGCCATCCGCTTCCATCCACTTCCATCCGCTAGGCTTACGTGGAGCATCCGCTTAACATCCTTGCTACATCCTCCCCACGTCCGTTCCTTTCCATTGTTGTCCGCTCTGCTTATGCAAATTCAGGGCACTTTTGAGAGCAGATAACAATGGATGGAACATTTTCTCGTCCGCTGTGTCCTTTTTACATACGTTTTGCATCCGTCGGCCTATGTGACAGGCCCTTTAAACCTACATAGGAAGCCATCAATTTACGACTGCTCATTTAACAATGGAGTTAGTTACAAGATTCTCAGAAAGGGTGCTTTCTGGCCTGTACACTTCTTGATATCGTAAAATGTCATACAACTACCCTTGGTCACATGACTACTTGTTTGTGGGAAAAATATGTGAAATTCGAGGTTTATGAGATCATTTTAAAGGAAAATTAGATTCAGATGTTTCAATTAATAGGATGAAAATTAGGGATGAGTGTGGGAGGTCCTACCTTACTTAAAGAATAGAATTTTGGATGTTCACTATCTTCTGAACTCAAGTATGCAGAAGTGTGTTATGGTGGGAAAAAGAAGATTTCTGAAAACTTTTTAAAAACAGAGGTTGATACTCACCAGGCTGGTAAAATTGTAAAACTATTTCAAAAGAGTTTTGACTGTGTACAAAGAGAAACAATTCAACACCACTGGTACTCTCCCGTGGAGTGGTCAACTAAAGATCCCACAACCAAGAGCAAGAAATGTAATATTCCAGGAGGTTGCAAAGAATCCCAGGGTAATGCTTAAGGAATAAAAGGCCTCACTTGCAATGGGGAATGTCCTTGTTCATAAACCTATCATCACAAAAGCACTGTGTACATGTCAGGATTGCAAGCAGAAAGCCACTAAATCTCCAAAAGGAACATAGTTACCCCACTTACAGAATGCGAAGGAATCTTCTGAATGATGGCAAGAATGGCACCAGCTTTCATGATTGTCAGAAAGCTGGAAAAAAGCTCACTAGCTTTCTATGCTTCCTATGCTAGAAAGATGCTGAAAAGAATAAAGTAAGTGTAAATTGGATGAAATCAAACATTTTGTTTTGTTTTAGGCCTGAACTATTTGAATATGGCATCCCATATTAAAAGCCTAAATACAGCCCTCAGCCCATAAAAGGTTCTCCGCCCCAACTGAAGACCTTTACAAGAGAATAACCTTTTTATTCACACAATACTTGAAGATCCATAAACTTTCTTATCTTTGGATGAGGGGTAATTATCTTAATAAACCTGGAAATCAAATCAGGCTCTAAAACTGTGATTTTGTCATTACCTGGTTATTTAATGAGAAGCAAGACTACAAAGAGCTGCCTCCAAATTAATGCAATGATCATTTGGAAGGAGGTTCTTTTCTTACTGAATTTTTACAAAGTAGAAAATGTAAAGGGGGAAAAAATCCAAGAAATCCATATGTTTAATATTTATTAAGAAACCATAAACAAGGATCCAATACAGCCCATTTTTATGTAGAAGCACAGCTAAATCGGTGTGCTTCACAAAGTTAACAGCTCAAACATCCAAAAGTTATTCATTTCCTGCTTTAAGTTTTTCAGATTATAATCAGCTCTTTGAATAACTGCAATGCATAACATAATGGCTTAAATAGGGGCAGAATTAGGATGCTAGACTGATTCATATATTACAGATGGAAATATGCTTGAACAATGTCTGAATTGTAATCACTAAAGTAGCATAACCTTCCTTCTAATTCAGGTTAAAGGAAAGAAAACCCTCTTAATATATGGGATTATACTAGCTTTACAAACATTTTTTCTAGCTTTTTTTGTTGAATATGATGTGCTTTTAAATAAATTAAATCCAGTCAAACAAGATGACCACTGATGTTTGAATAATATACTTTCAGGTTTGTCTTGCAACTGGCAGCAGAGCAGCACAATAGTACTTCAGAAATAGGCACAATATATTTTTTTATTTGTATTCCATCTTTATCATTTTTACAAATAAATCAAGACGGCAAACATATCTAATACGCCTTCCTCCTCCTATTTTGCCCACAGCAATAACCCTGTGAGGTGAGTTGGGCTGAGAGAGAATGACTGGCTCAAAGTCAAGCAGCTGTTTTTGATGTTTGAGGAGGGACTAGAACTCAGTTTCTTGGTTTCTAGCCTGATGGATTTATAATTATAGACCAAAATGGCTCTAACATTAAGCACATGCAAAATTCACTGAACTGGGAAAAAAAATATGTGTTAAAGGCCCTGTCCCACTGCACTTACAGATGCAAAGAGAATGTAAAATGTTAAAAAAAGCTTGCCATCCGTTGGAAAACGCTATGCATCCGTTGTGTACTCATTGCATACGTGTTTCATATGCTCTATCCATCGAGCATCCGTCCACTGCAATTTCATCCACGCAAGAAGTTTTGAGCTGCACAAAACTTTGTGAACGGATGAACTTTCCGCCGTGTATGATGTAAATCCGTGACATACGAGCAACAAACGTTCTATGTCTGTTTATCATCCGTTATACGTCTGCTGTATCCTCTCTGCATCCTCTGGGCATCCTCGCAACTCACATCCGCTGCAGCTGAAAATGGAAAGAGGGAGGAAACAAAAGGTACACAGAACGTCTACACAGCGTTACTAGCACGGAAATAGAAAGGATGCGCAGTGAATGGATTGCATCCGATATACATCCGCGCGGCATCTCCTTTCTTTCCTTTAGGCGTACGTGATGCATCCGCTTCATCCGCTATGCATCCGCTTTGAAATTCTCCCCCGGAACCCCTTCGGAGGTGTCATCCACTTCCATCTGCTAGGCTTCTGATGAACATCCGTTTAACATCCCCGCTACATACTACCCACGTCCGTTCTTTTCCATAAATTTTCGCCACTTTTTGGAGCAGATGACAACAGATGGAGCCACCTCCGAAATTTTGCTCGTCCACTGTGTCCTTTATGCATATGTTTTGCGTCCGTCGGCCAGTGGGACTGGGCCTTAAGATTTTGGGGCATGCTAAAACTCTTCCTGTCAATACAAGTAGTTTTCAATTTACGGTCTTTAGTTTCGTAACTATTCAAATTTATGACAGCGTTGGAAAAAGCGACTTACAACTGGTCTTTGCAATTATGAACAATGTAACTTTTTCATGATCATGTGATCATGATTTAGGTGCTTGTAAACCAGAATTTATTTATAATGGTTGCAGTGATCACGTGATCACCATTAGCAACCTATCCAGCCAGCTTCCTTCAAGAAAAATCAATGGGGGAAGCCAGAGTCACTGAATGACCGTGACCAAAAAACTGTTACAAAATCAGGTGCAATTTACTTAATGACTGCATTGCTTTGCGATGGAAGTTCTGCAGTATAAATCAAGGACTAGCTGTACTATTAGAAATAATTTAAGGTGCTTTGTCTAGAATAGCATGTCTGGAGGAGTTTGGACTTGGTATGGAGAAGGCACAGAGCATTCCAGAATTTTGCAGACCATTTTATCATGGAACTTGAAGCTTTTCACATTCTTTCCCATTAAATCTTAATTACCAACTGTTCTGATGACACATTAGCCCTAAAGTGTAGGCAACAGTATATGGGAGCAACAGGGAAGCAATAGTTGCTAGCATCTGTAGCATTCCTTAAGCTACACATGCTCCCTGGGCAGTGCTAAATGGATGAAATAACCAAATGCAGCCATACTGCCATCTTGGGCCACATGGTCATAACCAACAGATATGCATAAAATCAAATACAGGTGGTCCTCAAGTCACAACCACAATTGAGCCCAAAGTTTATGTTGCCAAGTGAGACATTTATTAATGTTGGTAAATTTTGCCCGGTTTTATGACTTTCTTGCCACAGTTGTTAAGTAAATCATTGCAGTTGTTAAGTTACAGTAGTAACATGATTGCTATGTGAATGTGGATTCCTCATTGACTTTATTTGTCAGATGGCCAAAAAGGGCGTTGGTACTTACCTGACACTCCTGTTCTCTTTGAGCTGTGAAGAGCATCCAGTAGTGGGGAGGTGCTTCAGTCTCCGCATTCATAGGCTGAGGTTGATTTGTGGAACGCTCCTCCTCCTCCACGTGACTCCTCCTCAGCGTTCCCCAGTTTTGGCGAAGACAAGAGAAATAAGAGCTCTCATCCTCACGTTCTAAAAAGTTCATTGGCCAAAACAGGACCCCACCAGATGGAAAAAAGGGTGGGGCTGGATGCTCTTCACAGCTCAAAGAGAATGGGCGTGTCAGATAAGTACCAACGCCCTTTCTCCTATGAGCTGTTCAGAGCATCCAGTAGTGGGACATACCAAAGCTTGGCCTGTCCTACGGGAGGGACTCCGTCTGGTCTGGAATCTCCTCCTGGTCTCTGTGGACCCATTGCAGAACTCTTCTGCCAAAGGAAGTCTCAGCAGAAGCAAACACATCAATTTTGTAGTGTCTAATGAAGGGCGATGGGGAAGCCCAAGTCGCGGGCCGACAGATTTCAGTTATTGGTGCATGTATGGCCCACGCTGCCGAAGTTGCTGCGCTCCTTGTTGAATGAGCTGTCATGCCCCTAGACACCTGCAGGGATTGATTCTGGTATGTTTTTGCTATTGCAGCCTGTATTCAATGGCCTATCATAGAAGGTGAAACTTTGTAACCCTGAGAATTGGGCTGAAAGGACACAAATAAAGCCTCTGATTTCCTGAAAGCTGCTGTATGCTTGATACAGATTCGCAGAGCATGCCTCACATCAAGCTTATGCCATTGTCTTTCCATCCCCTGTGATGGTCTGGGGCAAAAATTTGGAAGAATAAGCTCTTGTGCTCTATGAAAAGCTGAATTGACCTTTGGCATAAATGTGGGATTGGGACGAAGGACCACTCGATCAGCATGAAAAACGCAGAGATCTTGTCTGACAGACAAGGCTGCAATTTCCGAGATTCGACGAGCGAAGGTGATCACTACCAGGAAAACTACTTTGTACATGAGAAATTGGAGACTTGACGTTTTCAAAGGTTCAAAAGGACCTTTAGTGAGAGTGACAAGGACCTTGTTAAGGTCCCAGGTGGGATAATGGTGCACTGCTGGAGGGTGCAAATTGGTGGCTCCTCAAAGGAAAGATCTTATACATGGATGAAGTGAAAGAGAACTGAGGCCCTCGTGAGTGAGAACTGATGCCAAGGCTGCCACCTGCCTTTTTAACATATTAGGTGACAACCCCTTATCAAGTCCCTCCTGTAAAAACTCTAGAATCTGAGTGACTCAGGGAGAGGCAGGATCAATTTGAAGTGTACTACACCATTTGCAGAAGGTGGACCATGTGGCGTAAATGCGAATTGTTGAGGGGCATCTGGTGGCTAGGATAGTGTCGATAACTCTGTTGGAGAGCTTTTCGCTCTTCAAACCACTCCGCTCAACCTCCAGATGGTCAATTGTAACCATTGAGGGTCCGAATGTTGAAGGGGCCCCTGAGATAATGAGATTCTGTATGACAGGATTCTCCAAGGGAGGGCTATCGAGAGACTGCGGAGGTCTGCGAAGCATGGCTGTCTGGACCAATAAGGCGCTACCAGAAGTAATTCCGCTCTCTTGTCTAGTAACTTCTGGATGACCTTGGGAACCAGTGGAAGTGGAGGGAAAGCATACAGGAGCCCCAGGGGCCAACGACAGTGGAGCAACTTGAAATTCTCTGCCCCTTGGGATGGGTACCTGGAAAAAAATCTCGGAAGCTGAGTGTTGAGAGGGGAAGCAAATAGGTCCACCACCGGCTGACCAAATGTCTGTGCCACTTCTTGAAACAGGGATGGGTGGAGGCACCACTCCAATTGATCTATGGTGGCTGTGCTTAGCCAGTCTGCCTGCGTATTCGACAGACCCAAAATGTGTTCTGCTTTGATGGAAAGTATGTTGTTCTCCACCCAGCAACACAGGCGCTCCACTTCCTGCATTAGCTGCTTCGATTGTGTGCCCCCCTGCTTGTTTATGTGAGCTTTGGCTGTTACATTGTCTGTCAGTATCAGTATGTGCTGACTGCGAACCTGGGGGAAGAAGTTGCGAAGGGCCAGATGTACTGCGCGAAGTTCCAGCCAGTTTATGCTGCTTGACTGTTCTATGTCAGACCATCGGCCTTGGGTTGTGAACAACTGGACGTGAGCTCCCCATCTGAACAGACTGGCATCTGTGGTGATGGTGAGCCTTTGTGGCTCCTTGAAGAGACAGCCTCTGTTGATAATCGGTTTGGACCACCAGAGGAGAGATATTAGAACCTTGGGTGGAACCCTGACTTTGTGTTTAGAGTTGCTTCGGCCGGACCGCTAGTACGGTAGCAGGAACCACTGGAGGGATCTAGTGTGGAGGAGGGCCCAAGGAATAATAGAAATACATGAAATCATTTTGCCCAACAATTTTGATAGGTCCATTAAGGACACCCTCTTAAGCAACCTGATCTCCTTAACCAATTTTTGAATGCTATTTAGTCTATCTGGTGACAGATAAACCTTGCCTTCCACCGTATCTATGACCGCCCCTAAATGAATTATCCAAGTCGATGGTGTTAACTGACTCTTCTTCCAATTTATTAAGAAGCCATGCTCTTGTAGGGATAGTTATGTGTTCTGAGTGTCTATGACTGCCTGATCGGCAGAAGGAGATAAAATCAAAATATTGTCAAGATAACACTGGAGGCATACTAGGATGTTCCTGAGGTGGGCAGCTAGCGCTGCGAGGACCTTGGTGAAGGTTCTGGGGCAGAGGCTAATCCAAATGGAAGGGCCACATATTGAAAATGGTGGTTATTGTAGCAGAATCTCAGAAACTTATAATGGGAGGGCCAAATGGCAATGTGCAGGTACGCCTCCATCAAATCTATGGACATGAGCACCTTTTCCTGATGCCTAGTAATATTGGAGGGTATGCATTTTAAATTTGTGATATACTAAGAAACAGTTGAGACGTTTCAAATCTAATATTGCTCTCCCCCCCCCCCCCGAATTTTTTGGCACAACGAAAAGATGTGAATAAAAACCTTGCCCTTGTTGATTGGTCGCTACTGGTTGGATGGCTCATATATCCAGTAGATGTTGGATAGCTGAATCCATGAGATTACGCTTGACCGGGTCTCGAAGGAGGGTATGACATGAAGGAATCTGGGGGAGTGGATCTAAACTCCAGCACGAGGCCAAATCTAACCATATCTTTGACCCAGGTGTCAGAGGTACAGGAGTCCCATTGGTCAGCGAATAACTTAAGGCATCCGCCAATGGGAATTGGGTCCCGGGAGTTATCTTGGTCACCAGAAGGATCTTTTGGATTGAATACCCTTCTACTTCTGTCCACTGAGTCGGACCTATCTTGTTGTTGTCCTGGTCTAACTGCTGGGGGTCTCTGGTATCTGGAAGAGAAGGATTCCTGATGGAAAGATCTAAAGGATCTCCTCCAAAAGGACTGGGGGCTTCTGGGATCTGACTTCCGAAAAAGTGAAAGGAGAATTTTCTTCTTGTTGCGTGTTTCAATTAGTAGCGGATCCAGGGAAGGACCAAACAATCTATCTCCCACAATGGGAGATGAGGCCAGCTTGGATTTGTGTTTGAAATCGGTTTGCCAGTGTCTTAACCATAGTAAGCGACGTGCTATGACATGTGAGGTAATGGCCCTTGCTGAAAACTTGACTGCGTGATAGGTAGCATCAGCAGAGAATTCAGCAGCTGCCATAAGTTTGGCAATGTCTTGGTGCGCCCTGATGTTAGAAGAAGGAACATGTTGTTTCAAAAGATGAAGCCATCTAAGAGATGACCGCGTGAAGAAGGACGCGGATCTGATAGCCCACACATCAGACTGATGAGCTCTGCATAGGGCTAGCTCGACCAAGCTGCACAGAAAGCCTCCAATACTGGAACACAGTGTTGCCAGCCAATCAAAGCCACAAAACAGACAGAAGAAACCAGAAACACCAATCAAACAAACTCCAAGTCCAATAAACACAGAACAAGACTCCCAACCAATCAGGATGTAGAAAAAACCATCCTTGGACAACAGTAGACTAGTCTCAAATTTAAAACTAATGGCTGTGATAGCCTGACCCACATATGAACTCAATACAGAAGCCTGATGATGGCAGATGAGATTCTGCTGAAATGTTGCTACAACTTTAAAAGCACAACAATGACGTGGGATAATACCCGAAGGAAGCTGAACTGCATTCATATTTATTCATATATATGTGCTGTTCAGCTTCCTTCGGGTATTATCCCACGTCACTGTAGTGCTTTTAAAGTTGTAGCAATGTTTCAGCAGAATCTCATCTGCCATCATCAGGCTTCTGTATGGATGT
>BLBF01000010.1:24206921-24308153 GCA_015471245.1 Laticauda colubrina | reverse complement strand
TATATAATCGTATCTCAGTAATAATTTTTTATTGAAAATTAAAATATCATACTGTTAAGTAGTTTGTTACCATGAGTGATTATTATGATTGTAATAATTATTATATTATTGCAATAATTGCTTTTTAATTACTCCTATGATTAGTGATATATATTGATAAGAGAACAACCAAGATTAATGAATAATCCAATTAGCCAAACAGCAAACGCCTAAGGCCCAAGTTGATGATTGAAAGGGCCTTCAGCAGCTTCTATGCACAGGTGGACACTGGCCTATGTGCTTGCTGCTATGCCACTGAGAGTAAGGCTGTGAGGGTTAAGCCAACGATTTTTAAAGCGAAGTAATTATCTTCGAGTGCAAGTAGCCAAAACAAGGGTAAAATTGCTCTCAGAATCCTGGAAGGATCCTGCTGCTTCGAGCAGAAAATACCTCACACAGCTCAGAAAAGGCAGACAAGGCGCACAACCACGAGGTGGCACTCAAGATGGCCTCCAGCAGTTAAAAATTTTTTCACGTGCTTCTCAGCGGCAGCTTCCCACCTTGCAAACAAAGCTGGAGCTCTCAAATTAATGGAACGGTGGAGAAAAGAGGGGAAATTAACACTAATTACATCCCCACTAAAGGAACGGCGGTCGGAGAGGGGGTAAAGGCGATACAACACAGTTTTATTTTGTTTTTTTTAAAACTGTGTTGTATCGCCTTTACCCCCTCTCCGAATGCCGTTCCTTTAGTGGGGAAGTAATTAGTGTTAATTTCATTTTTTTAAAACGAAAAAATCAAGCCGCTAGCACAGAAATGGAATTAAAGGCACAGTGGCAACCAAACCGGCAGAGGTAATTGAATTGGCTGTGGGGAGAGGTGCAGAGCAGCACCAGAAACTTCCTGCCGCCTTTTTTGGGGGCGCAAAAGATGCTTCTCCGAAACAGAACTGTCAGGTTAATTGAAGACTAAAGACAAAAACTGAATTACAATCAAAACTTGTTCACGAACTAAGATTCCTGTTTCGGTCAAGGAAGCATCGAAAGCATTGCCTGTCTTGCACGAGGCTGAGCAAAAACTGGGGAATGCTGAGGAGGAGTCACAAATCAAGGAGTGTTCCACAAATCAAGCTGAGGAGTGTTCCACAAATCAAGCTCAGCCTATGAATGCGGAGACTGAAGCACTTCCCCACTACTGGATGCTCTGAACAGCTCATAGGAAAAAAGCTTTTTCCTGGGACACTCCAACTGTCATAAATATGAACCAGTTTCAAAGTATCCGAATTTTCATCACATAATCTTGGGGATGCTGCAATGGTCATAAGTGTGAAAAACGGTTATAAATCACTTTTTGTAACAAAGTTGTAACTTTGAACAGTCACTAAACAAACTGTTGTAAGTTGAATACTATCTATAGCCCTTTTGGAATTTTCTGCTAGCATTGTAGACATCAAAAGTGAATACTTTGCTAAGATCTTTATGGATGATATCATTGATGTTCTGGTACTTCAGGAAAAACACACAGAGGCCGATCTTCAACTGACAATTTGGGCTAAATCTTTGGATATAAATAGTAACAACACTGCACCACCCTAAATACAGTATCCAATAGCCACAACACATCTTGGGGCTATAGCCAATGTGATGAGAATGGGAATAGATTATTCAACTATATAGAAGTAAACAAACTTATTCTTATTTATAATGCTAAAGAAAGTGGCACATTCATTCTGCTCATTGGCAACAGGATTATCCTGATTTTTGTTTTGTTTCCCCTGGAGTAGTAAAATCATCATCTCAAATCCAGAGATAGGTTTTGAACAATTTTCCATACAGTCAACGCAGGCCTATAATCTAAAGAATACCAGATCCCAGTAATTAGGTCAACTCTCGTTGGAACTTCCAGAAAGCAAATTGTATTACTACACTGATGCTAATATCAGATGGATCAAAGCACTCCCTAAGAACTACTACAGGTTTGTTAGCTTAATGAAATCTGTGGCTATAGAATCTACCATAAGTTTTACATCCCTAGAGGGAGGGAGTAGACAAGTCACTTGCGTGCCAAGTTTGAACAGGATGATAATGTGGAGAAAGCAACCAAATTGCTGAAGTTCCTGTACAGAGCCAAAAAAGAGAAATGGTCCAAGACAAGCAGGAAAGCCTGGTCCCTAATCCAAAAATTTGACATCATCCATACCATCAAGAAAACATCATCAGTGCAGTTTACCATCTTGTCTCTATTTCAAGGACTATAAGATATAAGAAATTCACCAGACTAATTAGATTTGAACTTGAGACAGTTGAAGCACGATCTTCCATCATATGCTTTATATTCATGTCCATTTACACCAGAGGTGCAGAAGGTGCAGGATTCTTTGCAAACTAATAAAGCTGCAGGATTTGATGGCATGTACCCAGAACTACAAAAAAACTGTGGTCCAGGCAATTAAACGTTTGCTTGCCTCCTTTATTAATTCCACGCTTTCCTCAGGATGGCTGCCTCCTATATTCAAGACGACCAAAATTACTGCAATTTTGAAACCAGGAAAGTGTCTCTGTCTCACCTATAAACTTTTAGAAAGACTTGTGTTAAATAGAATAGCCCTGTCAGTAGAATCTGTAAGCCAAGTAGAAAAAGCTGGATTTTTTCGCCAAATGTGATTGTAGTGACCAAGCTCTTGCACTAATTTCCTACCTGGAGAATGAATTCCGAAGGAAAATAAAAAAATGTTTCAGCAGCTGACAATACTATCTGTAGAGAAGAACTTCTCCTCAAACTAATCAAGGTTATACCTTGTCATAATACTTCTACCCAGTTTAACCCCGATAATGCCCAGAGAGAGAAATGGTCCAAGATACCTTCTTGCATCCTGACCATTAGGGATTTCTCTATCAAGGAACCTGGTTTTGACTTGACTCACTTTATCTGGACAAACTGAACAGAAATGGGTGGAAGAAGTGCTTCCGCCCTGTATCAGTGGGGATGGAAAAATTCCCCTTGTTGTAACTGTAGTGCTGATATGTAAATAATTATATATTGCTTCTGTACATCAGATTCCAACCAATACTATCACAGAAATTTGAAAAATCTTTGAAGAATTGGTATTTGAGCCATGGTGGTGCAGTGGTTAGAGTGTAGTACTTGCAGGCTACTTCTGCTACCTGAGTGCAATTTGGCAGATCTAATCTCACCAGGTTCAAGGTTGAATCAGCCTTCCATCCTTCTGAGGTTGGTAAAATGAGGATCCAAATTGTTGGGAGTAATATGCTGACCCTGTAAACCATTTAGAGATGGCTGTAAAGCACTGTAAAGCAGTATATAAGTCTAAGTGCTATTGCTATTTCAGAAATCAATGTACATCTTTCTATTATTGCTTTAGGTTGTTAGAGTCCATTATATTTGCTAATGCTGTACCAAAAATCTTCCTAATATGTGCAAATACTACTGTATATTCACGAAGATAGTTCACGTATAAATATGACATCTGGTTCTTATTAATCCAGGACTGCAAAACAGATTTGTGTGCTGAACAAAAATGTGAAACCAAAATTAGTGTAGCTATTTCTCCAAAAAAAAAACAAAACTTATGTACATTCACTCTCTTTGCAATCTTGTTAATCTTGTTTACTGAACAACAAGTGAGTAAGGAGGAGAAACATTTTATGAAATTAACCCTTCTTCCAAGAACATACTCTACCTATCTGTATCCATAAAAGAGAACAAAGAGCAGACGCAACAAGAGTCTGAATGGAAGAAGCTATTCCACTAATTCCACTAAATTCCACTAATCTCTAAAATATGACTTATGGCAAGTACCAACTGTTTCTAGAAGACAAGTTCTTACAGCTAGGGAATTATATTGTGCAATGACTAGCACTCATGACTACTTTTCTTCTTGCCGTTAAGAGTTGTGCATGCATGAAGTGTCACTTACATGCCTTCTTACAGGATACAAAAGCATTGGAGAGAGATGCACATCCAACCTCTATCATATAGTTCCTCAATAAAAATTGAATTGCCTGCCCATTTTTAGTGAGTCCCAACATGTCTTAGCATCCATGTTCTTTAAGTACAACAGGGATTTCTGAGATAAAGTTACAACAATCAACAAAGAACATGAGGCTTATTTAATCACAAATTTTAGCCTCCTCTTATATTATTGGCAGCTTCAAACAACGATTTTTTAAAAAAGTTGAGTGAAAGATTAAACACCATTTCTGAAGTGATAATTCTTCAAGTTTGTATATATACATTACATAAGGGCCTGTCTTAGCCATGGAAGCCAGCTGGATGACTTTGGGCCAGTCACATACTCTCAGCCCAACCTACCTCAGACAGTTGTGGGGAAAAATAGGAGGAGGAAGATAATAAAGATGGGATACAAACAAACAAACAATCTTTCTTATTGTGAAAACTATTCAGAAATTCAATCTCACATTTACAATGTCAATGGATCACTGTATCCACAAGCATCAAAAGCAAATGTTGTCAAACTGGTCTCCTTGTACCTGCTCAAAGTATCTCTAACATTGCAAAGCTTTTCTGGGCTCATGGAAAGTATATCGAACAGCCTGATGTTGATTTGTTTAACATTTAAAATTAATAAAATTATCAAGTGACCAATTAAATTTTAAATGAATGGAAATGACTTGTAAATTCAAATTAGTCAGAAAAATGAGCAAAGCCAAGGGCTTATTTATTACATGGTCATTTATATCACTGAGCCCTCTGCAAATGTTTATTTTCAGATACGTACATACCACTGATTGTTTGGGAAACTACTGTATGAACCTATGCAGGGGCGTCAAAACTGGCAGTCTACAAGCTGGATGCATCATGCGCAGGCCACACCTACCTCAGCTCCATGAAGGGAAAAACATTGCAATACGACGGCAACATGACAGAGTGAGAAAAATAAACTATAAAGATTTGATTGCTCTTATCCCATAACTATTCACTGGAATCACCTGCTCAGGTAGCCAAAGAACTACCCAGGACAATATGCCCAAATCCCAACCTATCCAGGCAGTCCAGACCGATACTATAGTCCATGGAACTGAAGCCTGCCATGATAAGCATATTCTTTCCATCTAGATCTCAAGAAAGATCATCCACCAGAGGAACAAATGTATTCATATGTGACAAGATGTCAAGTTAACACCCAATAGCAAAATTGTCACAGATGCTTCTTTAATAAGATTTGTTGAAAAGGAAAGTGATTATAGAAATTTCAAGAAATTGTTTTCACTTTCAAAAGCCGTTTTATGCTTGTTAAAATGTTGTCTGCAGCCTATTAAAATGAGAACTTAGTCTCTTGACCATATCCTCTGCATGAACTGGTAAAAAGGCTGTTCATTTGACTGGTAAAAGGGGAATGTCCAGATGTCCAAAGTGAAAATCTCTCTCAGGCTCTGAACATATCATTGCAACTATGCTGATCTATGCTAGTAATAAAGATTTGATTTGATTACCACTGCACCATATTTGAACTCTGACTGGGAGCTGTTTTCCCACTATCTTCCAAGTGCCTTTCGGCCAAAGGTTAGGGTTAATATAGAGGGAAGGTCTTCAGATCACACTAAACAGAGCTACTACCTGTAGATTCAATAAGAATAAAAAAGGACATTTGCTTCACTGCTCTCATTACCAGGTGCATACCAGTGCTTGATGAAATCTATAATGGAATCCTGAGTGTAGGAATTTGTAAATTGGTAAAATTATACATTGCTTATCAATAAAACAAATGATAACCTCTCCTCTTTGTCAAGAGGCAGGAAGAAGATCAGAATAATCAAATTCCTTAAACATATCAATAAATGAGGTGCTAAACCTTTCCTTCAATAAGTCTGACTAATGAGATTCTGTAAAACTAATAGCTTTCTTGTTTGTGATCATGACTTTTGGTCTTACATTAATATTGTTCTGGGCATCTTTTTGCTTGTTTCAACTCTTATAACTGTCCTGAGAAACAAACAACCATTCAGGATTGCCACTTGGAAATGTCCTCACAAAAACAATTTTGATCATTGTAATGCGTATTTTGTCTTGTACAATAATCTACAGTACGACCGTAAAGTGAACTGATCATAGCAAAGAATAGGTGTGAATTTGAGATCACATCTTATAATCTCCAATTAAATATTTTAGTTTAGGAGATACCTATCTTTTGGAATCTAAGTTGAGATAACCTGAGGCAAGCTCACTGCCCAACATCGAAATCATGAAATCCCAAGTCTACTCAGATTCCTCTCCCAGAATATGGAGACTCATGGTCCTTCTGAACCCAAATCTTCAAGTATTAATTCCAAAATAAAGACCAGGAGCAGCTGGAAGGCTAATATTAGTCAACAGGGTGGCGTTTACACAGAGGACTCATATCCAATTACTTTCAGGTAAATGTTACAGATCAGTGCCGAGGTCTCATGAATGAATGCAGCAATTACTTCTCCCTGGCTTCAGAATTACAGCAGGACTGGGGGGGAAAGATCGCAGTTGTTGTCCAACTAAAGTCTCAATTATGCACATACCAGTTGTGCCATTTCTCTATCACCAACTTATACAATGGATGGACATGGTTTTATTCCACATAGATCTTGTGAGGGACAACACATACATTTTTATTACTCAGAAAAAACTAAGGCATATAATATACTGGTCTGAGCTTTTATGGCTAATGTCATTCAAGCAGGTACAAATACAAAAAGTCCTGTCACTCCATCTTCAGTTGTCATGCGATGCCAAAAGTATACAAAACAGCTGACCATGTCTCTAAAGATGGCAGCCACAGCTGCTGACATAATGTCAGGATACCAGAAAGCCAGACTACAACCCCTCAATCTAAAAGCTCATTATTATTTAAGACATGAAGTAAGAATATGCCTACTTCTTCTCTTCATATATATGGTGAAAATTTTGCTATGGGGAAAAGAAGTAATATCAAAATAACAAATATAATTTATTTTTAAAGCAATAAACTGCTCAGAGATCACCTTAATGCATTCATTCCAAATATAACTCCAGTGTTATGATTTGAAACAAAACTGTACATATTGATAGCAAAAGCTGTTAGTACCCAACTTAATACTCTCTCCTAATGCCTCCTAGCCACTCCCTAACCAGTAATATCCCCTTTAAATGTATTCTTTTACTCCGAAGTTGACAGAAAGTTACCTTGAACAGCTCATGCTTTTAAATGCTAAAATACATAAAGCAAGACCAACATTAAAACTATGTCTGATTCTGTGATATATACATGTCATTCCTGATGAACAGCCTAGAGCAGTGATGGCTAACCTTTTTGTCATCCTGTGTGAAAGTGCACGCATGTGCCTGCACCCATAATGCAATGTGTGTGCGACTCCCTCCCGCTCACCCCATCCCCCTGAGCATGACCCCCCCACTCCCCTGCACATGTGCATATGATCCCCCTGCACTCCCCCTACCCCCCAAAACATGCGCACATGACCCACACAAACCCCATTTTGGGCCTACTAGGCCTCCCTGCAGCCTCCTGGGAGCAAAAATGGATTTTGCTCCCAGAAGGCTGCAAGGCAGCCTACTAGGCCCAAAACGGGGAATGGGGGTGTGGGCTGCACCACACACCCGTGCCCCCCATTCCCCCACGCATATGCTCACAACCCACCTACGTTCCCCCCAGCCCCCATGCATGAACACGTCCACATTAGCACCACCTCCGTACATGAGCAGCAGAGACCTGAAAATCAGCTAGCTGGTGGGAGACACATGCAGTTGCGTGGTGAAGCTGAGCTGGAGCGACAGCTTGCATGCTGCAGAGAGGGCTCTCGTGTCACCTGTGGCATGGTTTGTCATCACCAGCCTAGAGTGTTAGAATGGATTGATAATAAAATTTTTGTATTCTTAAAAATCAGTCTATGTGAGAAATCTACCATAAGAGATACAAATACAAACATGTAAATTTTCAAAAAGGAAAAAAGGAGAATCTTGGAATTGATTTTGATTTTTAAATTGATTTTGATATTACAATTTAGAAACTTATAAAGGACTCTATCCGCTGATAACAAAACATTGTTTTAAAGAAGGCATTGTTTTAAAGAAGAATAAATACAACCAAAATAATATTATTTCTTGATTCAATGGATTAAATCTTAACAGATTGTGGTAATGCAGATAATGTGAACTATTTTCATATTAACAGAACATTAGGCAAGAATACATGACATTTCATTAATACTGGAAACCTCATGCTGCAAGCACAAACTGGATTTCTAATTAAATATGCAGAGACTGCTCAAATTCTCAAAACTGTAATTACTGGATACAATCATATTTCTTTATGAAAAAAATATTGTTTACATGTGAACAGAGTCATCAATATTCTTATTGGCAAGAGACCTGATGAAGCTATACAGTTAAAAGGCATACAAGATGGCATTTGGTATTTCTTAGATCTTTATGTTTCTAATAATATGCTAGCTTTAGCGGCTCAATAAAATGCACACATTAATAGAGTCACATACACACACACATCTTTTCTCAAACATCAGGAAAAGATATAGTTAACTCAGTTTCGTTTTCACACACTATCCTAATCCAAAAACAAGCTATCAGATCTGGTACGTGCCACTAATATAGATTATATTAAAAAGGAATGTATAGATTAACAAAAGACTAAATAATTAACATTTTTAATTTTTAATGACTGCTTAATACCTCTTGAACCACATGCAGCATTACCTATAATAACAGAGACTAGAAAACAACAATAAAAGAGAAATATTGCCCTTCTGAGCTTCCTGAATGCACCTAGCTACTTGTTATGCAACACCAATTGATGCCATATATCGATTGTTAGCCTGAACCAACAGAGTTCATTGAATGTTCTTGAAACTTCATTCCGCCTTACATTTTTCTGCATAAAATCACTTCATTCACATTATGGCAGATTTTATGGGATTAACATTGGGATTCCTCTTAAAATATATGTATGTATGTATGTTTGTTTGTTTGTTTGTATGCATATATATATATATATATGTGTGTGTGTGTGTGTGTGTGTGTGTGTGTGTGTGTGTGTGTGTATATGGGTTTTTTTTGTTTTTTTTTAAAGTTTTCGCAGGTACTTACATGTGTGCTGTTCAGCTTCCTTCAGGTATTATCCCATGTCATTGTAGTCTTTTAAAGTTGCAGCAACGTTTCAGCAGAATCTCATCTGCCATCATCAGGCTTCTGTATTTAATACAGAAGCCTGATGATGGCAGATGAGATTCTGCTGAAACGTTGCTGCAACTTTAAAAGCACTACAATGATGTGGGATAATACCCGAAGCAAGCTGAACAGCGCACACACACACACACACACACACACACACACACACACATGCTGTTCAGCTTCCTTCGGGTATTATCCCACGTCATTGTAGTTGTGCTTTTAAAAGCACACGTAGTTGTGCCAAAACGTTGCTGCAACTTTAAAAGCATTGATATATATATATATCAATGTAATATTCCTTTTTAATATAATTAAACTTATCTCAAAAGATTATATAAGAAATTTGACTATCAAGTTATATCCATTGAAGTTGTAGCTATACATTCAGACATTTAATTCAACATACTGTGATACATTTTGGAAGAAATGTAAACTCAAGTATTGTATAGAATCTGTTCAAACTGTAAAATCTAATTAAAAATAATCTACAAAAGTAATAGATCCCAAAGATAACAAATGAGATTTATTCCTGTAATAGAATGCCCATAGTAGAAACATTGTTGCTTTGTAATATCAACAAACATTGTAATAATTTATATAATTTTCAAGAATAGCCATATTATTAATATACTATATAAAAATAATATATATTGAATATTAAGTGCCTTGCCTTTAATTTTCTGAAATTGTGTAATGAAATCTACCAACGGTTCAAAAACTAAACTGAAAATCAAAAGAGGGAGGGTACATTATTTATAATTTAAAGGGTCACAATATAATTTAAAGGCCTGACAAATTGATGATCAGGCAAGCTACAGGATGAAAAGGCAAAAGGTGATCAGGCAAGCTACAGGATGAAAAAACTAAATTGCAATGCCATGAACAAAAATACAACAGAAACCATGCCTTCTTAAAATGCATTTTAATGTTCAGTCTGCACCCTTTCAAAAGCCTTTTCTGTATCTCACAAATTAGAAGATCTGATTTCATTGTATCTGCAGCTATACTCATAATATCAATCATCAGGCAAATATTGATCAGATACTTATTTAACACAACCATCTTTGATGCCTAAGGTTATTGAAATGAAGAATTCATTCTATAAGTCCAGATAATCGACCTCTTCCTCTGTCACACTGGGAACAGTGAGGGGATGTTTGCTGCTGTTTGCATAGTAAGCACTGTCCATTTTGTACCTTACCAGAAATAAGGTATAAAATGACACTGGGGTAGCTGAGATGCACACTGCTAACTTTTTCATTCACACTGGCATATGAAAAATCCATGTTTGTTGTTTAAATATATGGTCACTGACCATTTATTTGATTTGTTGTTTATAGTGCATTTTTATATTGCAATTTAAATGTTTCATGCTTTGATGTTATTAAGTCAAGTAGCATAAAGTTATTTAAAATAAATATCAGATTTTTTAAAACATGTTTTTAAAGCCAATCCTGAAATGTCTGAGACCTAACAGATCACAGACTACTCTTCTTTCCTATTTGCCTCTTCTATATTCTTCCACCTCCACTGATGCTTCAAAGTTTAATGAGTGTGGCGTTTGTTATTTGGTTGGAACTGAGTCTGTAAGTTAAACTATAACAATTATTGTACTAATAAGATCCCACACACAGAGAAAGACACACATATGCATGCACAAACACAGTATACATAGCATACAACTATATTGGAATTCTTATTTCATTGTATTTTTTTCAAATCTTTCTACAAATACAAAAACCTAATTTTTAGTTAGGTCCAATAACACAAAATTGTCTAGCTATATATTTTCAATTATCATTCCGGCACAATTTCTTCCTCCATCACTCCAATGAAAACAAATACAGGAGCAACAGAAATCTTTGGTAATGAAAATATAAAGTTTACTATTTTTGAAAGACAAAGTGCATAAGGGCTTAGAAGGAATTCAAGGTAATCCTCACCTAGAAAAGGCTTATTATAATAGCATTAAGACTGTTTCCTCATAGATAAGATAGGAAAAATCATAGTTACACCAAAAAGGCTCCTTAATTATATAAGTGTAGCTTTATCCTTATACTCAGACTACGCTTCACTGAGTTTAATGCAGCTTGGTCCCAGTGTTTGCATTGCAGCCTAAGTTTCAGAAAATTCCATTTTTTAAGATTCCATTATTACTGTTGGACATAATGAGTATTTTGAAACACTCAAAACCACAACTTTACTTTTACAAAAGCTGCTTTTCCATACTCTTTAAGAACAGTGAACAATTAATACTATGAAATTCTAGCAGCATTTACTGAATGAAAGTACACATTAACAAGTAACATTAAAGTACACAAAAAACTAATCTGGATCTCCAATTTTAAATTGCTAGGCAAAATAAATGGAAGGCTAAAATAACATAGTAAAATTAAGACACTGTCAAGAAAGCTACCTTTCTTTTTATTTCATGGAAGCCAGGGTATTATCATAGTTAAATATTTGGGGAACTGAATAATTTAAGACTATTTAACTTTGGATTAACTGTCATGGCTAACTTAATTCTCATATTCAGCAAGGAAAGTCATTCTATGCAGCTGCAACCTTTTCCAAATGGATGGATGGATGAATATTTTTATCCCTATTCCAATCTACAACATATACATAGCTAATTGCTTAGACCAGAATTAGTTACATAGATTTTTATTTTGTTTCATAAGCATTTTGAATTAGAATGATGGGACATACTGCAAATAGCGTTCATAATTCAAAAATGTGATGAAGTAGGAACTATTTAAACCCTGGGTTGAAAGATCATAGAGAAGAGAGAAATATACGAGGCAGCTGCACTATCTGCTTATAGTGATAGTACACTATCTTAAAGCAGCTGCACTATCTACTTATTTCAAGAAGGGAAAGAAAATTTCACTTCTTATGAAAGGAATTAATATTAGTTACTGCACTAATTATGTTAAATGTAATAATGTGATTTAGATGTTAAGAATTTAGTTGAGGCATTTACTATTTGGAGTATGGTGTAGGAGCACCATGCTACTTACCAGGTGACTGAATTCTAGTTCTGCCTGAGACACAAAGCTAGCTGGTGACCTTGGGCCACTGTCCCTCTGTTCTAGAATAAAGGTAATGGCAAATAACTGTCAAAAATCTCCCCAAGAAAACTGCATGGCTTATCCATGCAATCACTAGGAGTCAAGAATGACTTGAATGCATGCACGCGTGTACACACACACACACAAACTTAGCTGAAATATTAACAAGAGGAATAATGGCTATTCAATGTTTAAACATATTGAAATTACAATTTGCACTGGCTTTATTTTTGTTGGATTTATTTCAATTAAATCTGTACTAGCCATGCGGAGATAAACTATTTAAGTAAAATGATTTATCCAGTATGTTTAAATATTTTCTCAGCAATCAATTTTAATTTATTTCAATGACTACCCCAACCCCAAATGTAGCAAATCACAAGTTACAAGCATGTACAGAACCACTGATTATTGGCTGCCTAAGAATTAGATCTGGTTGTACAAGTAGTTTAAAATTAAGTCTATTAAGACTGGAAGACTAAACATGCTTCTTGAAAGTGACTGAGAGAGACCCCTGTTTCGGATCAGGCTTCTTTAATGAGCAATGCAGTATGTAGGTCTCAGAGCACCCACTTACTTATTATAAGGGCATTTCTTCATCAACTCTTTGTAAAATGTTTTGAGAAAAAATGCGTTTATGTGAACAGAGGTTACACACACACACACACACACACACACACACACACACACACACATATATATATATATGTTTTCTTAGGTTTTCGCGGGTACTTACATGTGTGCTGTTCAGCTTCCTTCGGGTATTATCCCACGTCATTGTAGTAAACTTAGTAAACATAGTAGTAAACTTTAACAGAACTACAATGACGT
The DNA here is from genome assembly GCA_015471245.1 of Laticauda colubrina. Taxonomy (NCBI): domain Eukaryota; kingdom Metazoa; phylum Chordata; class Lepidosauria; order Squamata; family Elapidae; genus Laticauda; species Laticauda colubrina. Next base: position 24,295,080 of record BLBF01000010.1, on the reverse strand, counting down.
GGGATAATACCCGAAGGAAGCTGAACAGCACACACACACACACACACACATACACACACACATATATATATATATATATAAAGCACCCACAGCTTTGTCAAATTTAAACCAGCGCTTTTTAATTTAATATCCCCAACTGAAACCTATGTTGGCTGTCGGGAAAACAGGGCAAATTCTGCATGGTCAGTTAACTTGAAGAAACGAAGACAAGCCCACACACACTGTTTTCAAGACTTGTCACCTGAAATCTCAATTTATATCTGTTTCAACGACAGCCGGATAGAGAGGCATATGGATAAAAACAAAAAACAAAAACCTGCTTTCTCCCACTCCGTAAACAGATTTCCCTGTTTTCAAACAGCGGGGGGGGGGGGGGGGACACAAGCTACAGATGCGCTCTCGGTTCCTGAACTGTTGAGAACACCAATTGAACGGCAAACCAATCTAAAATACTTGCATTTTCCAGCGATGTTTACCCGCATCCCCATTCTCCCCCCCCCCACCTCCTCCCCTCCGACTCTGGATCCTCCTCCTCGTACAAGAGAAAAGCATCGCCTGAAGAATTAGTGGGTTGATCCGCACACAAACTGAAAGGCTGGGACATCCGGTCTTTTTCCACCACTCCGGCCAATTCAAACTTCAAAGCCTCTCAAGCAACCGCCGCTGGGCAGGTATTGAAATGGCTTTTCGGCCCCGGCCGCCCTTTGAAACGCGCCCATTCCTTCCGCAACCCCATCGCCGAGTCAAAATCAAAATGGGGCTCTTAGCGCTAGAAAAGAAACACTCCTAAGGGGGCTAAACGAGCAAAGGATGCGTGCGCTGGGCAGGGGAGTGTGCTGCCAAAACAATGCTTGGGAAGCAGCGCCGCACGCTGACCTGTCCCCGAAAGCGACCCCTGGCCGGCTTCCCTGACAAATCCGAGCTCCCCGGCCGGCCGGCAGGCAGGCAGGCAACTCTCGAAGGCTCGCCCGGGTGTGTTTGCAAACACGCGCCCTCTCTTTGCAAGGCGCCCCAAGCGCCGCGTTACCTGCCCGCGCAGGGGAGGGAAAGCGGCGGCCGCAAACAGCCCCGACCCCTGCGTCCCGGCCACCCCTTGCCTTCGGCCCGGCCGAAAGGATCCCGCCGCTCTCAAGTGTCAACCGCAGCCCCGCGCAACTCTCGCCCGCCCAGACCCCGCAGCCCCACTCACCCAGCTCCGGCTGAAGTGGGGGGTGGCGGCGGCAGGAACTCCGGGATCCTCTGGGCGACGCCAGCTCCCGCCGCTGGGCTCCCGACGTCCGGCTGCTGCGGGTCGTGGGAGCCGGCGATGAGGAAGCCGCCGCGGCTGGGGGAGGACGCGGGACTGCCGGGGGTGGAGCGCGGCGCCGGGGCCACGGTTTGGGGGGTGGAGGAGAACGTGGCGCCCCCGGCGGTTCTGGTGAAGCAAAGGGGCAGCTCCGGGCACTCGGCGGGCTCCGGCAGCCGGTCCAGCTCCACGCTCCGCACTTTGCGCAGCTGCTTCCGCTTCCAGTCTGAGCGCGACTCCCTCTGGTTGCCGCCGCCGCCGCCGCCGCCGCTGTCTCTGGTGGGGAGCCCCGCGACGAGCATCGGTGCAGCGCCGCTGCTGTACCGCAAAGGCTTCGAGCTCGGAGCGCCTGTGGCGGGCGCTGCTACGGAGGCGGCAACTCCGGCGGCGGCGGCGGCGGCGGCGGCTTCGTTCCTCGAAGATAATCCCACCGAAGAGGCGATGTGATCCCCAACCGCCGCCGCCGCCGCCGCTGGTCCTCCTGCCGCCGCCATTTTCTCTGGCGGGTCACATCCCAGCCCACACTGGCCCTCCGTCAGTCAAGCGCACCGGCTCTGAGCGGGCAGGCAGCGAATTCCCCGGACGGCCACTACGTCTGCGGCGTGGCTTGCGCCAGTTGCGTAGCCAGAACTGGGAACTGGGCCGATGGGCGGGCCCAGGTTGCGGGAGGGAAGGAGAAAGAAAGGAAGAGGGCGGAGGCTATAGGTAACCTGAGGGGCGCCGTGGCTGGTTTTGCGCAGCCGACCTCTCTCAGCGCCGCCTCTGGCCGGCCAGGTGCATTTGGCTTTTGGCTCTGCGCTCGCCTTGGCCGCTCCTCCTCGCCTCCTTCCCCCAGCCAAGTTTCTTCTCTCAGCTGCTCTGCTTCCCACCAGAGAAACGCTATCTTGAGGAAAGTGCCTGCTCCTCACGAGGGATTCTTCCGTTTGCCTGCGTTTCGGGAGGATTGCACACCGGTCTGCTTTGTGAAAAAGCCGTTGTATCTGTCCGGTCAGCAGAAATAAGGCAAGCAGTGGGCTTCTGAGGCATTTAGCAAGGTTGCAAGCATCCTGAACGGCAACGGGGAAGATTTTTTTCAGGACTCCCCCCATAATAACTGGCATTTCCTGTACGTCGGAAACTAGAAGTGAAGACCTTCAGGCAAAGCCTTATGTGCTGAAGGTCTGTTTTAGGTTTGTTTCTTGAGAATGGAAAATTCAAACCCACGAAGTTTGAAACAGGGAATCAATTCTGTCCCTCTGCCAGGGAAATTAAACAGGAGTCACTGGTAAATGACCTCTCTGATGGTGTTGGCATGCCTCCCCCTACAGTTAACATGTTTACCAATTGTCCTTTTCTAATTTTTCATAACACACAACCACAAATTTAACTTGCATCATGGTGGGTTCAAGTGCTTCCAGCTCCCTGTGCTGCGTAAATCCAAGTTATAAATAAGAGGGGTTTCTTGTTTGTTTTAGTTTTATTGCACAGTTCTTTTACTTTGACAAAACATTTTTCTCTGGTCAATGTATTCTACAACATGAAAGGCATTTTAACCAAAAGTAGAAGTCTTGAATAGCTTCCACAATTCAGTAATTTCTTAGCAAATTTCATGTGTCTTTTTGGATTGGCATCCTGAACTTGTAAAACCAGTGTCATTGACAGCTCCTGGATAAACCCATGAATAGGCTGAGTGGCATCCTGACACTGCAACTCACTGCAACATTAGAGTGTTATACGTGCCATTTCCATTCTTAGTTACTGGAATGTCAATTGACACCCTCCTCTGCCCTTTTCTCGCATCTACTTAGAAAACAATGAGATATACCTAATTTTCCCTGAGCCTATGGTTTAGAGAAATTAAAGACTTTGGCTCTTGATCCAGCTATATTAAACAACTTCTGTCCCTTTGTTTATCAAAAGGGGCATGCAAAATCAACTACACAGGATCTTGGAGAACTAGAAGCCTTTCCATCAGGATTCATGCCTGGACATATGTAGGACAGAGAGACCTGTTTGCTCCAGTGGGTGATCTTTGTTTGGGATCTGTATGGAGAGAGTTCACCCTCTTGAACACTCAACATAGTTTTGTATCATCCAAGTACCCCTTTAGACTGCCTGCAAGACTAGAGGGTTAGGAGCAGTGTTTTACAGTGATTCTGCTCTTACTTAAGTGAATGGTTCTAGACAGTATTCCTACAGAAAGCAATCATGTTTTGATTTCTGCAGCAAGCTTGATCCTGTACCCAATGTTATTTAATTATTAAATGAAGTTATTGATGAAGATCCTCTCCTGGGTGGTGATGATATGAAATATGTCTTGCAACTCCGAAGCAGACTGGATGTGCAGTGAAGGCCTTCTACTGGTGTCTGGAGGCTATGAGGAACTATATGGGGGGGGGGGGAGCATCACCTTCATTTCTTGCACAATAAAGTGATGTTTTTCCATAAGCAACTTTATTTTTTGGAACCTTGGTCCCCCTTGTAATTTGAACAGGGTTACAATACTTTCATCACGAAGGAGGAAGTGATTGACTTAAAGGTCCTTCTGGACTTCAGTTTCTGTTTCAACAAGTAGAGATTGTAACAACTGGGGCCTTTGTCCAACTGGGACCTTTGGGTGACTTATTACATATAACCTTATCTCAAGCCTGGAAATTTTTATCATGGTGGGTCATGCTCTTGTCATCATGCAGTGTTACTGTAATATACTGTGTGGAACATCTTGAAGATCACTCAGAACTGGTACTGAAGTCAGTGATTGGATTATTGCAGGTAGACATTGCCTTTACAGTTGCTACACTGATTGACAATAAACTTCCATGCTCAATTTAAAATGCTGGTTTTAACCTTTTAAACCCTCCACAGAATAATGCAGGGCTGTGATCAACTTGTCAGATTGTTGAGGGAAGCCTTACATAAAATTCTGCTGTCATGCAAAGTAAGGGAATACAGTCTATGGAAATTCTCAGTCATCCAGGTCACAGTTGTCCCAAAGGTGCTTTTTCAAGAGACAACTGGACTTTCTGGTTTTTCTTTGAAGATGTTTCACTTCTCCTTCAAGAAGCTGCTTCAGCGCTTCAGTGCTGGGTTTTTCAGAGCTAAAGAAGCTTCTTGGATGAGAAGCGAAACATCTTCAAAGAAAAACCAGAAAGTCTAGTTGCCTCTTGAAAAAGCACCTTTGGGATAAGGGAGTTCAAGTAGCCTCTACTCTGAACATTATGCTATTGCTGGAAATAGCATGTTTACAAACATGCAATAATTTTGTCATGAAAGGGAAGAATATCCATTTTATTTTTGTAAAAATGTTTATATATTATGTTATATTTTATGAATCCCCTCCCCTGATTGGAATCAATCAACCACATCAATCATTCCACCACGGCTCTTTCATCCTCTTTCTCATTATTATTGCAATTTTTATTTTTAAAAGGAGCAATTTCTTTTGTGGTGCTTCACAAGACTGAAAAAAATGTCTAAGACATGACAGACCAGGTCATCCCTAATCATACATTGCAGTGTTCAGAAGTGAATAGTTGCCTGAGGAGAGATGACAAGGTTATGCCAATTGTGCAAACACAATCATAGACTTAAAAGAGATCTGTCAAATCTACTGTATTACATAGTTGGATCCATACTGTACAGAATTATTGGCTGCTGAAACTGAAGTAGAGTTGGGAAATTCTTAGACATTGTGCAATGAAGGGTTTAGTCAACAGAAAATCTTATCTTGCTGAATATAGTGTAATGAATATTAAAGGCCATAGATCTACAGCAATAAAATTATCATGATATCATTCCCTTCCAAGAAAGGAAGATGCCAACTCTGGAATGCCTAGAGGCATTTTTTGCAATATACCTTTTTGAAACCATATCTCTTACATATGATTTCAGTATTATTTTAGGAATCAGAAGTTGGAAGATTTGAATCATGTTCCCTGGTAGTTTTAACAGAATTGGTGGTTTATTGCTTTATTTGTTTAATTTGTATTTCGCTTTTATTATTTTTACAATAACTCAAGGTGGTGAACATATCCAACACATCTTCCTCCTATTTTTCCTTCAATAACAACTCTTTGAGGTGAGTTGGACTGAAAGAGTGATTGACCCAAAGTTACCTAGTTGGCTTTCATGTCTAAGTCTCCTGCTTTCTCACCTGGTGCCTTAAGTTAATGGCGACATTTGTTGCACAGTGATAAAGACTACCAATTTTAGAAAAGCCTACCACCAATTTTAGAAAAATCTTTTGAGAATACCTGACAATGATCTATTCCTATGTCAAAATCTATAGATTTGTGTACATTTAGTGTTCTGACAGTGATAATGGACGGAAAGTTAAATTCAGGATTTGTGCCACAGTTTTCCTTGGTAGCAAGTCCTGTTGGTTTCATGAAGATTGTTTTTTGTTATTTTAAGGCTATTTTTAAAATTATGGCTTCAAACACTATTACTTAAAATATACACAAGAAAGGAATATAACATTAATATCTGGCCTTATTTTCCAATGAGTTCACAGGCACCAATATAACCACCAAGGCAATCCCCGGGTTAAGAATGTCTCACAGCAAAAGGTAAAAGAAAATCTTCTGTGTTTTTTTTTTTACAATGTGAACTTCCTTTGTTTTCTCTACATGAGAAAAGGAATATATTTCTTTCATACTGCTTATTCATACTGATATTCAGTTTGAATATCATTCATCTATCACACTTTCGTTCTTGACTGTGTTTTTGTATTATGCACATTTCTTAAATACTTCATTTTCAATGCAGTCAATTTAATTTTTAAGTTTTTTTATGAGCCCTGTTTTCTGAAAATATGCACCTTCTATTTTTCTACTAAATTTTATACACTTGATCAAATTATACAAATGTTCTAATTTTTCATCATTTATGGATAACTTGTAATTGATCATTCTATACTTGTCTTACCCTTCAAAGTGATAGAGTTTGACAGGGAAATGTTCAAACACTAATGGTCTTTGAAATATTAATTTTCAGATCCTTATTCTTGTTGCATCATATCAGCTATCAGCTGATCAGCTATCTAACCTGCAGATAATTCAGCTTTAGCCAGCAGCACGACATTAACAGCACGCAGATTCAAATCTTCCATCAATACAGCAACATCACCACAAAATTCTTTATACATTTATCCATAAACACAAAAAACCAAGGGGAATCACATATCTTTGTCTTATGCACTGCCCAATGTTGAAATAATCACTACATAATCAATTTATGCCCATGCATATTTTAGTTGTATCAGAAACGGTTCTCATCTGATTCAGCAACCAAACTACATCTTTACACAAAACATTCTATAATTCAAGCCTGTTCACTGTTTCATACAGTTCCTTTAAATCTCAAAATATGTTCTGATATTCAGACATTTGTAAATGATAAGAAAATTGAAAATCTGATTTGCATGTTTCCTGCCCACACTGTTTTTCCTAGACATTGCTCATTGTTAACATTTCATTCTCTTTTAATTACAGTTCTGTCTTCTTAGAAACTCTGAACAAACTAATCCTTCATATTTTTTCATATACTGTTGTTATCCTTGTAAATGGAAGAATAACTTTATTCTTCCAACTTGCCACATATTTAAAAATTATTTTGAAATTCTGCGATATCTTAAAGCCACCTGGGTTGGAGAAGTCTGATATAGATTCATTTCAGTTGTGTTCACTTCTAATTAGTTATTGGACAAATAACACCATTACTGTCTTGATGATCAATATCAAGAACAAATTTCACAAGACTATCTTTCGTGATTATGTTAAATTCCTCAGCAGCTTTTGCTGCCATTAGTCACACCATTCTTATCAGACTTTGATGGAACTCAAGAGGCACTGTTTTATGGAGGCTTCACCACTTCTTGAAAGGAAGATTTAAAAAGAATAACAAGTTCTGGGGAACTCATTCAGTAACATAGCTTAGGTTTATGAGCTCCCACAAGGCTTCATCTTTTCTCCAATGCTAATCACCATGTTTTTGAAAATGTGTCAAAAATGACCAAATATATTGATGATATGCAATTCTCTTTTTTTCCATCAGAATTTAAGGATGTTTTAATACAAAAAATGGATCAGATGAGGACAAACAAATTGAAACACAGCTAGAAGTGCTTCTGTCAATGGTAGATAAGGATTTGACCTGTGCTAGAAGCAGTCCTAAAGACTCAGGTTTTATAGTTTGTTGAATTCTGGATATCCTAAATGGATGTGTGTGAGAGAGATAGAATTGCAATGGTAGCTAGTACCGTAGGGTGTCAACTCTTTCATAATTTCTAGTCAGTACAATTGTTTTTATCAATGGTGTAGGAGTTCAGAGTTCAGAATGACTATGTACATGTGTACCATGCATTTATCCCCAGGGCAGTAGTCCATCGTGCGATACCCATTTTATTATAATTGTTATGTTTGCAACATACTAATGTTGGAATAAGGTCCACTGAAAATGTGACTAATTATGGAACATTTTGAAGCTTTATGTGAGATTGTTATTCACTGAAATGAAATCTTTACTTTTTTATTAGACATGCAAGCAATCTTTTAAGAAATACAAGTAGTTAACATCAAGTAAAAACTTCATAAAAAGGAAATAATTATCTAGATCTTTCATAAGTATAAAGTCTAAATTCTTATCATTTATTTTGAAACAGAATCTGCCATGTACCTGAAATTTTAATATAATATTAACCACTTGATTTGAGAAATGTTACATATTATTCTGCTATCTTAACTGTTATCTAGTCAAACAGTAAATCTTATTATCGGTTAATAAGCTCACACTTCTAGACTATTTTTACAGTAATTAAGATTATATTATTAAATAGTTTGTATATATTTTTCAATATAGTTTCAATATAATTCTGCAGATTATTTCTGTGAAACTTTTAGGAACTGCTCTACGTTTGGGTGCAGGAGAGGGAGTTCCATAAGAAAAATTCATAGCACGCAAAGTAAGCATGCTAATGAGAATGGGGGATGCCAGGATTCATTTTATTTCCTTTTTATTTGGAATAGGAATGAGGGGATTTTTGTTATTTAAGATCTGCAATGCTAAATAAGTGGCATTCTTTATTCTTTTTTTAGCATTATGAAGTCAGAAGTAACAAAAAAAAATGTTGACCATTTTCAAATTTCCAAGAAATTGGAGAGTAGAATGGTAGTGGTTTGAAAGTGCTTTGTGAATATGAGTGTAATTGGGGAGATACTTATATCTTATAGGATGCTTTTTGTAGGTGTTTCTCAACTTTGGCCACTTTAAGATGTGTGAACCTCAACTCCTGGAATTCCATAGCCTCTAGGGAATTCTGGAAGTTGAAGTCCACACATCTTAAAGTGGCCAAGATTGAGAATTTTTTTGCTATAGTTGCAATCCATTTACGATTCCTACATATATGCATAACTGGCTCATCTATTATGGTATCATTGGTGGATGATACTACTTGGCATAATTTCAAGCCCAGTCTTTCTCAGCAGAGAGGTTTCTTACAGATTTCATCATTGCTGTTGTGTATAGAAATTAGAATACTCCAAATACCTAAATCTGATTGGCCGAGCAGGCCGCAATAGGATTGGATAATAAAGTACCAATGCAATTGGCCCGCCTGACAACGGGAAAGCTTAAAGAACTGTCATTGGCCACAAGCCGCGAGCAGCCGCTATAAAAAGGGCTGCCGCAGTTTCGGCAAATGTTCTGTTACAAGTCACTGAGTTGTTTTAACAAAGAGCTGTTTGTTGGAACACCGGTCTCACGTACTTTTCTTCTCAGAACAGAACACTGGCGACGAAGGTGGGATCATCGCAGAAGAGTGAGACCGAAGCACGTGGCAACAAGAACCAAGCAAACAAAATGGCCAGTAACAATGCGCCGCCCGCACCGTTCAACCCAGCCGAAGAAGATTGGGAGTCATACATTGACCGCTTCCTAATGTTTCTAGAAAGCAACAAGCTACAAGAAATAACCGACCAGAGGAAGAGAGCCATATTCCTCATGCATTGTGGCCCTGCCGTCTTCAAAATGCCCAAAGTGTTAGCCAAACCGCGAGACGTAAAACAGATGGCATGGCCAGAATTAAACCGAATGCTACGAGCCCTTTACGCGCCTGTGGTCTCCAATCTTATTAAAAGGCATGAATTCTATAAGTGAGATCAACGAGAAGACGAGAGCATCAGAGATTTCGTAGCAGCCCTAAGAGATATCAGAGGAGCCTGCGAGTTTCTCAACATGGACGAAGCCATGGGAGACCACGTGGTCCTCAGGTTGAAGGACTCTACACTCCAAAGCAAGCTACTAAACAGACCAAACATCACAGTGGCTGAGGCCATTGCAGAAGCCACCACCGCTGAAGCATCGAAGAAATCTGCAGCCACTATGCGCCAAATGAACTCAACAAATCCAGAACCACAGAACCAAACTTGAGAAAAGAAGGTGGAAGGAACAAAAAAACAACCCACTGCAACTGCCCACCATGAAGACCTCGACTCCCCAAGTGACACCGATGATGACAATGAAGACATACATAGGCTTTAGTCAGAAAGAAAATGGCGGGAAACAAGAGGAAGGAGGCGAGAATTCCAGTGTGCTGGATGCGGAGGGGACCACCCGCACTCTGAATGCAGATTCCTGGATGCCATTTGCAGATTTTGTGAGAAACGGGGGCACATTACAAGGGTCTGCCGGAACAAAAAGAGCTATAGTCCAAAAAGACGTGGCAGCACACACACCCCCAAGAACATAGATAGACAAGCTGGAAGCTGATGGAGCTGAGAGAACAGAAGCCGGTGAATGAACGACAGAGAAGAAACACACCAAACAATAAGCATAGGAAATGCCAGGGCATCAAACGCAAAAAAGGTCCGAATAAACGTAAAAATCGAAGGAAAGCCCTGTAAAATGGAAGTAGACTCCAGATCATACCTGTCAATGGTATCATGGAACACCATCAAAAATTTGATACCAGACATCAAGCAAAGTGAACTGGAACAACAAAGCCTAATACTCAAAGATTACCAGGGAAAGCAAATTCCGGTAGTGGGTCTTGGACATTTCCTAATGCAATTCAAAAACCGTGCTGAAGTACTTCCTCTGACAATCATCGACTGTGATCGCCCTAGCCTGCTGGGAATCGAATGGTTCGCGCCCCTGGGAATCGGAGTGACAGGAATCAACAGCATCGCGGAGACTGATTGGGAGGAGAACCTGCTGAAAGAGTTCCGGGATGTATTCGACAGGATCCTTGGCAAGTACAAGGGGACCCCTGTAACATTCAGCCTAGACCCTAAAATAGCTCCCATCAGGCTCAAAGCCAGACGCATTCCCTTTGCCTTAAAGCTGAAAATAGATGAGCAGCTTAACAAACTCATTGCACAAGGGGTGTTAGAGCCAATCGACCATGCCAGGTGGGAAACTCCCATCGTGACTCCTGTCAAACCAGATGGGTCAGTACGCATCTGTGGTGACTATAAGGCCACCCTCAACCATGCACTCCAGCAAAGCGTGTACCCTGTTCCAGTAGTTCAACATCTGTTGCATTCATAAGGGGGAGGAAAAATTTTCACGAAGCTTGATCTCGCGCAAGCATATCAACAGCTGCCGGTTGACGCCAAAACTGCAGAGGCACAGACTATAGTCATGCACAGAGGGGCATTCAAATGCACCAGACTTCAATTTGGTGTTAGCGTTGCCCCAAGCATTTTCCAAAGCCTAATGGAGCGCCTTCTAAATGGAATAAAAGGGGTTGTTCCCTATTTTGACAACGTATTAGTATCAGCTAAAAACAAACACCAATTAGAAGATAGACTGAGAGAAGTCTTACAAAGATTCAGGGAAGCAGGGCTTAAAGTCAAAAGAGAAAAATGTCAACTAGCCACCAATCAAGTAGAATTCTTAGGCTACCTTATAGATGAGAAAGGGATATATCCCACTGAAAATAAAATAAAAGCAATTAAAGACGCACCCAGACCTAAGAAAAAAACAGACTTACAGGCGTTCTTAGGTCTCATTAACTTCTACAATGTCTTCCTGCCTCAAAAGGCAACCGTAGCAGAACCATTACACCAGCTATTAGATTAAAAAAACTGTCTGGAATTGGGGCCACCGAGAACAAGCAGCATTCCAAAACATTAAGGACTTTTTAACATCCAAAACCGTTTTAATACAATACAGCAACACCCTGCCACTGGTGGTCACCTCTGATGCATCGCCTTTTGGAATCAGCACCATACTGAGCCACAAGCTGCCAGATGGCAGAGAACCTCCAATCACCTTCTATTCAAAAACACTGTCAAAATCTGAAAGGAAATTCAGCCAACTTGACTGAGAAGCCCTTGCCTTCATAGCAGGCATCAAGAGATTCCACGAATACCTATATGGTTGGACATTTTCTTTTATCACGGACCACAAACCTCTGCTAGGAATTCTGGCAGGGAACAAACCAATCCCAAACATTCTGTCGCCAAGAATGATGAGATGGTCAGAATTCCTCACTGCATATAATTACACATTCATCCATCGCCCAGGAAAAACCATCACCCATGCGGATGCCTTGAGCCGTTCCCCGCTGCCTGACAAGGAAGATGACCCAGCTCTCACCAGCCCCACTCTTCAGATCGAGGCATGGCTGAATCTGCCACTAACCGCAGCAGACTTTGCTAAAGCTACCACGAAAGACCTGCTGACAGCTTGAATTCTGCATTGGGTAGGTAAGGGTTGGCCAGATGAGGATAGAGGCAAGACTTTTAAACCTTTTCGCACCCGGCAGACTGAACTGTCCCTGGAAAAGGGTTGTATACCGTGGAGGGACAGGGTGGTAATTCCCAAAAAAATTACAGGAGGAAATATTGTGCATGTTGCACGAGGGACACCCGGGCATAGTAAAAATGAAAGCCCTGGTCAGGATTTACGTCTGGTGGCCAGGGTTGGACAAAGACATTGAAAAATGGGTGGCAACATGCCATGACTGCCAGAAATCAAGGTCTACCCCCCCTCTTGCACCAGTCCTGGAATGGGAAACTCCCAGAGGCCCATGGTCGAGACTCCATATTGATTTTGCTGGGCCAACAAAAGGGAACACATATTTGATAATTGTTGACGCTTATTCAAACTGGCTAGAGGTTGTTCTTATGGCATCCACAACTACTGAAGCGGTGATAAAACAATTGAACAAACTTTTTGCTACACATGGACTGCCAGATGTAGTAGTATCTGACAATGGCCCCCAGTTTACTGCCTTAGCTTTCAAACAATACTTAGCTGCACAAGGCATCCGACATGCCCTAACAGCACCAGCTCATCCAGCTTCAATGGACGAGCTGAACGCATGGTTCGTGATACAAAAGAAGCCCTAGACAAACTGGACGCTGGGGACATCCAAGATAGACTAAACAAACTGTTAACAATTCAGCATATCACCTCTAGCACAACCACTAACAAAAGCCCAGCAGAACTCCTCATGGGTAGAAAATTGCATTCCTACCTAGATAGGCTACACCCCACGTACACCTCCTCAAGTAAATATCGCTCCTTTACCATTGGAGTAAATGGCATTGTCTTTGCCAAAAATCTTACCAGGGACCCATTATGGTTTCCAGCCACAGTTACATAAATTACAGGGCCCCGGTCATACCGGCTTGCACTAGACGATGGCAGAACATGGAAACAACACATCCGCCAGCTTCGCTCTAGGACATTGGAACACAATACTAACCTACCTAGCTCCGAAGCACCGCCAAAAATACCACCCCCAACAAACAATCCAAAAACAACTGGGGGGGGGAACACAAAATAATAAAAAGGGGAGAGATGAACCACCAATAACACGACAAAAGACACAACACAAACCTGAATTAGAACTCCCAGTAAGACAAAAAGAGCACTTACCCATAGACGACCTCCGGAGAAGAGAACCGGTAGCAGGGAAGCGAGGCAAGGCCTTCCAGGAAGGAGACAGCCAGACCAGCTTGACCAACCCGGACAGACCAGGAGAGAGCGGCAGAGCCACCTCAACCAGCCCGAGAGACCCAGGCGGGAGTGGCAAGGCTGACTCACCCTTCCAGGAGGTTCCATGGAGAAGACACGGAAAAAAGATGATCCTGACCAAACCGATGGAAGACCACTCTGAGACTGAGCTGCGCAGGTCAAGTAGAAACCGCAAAAGTCCCACCTACCTGCGTTACTATGTTACGCACATAGGACAAAACCAAGAGGGGAGGGGTGTTGTGTATAGAAATTAGAATACTCCAAATACCTAAATCTGATTGGCTGAGCAGGCCACAATAGGATTGGATAATAAAGTACCAATGCAATTGGCCCGCCTGACAGTGGGAAAGCTTAAAGAACTGTCATTGGCCACAAGCCGCGAGCAGCTGCTATAAAAAGGGCTGCCGCAGTTTCGGCAAATGTTCTGTTACAAGTCACTGAGTTGTTTTAGCAAAGGGCTGTTTGTTGGAACACTGATCTCGCGTATCTTTCTTCTCAGAACAGAACAATTGCCATTTGATCAACTTGGTATCATGAGATGTTCAGACTTCTATGACCCTTCAGGAATTTGAGATATCTCTAGTACTTGTTTATTAGGGCACAAATTCCCAGCGCTATTACTTCTTAGTCTTCTTACAGGACAACCAAGCAGTCCTTGGAAGCAAAGATGTTCCTTTTCGCTGTTCCTTCAGCTGCTTCCTTTCTAACTTACTGCTGATAAAGAGCAAAGAGCAAAGCTTAGGCTAATAAACAACTACCAAAAGCAGCTACACTATCCAAGGACATTAAAGCAAGAGCAACACAGACACTAAAATGGCAGTAAACCTAGGAAATAGGCCAAGTCCCAGTGGTAAACTACAGGTGGTTGTAGACTAGAAGCAGTTGTATTTGCACCCAGCTCCAAACAGCTTCTAATATCTATGATGATAGAGATGCATTGGATACATTTGGATAAATATGAGGAGAAACATCCTATACTCCTCAAATGATCTTGCTTTTACATACTTAGAAGAAGGCAGGTCCAGCCTGCAATCCAAGTCCAACATTTCTCAACCTTGACAACTTCAAGATATGTGCACTTCAATTTCAGAATTGAATGCTGGCTGGAGAAGCTGGGAATTTGAAGTCCATGCTTCAAGTTGTCAAGGTTGAGAAATGCGAGCCTAGTCTATCAGTCAAGGCCCTTGTGCCAAAAACCAGATTTGCTTCATTATATTAATTATTCCAATAACTGTCAACAAAGTATATAGAATCTGAACCAGCATTTAAATAGAAAAAGACTAGGGACAACTCTGAAGTTTTCAGCCACTAGTTTTTAATCCTATGCTGATGTCTTGAAAGTTGAAACTGATCTCAATGATTTAATAGGAACCATTGAAATTATTCTGGTAATTGTTTTCCTGTCTTTGGTTTAGTTCAGAAATAGTAGAATGGACAGTCCATTCTTAATACTAAGTTCAAAGTAAACGTTTTAAATATTCTGTCGTGGAAAACTAAATCCCTTTCAGAGAGATAGCAAACAACCAATAATTAATTAAAAACATATTTAATGGCACAAGAGAATGAATGGAATATATAATGTATTTGGTAAAGTACATCTGGAGTGGACAGTGTTTGAAGAGTCAGCAGCTCAACTCAGCCTGCTTATTTTTGGGAGAGACACAAGAATCACCCGGTGATACTATGACAACAGCAGAATAAACAGGGCTGAAATAAATTTATTCTTCCTTTTTTTCTGTTTGTTTTTGGGGGTGGGTTTATGTGCCGGGATGGAAGTAGTTGCATAACATTTGAATATGTTAATTTAGACATACTGATGCTAATTATATACCATAAGGCCTGGAGTTGTTAGAAATTAGGTAACATATAAACAACAACAATTGTAAAAGGCTTTATTTAGAATAACTTACTTTCTGTGACAATACATTTATCAGTATCAAACAATAACATCTATTATTCTATGTCCTTAGCAAGGACCCCATAGGTGGATAAAAATGCCAAATCCAATCAAAACATCAGGATGACTGTGCAATCATCATCATCAACAACAACAATAATCCAAGCTATTTGTTCATGGAATTCTCTCCTTTTCCCAGGAAAGGGCTAATCCAAGCATTTCAGGGGTGATTACTACATTTCTAAGTGTGTACTGTATCTTCCAGAACAGGAAGTAGTTTGTGGGGTTTCAGTTAAGATGTGATCATATGGACTTGCTTTGGGATCAGACCATATTTGGAATTTTTTTCCACCTTTGGGGCACACAATTTTGTTCATAAATAATTGAAGTTATGCATTAGCATAATCTTGCCCTTCAAAACGTTGCCCATGTCTCCCTATAAATTTTGACCTGAGAAGAAACTATGGTAGCAATTTGACGGCAAAGGAAAATTTACCACCAATATTCACTTTGCTTTTTTAACTGACTTTGCAAACTCCAGACTGTTGGTATCAGAAAGAACATAGAGGTTCCAGAATAAAAAGAACTCCAGAATTAATTTCATTGTTTCTCAGTGAGTACCACACAAAAACACCCATAAATTGATTTTATCAAGGAAAGTTTAATGCATATTTTTACAGCATACATATCTTGTTTTTTTCAAGATCATGGGGAATAAAGGGGTTTTAAAATATCCTAACGATTAACTTGTAAAAACACCTATTGAACATGACTGTAATCTCAGCCACTAATCTGATTTCTGTCCATTAAATAATATTTCCCAGGAGGAAACATTCAGGAAATTTTTATATCAAAAACAAAGTCAGTATCAATGTAAAACATTCTACAATGATTATTAAAATCAAAATCTTTAATGAGACTCTCTTATAGACAATACATATCAAAGCATTAGGGTTTAAATATCACAAAATGACAATAAAAATGTTCGTTAGGTCTTAAGAAATTTAAAGGGAAATTCTGACTTAGAGTTATAAACCATGGAAAAACATATATTTACCTAAGAAAAAAATATGAAATATAGATTTATGATTTCCCCAAAATATTAAATATTAAGAAGAAAATGATTCATGCACCCCACATGGATATTTTTCATTTCATATATTTGTCCAAATATTATGTGGATAGTGTGAGGTACAAATAAGGAGTTTGCGAAAAGTGACAGACGCTTTTTGTTACTACATGTATACTATGTAGCATATAGATCATATGTGGTAGCCAAGTTGCTTTATGATCTTGCATTTGTCATGAGGACAGCTCATAGGTGGATTTTCCCTTTACTTGTTATCCAAAATAAAATAGTATTTGTGGATCACCTTATTTTGAACTGTTGGAAGAAATATCCTTCTGGGTTCAGTTCCAAGTGGGGAAAAAGACACTGGAAACATTGGAAGGCTGTTTGGAAGGTTTAATGGCCTGGAGCTCTAGTGTGAAAAGGAAGGATGGTCACATGCTTCAAGGTGAAGGAGGAGATCAAGAAAGAGATGCTGAGAGTGCCTGGGTTTTATACCTTTTGTTGGGATTTGAATTGGAGCTTGTATTCTGATTGGTTATCAGACTCTCAGGGGGCCATGCAGAGTCAACTCTGTAGGCTGTCCTGAGTTCTAGGCTTGGTTGAGCCTTGTTGAAAAGAGCTTTTGGCAATTCCTACAACTTTACTTGGAGATCTTTGCTATGTAAAGTATTCTGGCCCAGGCCTTAATGGTCCACCCATTAACAAAGGTGGGGGTAAGTTTCTGCTCTTGAGTTTCTACTCTTTTTAGGGGAGATATTCTGCCTTTTTAATATTTCCTAGGATATTTCAATTTTCTAGGAGAAGTGTGGGTGCTAACTACCTACAGAACATTGTAACGGGCAAAGTATTAAATGTGGCCTTCAAAGACAAAACATCTCAGCTGATCAATTTAGAATCCATCTTTAAATACACATAATGGCACACGGCTGGAGGGTATGTGAAAAATGTCTTCATTTTTTTCATCATTCTCATCTATTATCGTGTAAAAGAAAAAGTTTATATAGATTTCTACCCTAACCCAAATACATTTCTATGGTGAGCTGAGGGATTCTTAAACAAAGTGCCCAGATTCACTTTGGAGAACAAGATGGGAGCATATATATTGAATAAATAATAAACATAAAGTAGTTGAAAAATCTCAATATTATGCCTTCTACTGTTCATATATAACTCCAGAACTCTGCAACATTCCAGAGTGCCTATATTTTTACAAAATATTGACAAAAAAATTGAAGGGCACTCTTGTTGAAGGGCACTCCCTGGCTGGTGCCGGGCAGAGTACGAAAAGCTTTGCTTGGGGCACCCAGCGGAGCTGACAGCTGGGCCCTCCTTCCTGGTGGCAGAGCTCTCATCAAGGCAGTGAGCGCCTCCCGCTGGACCCTCTGCTCATCCCGCCAGGGCCGCGCAAGAGCCCTGCAGGCTGGGCAGAGCCAGGAAAGCAAGCTGCGGATGCACGCCTGCCTGCCAAGCAAAAGAGCCAGGCTGACCTGAGTTTGGCTTCCTTCCCAAGTCCCTCCAGCGTGAACCTGAAGGGGCCACCAGGAGAGGCTGCCCGAGGCAGTGATAAGCGCCTACCCATCCATGGACAGGGAGGCAAGGTGATGGCAGCGCTGCTTCCCTGGCTGGCGGAGAGAGCCCGAAGCCGCTTTTCCACCCCTCGCCCAGCCCGTCCCGTGCATTTCCAAATGCGCTGCCAGCTCCAAACACTGCAACGGAACGGGCATCAGGCAGAGGCACTGACTCGGCAGGGCTCAGCTTGGAGGAGGAGAACGAGTCGCCTTGCCTCCCTGTCCATGGATGGGTAGGCACTATCACTGCCTTGGGCGGCCTCTCCCAATGGCCCCTTTGGGTTCGTGCTGGAGGGACTTGGGAAGGAAGCCAAGCTCAGGTTGGCCCGGCTCTTTTGCTTGGCAGGCAGGCGCGCACCCGCGGCTTGCTTTCCTGGCTCTGCCCAGCCCACACGGCTCTAGTGCAGCCCTGGCAGGATGAGCAGAGGGTCCAGCGGGGAGGTGCTCGCTGCCTTGATGAGAGCTCTGCTGCTGGGCAGGAGGGCCAGCCTGTCAGCTGTGCTAGGCGCCCCAGGCAAAGCTCTTCACACTCTGCCCAGCGCCAGGCAGGGATAGTGGCTGGGTGCTTCTTCCTGAGTGGGCCGATCCTGCGCTGCGGCCCCGGGAGATTCGCCTCCCCACGTGGGGTTGGGCTGCCCTCTCGGGCAGGGGAGGTTTTGTCGTACCGGTAGTAGGGTGAAAAGAATTGGCTTTGCCTTTGAAGGCGAAGGGAAGGCGGCAACAGGAGCTCCTGAAGCCGAATGTCTCCGCCGGGCTCCAGTTGCAGGGAGGAGCCCTGGCTGGCTATGCGTGGCTGCGCCAAACGCCGCGGTGTTGCTCTAAATGTCGCGGCAGCAAGGGAGAAGAGAAAGCAATGGTGGAGGAAGGTCTCCCGATATGAAGTGCCCCACCAATGCCAAAGTCAATGCAGGCAGCACCATATCTGGCTATGCAACAAAAGGACTTTCTAACGGCAAGCCCCCCGCCCCATTTCGCATGTTTAATATAGGCTTTAATTTGGGGGAGGGGCTTAATTTGATTTTATGCTGATAAAACATGCTGTGCCTTCCTATTGGTGGAGGCCGTATTGTTGGAGAAACACGGTATAATACAAACAGTTTAAAAAGTTTAAACCCACATAAACTGGCAATTCAGACTAAAACAACTAAAATAAACAGTATAGCCATGACAGGTCCCCACAAACACAGAACAAACGCATTAACCCAGGCTTGGCCCAGAGTCAAGTTTTAAGGGCCTTCTGAAACCCTAAAACTTGTAATTCTAAAAAAATATAAATATAAATGAAGGAATGTGGGAATGAAGTAGCATTTATTTAACAGGAGGGCAAAAACACCAGGAAAATTCGGCATAGTGTTAAAATGTGATCAGAGCCAGATCTACCAAGAACTAAGAAGAAATATCTGGCTTTGGGGAGAATTGTAACATCTAAATAATGAGAAGAATCTGTCTGAATTAATACTTGGCTAAGTTTGTCCCAATCCACCAATTTTCTGAGGATCATTTTTAAGGAGTGGCCAGAATCAAAGAGTCTAAATATGGAGGTAAATTTTTAAGAGGTTTATGATGGGATTACTAAAAACACTTTTCTATGAACAAGCAAAAGAATTTGCAAGATTTGGGTGTAGTCCAAAGACTTGGTAAAGACCACTTTTTTTGTTGTTCTCTGACTCGGCAGCTTGGCTGGGAATCAAAATGGCTACAAAGCATACTTAGGACCTGCCAAAGCTGCCTTGTTAAAAGAAAAAAGAAAAGAAAAAAGAAAAAGCATTGCCCAAGATGTACATACATTGTGAGATTATATTTAAAGTATGTCCCCCTTTTAAATAGTGTTTAACATCTGAATTTAATATCAATTTAATATTTGACAAAAGGTAGAGATCATATGATATGATTTAGACAAAATGGGTGGCAAACAAGTTTAATAAATAAAATTTTGGGGGAAAAAAATCCTCTAATCTGGGGACTCTGATGTGGTTCATATCTGGTATCTCCTGTGTCTGGATATAAGATTCGGGAGAAATAAAAACTATTTTTTAATGAGATCTCATCTTCTTTCAAGAACAGTATCTGGAGGCTGTAAGGGCCTTGATGGAGAAAAAAATTGCACCCAATCCTACTGAAATTGAGTGGATGTGATTATTGCCCAGGTCTAAAAATCCTCCATCCTGATCCTGAATGGGGTTGTGGTTCCCCATTCTGAAATGGTGCACAATCTGAGAGTCCTCCTGGACTCATAGTTTATTCTTAAAGACACAGTGATGCCTGTGGCCAAGATCTTCATCTGGTGCACTGTTTTCATTCCTTCCTGGATTGGGCTGCTTTCCCCATAGTCACTTATGCCTTTGTCACCTCATGGCTCATGTCACCTCCCTGTAATGCTCTCTATATGGGGCTGGCTGTCCTTGAAGACCACCCAGAGGCTTCAACTAGACTAGAATGTAGTGGCACAAAAAGACCCTGCTTTGTGAACTGCATTGATCACAAATATGTTAGCAGATGTGATTGAAGTTACCACATTGTTGGGAGAAAAATTCCAGGTCCAGTTCTAAGCTGGGAGAAAGGCACCTGAAATAAAATGGAGGCTGGAGGCTGATTGGAAAGAGTTTATGGAGGAAGCAGAACCACCAACCACATGTGATTCTGGGACAGCTGACAAAATGGAGTTTAGAGTGGGTGGGTTTTCATACCTTCTGAATTCCTATGGGACCATATGGGGGTCATGAGTGTCTCTATAGGCAAAATAGGAAATGCAAATCCTAATTTTGTCAATCTTTTGTTTGTTGCTTATCTGAGTTTCTGCCTTGCCCCAGTCTTTCTAAAAGCTGGTATTCTCAGTTTCTGCTAAGGGCAATTCTGCTCCCTTAAGATTTTTCCCACTTCTCATTTAGGGGAAATATTCTATTCTGCCTTTTTAATATTTCCCAAAACATTTCATTCTTCTAGCGGGGGCAGGGGGCTTCCTATAACATATAAAACTCTTCATGATTGCAGCTTGGCTATTGTCTGTCTCTTTGGTGTCTGCCTGGCCAACCAATAGAGTGGACATGCTCCAGATCCCCATCATTAAACAGTGTCATATTTTGGGGCCTAGGAAATGCACCTTCTATGTTGCAATGGCTACCCTCTGGAATGATATTGAGATCCAGTTGGCTCCCACCCTTGGTGCACCTTAAAGACTTGGCTGTGTTCTCCAAGGCCTAGCAGTAGGGTGGCTGAACCCACTTATTGCATGTGTTGGTCATATGTTTATATGTTTTTGTGTTAGTATGTTGGTTATTTTCCATATTCTATTTTTAAATTACATTTAACTGATTTTATTTTATTTGTATTTTTTATTGTGACAATATAAAAAACAAGAATCAGCCTGGAGCTGGATGTCACAAATATTAAATTAAGAATAGTCTTACACATAAATACACTGCAGTGCAATAGAAAAATATGACCTAACATAATCAACCTCCTTAATTTTCCTTCCTAATTTGCAGTTCTAGGTTATTTATTTATATATCATACAATTTAACTCTTTTGGGATAATAGGATAAATCACTTCTCCTAAACACAGAATGAATGTTCAAGTAACTACTTATATTTCGTCTGCTATCATATGCTGAGGCTACATCCTGATCATCATTGCCCAAAGTTGAAATGCTTCTGTGACATTTCCTTTTCTGTTTCCATGTGCGCTTATATCTACAGATATAATTTCATAGTTACAAGAAAGAGTCTTAATTTATCCAGTCCCTATCACTGTATAGGAAAAAATTTTTCCTATGCTACTGAAACCCATGAGTGCTACAGAATAACATCTATCTATAGGAGGAGACAAAATTTACTCAGCTGCACAATAACCTTCTTACTGTTTCTTTGTGGATCTTACCTGTTTTTTGTGTAGATCATACTAGTGTCAGGAGGTATCAGCAACAAACCCAGAAATTGACAACAATTTGGATAAACTACTATGACAATGAAATATTATCAGATTCCAGGTTGCTCCTGCCCATTCAGATTGATCATTGTGCTTTATCAGATCCAAACAGTATTTTACTGACTTCCTGTTCAGTATGACATATCTAGACTGTCTGCACTCCTTTGTGTTCTTTGGCTGTGACTTGTAGATCTTTACACAACTACCTGGTAGTTTCTGGTGCTCTAAAATATTTAAAGTTTTGATCCCTTCTTACTTAAAGATCTGCCTTTCCAATTTTGTTGATCATCCTGGCAGGATCTTCAGGGAATTCTACCTCTGTATATGTATTTGATACAAGGTCAGCTTAAAGAGGAAAACCAGTATTTTATGAACACATCAACAATTCAAGTTTGCCCTGAAGGAAAAAAGAGTTATGTGATATGTAGTGGAGACTACATTATATCAGATCCAATCAGGTCTCCAGATAATAGCTTGCCTTAGGGCGTCCAGTGGATCACAAGGTTCAAAACATGGTCCCATAGCTTTGGGACTAGGGAAAAGGAAGGAAAAATATTTTTTTTTTTAAAGTCCAGAGACATAAAAGACCATGAAAGTAAACTTTTGCGGCAGAAAGAAAGTTGGGAGGCCCAGTCGTGATCTTTGATAAGACTACAAACTTCATTGCTGTCTGTTTACATCATCTGCTGCAATCTCGGCTTTAGGAGTTTTTTTTTCAGTGTATGCATTGATTTGTGCAAGGACTTGAGAGTTCACATAAGCTACTAGTAAACAATTAACAGTGTGGCTGAGAAAAAGCTGAAAGCCCTTGCCTAATCACACTATAAATGTCAACAGTTGAGAAAGGCTTGCTTTGTGTTTTTAAAGTCCAATAATGAAGTCAGGTAATGAATGCCAAATTTAGTACATACGATATAAATAGATACAAAGAAATTTACTACATTAACTACTGCATGTTAGCAGTTGTTAATTGTAGCAATTGGCTCCAAAACCCTACGTTAATTTTGCTCTGATATCTCCTCAATCTGAACATTGGAATACAAGTTTATAACAAAGAAAGATTTAGGCTCACATTACGGTACGTTTATGCATGAAGGGGACACTGGGACTGTTCCTCTTACACTATGTTTCCTACTTCTGCCATCCAGGTTTTCAAGTCATAGTCACACGAATGCAAAAGTGGATTATGAATATTTAGCACTTACATGAAACAACCTATTTGCCTATACATTTGTTTGCATTTATATTACTTTGATGTAAACAGAGATACCAGCAGGCAGGCTCAAAATTTTTGAACATACACTCTTTGAACAAATAAAAGAGCCTGTGTAAAAGGCATCCATAAAATATAGTGCAAAATGAGGATAGTGTAAGAATTGCCATGCTGGTTCAAATCAGTTATGAAAGGATTTTTAATTCACAACAAATCTGTATATATAAAAGAAATATTGCTTGTTACTATAAACATAGATGCATCCTTCTAATATAGATGTATTCCAAGGCTGGTCACAACTATGGTCTATAAGACAATAATAAAAACAATAAGTGTGATCAATATGAAACATTCATTTGAAAAGGCAGGAGGCTGAACAAAACAAAAGCATATACTCTTTCCAGAGTTCATAAAGGGAAATTCAAGAGATACCTAAGAATATTGGCTGTCTTTTTAATTTCAGGACAGAGGGTGTTCTAGAAAGCAGGTATTCTCTCCTCAAAAATACATCCAGGTCAGACGTCCTGGCCAGATATCCTTTTAAAGCAAATACAGGAGCGCAGGTAGTCCTCACTTAACTGACATTGTTCAGTGACCAAAGTTATGGAAGTGCTGAAGGAAGAGTTATACCTTTGAGGGTATGGCCATTGCAATGTCCACAATGGTTATGTGATTGCAATTTGGGTGCTTGGCAACTGGCACAATTTACAATGGTTGCAGAGTCCTGTTGTCATAGGATTACCATTTGCAACTATCATAACCAGCATCTGACAAGCAAAGTTAATGGGGAAGCTGGCAGGAAGTCACAAGTCACAATCAGTGATGTTGGAGTGAATAACTTCTGGTGATTTGCTTAATGACCTCAGCCAGACCTGACAAACTGACATAGGTTGGTCATGGTCCAATGCTTCATTTTACAACTACTGTATATTGTTTAGCAATAGAGTTATCAGTCCCAATTGCAGTTGGTATGGTATGACTATATTTCTACATTTCTGCAGGTTACAAAAGTTACATTCTAAATGTGAAGTTTTCAAATTGCAAAAACAACATAGTTAAAGCCCCTGTCACACAACACCAACGGATGGAAAGAGGATGTAAAACGGAGAGAAACACTTGCCATCCGTTGGTTAACGCGATGCATCCGTTCTGTACTCACTGCGTCCGTTTTTCATACTCTCGATCCGTCCAGCATCCGTCTACTGACATTTCATCCGCTCAAAAAGTTTTGAGCTGCACAAAACTTTTTGAGCGGAAAAAGTATCTAACGTGTCTGTTATACATCCGCTACGCATACGGGGAACATCCGTGAGATGTCTGTCATCATCCGTTATGCATCCGCTATATCGGCTAGGCATCCGCTGCGCATCTGTGCAACTCGCATCCGCTCCAGCGGAAAATGGACACAGGGAGGAAGCGAAACGGACGCGGAATGGACACAAAGCGTTAGTAGCACGGACGTAGAAAGGATGAAAGCGGATGCAGCTCGCATACAAAGCATTAAAATGGAAAAAACGTTCATATAGGGAACATATCTCGGATATTTAGGATGTCTGCAGGATGTCTTGAGGATGCAAAAGGACACCTAGCGGAAAACCTATATTTCCTATAAAAAGGGGGAGCAACTCACCTGGATCTCACTTTCAGTCCAGCAGCCCTGCTGTGCAGACCTTTTCAGCCTTCATCTGGCTCTTGCTCTTCCACAGCATCCAGTCATCTCCACCATGGATCGTCACACACTCCTTTTGGTAGCCGCCATCGTTCTACAACAGTGTGAAGCCCTCTACAGGATCTTTCACCTGTTCTACGCGAAGAAAAGGAGGAAGACAAGAAGTGTCTGGGTCCGAAGATGGATCATGAGAAGAGCCGAGTACGGACTGTAGAACAAGCTGATGGTGGAGCTGAAGAACAAAGACTCTCGTGCATTCCAGAACTTCATGAGGATGCCGCCAGCCATGTTTGACGAAGTTGTGGAGCGGCTGAGACCCAGGTTGACCAAGGCAAACACCAACTTCTGGCCCAGCCTGGACCCTGGACTGAAGGTGGCACTGACTCTGCACCACCTGGCCTCAGGGACCACGTACAGGAGCATGCAATACGCCTGGAGGGTGCCACATAACAACATCAGCACTGTGGTCAGAGAAGTGGTGCAGGTCATCATCGAAGAATACCTGGAGGAGCTCCTCCAGTGCCCCTCCACTGAAGAAGGCTGGAAGAAAGTTGCAGAGCAGTGGTATCAGAAGTGGAACCTCCCACACACCGTTGGAGCCATAGATGGGAAGCACGTGGCCTGCAAAGCTCCAGCCAAGTCAGGGTCCACTTATCACAACTACAAGGGCTTCTTCAGCATCATCCTCTTCACCATGGTCGATGCTGACTACAAGTTCATGTACATCGATGCTTCAGGCAACGGGTCATCTTCAGATGCCCAGGTATACAACGCCAGTCACCTCATGGAGGGGCTGGAACACAACCTCATCATGGGCTTCCCAGATCCAGACCCCCTGCCCAACGACACACAAGATGTGCCCTACTTCATCGTGGGGGATGACGCCTTCTTCCTCAGAACCTACTTCATGAAGCCCTACACTTCCAGATGCCTCACCCATGAAGAGAAGATCTTCAACTACAGGCTGTCCAGGGCAAGACGGGTGATGGAGAATGCCTTTGACATCCTGTCCAACAGGTTCCAGGTACTTCTCACCACCATGCAGCATCGCCCAGAGACCGTGAGGAGGATCATGGAAGCTTGCTGCATCCTGCACAATCTCATGTGCACCCGCTACCCAGTGTTGCAGAACAGGCTCGTGGACTGTCAACAAGGCAATGGGGACATGGAGCCTGGTGAATGGAGGCAAGGGCGAAACCTGATAGATACTGTGGATGTGCAAGGCCCCAACAGAGCTTCACGGGAAGGGAAGAAGCAGCGCAACCTCCTGAAACACTGGTGTAACTCCCCAGCTGGAGCAGTGGAGTGGCAAGACAGGATGGTAGATGCTTAATGGATGCTTCCTTCAGCCTGTCTCATCACACTGATGAGATTGTGCCATGTATGTTAAGTGGCCCTACAATGAACAGAGAATTTTTATGTTTATGTTTATGTTGAAATGTGTTGATGAATGATTAAATTGTTATTGATAATAAAGGGCCATAGGTGTGGCACCTGGGAGGGTGGACCATTCAGTCCCACTATGCTTGCACTGGAGGTTTATCTATCCCACTGCTATCCTAACCCATCCGACAGCTATTACCCATCCCACAGCTATTACCCATCCCACAGGTATCCCTGCCCATCCCACAGGTATCCCTGCCCATCCCACTGCTATCCTTACCCATCCCACAAGCATGCAAAGACTTAAACCATTTCTAAAAGTTTCCACCAAGACTTTATTGACTAAAAGAACTGAACCAAGTGTGTGAAGCAAAGATAAACTTTATTAATAACAAACTGTAAAAACAAAATGACCCAAGTAAAGTGTCCCAAGCAAAGATAAAGTCAACAGGTAGCAACCCAGTCTCTGGCACTCTTCTCAGTCACTCTGAGGTGTGCCCATAGTCTCAGGGGTGAAGGGTCCAGGTGCTGTGGAGATGGCTGCTGCTGGAGTGCTGGTCTGAGGTGCCATTGTAGTGGGGCTGTCTGATCTGCAGCTGAGCGAGGTGAGGCATGGGTGGCATCTGTGGCGTGGGTGGCATCTGTGGCGTGGGTTGCATCTGTGGCATCGGTGGCATCGGTGGCATCGGTGGCATCGGTGGCATTCGATGTACCTGTGCCTGGACTGGGAAGGGCTGCCTGTGCTGCTGGAGGTCCTGGTAGCCGTAGCCTTGGTAGGTGAGGACCTGTGGAAAGCTTTAGAAGGGCAGTGACATCACCTGGGGTGGAGGAGCAGACCTGGACTGGGTGGGAGCAGGTTCAGCTGGGCCTGGAGGGTTGTGCAGAAGACCTGTGATCCTCTCTTTTATCACCTGGTACTGTGATTCGGAAATGTCTATGAGGGTCTGGTTGACGTAAGTGAGGAAGGGCTTGCGGTTTGAGGATGGTATGTTGGTGTGTACCAGCTGAGAGAGGAGATCTACGCTGCTTTTGATGGTGTCCCTGATCTCCAGCAAGACAGTGTGTCTCTGCCCCTCCAGTCTGGTCCTCTGCCTGCTTTCTGTGGAGGTGGAGCTGGGGGTGGGTTGGTCTCTGGTGGAAGTGCCCTCTCCTTGCTCCCATTGTGTCAGGGGGTCCTCCACGCGCTCTGCCATGGGGAGTGCAGCTGTCGGGGGGGGGCCTCCATCGTGGGACACTCCACAGATACCTGCCTGGACACAGGAGCTGACTCTTGGCCAGAAGAGGACTGGCTCTCTGTGGGCTGCCTGAGAGAGAGGGTAGACAGAGGGGCTGCTCCTCAGTAGCGGATCTCACCCTCCAAGAAGCTGCACTTGGCCATCACGTAGGTCTTCCGGTCGGTGAGCTTGACCGCGGCCTGGCCAGACTTCTTGAGGTGCAGCTTCCCAGACCAGGTGTGCATGTGCTTCCACCATCCGAGGAGGACCTCTGAAATGTTGCCCATGCTCTCCGTCTTCTCTCTCCCAGCCGCCTGCTTCCTCTTGGTGACTCAATAGAGCCTGTGTCCCTTCCGCTATAGGTACTCGTTCTCCCTCAGCCATTTGAGCACCTCATCCTCATGTTCCTCTTCAATGGAGTATTGCCTCCTCTCCCGTTCTTGCATATGCCGCTTCCTCCCTCTGGCAGGGCCTTCTGGGCCCTCATCAGAGGGGCTTCGAGGTTCTAGGGGCTGCTCCACCACACCACCACCAGCAGCAGCAGCAACAACAGTCGCAGCAAAAGCAGGACCAGCAGCACCAGCAGCACCAGCAGCACCAGCAGCACCAGCAGGACCAGGATCAGCAACAGCATAGTAAGCACCAGTTGCACCAGCAGGACCAGCAGGATCAGCAGGACCAGAGCACCAGCAGGACCAGCAGGACCAGGAGCAGCACCAGCAGAGTAAGCACCAGCAGAAGCACCAGCACCAGGAGCAGCACCAGCAGTGTAAGCACCAGCAGAAGCACCAGCACCAGGAGCAGTGCCAGCAGAGTCAGCCCCAGCAGAAGCCCCAGCACCAGGAGCAGCGTCAGCAGAAGCCCCAGCACCAACAGAGTCAGCTCGAGCAGCAGAAGCCTCAGCCTCAGCAGAGTCAGGGTCAGGGGGTGGGATGGTGGACCTGTCCTTCTTGCCAGGGCTGGCAGGAGTAGGCACAGGCTTCCTCTTCTTCCCCATGGTTGTTGGCTGGAGATGTGTCTGGCAGCAGGTCTTTCCTCTGAATGGTGACCTGCTTGCGAGCTGCATCCTTTTATATCCACGGGGCTGGAGCAATGCATCCTCCCCGCATGCGCAGTGAATGCTTTGCATCCGCTAGGCATCCGCTAGGCATCCGCTAGGCTTCCGTGATGCATCCGCTGTATCCACTAGGCATCCGCTCTGCATCCGCTCCTTCTGCTGCGTGTTCGCTTCCCTGTGCTCCCCCGGAAGCCCTGCGGATGTGCCATCCACTTCCATCCGCTTCCATCTACTTGGCTTCCGTGGAGCATCTGCTTAACATCCTCGCTACGTCCTCCCCCTTTCCGTTGTTGTCCGCTCCGTTTATGCAAATTTGGGGTACTTTTCAGAGCGGATAACAACGGATGGAAAATTTTCTCGTCCACTGTGTCCTTTTTACATACTTTTTGCATCCGTCGGCCTATGTGACAGGCCCTCAAGCTTCCTCTGTCCAGGAAACAGCACAGCTGCTAAAATATTAATACTACTTTACTTCTAGAAACAAGACAAGTAATGGTAATTTGTTAGTTTGCCCTTAAAACAGATAGTCAGAACTTTATTCTTCTGACCATAAGTAGATGTATTTGTTCATGGCTATAACGTTCTTAATTTACCACATGTGCTAACTTGACCTTGATTGGAAAACCCAAGCTAATTCTTCATTGATGGGTCAATTATGTACCATTAAGTCAATGTCAACTCCTAGCACCACAACCACATAGATATTTTTCATGACAATCTGTCTGTAACCATGTCTTCCAATGGTACACCCAAAGCCATTGTAATTTAGTTAATCCACCTTGCTGTTGATCATCCTCTTCTTCTCTTTCTTTCTACCTGTACCAGCACTATAAATTTCTCAAACACCTAACATTTCATGTAATAAGTCCTTAAATCGAGTAATTTGAACCTGGTCATTTGTGCTTCAAGTAAGAACTCTGGGTTGATTTCTTCAAGAATCATTTGTTTTCTTGGCTGGCCATCACGTGGCTATGTGGGCATCACGTGGCCCTATTTTAAATTTTTATATTCAGTTTTCTGTTTTTAAACACTTTATTTGTACGCTACCCGGAGCCCCTTTAAGAGCACCAGGCAGTTTCTAAATATGACCAATCAATCAATCAATTATATTATCAGAACTTCATTACACTTAGAACATTCTCTTAGAAGAAACACTCCTCCTCCTTCTCCTCCTCCTCTCCCCTTCCTTCCTTCCTTCCCTCCTTCCTTCCTCCTCCTCCTCCTTCCTTCTCTTCCCTCCTTCCCACCCTTCCTCCTACTCCCTCCTTTAAGATGAGACTAGTAAATCTTTTCTGAGTACTATATACTATATTCCTACAACATCATTGCGTGACTGGAATTGGAAGCAACACATTTATAAGTGTGTCAGCATATGCTATTTCTTCATACGCTTCAGAAACTAACATCCTTTAGGGTATATCTATAAATAATACAGGCACCTGTTTAACTTGGCAGGGTAGTCATTTTCCATTTCCTTCACTGTTTTAAAAGCATTATAGATTCTCAGATATGCTTAAATTTGCAATTTAAGGGCTAACTCAGATGAGATATGGGACATCTGCATGATAAGAACTTCCAATTTAAGCAAACAAACAAACTTTAAGGCAGTTTTAAAAAGTGCAGGAAGTTAACTTACATGTTTTGCTATAATGTTTTTTTCTCTGATGTCTATGATGCTTGAAGCTGCTTTTGCTTGCAATGGGAAAAGCTTTCTTTTGTTTTGGAGGGAACCCTAAAGCTGCTGTAAGTTGTAATATTGATTGAGATGGAAAATAGTAACTTCAGACACCAGTTCAGATTGGGAAAACAAGCTGCAGAAGAGAATGATCTCCCTTTTCACTACTGACATCACCAACCAACCTTTACTTCTTTGCTTTCAATGTTTTTTTTTCAAGAACCTTATCTTATGTGGCACCTATGTTGATACCTGCAGACACATCTGGAACAAAAGAAAGCAAAACCAAATACCTGAAGTTTCCTTTGAACAAGCACTGACCAACATGTTTGCATACCTTCACAAATACTGTGCTTCTCTGAAAGCCATGCTGAACCCAATGTAATGACTAAATTGCTAATTTTTTCATAGTATGGAATGTTCCAATGATATTTGTCCAGATGCAGCACCAGAACAGGTAACACTTGTGAATCACAGAAAGCTGAATTATGTTAAATCCAATATTTGGTTTATGTAGCCTGATATTGTCTTCACCAGCCATCTTGAAATTGACTATCCGAGACTCCTCCTTTACTGACTATCTCATTTAGTGACCACTTTCATAGAATAGAAAAAAATCTTTTGATCATTTATCACATTTAAGACACTCACAGGAGGATAAAGCAAAGGAAAGCTGAAATAAAATCATAAGCACGTGTATGGTTTCACCTAGTGTGAATTGTATTGTGTCTGCGCAAGCGTGGACACATAATTGCTAATTGTGACTAGCACAGAAAATACACTTTGAGGTGATTGGGTAGTGGCCTGGCAGGACACCGCTATATAAGGGCTGCCTGTCAGCCATTATAACAGTTGAGTTGGTAGTTGTACTTACCTGAATAAACTTGAGTTGCAGATCCCCTGGTTCTGAGTCTTTATTTTGGCTATATCCAACAAATTGAATTGCTAGTCCCAGTTGTAGAAGTACCTGTAAAGGAATGAAGTCCAATGATCAGAAAATGGTGGGATATAAAGCCCATGTCACACTGCACCAACGGATGCAAGGAGGATGTAAAACGGAGAGAAACACTTGCCATCCGTTGGTTAACGCGATGCATCCATTCTGTACTCACTGCGTGCGTGATTCATACATTCTATCCATCCAGCATCTGTCTACTGAGATTTCATCTGCTCAAAAAGTTTTGAGCTGCACAAAACATTTTGAGCGGATGAACTTTCCGCCGCATCCGTTCTACATCCGCGACACATACGGGGAACAAACATTCCACGTCCATCATCATCTGTTAAATGTCCTATGTATCCACTTGGCATCCGCGCAACTCGCATCTGATCCAGCGGAAAACGGAAAGAGGGAGGAAGTGAAACGAATGCGGAACGTCCACACAGCATTAGTAGCACGGACATTGAAAGGATGAAAGCAGATGCACCTCGGACATAAAGCAATAAAATGGAAAAAACGTTTGTATATGGGATGTATCTCGGATATTTAGGATGTCTGGAGTATGCCTAGAGGATGTAGAAGGACACCTAGCGGAAAACTGATATTTCCTATAAAAAGGGGGAGGAAACCACCTGGATCTCACTTTCAGTCCAGCAGACATGGTGTGCAGACCTCTTCAGCCTTGCTCTTGCTCTTCAACATCATCCATTGATCTCCACCATGGATCAACGCACACTCCTTTTGGTAGCCGCCATCATTCAATACCAGAACCAAGCCCTCTTCAGACTGTTTCACCTTTTCTACGCAAGGAGAAGAAGGCTACGTCCAAGAGCGGTCTGGGTCCGAAGATGGATCGGGAGAAGAGTGGAGTTTGGACTCTATGACAAGCTGATGGTGGAGCTGAGAAATGAAGACCCTCGTGCATTCCAGCACTTCATGAGGATGCCACCAGCCATATTTGACAAAGTTGTGGAGCATCTGAGACCCAGGTTGACCAAGCCGAGCACCAACTTCCGTCCCAGCCTGGACCCTGGGCTGAAGGTGGCACTGACTCTGCACCACCTGGCCTCTGGAACCACATACAGAAACATGCAGTATGCCTGGAGGGTGCCACACAACACCATCAGCATTGTGGTCAGAGAAGTGGTGCAGGCCATCATTGAAGAATACCTGGAGGAGCTCCTCCAGTGTCCCACCACTGAAGAAGGCTGGAAGAAAGTTGCAAAAGAGTGGTATCAGAGGTGGAACTTCCCCCACACCATTGGAGCCATAGATGGGAAGCACGTGGCCTGCAAAGCTCCAGCCAACTCAGGGTCCTCTTATCACAACTACAAGGGCTTCTTCAGCATCATCCTCTTCGCCATGGTCGATGCTGACTACAAGTTCATGTACATTGATGCTTCAGGCAACGGCTCATCTTCAGATGCCCAGGTATACAATGCAGTCGCCTCAAGGAGGGGCTGGAACTCAACCTCATCATGGGCTTCCCAGATCCAGACCCCCTGCCCAACGACACACAAGATGTGCCCTACTTCATCGTGGGGGATGACGCCTTCTCCCTCAGAACCTACTTCATGAAGCCCTACACTTCCAGATGCCTCACCCGTGAAGAGAGAATCTTCAACTACAGGCTGTCCAGGGCAAGACGGGTGGTGGAAAACACCTTTGGCATCCTGGCCAACAGGTTTCACCACCACTTCTCACCACCATGCAGCATTGCCCACAGACCGTGAGGAGGATCGTGGAAGCTTGCTGCATCCTGCCCAATCTCATGCGCACCCGCTACCCAGTGTTGCAGAACAGGCTTGTGGACCGTCAACAAGGCAATGGGGACATGGAGCCTGGGGAATGGAGGCAAGGACAAAACCTGATGGACACTGTGGATGTGCAAGGCCCCAACAGAGCTTCACGTGAAGGGAAGAAGCAGCGCAACCTCCTGAAACACTGGTGCAACACCCCAGCTGGAGCAGTGGAGTGGCAAGACAGGATGGTAGATGCTTAATGGATGCTTCCTTGAGCCTGTCTCATCACACTGATGAGATTGTGCCATGTGTGTTGAGTGGCCCTACAATGAACAGGGCATTTAATAAAGAGTTGTGTTTATATTGAAATGTGTTGATCAATGAATAAATTGTTATTGATAAAAAAGGGCCACACATGTGGCAGCTGGGAGGGTGGACCATATAGTCCCACTATGCTTTCACTGGAGGTTTATTCATCCCACAGCTATCCTTGCCCATCCCACAGCTATTATCCATCCCACAGCTATCCTTGCCCATCCCACAGCTATTATCCATCCCACAGCTATCCTTGCCCATCCCAGAAGCATGCAAAGGCTTAACCATTTTCTAAAAGTTTCCCCCAAGACTTTATTAAGTAAAAGAACTGAACCAAGTGTGTGAAGCAAAGATAAACTTTATTAATAACAAACTGTAAAAGCCAAATTACCCAAGGAAAGTGTCTCAAGCAAAGATAAAGTCAACAGGTAACAACTCAGTCTCTGGCACTGTTCTCAGTCACTCTGAGGCATGCCCATAGTCTCAGGTGTAAAGGGTCCAGGGGCTGTGGAGGTGGCAGTGGCTGGAGTGCTGGTCTGAGGCTCCATTGGGGTGCCTGGCCCCGAGAGGACAACAGGAGATAGTGTGTGCAGGAAACTGGCTCAGGCCCGTGAGGTTGAGAGGCCCTTCATCCAGGACCTGGGAAGTCAGGCATAGGACCGATGACAGATGTTCTGAGGCCGGGCTTGGCTGTGGGGTGGAGGAAGGAGGAGTGTAGTGGGACTGTCTGGTCTGCAGCTGGGCGAGGTGAGGCGTCGGTTGCATATGTGGCGTCGGTGGCATCGGTGGTATCGGTGGCATCTGTGGCTGGCAATGAACCTGGGCCTGGACTGGGAAGGGCTGCCTCTGTTGAGGGAAGTCCTGGTAGCCGTAGCCTTGGTAGGAGAGAGGCTGTTGAAAGCCTTGGAAGGGCTGTCACATCGCCTGGGGTGGAGGAGCAGACCGGGAGTGGGTGGGAGCAGGTTCAGCTGGGCCTGGAGGGTGGTGCAGAAGTGCAGTGATCCTCTCCTTCATCACCTGGTCCTGGGGCTCGGGCATGTCCATGAGGCTCTGGGTCACGTAGGTGAGGAAGGGCTTGCAGTTTGAGGATGGAATCTCGAAGTGTACCAGCTGAGAGAGAGATCTGCACTGTTCTTGATTGTGTCCCTGATCTCCAAGAGGACAGTGTGGCTCTGTCCCTCTGGTCTGCCTCTCTGTCTGCTTTCTGTGGAGGTGGAGCTGGGTTTGGGTGTGGGTTGGTCTCTGGTGGCTGCGGCCTCCTCTTGCTCCATCTGCGTCAGGGGATCCTCCACGTCCTCCAGCATGGGGTGTGCAGCTGTCGGGGGGGGGGGTTCTGTCATGGGGCGCTGCGCAGACACCTGGCTGTTTCCTGGCTGGAAGAGGAGTGCCTCTCTGTGGGCTGTCTGAGGGAGAGGGTTGACAGAGGGGCTGCTCCTCGGTGGCGGATCTCACCCTGCAGGAAGCTGCACTTGGCCACGACGTAGGTCTCCCGGTCCGTGAGCTTGACAGCGGCTTGCCCAGATCTCTTCAGGTGCAGCTTGCCATACCAGGTGTGCATATGCTTCCACCACCCCAGGAGGACATCAGAAGTGTAGCCCAGACTCTCCGCCTTCTCTCTCCAAGCCGCCTGCTTCCGCTTGGGGTTTCGATATAGTCTGTGGCCCTTCCTCCACAGGTACTTGTTCTCCCTCAGCCATTCGAGCACCTCCTCCTCATGGTCCTCTGCAATGGAGTACTGTTTCCTCTCCCTTTCTCCTTCTCCTTCGATTGCCTCTTCCTCCCTCTGGCAGAGCCTTCTGGGCCCTCATCAGCAGGGCTTTGAGGCCTTGGGGCTGGTCCACGATACCAAAAGCACCAGTAGCACCAGCACCAGCAGCAGGAGAAGCACCAGCAGCACCAGCAGCACCAGCAATACCAGCAGCAGCAGCAGCAGGAGAAGCACCAGCAGCAGCAACACCAGCAGCACCACCACCAGCAGCAGAAGCACCAGCAGCTTCAGAGTCAGCGCCAGGGGGTGCGATGGTGGTTTTGTCCTTCTTTCCAGGGCTGGCAGGATTAGGCACAGGCTTCCTCTTCTTCCCCATGGTCTCTGATGAAGATATCTCTGGCAGCAGGTCTTTCCTCTGAATGGTGACCTGCTTGCGATCTGCCTCCTTTTTTTTCTGCGGAGCTTACACAATGCATCCTTCCCGCATGCGTAGTGAACACTTTGCATCCACTACACATCCGCTAGGCATCCGCTAGGCATCTGCTTGGCATCCGCTAGGCGTCCGTGATGCATCCGCATCATCTGCTACGCATCCGCTATGCATCCGTTCCATCCGCTATGCGTCCGGTTTGCTGTTCTCCCCTGGAAGCCCTGCGGATGTGCCATCCGCTTCCATCCACTTCCATGCACTAGGCTTCCGTTGAGCATCCGCTTAACATCCTCGCTACATCCTCTCCCTGTCTATTACTTTCCGTTGTTGTCTGCTCTGTTTATGCAAATTTTTGCCCCTTTTGAGAGCAGATAAGGGTGGAAAATTTGCTCATCCACTGTGTCCTTTTTACATACGTTTTGTACCCGTCGGCCAGTGTGACCTAGCCTTAAATAGAGATAGTTGTAAATGGGAACTTAGGGGAAGCTGTATGATCTTTGGGTACTTTTCTTTCTTATCCTCCCAGCCTTTACAGTGACAATAAATGAAGTAAGGGAAATAACAAACAGAAATAACAAATATCCCTTTCATGATAGCCAAAATTAAGATGACTTATAATAGTCCTCAACTTACAACAATTCATTTAGTGAACATACATATTGAACATACACTAAAAAAAGTGATTTATGACCGTTTTTCACAGTTATGTCCTTTCCAGCATCCCCATGATCATATGATGAAGATTCAGATGCTTAGTAGCTGGTTCATATTTATGACCGTTGCTATGTCCCATGATCATGCCATCATTTTTGAGACCTTCTGAGAAGTAAAGTTAATGCAGAAGTCAGATTCACCTAACAACTGGGTTACTAACTTATCAACTGCAGTGATTCACTTAACAGCTGAGGCAAGAAAAGATGTAAAATGGGGCAAAATTCATTTAATAAATATCTCCCTTGACAACAGATTTTTTGGCTCTATTGTGGTCATAAGTTGAGGACTACCTGTACACATTCAGAGAGAATTCTTCATGTCAGTTTTTATATCTCCATCCTTTGTTTTTGAAAGCCCAGAAAAAGAATATATAAGGCTGAACTATTTTAAGTATTTTATTTGTTTTGATTTTGCACATGTGAAATAAATCCAAGGGATTCTGCTTCCTGAAACAAATAAGAACTCTCCTTTCCTAATTCCATACACAGAAATGTCCCCTGTAAGCCCTTGAGGGCGTGGAAATATTTAGGAAGCAACATCTATGCCTTATGGTAGAACAAACCCTAAACATTTCAGGGGGAAATTGATGGGGGAAGTTAGAAGCAAAATTAACTCTTCCTTGCAAAACTCTGATCTCTAAATATAGAATCTCCAACAAAAATAAACGAAGCAAAACCAGAATGGAATGCTATGTAAACCTATGCACACACATCCAGTGAAAAAAGAACTGTAGCTACTCCCCAAGCTGGTTTTGCTGCTCTTAAACAAAAAAAAAGTCAAACTTATTCTTCTTTACAGTATTGTTGATTCTGTTCTTTGCAGTGAAGGTCCAGAAAGACCATAGTGATCTTGTTTTTAGAGTGGATTGAAATATGACATCAAAGGAGAAAATGAAACAGTTTATTTGCCTCATTTCACTACTGCTGCGTATTGTGGCTACTTTTGCAAAGTAATATCAAATGCGCACCTGAATATGGGACTGGGAACACTTTGAAAATGATTTGGAAACAATGGTTCAGACCACACAAGCACAAATACTTTCTTTTTTAGTTAAAGCAACCTGACTTTTTTAGGGGGGGGTATGTATTCCTGTAGCGGTGGACTGCTCTATACTTAAGCCCATGTCACACTGCACCAACAGATGCAAAGAGGATGTAAAACATTAAAAAAAGCTTGCCATCCGTTGGAAAACGTGATGCATCCGTTGTGTACTCACTGCATACGTGTTTCATACACTCTATCCTTTGAGCATCTGTCCACTGAGATTTCATCCGCTCAAGAAGTTTTGAGCTGTACAAAACTTTTTGAGCGGATGAACTTTCCGCTGTGTACAATGTAAATCTGTGACATACGAGCAACAATCGTTCTATGTCCGTTTATCATCCTTTAAACATCCGCTATATCCTCTCTGCATCTTCTGGGCATCCTCGCAACTCACATCCGCTGCAGCTGAAAACACAAAGAGGGAGGAAACAAAAGGTACACGGAACGTCTACACAGTGTTAGTAGCACGGAAATAGAAAGGATGAGCAGTGAACGGTTTGCATCCTATATACGTCCTCTAGGCTTCCTATGAACATCCCTTTAACATCCCTGCTACATACTACCCATGTCCATTCTTTTCCTTTCTTTTCCATTCTGTTTATGCAAATTTTTGCCGCTTTTTGGAGTGGATGACAACGGATGGAGCACCCCCGAAAATTTGCTCATCCGCTGTGTCCTTTTTGCATACGTTTTGCATCCATCGGCCAGTGTGACCTAGTCTTTAGGCAGAAACCCTTATACCCCTACCCCATCAAAAGTACTTCTTCAAAATAATTTTCAAATATGAACAATCCTATACCTTTGGCCACTGGATGTTCCTTTGGCCACCAGATGTTGTGTACCCAACATAGAAAAAGTTGTCAAGCTTTCAATCATTGTAGACAAAAATACTCAAAGCTGTACTAAGGGCATCAAAGCTGAAATTATTCCTTGACTGCTCTAGGACAGCCAGCTGGTGCAGTGCAAAGGAAGACCCAGCTTGTAATCCATCTTCAGCCATAGATGTTTTGACTTTGGGCCAATCATTTTCTCTGAGCCCAATCTACTTCATATTTAAGGAAAAAAAAAATAGGAGAATGAAATGTCTTAAATTCCCAATGAAAGATCAGATACAAATCTAGCAAATCGACAAAATGAATAATAATAATAATGTATATTGAACATCATAAAGAGACAGGAAATTAGTTTCTTAATATGCTTACAATAGCACAGTGATGGCTAAGTTTTTCCATGTTGCATGCCAAAAGTGTGCTTGCATGCTTGCACCCATGATGCAATGCATGCATAATTCCCCCTGCCCCTGCACATGCATACATGACCCCCTTTATGTGTATCACACACATGACCTCCCCACACCACACCTCTGCACATGCATGCATGCTCCCCCGCACTGCACGCCTCTACGCATGTGCATGCAACCCCCACACGCTGCATGCCTCATGCTGCATACGTGACAGATACCAGACAATCAGCTGGCTGGTGGAGGGGTGCACGTGCATGTGCAGTAGGGCTCTTCTGGGTGACCTGTCGTATGCCAGCAGAAGCGGTTCTGTGTGCCACTTCCAGCATGCGTGCCACAGGTTTGCCATCAAGGCAATAGCAGGTATGCGTAAAAGAGAGAGTGCAACTGGAGAGGTTATTTATATGTTCAACTATTTACAGAGTTTGCACTTTTTCAATTATTGTTAATCTTTTTTTTAATCTAATTTTTTTGTGAATTGTTAATCTAATTTTTTAAATTATTGTTAATCTTCTCATCACTCCTTATCACCCATCCTCTCCCACTTGTGACTGTAGGACTTTAACTTTGTCATTTGTATCCTTATGATTTATATTGACTGTTTCCTAGTATGATTTGATTGTTGATTGTACCCTATGACTATCATTAGGTGTTGTACGTTATGATTCTTGATTCTTAACTAATGTATTTTTTCTTTATGTATACTGAGAGTATTTACACCAAGACAAATTCCTTGTGTATCCAGTCACACATGGCCAATAAAGTATTCTGTTCTGTTCTGTTCTGTTTTGTTCTATTCTATTCTATTAACTGTTCTCTACTGTCTTCCCCTTAACACACAGTTTCAAACTAAGAATTTCCATTTGTGAGAAAAAACACTGTACCCCTTTATAATACCTGATAAGACCACACTTGGAGTATTTCATCCAGTTTTGGTTGCTACAATATTAAAAAGATTTTGAGACTCCAGAAAGAATGAAGAGAAGAGCAACAAAGATGATTAGGAGATTGGAGGCTAAAACATATGAAGAACTGGGTATGTCTAGTTCAATGAAAATAAAGACTAGGGAGACATGATAGCAGTGTTTCAATATCTAAGAGGCTGCCACAAAGAAGAGGGTATCAAACTGTTCTCCAAAGCATCTGAAGGCAGAACAAGAAGCAAAGAATGGAAATTAATCAAGGAGAGAACCAACTCAGAACTAAGGAGAAATTTCCTGACAGCTAGAACAATTAATCAGTGGAACAACTTACTTCCAGAAGTTGTGGCTGATCCATCAGTGGAGATGTTTAAAAAGAGATTGGACAACCATTTGTCTGAAATGTGTGTAGGCTTTCCTGCTTGAGCAGGAGGTTGAACTAGAAGACTTCCAACTCTATTATTCTGTTATTCTGTTAAAGACAAATGTAATTCCCTCCCCATTCCACCAGTCACTTCATAAGTTGAACAATACCATGCTAGTCCCACAGCTACTATTTGCATCCCTTTGAAAAATCTGAAAATGCATCATAGGTAGATGTGGTTTATATATAGCTGAATAGCTCCAGAGTTTCAGGTGATCGGGAAAGCAATTTAAGAGTGAAACAAGTAAAAACTTGCATAGATAACTTTGGTATGCATACAGTGAAGTGTAAAAAATAGTAACTACAACAAGTGCCCTTAAAGGAGGTGGTAAATTTGAATATAGCCAGAAGCAAGTAATCAATTTGAAGATTCCAACTGAGATCTCACTGATCCTCTTTCACCCAGGAGATCAGACAGACAGCTTTGGATACAACAGAATTGAGGACATTGTAAACCAAATTATAGAAAAATTATTGCTTCCAGTGAAATGAATTTCTTAACATTTTAAAAAGCCTTTTGTGTGATAATAAGTTGGAATTGCTTCAAGTTAGATAAAGATAATCAGAGTTGGAAGGGACCTTGTACGTCATCTAGTCCAACCCCTCGCCCAAGCGGGAGACCCTACACCATTTCTGACAAATGGCAGTCCAATTTCTTGAAGTTGGCAGAAACAAAGAGTAGATTCCTTAAAGAACTATAGATCAGCACAAAGAACAGGTCTCCTAAATGCTATGCCAAATAATACTGAAACATTTGCTTTAAATTTCAAGTAACTGTCAGTTGGCATATAGGCTAATTGTATCTTTTATTGCCTAAAATGCAACCAAAGTCAAATGATTTGCCCATATAAGCCTAATATCCCTTTCTGGTTGGGTAATCTATTCTACACAGTCTTAAGCATGAAATGCCAGGAATTAACTTTTCTGTGTGCAAAGCTTGTTACTACAATGGAATGCACCCATATATTTCTTTTACTGCATACTTTATTCAAATCATGGGAATAAATGTTTTCCAAAACAAGCATATTAATGAGATTAATTCTGTAATGAACTTCAATCAATGCACTGAATTAACAGCTTGTTTACCCCTTACAAATGCAGTGGACATCCATTGTGTTATAGGATCTACTGTATAGTGCATTACTGACGTACTGCTTGCAGCCAACAGATAGCATGAGACCCTTAGTTAGAAAGGGTGTTGCCCATAAAGCTTCCAGGATCCTCATCCACTTCCTCCATGGGCCAACTGATCAGCCAGCTAGCAGGAAATGGATTGTTGGTTTCCTGTTTTCATTATTAGAAGGAAATGAATCAATCTGGTCCCTTCAGACCACTTCATCACCTGTTAACATCAGTCAGAAACAAACAATGCACAGTGCATCACTCTTACCAATCTCTATTTTTCCTTTTTTGTTTTGTTTGTTTTTTTGGATTATGTTTACACTGCTATCCTGCAGATATTCTACTATAGATTATTATGCATCTTCAGATTTAATCAGAAAAAAAATCTAATATCTACTGTGTTATCTAGAATATCTTTTCACTGCTGCTGCTGAAAATACATTTGAAAAGAGCACAACAGACAAAACAGTAAAAGAAAAAATGGGGTAGGAGGCTATATGACTTGTAAATTTGGGCAGGGGGAGAGGAAGCAAACAAGCAGACATTCAATTAAGTATTTTCTCCATATGATTCCATAAAAAAGAATCTGACAAATTAGCTCTACTTTGTCATCAAAGGTTTCCTTATTTTCTAAATTTGGTAGCAGAATATGAATTTGAATCTACATTAACCCGCCTTTCTATTAATCTAGCTGCTGAAATAAATCGTGCCCTTTTTGAAGAGGCTAGGCTTCCTTTTTATGCTTATGAATGTGACTTTTCTTTAAAAAAATGACATCCATGTGACAATTCCATTGAACAATCAGCTTGTTATAGAATTTAATGCAGCAGTATGAACAAGATCTGAAGCTGGAATTGAGTGATTAATTTCATATGCCAGAGGAATTAGCTTGCAATACACATAATAAAGGGCAAACTACAGCTGCAAAGATGGTATGCTACTTTACTGGTTTTTCCATGTATTACTCTGTCAACTGGCATTTTATAATAAAGGCAGAGAAAATACATTTACATTAACCATCTCAAAAACCTTTGCATGTAAGATTTTATGTCACTGTTAAAAAAATATTTTTCTGTTCTTTATGGTCTTAGATTTTTCACGGTAGACAGGAAAAATAGAGATAGATTATATTTGAGTGAGAACAGACTATGTTGATGAATATGAGCTGCCCAGACACTTCAATAGACAAATATCAAATAGATATAATTATTATTGAGAAAGGCCTATTTGTTGTTTTTACAGATGCATTTGATAAATAAGTCCACTAATACAAGTAGCAATTTGGCTTTGTTCAAATTGTGGAGCCAGGCTTCCTTTGTAACTGTCCATAAATCTGTTTGGAATTCTCTGAAACACCATCAAGAGAACCTGACTTAAGAATTAAGATATATGAAACTACTTTTGAAAATGACTGCTGTATTCTCCCACCTTAACATATATCACAAATTGGAGTGCACTGTGAAATACTGTATGCTCAATTATATGCTTCATTTATGACATTTATTCTAGCGTGGCTTTTCTAAAATTGAAGGTACTCAAAGCAATTTGCAACTATATTTATGCATTAACGTTGTTTTCCCTACATTTAATAATTAATCTAGTTCTTCCATCCATCATCTGTCTGTACCAAAAACAGGGGTGAACAAAAGCCACACTATTATTTGAGGATAAAAGGGCTGAGATTTCTGAGGGATCGAGTTCTGGATTTGTTTTCTTAAAAGTAAAATGCTTAATTTAGATATTTACTTGTATTGTTACTTTCATCTCAAGTGCTGAAACAAGTACAATCAGTTTTCTGCATTTATGTAGAGAGGGCCTTGGAGCTGCAGATATCTTACCCATCCAGGATTTAGATGCTGCATATTCATAAAAATGATGTAGATTCCAAAGATATATAAAAAAGACTGGCACATCTAGTTGCAAACTGACTTTTGCAGATAAGCTATTTCATTTGATGCCAGGAAACATGCTACTGAACAATTCAAGTTTGCTCCAAGACAAATCTGACAGATTTGTCTACATTCTTACTCCATCTCATCACTGTTCACAATGAAATCACGATCCATATTTTAGGGAATTAGAATATGTTCTGTATGGAACTTGATAGGTTCCAAATTCCTCTTTCTGATTGGCCGAAAAGGCCACTTGCGGATTGGTTATTTGTCGAAAGAGTGTCATTGGCCACAAGCTGCAGGCAAGCCGCTATAAAAAGGGCTGCTGTGGCTTGGGCTACTGTCCCATATACGTTTAGCTTGTGAGTTTAATAAATAGTTGTTGTTGGAACCCGGTCTTGCACACTTCTTTCTGGATGGAACACTGGCGACGAAGGTAGGATTGTCGTAGAAGAGTGAGACCAAAGCACGCAGCGATTCTGAACTGAGCGAGAGAGATGGCTGGTAACAACGCGTCGCCCGCGCCATTCAATCCTGATGAGGAGGATTGGGAGTCTTATATCGATCGCTTTCTTATGTTTTTAGAAAGCAACGAACTGCAGGAAATATCTGACCAAAGGAAGAAGGCTGTCTTCCTTACACACTGCGGACCAGCCATTTTTAAAATGGCGAAGGTGCTGGCTAAACCCCAAGATGTCAAACAGATGACTTGGCCGGAGCTGAACAGAATGCTCAGAGCACATTACACACCTGTGGTCTCCAACTTGATAAAAAGACACGAGTTCTAAAAGAGAGACCAGAAGGAAGATGAAACCGTTGGAGATTTTGTAGCAGTCCTGAGACACATCGGAGGAGCCTGCGAGTTCCAGAACATGGATGAAGCCATGAGGGACCGCGTGGTCCTCGGGTTGAAGGACACTACACTTCAGAGTAAGCTGCTGAGTAGACCAAACATAACCGTGGCCGAGGCTATTGCAGAAGCAACTGCCGCCGAAGCAGCAAAGAAGTCAGCAGCCACCATGCGCCAAATGAATGCAATCCCAGATCTGCAAAACCAGGCCAGAGAGAAGAAGGCAGAGGGAGGTAAGAAACAGCCCAGAGCAACAGCCCACTATGAAGATCTCGAATCCCAGAGTGATACTGAGGACGAGAATGAAGATGTCCATAGACTTCAATCAGACAAGAAATGGTGGGAAAAGAGAAGAAACAGGCGGGAGTTTCAGTGTGTGGGATGCGGAGGCAACCATCTGTGAGCTGAATGCAGGTTCCTCGACGCAATCTGTAGGGCTTGTAACAAACGGAAGCACATCGAAAGGGTCTGCCAAAACAAAAAGAGCTATAGTCCTAAAAGACGTGGCAGCACACACACCCCCCCAGACATGAAGAAAGACAAGCTGGAAGCAGATGGAACTG
Source organism: Laticauda colubrina (assembly GCA_015471245.1). NCBI lineage: Eukaryota > Metazoa > Chordata > Lepidosauria > Squamata > Elapidae > Laticauda > Laticauda colubrina. The sequence continues at coordinate 24,251,254 of BLBF01000010.1, read as the reverse complement.
AAGCAAAAGAACCAGTGACAGAGAGGAAACGCACCAGACGGTAACCATCAGAAATGCCAGGGAAGAAAATGGGAAGAAGGTCCGGATAGAGATGAACATCAAAGGGAAGCCCTGTGAGATGGAAGTTGACTCAGGGTCTTTCCTATCCATGGTATCCTGGAATACCATCCGGTGCCTAATACCGAACATTAAACAGAGAGGCATCGGTCGCCTTTTACTCCAAGACACTCTCCAAATCGGAACGCAATAACAGCCAACTCGATAGAGAAGCCCTCGCAATCATCGCTGGAGTCAAAAGATTCCATGAGTATCTTTACGGTAGAACTTTTTCAATAATTACCGATCACAAGCCCCTTCTTGGAATCCTGGCAGGAAACAAGCCAACCCCAAGCATTCTGTCACTTAGAATGATGAGGTGGTCTGAGTTCCTTGCTGCCTACTCCTACATGCTGATTTACCGACCTGGCAAAGCCATCTCACACGCCGACGCCCTGATCTGTTCCCCACTATCCATCACAGAAGATGACCCTGCACCAACTACCTCCACACTTCAGCTTGAGACTTGCCCGGACCTGCCACTGACTGCAGCAGACGTCGCGAGAGCCACAGCTAAAGACCCTTTGACAGCGCGCTTATTAAATTGGGTAGGTAAAGGCTGGCCGGAGGAGAACAAAACTGAGACTTTTAAATCATTTCATACCAGACAGACCGATCTGTCCATAGAAAAAGTGTGCATTCTATAGGGTGACAGGGTGGTGATTCCGAACAGTCTCCAGGAAGACATTCTGGGCATGTTGCACGAGGGGTACCCGGGCATAGTCAAAATGAAAGCCCTGGCCAGGAGTTACGTCTGGTGGCCAGGGCTGGATAAAGACATTGAACACTGGGTTGCAACATGCCATGACTGTCAAAAATTGAGGCCTACCCCCCCACAGGCACCAGTAAGAGACTGGGAAACTCCCCGGGGTCCATGGTCTAGGATACATATTGACTTTGCGGGGCCAACAAAGGGAAATACATTTCTGATAGTCATGGATGCATACTCGAACTGGTTGGAAGTCATCCTCATGGCTTCCACAACCACCGAAGCTGTAATGAAACAGCTAGACAAACTCTTTGCAACACATGGGCTACCTGATGTACTGGTTTCGGATAATGGGTCTCACATGCTTCTTTCCGGATGGAACAGAATATTTTTCCTTTTTTATATTCAGTATTCCTCCAATTCCTTCCAATCTTCACACAAAGATTAGAATTAAATGTTGAAAGAATCTATATACTACTAAAACTCTTGTTCTGTTTATTTGTTTCTACCCTCTGTTTCTACCCTCATGTTAGCCCAAACGTTTTGAATCAAAATATTTAAACCTTAAAAGTGTGGGTGGGTGTGTATGCACACAAGCACACAAACACACACACACACATCTATAAAATGTAGAACTGTTCCAGATAACTTTTTGTTAAATTCCATTCTTATAATTTGGTCTTTTCCATTTATAGAGATTTTTACATTTTATATTTTTTTATTTATCATCAAAGATTATATCATCAAAATCCAATAAATGCAGACAGATAAGCACAATATAGTTAGATAAAAGCAAAGGGGTGTAGGAGGACACTTAAAGAAATTAATTAAATTACAGATTTTGTGGACAGAGATAAACCAGCCATCAGATATTTTCAGGATGAAACCAAATCCTGCAGTTTTTTAACTGCAGTTTTCTCGCTACAAAAACAATCTTACAGAATTTGATGATCTTGAATATTTCTGTTCAAAAACAAAGCATTCTTCACATCAGATCAGCCCATCCAGGAAGTCTTTAATAGTATTATTAATTCAGAATGTCATTCTCCATAAAAAGAACAACACAATAGATTGTGTAAAACTGTCTTGATTGCTGTGTCTGTTGTGGCCATCTATGGTTGAACCTTCTCTTCAGGACTATTAATGGCAAGGCATTGAGCCTGGCTAATGAAAACACTCTTCTATATGGGACAAAAAGGCTATTATAAAAGTAATTAAGTAAGGAGAAAGGTTCACCACTGAAGACATAATTATAGTAGTAAGGGTCTTTGCTTCTGTCTCTAGAATTTCAGGCAAAGAATGCACTATTTAATCTCAAAAAAATTAAAAAAATAAGGCCCTGATCTTGTCAAAAATATTATGACAGGCCATAATAATTCAGATACAAGATTGTGGTTTTCTTCACACACACAAAAAAGTAAAGCAATATAGATCAAAGAATCATCTTAAACTCAATAGGGCAAAATATTTGCAAATATTGAATTAAGGCACTGGAAGGCCTATATGCTTGAACTGTTTTCATCTTTTGTTTCTTTCTTTGAAAAATGAATAATAAGAATAAAACTTCAAAAAATTTAAAGTCTTTGACTTTACTTAAATAGGCACTTATTTTCAGTTATGAAGGGAAATACTACATAAATGACTGAATTATAAATGAAAGGTGCACTGTGAGTTTTGAAATGAAAAGATAAAATATACATTTATAAATGTATAATGCAAAAAACATTTGTCCTGCAAAGTGAAGCTAAGGATTTCCTACCAAATCCACATTTGACAGCAAATCCTATTTTACACATTTTGCAGAAAATGGGATTTGCTTTGCCTTCATCTGAAGTATATGCTAAGCTATATATACATCTTGCTTGCTTCCATAAAATTGGTCAATGGGGCACAGAGTTCCTTGTAAGATAATGTGAAGTATATAGCTGCCTTTGGTTTTAGCATTACATTATTCCAGTCAAATGTATCAATGGTATATTCTAATGAAGTCTGCTATTGGTAGGCTGCCAGATATCTCCTTGGTATCCCTTATGTAGCATCCTCAGAAAGCTAAAAGAAGTGTTTGACTTCAAGCACTGGAAAATGGTTATAGTAGTAACTAGAGATTGTCTTGCAGGCTCACTTTCCAACTTCTGTTCTTAGTCTTGGCAGGATGAGGTGTTGGTGGCAGGTGCTGGATTTGCTATAAATGGACAATTTATAAACAGAGCTGACAACTGGGAAAACAGTGTATGTCTGATGGGGAGAAAGGGGGAGCATAATACTAGCATTTCAGACATTGATATTTGATTTCATATCAAATGGCCTTCAGCACGGAATATTGGGCTACTGTTCTGAAAGGGAACATTTGGCTTAGATCTAAATAAATTCTGCTCAGATTATAGTGCTGTTAGGGTTAGAAATTTTCAACAGGCCATTAATGTTATTTAAGTTCACATGGCTGGCTTTCCTTCTCATGGTTTTTTATGGTTTCATTGAGTTAATAGTCATCTCAAACATGTGAATTCAACAGAACAGTTTTTGCAAGATCACAGCACTCAAATATCATTTTGAGCTTACAGTTTCCTGTATAATTGGATTTGTTGCAAACTTTCTCAGTCGGTTGGTTGCTTTCATTGGAGATATTGCCTTGCATTCAAAGGCATTTGAAAGTGATGTCATCAAGTATTAAGTTTCAAGAGTCAAATTCAGAGAAGAGTCAAATTTTGTACAAGAGATACTTTTGAATTCAAGAGGCAACTATGTAGGCAAACAGAAAGCAAAGCTCACTACATCAGTAGGACAAACAGTAATATATTTGCTTTGTTTTGAATAAAAAAGCTTCTAAAACAGAATTGTTTTTATCTGGGTATCATTTCTCTCATCATAATGTCAATTAGTCTTGAAGGATGACAAATAGAGTGATAATATTGATTCCTGATTCCAAATGTTAATGCAATATAAAATGTGATTTGCACAGAATCATAACTATCTGTTGAACCATATTTTGGACTTCCTGCAAAGTGAAAAAAATTGAGGGAAGAAAATATTTTGATTAGTGTAGTTAAAAAAAGAGTTATTCACATTTCTAAATTGCTATTTTATTTAAGGCACCAGGTTTTTTTTTCTACAATGAAATGTTTTATTTTAAAAGTTTGTTAACATTTTAAAGAAGGATTCTGCATTTTCCTGTTCATTTATCCATTTGTTTAAAAAAAAAACAACAACTGGGATCTCAAAAGCCATCTCAACAGCCATCTCAAAAAATAGTTCAACAAGAGAATTAGAAGAACATAGAATGGAAGAAATATAGATAGCAGAATTGTTTCTCATGCCTAAAATGATTTATTGATATCCCAGCTACTGATAAAAATCCTCCTATCAAGTTCTCAATATTTGTAATTTATACTTCTTAGACAGGAGGAATATTTGAAGTTAGGATGTTATGGGCATTACCTCAACATCACTGTGGGAGAGATGGTTTGTACATTCCCCAAATGATAGACTGCTGAGATTTTCCCATTATTCTGGGGATGTTGTCCAGAATACTCCCTTCCACTTCAGCTCATACTTTTCATTTTAACTAGGCAAGACAGCACATTTGCAATCAATTCATTCATTTTTAGCCACCTTCCTTTTCTATTTTCTAAGAAAGCCCACAGAATTTTTGTAATATGTTTACTTCCTATATCATGTTTTAAATTAAAAGAAACTAGAAAACTAAAATGAAAGCAGCAGTGGCCAGAACCTAGCAGACATCAAGGAAAGCATTCTTAGATATTGTTGTACTCCTCATAGTAAAATTCCCTATATCTGACATAGAGTAATAGAGAAGGAAAGCAAAGAGGAAGATAAGGGATAGTAGGTTCTGCCTTTGATGTTCTAAAGCTGGGAGCCCAACTATCTATTGAATTTTATGACTAACCATTGATTCAAATAGTGCAGCCTTATATTTCTTCAAAAAGCAGGTCTCCATGAGTTCAGCTGGATTTACATTCAAACAACTGTGATTGGAGTTGTTCTTATTAAATAGTAACAAGAACTTTTCATTCTAATTTATGGTAGATCAGATCCCACAATCCAAAAGGACATCTAAGAGAATAATATTTCAAATTTCCCTAGAATTGATCAGAAGATATATGATATATTAATATAATATATTAAGGAGAGAGAGAGGTCTAGAAAGGCTGTCATGTTATTTAAGGCTAGGTCCCACTGGCTGACGGACACAAAACGTATGCATAAAGGTCACAGCGGACGAGCAAAATTTCGGGGGTGGCTCTATCTGTTGTCATCCGCTCCCAAAAGTGGCGAAAATTTGCATAAACAGAACGGAAAAGAACGGAAAAGAACGGACGTGGGTACGTAGCAGGGATGTTAAGTGCATGTTCATAGGAAGCCTAGCGGATGACAGCGGATGGAAGTGGATGACACCTCCGAAGGGGTTCCGGGGGAGAATTGTGAAGTGGACGCATAGCGGAAGGGGCGGATGCATAGCGGATGACGCGGATGCATCACGGACGACTATAGGAAACAAAGCAGATGCCGCGCGGATGTATATCAGATGTAAAGCATTCACTGCGCATGCGGGGAGTATGAATTGCGTCAGCTCCGCGGATATAAAAGGATGCAGCATGCATGCAGTCAGCATTCAGGGAAAAGACGTGCTGCCACATACATCTAGCAGGAACACCATGGTTCGTCAGTCAGGGAAAAAGAGGAAGCCCATGCCTACTCGTTCCAGCCCTGGCAAGAAGGACAGAACCAGCATCCCACCCCCTGGCACTCTGAAGCTGTGGTGGACCAGCCCCAAAGCCCTCAAAGCCCTGCTGCTGAAGGCCCTGCTGCTCAAGCCCCTGAAGGCCCTGCTGCTCAAGCCCCTGAAGGCCCTGCTGCTCAAGCCCCTGAAGGCCCTGCTGCTCAAGCCCCTGAAGGCCCTGCTGTTCAAACCCCTGAAGGCCCTGCTGAAGCCCCTGCCAGAGGGAGGAAGAGGCAAGGGAAGGAGAAGGGAGAGAGGAAACAGTACACCATTTCCAAGGAGCATGAGGATGAGGTGCTGGAATGGCTGATGGAGAACGAGTACCTCTGGAGAAAGGGCCACAGACTGTATCGGGACACCAAGAAGAAACAGGCAGCTTGAAAAGACAAGGCAGAGAGCCTGGGGTACACTGCAGAAGTACTCCTGGGATGGTGGAAGCACATGCACACCTGGTATGGCAAGCTACACCTCAAAAAATCTGGGCAGGCCGCTGTCAAGCTCACTGACCGGGAGATGTACGTCATGGCCAAGTGCAGTTTCCTGAAGGGTGAGATCTGCCACCAAGGAGCAGCCCCTCTGACACCCCTCTCCCTCAGACAGCCCACAGACAGCTAGTCCTCTTCCAGCCAGGAGCCAGCAAGCCTGTCCAGGCAGGTATCTTCAGAGGGCCCCACGGCAGAGACCCCCTCGACAGCTGTATACCCCATGCCGGTGGACTTGGAGGATCCCCTGTCACAAATGGAGGAAGCAGCAGCAGCCACCAGAGGCCAACCCACCCCCACCCCCAGCTCCACAGGATGCAGGCAGAGAGCCAGACTGGAGGGCCAGAACCACAATGTCCTGATGCAGATCAGGGACACAATGAAGACCAGCAGAGAACTTCTCTCTCAGCTGGTCCACTTGGACAGAGGATCCTCGGGCTGCCACAACCTTCATCATCTATGTGAGCCACACCCTGAGGGACCTGCCCGAGGCCCAGTACCAGATGATGACACAGAAGATAACAGCACTTCTGCACAACCCTCAAGGCCCAGCTGAAGCTGCTTCTACCCAGTCCAGCTCTGCTCCTCCACCCCAGGCGATATCACAGCCCTTCCACGGCTTTCAACAGCCCCTCACCTACCAAGGCTACAACTACCAGGACTTCCCACAGCACAAGCAGAACTTCCCAGTCCAGGCCCAGGTTCATCACACACTATAGACTCCATTCCTCACCCAGCTGCAGACCAGACAGCCCCATTACACTCCTCCTTCCTCCACCCCACAGCCAAGCCCGTCAATGGACAATCTGTCATCAGTCTTGGGCACATCTCAGGTCCTTGATGAGGGGCCTCTCAACCTCACGGGACTGAATCAGGTCTCGGACAGCTTCCTGAACACACCATCCCCTGTTGTACTCTCGGGGCCAAGCACCCCAATGGCACCTCAGACCAGCACTCAAGCCACAGCCACCTCCACAGTCCCTGCCCGCTTAACAGCTGAGACCATGGACATGACTCAGAGTGACTGAGAATAGTGTCAGAGACTGAGTTGTACTTGTTAAGTTTATCTTTGCTTAAGACACTTTACTTGGTTCATTTTGCTTATTGAATAAAGTCATAAAGTTTACCTAAGACAGTTAATAAAGGTTATCTTTGCTTAACACACTTAATTCAGCTTACTTGGTTCATTTTGCTTATTTAATAAAGTCATAAAGTTTACCTAAGACAGTTAATAAAGGCTATCTTTACTTAAGACATTTGGTTCATTTTTTTACCTTGGTAAAGTGTTGGTGAAAACTTTTAACAAATGGTTAAGCCTTTGCATGCTTGTGGGACAGATAAGGATAGCTGTAGGATAGATAAACCTCCAGTGCAAGCATAGTGGGACTGTATGGTCCCCTATCCCAGCTGCCACACATATGGACCTTTATTATCAATAACAATTCATTCATTGATCAACACATTTTAAAATAAACAAAGCTCTTTATTAATGCCCTATTCAACATACATGGCACAATCAACATACATGGCACAATCTCATCAGTGTTATGCGACAGCCTCAAGGAAGCATCCATTAATCATCTATCATCCTGTCTTGCCACTCCACTGCTCCAGCTGGGGAGTTGCACCAATGTCTCAGTAGGTTGCACTGCTTCTTCCCTTCACGTGAAGCTCTGTTGGGGCCTTGTACATCCACAGTGTCTATCAAGTTACATACTTGCCTCCATTCACCAGGCTCCGTGTCCCCATTCCCTTGTTGATGGTCCACAAGTCTGTTCTGCAACACTGGGTAGTGGGTGCGCATGAGATTGTGCAGGATGCAGCAAGCTTCCAAGATGCTCCTCACAGTATGTGGCTCATGCTGCATGGTGGTGAGAAGTACCTGGAACCTGTTGGCCAGGATGCCAAAGACGTTCTCCACCACCTGTCTTGCCCTGAACAGCCTGAAGTTGAAGATCCTCTCTTCACGGGTGAGGTATTTTGAAATGTAGGGCTTCATGAGGTCGGTTCTGAGGGAGAAGGCAACATCACCAATGATGAAGTAGGGCACATCTTGTGTATCATTGGGTAGGGGGTCTGGATCTGGAAAACTCATGATGAGGTTGTGTTCCAGCCCATCCTTGAGGTCACTAGCATTGTATACCTGGCCATCTGAAGCTGACCCGTTGCCTGAAGCATCGATGTAGATGAACGTGTAGTCAGCATCAACCATGGCAAAGAGGACGATGCTGAAGAAGCCCTTGTAGTTGAAATAAGTGGACCCTGAGTTGGCTGGAGCTTTGCAGGCCACGTGCTTCCCATCTATGGCTCCAACGATGTGGGGAAAGTTCCACCTCTGATACCACTCTTCTGCAAGTTTTCTCCAGCCTTGTTCAGTGGTGGAGCACTTGAGGAGCTCCTCCACGTATTCTTCGATGATGGCCTGCACCACTTCTCTGACCACTTTGCTGATGGTGTTGTGTGGCACCCTCCACGTATACTGCATGTTTCTGTATGTGGTTCCAGAGGCCAGGTGGCGCAGAGTCAGTGCCACCTTCAGTCCAGGGTCCAGGTTGGCACGGAAGTTGGTGCTTGGCTTGGTCAATCTGGATCTCAGACGCTCTACAAGTTCATCAAACATGGCTGCTGGCATCCTCATGAAGTGATGGAATGCACGAGGGTCTTCATTCCTCAGCTCTATCATCAACTGGTCATACAGTCCAAACTCCATTCTTCTCACGATCCATCCTCGGACCCACACAGCTCTTGGATGTCTCCTTCTTCTCCTTCTGTATAAAAGGTTCTTCTCTCGTGTCGCTACACTTTTCCCAGCCACTGTAGAACACTGTTGGCGTAGGTTGGTGTAGCGTGGTAGAAGGATTTGCAGGTAAACAGATACCTGACAGGGGCCGCGACGTAAACGCTCCTTCTATGGCCCCCTGTATAAAAGGTGAAACAGTCTGAACAGGTTTTGGTTCTGGTGATGAATGATCGCAGCTACCATACGGACTGTGTCATGATCCATGGTGGAAAACAATTGATGATGTGGAAGACCAAGACCAAGGGTTAAGAGGTCTGTACACCACGGCTGCTGGACTCATACTGAGATCCAGATGATTTTCTTCCCCTTTTTATAGGAAATATTGGTAGTCCGCTATGGGGCCTTCTACACACTATAGACATACTGCAGACATCCTAAATATCCGAGATACATCCCAGATACAAACGTTTTGTCCATTTTAATCCTTTATGTATGAGATGCATACGCTTACATCCTTTCTATTTCCATGCTACTAACACTGTGTAGAAGTTCTGTGTACCTTTTGTTTCCTCCCTCTTTCCCTTTTCAGCTGTAATGGATGCGAGTTGAGGGGATGGCTAGAGGATGCTGAGAGGATACAGCAGACGTTTAACAGATGATAACGGACATAGAACGTTTGTTGCCCGTATATGTCGTGGATGTACATCGTATGCGGCGGAAAGTTCATCCGTTCACAAAGTTTTGTGCAGCTCAAAACTTCTTGCGCGGATGAAATCACAGTGGACAGATGCTTGAGGGATAGAGCGTATGAAACACATATGCAGTGAGTACACAATGGATGCATAGCGTTTTCCAATGGATGACAAGCTTTTTTTAACGTTTTACATCCTCTTTGCATCCGTAAGTGCAGTGGGACAGGGCCTTAAAACCACAATGGGCAAATTGAAATCATTTCCCCCCCAACTGTATTCTTTATAATATATTTATGTTGGATTGAAAGCATTTATAATGTAACAGCTGTACCTCCACAGGGTATGTTGTGCTTAACATCCAGCTGAAAAAGTTTTGTGAAAAACACAAGCTTTCCTCACTTTTTCCCTATATTTTTCTTTTCTGTTAATCCATGTGATTATTTTATTTATCTTTCATTCTTAATCATATTAAGCTTTTGAAGATACTGTTAACCTCAGTGATATTTTTTTGATTTCCTTCAGGGATTTACTGAGAAGGGTCTTTTTTTTTTGTCTATGAAGAAAACCTGGCATGTCTTTTCTATTGATCAAACCAAAAACAGAGTTGATGCTTTTTGTTTTGTTTTTTACAGAAGGAATTCCTCTGCAACTTGCTTTATTGAAACATCCAGAAGTAACTCCAGAAGTAACTCCTAAGAATCTACAAGAATTATAACATATATGGCCAGGTCAAGGTCATGGAGCCACTTAACCAACCAAAATAAACAAATAATCCTATGTGTTATAGATTCTTCAACTATCTTCTATCTTTGCATAAGTGAAACAAAGAGCAATGCAGAAGTAGCCTTATCTTATCCCCCGGGACAGAGGAATGTTTCAAAAATAAGAATTTGACTAACAAATTGTAGTTTGGGTGACTTAATATAGCTCTACAGAAGTCCTGTAGTTTGATATTCAAACCCTTGATAGTCTTTTCTGAGAAAAATCTGCAGCCAATAAGTCCTTTTATATTATTTAGTTCAATATCTGAGTTCAGGAATATCCCCATAATTCCTTTTATGAGGAATACTCATGAAATATTCAATTCTATATAGGTCTAATTAGAAAGCAATCCCTCAGAATTCAGTGGATTTACATTTGCAGCCATGGAATAGAACCTCTGAAACTTCAACTGGTTTTCTTTAGATTTACTCCTGAATAAATGGGTAATGGATACACTTGCCGAGGAGTAAGATTCATTCTGCATAATAGGTTTTATTTATGGGTAAGCACATATATCGTGACATTGTTAACGTGTCCCTGTCATCTGTGAGACTTTATGCATGCAAGAGGTTTTTGTGCAGTCCTGCCTAGAACTCTACTGGGAGAGAATCCACTAAGCTGTCATTGATGAAATGACTGTGACATTTTTGAGTGGAAGACAGCTAGGTATATATAATTAAAAGGGCTGGTGAAGTGGTCTTTTCATATTAGCATGGATCAAATTGAAAATGGCACATGGAAACGAAGGCATGTCAACACCCATGAGCTCAGTGTATTAACTCAAGGTTAGATTTCAGTAAACAGATTACTGCCAAAATGGAAGTCAACGATTAATATGGCATTGTTTTATCTGACAGATGTGAATACACTTCTATATACTTCAAAGATGAATTTACAACATTAATCTAAAGACTTGTTCACATGCAATAAAACCTCAACTTTAGAGACTTCCATTTAGCAGATTTCAAATGAAAATACAAGAATCAGAATTTTGATTTTGCTCCCCAATTAAGAGATTATATCTGCTTAATGGGAAGAAAGTCTGGATAATGATGGTTTCTGAAGATGGGTTAATTTTTTTTTTCATGAACCAGACTGCATTTTATACTGCTAATAGCATGAGATGTGTAGGTATTTTTGTAAACATTTTATGTAGTCTACCATGCTTTCCAAAGGTAGTTAAAGACTCCTATGAGGTGGTTAGAGTGAAGCTGGAATGAAATGAATGAATGAAATTGAATGAATTCAGCTCAGCTTTTGACAGATAGCTATACCTACTGATCTAAGCATCTGTCCAAATTCACCTCCTCCATCAACACAGTCCAAAACTAAGTAGGGAGAGTGATTGATGGGTGTTTTTTTCCTCCTGGAAAACTATCTACCCATCATGGTATTGCAAAGAGAGCATCACTTGCAAGCTTGTTGATAAGCAAAAGGGAGATTTTTGGGGAATGGGGAAAGAACAAATTATGCTGCTACATTTGTGTGTAATCTCACAGACTGGAGAAAACTATATTAAACTTGTTGTCTAGATGTGTCCTTTGGAAGCAGCTGGGGATGTGTGTATATGCATAGGATGATGAAAATAAAGGCACTTTGATGATAATTAAATTAGCAACCACATTTTATGGCTTGCTCCCAATTAGTTTGTTCCCTTTAAATCTGAAATCACTAGATATAAAATATAGACTGTTAAGAGCAGGAAAAAGGTGACTGGGCAACTTGTCCCAGACAAATATATACAGTACATACAGATTAATTTTTTAGCTCCAAAGCCATATTTACTGGTCCTTGTATGGTTATCCATATAAAACATATTAAACACTTTACCTTAGTATTTTTAACTCTGTTTGAAAGTGAATTTTCCAAGATTTTGGCAAAGGCTTTTCTTAGCTCCCTTTGGAGAGAATGTCTGAGATAATTAGCTAGATAAATAGAAATTACATGTGCATAATTCATTATCATGGACCTGAAATTGGATGCTTATTGACTGAAAACTCACAAATCAGATAACATGAAGAATGTTTCATACAAGAAATATTTTTTTGTCCAAATTCACAAAGCATTTCTCTAAGTTCCATAGAGTTGTTCTTCATTAAAGGGATACTAATCAAACTTTTTCTACTTCTGCTCAGCAAATTGCACAGTAGAAATCATTATTCAATAACCTGTAGAAAGGGCTAGAAAATCATTCTGGCCACATGTTTTCCTCCCTAGAATTCTAACTAATATATTGAATAAATGTTTCAAGAAGAGAGGTAATATATTCCTTCTGAGAATTTTGTACCACACAGGCAAAATACATCAATTACTGCTTGGAAGTCCCTGAGGGAACCTAGGATACTTTTTCAAGATAATAGCCTATAAATTATCCACAGTTAATCAGACAATTTAATGAGAGGTTACCTTAGGTAGATTATGTATTTACTTTCATATAAATATATATTTACATACAATTGTCCTCTTCCTTTAAATGCACCAACATAAATGCAATCTTTGCGCCTAAACTTTTTTTAGTTTGGCCATGCTAAGAAGTCAAAAACAAAATTCTAGTAGGCAATAGCTGACCACTTCTGTAATGCTGCAAAAAAAAGGGGGGGGCTGGATGCAGATGGCAGGAGTAAGAAGATTCAGCCACCTCCTCCCCATCGTGACAAATAATGCACTATTGCCCATATTTTTCATGTGCAACTCCTTTTATTTATTTATTTATTTTTAAATTACAACCACTGTAAAATCATGAAATGTTAACTTCAAGCACAAAAGTCATTCTCGTTCAGGTCACGGACATAAAATGTGAACACATTTATGTTAAATTCCTACCAAATTTCTGTATGATGATCACATGTCTTTAGCACACTAGCACTGATGATGTTACCTAGTTTGGGTAATGAAACATCTGCAAGAAAACAAGCAAGCTCAGAGAGCACCAAAGACCCCCTACCTATTTTAATCTTGTTGAACCACCTTAGTCTTTTTCATATCAGCTATCAGTGAAACAAAAGTCCACTTTGTTGAAATAAACTATATGACAAAACACACATCTACAGTTAACCAACTCCCTGTGCTTCACAAATCACTTCTTGAAAATAGCATGCAGATAGAACTATAGCAGCCAGTCAAATGCAAAAGGGTCATGTGAATCTGCCCCCAAAGCCTATAATTTCTGATAGATACAATGTTTGGAAAGAAAAGCACACATTCCTTCCTATGAAGGATGAGCATGACATTTCTTCTTTCATTCCCATAACTCTTATCTCTACCTGAAAGTGGGAAAAATGCAACTCATAGAAGCACTGCCAAGCATGTTATCTTTAGCACCACCAATTTGGCAACCATTCTTTGAAGATAATCACAGAGTTTTGGAACTCCCTGACCCCTTCCTGAGTCTTCTGTGCAAAAGGGATTTAAATTAAACCTCAATCTTCTTCTTCATTTTCAGAAGAATTACTGTAGTTCAAAATTCAAGATGTGATAAATGACTGCTATTACTTAGAAAAATAAGGCCTAAAATAAGCTAATAGGAAAGTACCTCAACTTAACCTTGAGGCTTGGTGCAAGATATAGGATTATTGAATCACATAACAACTCTGAAACATGGTTGGAAGGGAATAGAAGCTATGGATTAACATTATTACCTTGCCATTTTGCTATCAAAACATGCATATTTACTCCCAAATGGATGACAATATAGGTTGTTCAGGCCAAAATCAGGACATAGTAGAAATTTATAAAATTATGCGGGGAGAAAAAAAATTGTAACAGAAGAGTGAGTACTTGTTATACAGTCTGACAAGTGGATAAGTATAATTTCAGAGCAAGAGAAGTTATGCCAGCAGAAGAACTTGGGGATTGTGAATTGTGTACCAGAGGCCTTTATAGGAAACATATTATATAGAATTGGTAGATTGGGGAAAGTTTGCTGTTCCTTTGACTGATCCCGAGAAAACTAAGGTATCAATATTAAGGCTAGTTCTTAGAGATAGATTTGTTTAAAATGCAATTTTCAAATCTCCTTCTTCTACATGCATGCACACACATTAGTTCTAGGAAACAGCTGGTTAACTTCCTATTGTAATCTTTCAATGCTCCCAATGCACCTGGGGGAAAAGTAAAATAAAACATGCATGGGGTTGAAGTCCCACCCCTTCCTTATATGTGTTGTACACACCTAGGAAAAAAAGGTGGGGCAGTTAGGGCCATCATAGAGATGATTTTAATTCCTACATCCCTCATGGACGCTTTTGAGCCCGACAAGGTTTTAATTCCCAAATGCTGTTCTGTATCAGAAATTCCTCAGGGATAATAGTTTGAATTCAGCATACAGCATACTATTTACTGAAAGCATATTGAATTCACACTATTCTATTTAATACACAGTCCTTAGGAGAATAATGGATTGTACCTTAAAACTTGTTGATTTATTTATTTGATTTACAGTCGTACACTGGTACTCAACTGTTTTGAAACACATTGAATTTGATACTCAGTGCATTTTGATGCAAAATTTTGTCCTAGTACTCATCATTGGTTTGGTACTCAATGCACAAGCTAGAACTTATCAGTGTCAGCTGCCTTGTGACTCACTACATTATTCCTCATAGGAAACATTTGTTCGGTGCTCATTATTTTTGGTACTAATCATGCCTCCCAGTATCAATTAATGAGTACTGAGCAGTGGTGGGATTCAATTTTTTTTACTACCGCTTCTGTGGGCGTGGCTAGGTGGGTGTGGCAGGAGAAGAATACTGTAAAATCTCCAGTCAGAGGTGGTGTTTGTCAGTTTTCCCAACTACTCAAAATTTCCGCTACTGATTCTTCAGAACTGGTCAGAACCTGCTGAATACCACCTCTGGTACTGATGTACCCCTGTATGTGGTTGCTCTTCTTGCCATAATTACTCTTAATTGCTAACATCACATATAATACAACATAGTACAAAATAAACAGCAATAAAACAGATTTATTTATTTGCTTTTTTGTTTCACTGAATTTATTTTAGCTGCCAACATTAACAGGTATGATGGCAATTGAAAACAAGACCGGAGCAATTAACAGTCCCTAATGGACCCCCACTAACTTCCCTGCCTAAAGATGTATTAAGACTTTTTTCCCCAAAACCTGCAACCATTGACCAATCATTGGGATATTCAATGAGTTATAGACTGGTTTTTACAATTTTTTTTTCATTTTTCTTATAAATCAAGGAATATTAGGAAATATTTGCAGCAATATTTGCAGCAAAGGACCAAATACAATCAAAAATAGTAAAAAAAATCAAATGATAATCTATAAAAGGTGACCAGCAGGTACAGTCTTATATGAAGTTATATCCAGAGCAGTCACAACTGTGTGGCCATCAGTTTTCATTCCTGTGTTTGCACTAAGCAATCGTAATAAAGGTATGGGATTAAGTTATCTGAGGGACCCCCTCTCCCCAGTTGCATCAACCATTAAATCTGGCAGAGAAGGTACACTACAGATATCATCTGTGAGGTACTTAACATTTGATGAGTCCTAGGAAGTGGTGGTTCTTTGTCATAGAGTCCACCTTATAGAACATTCTGCCTTCTAAAGTTAGGTTGATTCCATATCTTTTAATGTTCTGGAAGTCCCTCAATACCTGTTCATATCATCAGGCTTGGATGTCCCAGATAACCAGGGACATCCTAAGATGGGATTGCTATACTCACTGTCTCTGTGCTTTCTACACTTTCTTTTTTAATAATATTTTAATGTTTAATAATGATTGCTTCTATTTTTGTAATTATTGCTTATATATTGTTGTTTTATTTGTTTGCTATATGAGTTATGTTTTGTGAGATAAGCAGCCATACAAATTTTATTAGAAAAATATAAATAAAGGGCAAAGAAGGATGCAGCAATTCTTGTGCACATCAGGCAGCTCTTGAGAATTGAAAAGAAAGTTGGTAGCTACCATTCTGCATGTTTTAGAACAGTCTTCCTTTCTCACCTGATCCTGGGCAAAGTTTAAAAGGCGCAGAGTACCAGCTTAGGGACAGAGATCTGATATACTGTGACACAGTGTCATACAGAATCAACACTTTAGAGTACACCTTTCAAAGAAAACTAGTTCTTCATTTTCTCCTGCCAACATCCATCTATCCTTGTCATATCAAATAAAGGTAAGGAAGTCACACATGCGAGTAGTAGTGGGTATTTGTACCATAAAGGACTAGATATTAGCAGCAAAGAAAAAGAAAAACAATGCAAACTTTCAAGATGAAGGTTTACTTTTCAAGCCAGGGGGAACCCTAGTTGGCCAAGAGACATCACAGGGATCACAATTCTTGGCAATCATATTATCTTTAAAAAAAAAAAAATAGACTAGGAAGTTCCCAAAAGCAATGTCTTTGCTATTTATTCTGAGTGTTCCATCAAACGGCAATAAGTAGTAAAACTGATGTTCTGAACTGTATTTCTAATTATTATTGTACTATTAATGGAGAAGATTTGTAGCTCAGGGTTGACATGAGGGGTTCTTAATGCTCTCTGAGCTTGCTTGTTTTCTTGCAGACATTTTATTACCTAAACTAGGTTATATCATAAGAGAGCATCAAGGACCCCTCAAATGTTATTGTATTTATCTTCCAGTTGCTTCCTTGAGATTCACTAAGAAGAAAAAAACACTAACTAGCATACATTACTAGCACTCATATCATCAAGTAGATACCTATTGGAAAATCTCACAAACTAATCAGCCAAGCATTTGCTGCCTATATCAGTTAGTTGTCTGGGATTCTTTAGATGATTAATTTGGTATCTGATTCCATTTCATTTGTACCTTCAGTCTTGCAAATCCAGTTCAAAGATTCATTAGTAATTAGAATATATTAATCTTGGTGTGTAATACCTCAATCGGGAAGGCATAGCAAATACTCAAAGAAAAACTAGCTGTCCATCACATTTACAGAAGCTGACAGATATGTCTTCTAGCAACCAAAATGAATGCACTCATTCTGCAAACAATAACCTGGTATTTATTAAAATGGAATTTTCAGCTTCTCCTTTTAAATCCAACTTCCATCTAAATATGTATCCTGCAGGATGTCCATATGTGAAAATGATGCAAGAATCCCTTCCTGTTCCTTGAAATTAGTTTGTTTTGATTTTCATATTAATCTTCTCTTTATAGTTTCAGCCCTGAGTCATACAGTAGAGATATTCTTGGAGGACTGTGTCACTTTTCATTGGTAATTCAATTGCTTTCACAGAGATTTCTTTATAACTAAAATGATTCCAGAAAAAAGATATCCCATTGTGGCATAAATTGGCAAATAAATCATGGAATCTACTGAATTTCATTGCCAACATTCCTTGCCTCAGAAACTGCATTCCAAACATACATATATTTATACACTTCATATACAAAATTTCATACATTAAGCAAAGCTGTGTAGAAAGTTCACATATTTTGGAAAAGTTATATGCAACATGCAAACTCTGTTTTGCTGTAGGGAAGGGATCCCTAACTATGTGCCAAAACAGCACTAACCATGTAAGAGAGGAATATATCAGTATGTTCAGTAGAAGCCTCTCTCCCTCCTTTCCCCGATTAATAAGTCAGCCCTCCATCATGGCCCCATTTATAAAATATTAGTTTTAGTCTAAATAGAGATTACTGGGTGTGTTTGCACTGTTGTTTGTTCTGGTTCTAAGCTGTGATTTATAATTTACACCAAATGACAGTAAGGTTACTAATCTCTCTAATAGCAATTGATCTTCATTTCCCTCTTCTCCCTTTCCTAATATTTGGAAACCATTATGAGGTCTCAGGATTCCATGCTGTGCCATTGTCAGTGACTCATATTTGGACTGAAGGCAAAAGTGAAATGAGAACCTTTCAGAGGCAGATAATATTTCTGTGATTTTTTTTTTATGAATCCACCCTGACAAGTAGGAACAATGGCCACCATTGTTGGGCTGCATTTCTCTGATATACTTGTCTGAAAATAATTCTGAAGCCAGAACTTGATAAAAAAAAACTAAAGAATAAGAGAATGCATGCTTGACAATTTGGTCAAAAACAGTGAAGAATCAGTGGTTGTGGGAAAATATTGCTGATTCACAATTTGTATTTCTGGAAAAATTATATATTTGGGATTGAAGCCTTTCAGGTTTGAAAAATAGTAAACTATGGTGAATTTCAGTAAACAGCAGCAAATGTCCTTCCTGCTTACATTTTATCTTAATGAAGGCTATTATTCTGCCAGAATTTTGTTTTCATATTAAATCTTTATATAGTGATATCTAAATGGTTTGAGCAAGCAAATACAGGCACCACCTGCCAGCACAAATGGTAGATTCAGTTGTTTGTTCTTTTTTTCATTTTTTTAATCCACATTTTTTTAAAAAATACAACTCAAGATAGCAACCTGGTAAGGTGAGTTCTGCTGAGAGACAGTGAATGGTCCAAAGTTGCCAAGCTGATTTTTCATGCCTAAAATTGGATTAGAATTTGGTCTCCTAGTTTCTATACCAGCACCCTAACCACACAAGATCCTCAGTTTTCCCCATCAGTAAAATCCATTTAGCTGAAATTAACATTTATCTTGGAAAGCAAAATCTGCAGTGGTGGGATTCAAATTTTTTTACTACCAGTTCTGTGGGCATGGCTTGGTGGGCGTGGCATGGCTAGTGGGCGTGGCAGGGGAAAGATACTGCAAAATATCCATTTCCACCTACTCCAGGGGAAGGATACTGTAAAATCCCCATTCCCTCCCCACCCCACTAATCAGCTTTCCAGCTCCGTTCTCCTGTACAGGGCAACAAAAGAAGACCCAGCCGATCAGTTGGGACTCTGATCAGCTGTGTCTTGGGAGGCAGTGAATAAGTGGGGGCGGGACCAACCAGAGGTGGTATTTACTGGTTCCCCAAACTACTCAAAATTTCCACTATCGGTTCTCCAAAACCTGTCAGAACTGGCTGAATACCACTTCTGCTGTACGTGCACACATGTGCACATACATATGCATAGGTTTGTTTTCTTGGATTGGCATTTGCTGCCTCTACTCTGCTTTGATTTTACTATGTCTTGTGATGGGGGTGGAAAGTAATCTTCAAACAGTGTTCTGATTTTATTGCTTATCTATACCACTAATTATAATTATTAACATCTAACAAAAGAATCTAGCTATTAGTTCTTAAAAACAGCTCCAATTGATAAAATACTCTCATTTTTCCTCCAGGATATTGAGGCTGAGAAACAATGACTAAGGTATGTTTCATATGAGGGCATAAGTGATCATAGGCAGATTCCATCAAGAGACAATGTCACTCTTTTACCTCCTTCAGGCAGGGTTTAGCTGTTCCATAAAAGCCCTTATGGTATATTTACAATGATAGAAAGCTCAGATTGCCCTGCACGAGACAACTTGTAGGAAGGACTGTCAAACACATTAAAATAGGAGTTAAAAACAGGTGTACATGGCTTCATGGTCAGGATTAATCATGTTTACAGAACCAATACAGGTAGGAGCTTTACAATTTTTGGAGCAGCCACAATTATGTGACCTCTGGAGCACTCCTGAAAGGAACCCTGAGAAGTGCCTCCAGGCATGCCATTCTTGTGAAATCTTCTTTGGGATGTAACACATCTGTTTGTTTCTTAAACACCATATAGATCAGTGGTCGCCAACCAATGGACCAGGGATCACTGTGGTCCATGAGAAAATTTGGTCTGCAGAAAAATGTCACACACCCACCCTAAAGCAATTAATCCAGGCTGTGTGGGAACACAAGGCTGTGCTGCCCACATGGCCTGTGGGTACACAAGGCTTGCGTCATTTGCATTGTGAACAATATGAGGTAGTGAGGGGAGGGGGGAAAGAGCAGAACATCCCCCACTCATCCCACAGGCCCGGCCTGGCCACCGGGCTGCTTCTTTCAGCTTCTTTCTTCTGCTTTTGGCTGCACACAAGGAAAGCAGCAAAAGTCTTTCTCTCCCGCAAACTCTTCTAGAAATGAGTCTTTGGGACCTGCAAGGCATCCTGCTTCAAGAGGCTGCACCGGCATAATAAGTCTCATAAAGACTCATTTCTGGCGGAGTTTGGAGAGAAAGACTTCTGCTGCTTCTGCTGTTTTCCTTGCATGAAACCAAAAGTCTCTCTCTCTCTCTCTTTCTCCCCCTAAGAATGGAACTGGAGATGGTATCCTGCAATCCCAAATAAAGAATGATTGTTTGGTAGGA
Organism: Laticauda colubrina; assembly: GCA_015471245.1. Lineage (NCBI taxonomy): Eukaryota > Metazoa > Chordata > Lepidosauria > Squamata > Elapidae > Laticauda > Laticauda colubrina. The sequence continues at coordinate 24,230,825 of BLBF01000010.1, read as the reverse complement.
AAATGGGGTGGGGAATTTTCCTGCAGACTTTTTTTGAGATTTTCCCAGGGTCTCTGGTCTGCAGGATTTAAAATTATGAGTTTGGTGGTCCCTGAGGTCCAAAAGGTTGGCGACCCCTGATATAGACCACACGGTCTACTATGAAGAAGAAATAGTATCAGCTTTAATTCTATCATGCTCTAGAAATCATCTCAGAAGTTATCTTTCATGCTGAGATTTCAATCCATCTGCCCTACGGCATATAGAGCTCTAGATTTTATTGAAGAAGCACCTGGTGACAAAACAAGCAAGCCATGATTACTGCCTTCTGCTCTCTTATTTGGCTACATTACCAGATATTACTATTAGAAATAAATCTGCCTGTGAATTTATTTAGGAAAGCAGAAATATTTGGTGTCAACAGATCCTAATTTTGTAACATAAATTACTCCCTGGGATGATGCCATGTATAACAATAAGATTTCACATAGCATGCTGTTTGTGTGGGATTCCTGATTACGCTGAAGTTATTATTGTGCCCTTTTCTTTGCATAACAAAAGCTAGCTGTTAAACTTGAAACCATTCTGGGAAATTGCTTGGATACACAAAGAACATACAGGTCTATCTTTCATCTGGGTGCTCTTTTCTGAGCCTCCCAATAAAGGGTTTTTGTTAACTTTCAAGAGGCCTAAGTACAGTGGAATTACAGTACCACATCCTCCAGGGCTTTTGGCTGTTTAATTTGCCTTGAAACACAATCATTATAATTGCAGATGTACCATATTCAAAGTTCAAACATTTCCAAACAGTGGGATTAATTACAATTTTAAAAAAATTCCTGCATAATTTAAATTAATATGGTCTCAACCCCAAAGATAGAAACATTATCAGCATTTGGCTCCAATTACTGCTCCAAAAGGGCTCTGACACCATAATAGTAACAATTCTTTTTCAAAAAAGAAGAATACAAATAAATACGATGGAGCAAATGCCACATGTTTTATTTTAACTGAGGATGGTTTTATTTTAACTGAGGATAGTACTAATCTATATGAAAAGAGAACATGGGTCTTAAAATTGCCATCTAGGTTAGTAACTGGTCAGTATAATGAGCAGCTATAGAGCTTACTTTGTAATAGCCTTTGAAGAAAGGGATTATACTTCTGTTTAAATTATTTACACTGAAGTTTCAATTAAACCTACAAATTAGCATGCATTTTTATACAAAACACTCTTCTAATTTGTCAGTCTTTTTGGCAATGAAGAAATGGCAATTCTGTAGTTCAAGTATTTTGAAAATATTCTGGGACAAATAACATGAAGTCTAAAAAAAGAATTAAAATGGTATCATGGAGGAAAATGAGCACTTTTTATCTACCACAGAAGGGTGAAATATAGGATTAAAAAGACTCTGTGTTTGCTTAGTTTGAAGGTACATCACCATCTGTGTGACATACAAATCTTAAGTGACATACACATCTTAAATTCACTAGTTCGGTTATCTGCTTATTTTTTTATGAAAAGTCCAAGATCTACTGAGGGCTTAAGCAATCACTTCCAAATGGGACTGGATAGACTAGAGCAGAGGCAGGGGTGGGATTCAAATTTCTTAACAACTGGTTCTGTTGGCATGGCCTAATTTGTGGGTGGGACTTGGTGGTCATGTGATGGTGGGTGTGGCTTGTATGTAAATATTGTAAATATTTATGTAAATATTGAATTTTTTATTAAAAAAGAGCAACTTTTACCCAGAATCAGGTAAAGCAGGCAGGCAGATTGAGTTGTTCCCAGAATCACAGAATTACTCAGTGATCTACCATTCTACAATCTGCTACCTGAGTCTGCACTGAAAAATAGAAGCTTCAGTCCTAAGGAAAGTTTAGCTCTGCTTTTAGATTAGCAAGAAAGCAAGAAATCCAACAATTTCCTGCTTTCTCACTAATCGAAATCTCCCAGCACAGCTGATAGTCGGAACAACTGATGATGGAGGAGGGGAAGAAAGGAAAAATAGCAATTTACAGGCAAGTTGGATGGTATGCATGCCAGGTAAGGAATAAGTGGGCAGGGCACGGAGGGGTGGGGCCAGCCAGTGGTGCGATTTGCTGGTTCTCCAAACTGTGCAAAATCACAACAACCGGTTCTACAGAACCAGTCTGACCTGAGCAGGGGTATCAAACTCAAGGCCTGTGGGACAAACCCTGGCCCACGGGTGCTTAGATCTGGCCCATGAGACCCCCTAGAAACAGTGAGGGACCAGCCTGTGGTATCTCTGCCACTAAAAACAGAGCTCAGGAGGCTGGAAATGGAGCTCAGGAGCCTGTTTTCTCTTGCAGAGTGCTTGGGCCTCCACAGGTGCCGCCGACATCAGTGACATTGAGCTGGGAACGACCCCCCCCAAGTCAAACACAACCCTGATGCAATGAAATCAAGTTTGACACACTTGGGCTACAGGAACCAACCTATCTCCTTATATATAGCTTTTGTATTCAGAGATGCAAAGAGATGTAAGAGATGCACGATCTGATTCATAGAGACAAACAGGGCTAACAACCGAATTTTCGACCAATCAATGTTTCCAAGCTGTTTAAGCCCATTTCACACTGCACCAACGGATGCAAAGAGGATGTAAAAGGGACAAAAAAGCTTGCCATCTGTTGGTTAACGCGATGTACTCACTGCCTCTGTTTTGCTTCCTCTCTATCCGTCCAGCATCCATTTATGGACGTTTCATCCGCTCAGAAAGTTTTGAGCTGTCCAAAACTTTTGCGCGGAAAATGTATCCAATTCGTCCGTTCTGCATCTGCTACGTATCCGCTGCGCATCCATTCTGCATCCATTCCGCATCCGCTATATCCGCTAGGCATCCATTCCGCATCCGCACAACTTGCATCCGCTGGACGCAGGGAGGAAGCGGAACAGACGCAGAACGGATGCCAAGTGGAAACAAAGCGTTTAAAACGGAAAAAACGTCCACAGAGGGAACCTATCTCGGATATTAAGGATGTCTACAGGATGCATAGAGGATGCCTAGAGGATGCAAAGGGACACATATACTGCCTATAAAAAGGGGGAGCAACACATCTGGATCTCACTTTCAGAACAGCAGCCCTGCGGGGTAGACCTCTGCAGCCTTCATCTGCCTCTTGCTCTTCCACAGCATCCAGTCATGTCCACCGTGGATCGTAACACAGTCCTTTTGGCAGCCACCATCCTTCTGCAACAGTGCGAAGCCATCTACAGGCTCTGTGAACTCTACTACGGGAAGAAAAAGAGGCGGCCAAGAAGCCTCTGGGTACGAAGATGGTTCACCAAAAGAGCAGAGGACGGACTGTACAACAAGCTGATGGTGGAGCTCAGGAACGAAGACACTTGGGCATTCCAGAACTTCATGAGGATGCCTCCAGCCATGTTTGATGAACTTGTGCAATGGCTGACACCCAGGTTGACCAATCAGAGCACCAACTTCCGGTTCAGCCTGGACCCTGGGCTCAAGGTGGCACTCACCCTGTGCCACCTGGCCTCAGGGACCACCTACAGCAGCATGCAGTACGGCTGGAGGGTGCCACACAACACCATCAGCATTGTGATCAGAGAAGTGGTGCAGGCCATCATTGAAGAATACAAGGAGGAGCTCCTCCAGTGCCCCTACACTGAAGAAGGATGGAAGAAAGTTGCAGAGCAGTGGTATCAGAAGTGGAACTTCCCCCACACCGTTGGAGCCATCGATGACAAGCACGTGGCCTGCAAAGCGCCAGCCAAGTCGGGGTCCACTTATTTCAATTACAAGGGCTTCTTCAGCATCATCCTCTTCGCCATGGTCGATGCTGACTACAAGTTCATGTACATTGATGCTTCAGGCAACGGCTCATCTTCAGATGCCCAGGTATACAACGCCAGTCACCTCAAGGAGGAGCTGGAACACAACCTCATCATGGGCTTCCCAGATCCAGAACCCCTGCCCAACGACACACAAGATGTGCCCTACTGCATCGTGGGGGATGATGCCTTCTCCCTCACAACCTACCTCATGAAGCCCTACACTTCCAAACTCCTCACCCGTGAAGAGAGGATCTTCAACTCCAGGCTGTCCAGGGCAAGGTGGGTGGTGGAGAACGCCTTTGGCATCCTGGCCAACAGGTTCCAGGAACTTCTCACCACCATGCAGCATTGCCCAGAGACCGTGAGGAGGATCGTGGAACTTGCTGCATCCTGCACAATCTCATGTGCACCCGCTACCCAGTCTTGCAGAACAGGCTTGTGGACCTCCAACAAGGCAATGGGGACATGGAGCCTGGGGAATGGAGGCAAGGGCGAAACCTGATAGACACTGAGGATGTGCAAGGCCCCAACAGAGCCTCACGTGAAGGGAAGAAGCAGCGCAACCTCCTGAAACACTGGTGCAACTCCCCAGCTGGATGCATCGCGTTAACCAACGGATGGCAAGTGTTTCTCTCCATTTTACATCCTCTTTCCATCCGTTGGTGCTGTGTGACATGGGCTTAATATTTGAGATAGACTCATTATATGCAAAGCAAGATAGTTTAAACTGTGATGTGTCATAATTGTGATGATTATGGTTTACAGCTGATGAAAACCCCAAATCCACAATCTCAGAAAATTAGAATATTGTGAAAAGGTTCAATATTCTAGGCTCAAAGTATCCCACTCTAATCAGCTAATTAAGCCATAACACCTGCAAAGGGTTTCTGAGACTTTAAATGGTTTCTCAGTCTGGTTCAGTAGGAATCACAATCATGGGAAAGACTGCTCTCCTGACAGTTGTGCAGAAAACCATCACTGACACTCTCCATAAGAAGGGAAAGCCTCAAAAGGTAATTGCAAAAGAGGTTGGATGTTCCCAAAGTGCTGTATCAAAGCACATTAATAGAAAGTTGTGGTGGAAGGGAAAATTGTGGAAGAAAAAGGTGCACAAGCAGCAGGGATGGCCGCAGCCTGGAGAGGATTGTCAGGAAAAGGCCATTTAAAAGTGTTGGGGACTTTCACAAGGTGTGGACTGAGGCTGGAGTCAGTGCATCAAGAGCCACCACACACAGACGGATCCTGGACATGGGCTTCAAATGTCGTATTCCTCTTGTCAAGCTGCTCCTGAACAACAAACAATGTCAGAAGTGTCTTATCTGGGCTAAAGAAAAACAGAACTGGTCTTTTGCTCAGAGAATCTATGGAGCATTGCCAAGAGAAAGATGAGAGACATGAGACTGAACAATGCAGAAGAACTGAAGGCCACTATTGAAGCATCCTGGTCTTCCATAACACCTCAGCAGTGCCACAGGCTGATACCTTCCATGCCACACCGCACTGAGGCAGTAATTGCTGCAAAAGGGGCCCAAACCAAGTACTGATTTGATATGCATGCTTATATTTTTCAAAGGTCCGATATTGTTCTATGTACAATCCTTGTTTTATTGATTGCATGTAATATTCTAATTTTCTGAGATTGTGGATTTGAGGTTTTCATAATCATAGCAATTATGACACATCATGGCTTGACCTATCTTGCTTTGCATGTAATGAATCTATCTCATTAGGTTCACCTTTTAAGTTGCATTACTGAAATAAATGAACTTTTGCACGATATTCTAATTTTTAGAGTTTCACTTGTATTTCTAAATGTCATGTTATTGTACATTTCCTTCAATAGCTTTCTTTCGGTGAATGGATAACATTTAGGAAGTACTTGTTCAGTGTTCAACAAGCATACATTTTCAGTTTTAAATGAGATGTTATGCTATGGTAGAATTCCCTCATGTGAAATCCTTCTCATATTGCAATAAAAGCACTTCTGTAAGTTTATGCGTGTTCATCACTCACACATTGTGAATCACGCATATAACTTACTTGACAAACTTCGACCTAAAATTTTTTTTCACTAAAATTAGAGGAGATGAAATAATGTGATTAAATAATAGAAAGACCAATTTCAACTGAATGTTAGGGAAGAAAAGCTATCAGAAAGAGCATTTGACAAAAGAGCTAATTTCTAATAGTGATAATAAACTTCAATGGGTTAATTAAACTAGCCTTTGAACAGCTGGACTCTGTGCCATAAATAGTTCCTGCCAGGTCTTTGCATTTTGTATGTGTGTGAGAGAGAGCTTCTGTCCTGAGCCCTTTTACTTAGGTATTTATTTGCAAGCTTAGCCATAATAAATTACTATATAATAAAACAAATAAACTTTATGACAAAAAATAAATTACATTCCATTTCTCTCTTAATGAGGTTTTACCACACTGCTTACTTACAACGTTGCATTCCCTCTTTCTGTCCCTCTTCAACTTTTCAGCTAATGTTCCATATTATATAAATAAGAAAATATTATTTTGAATACCTATATAAATAAAACTTCCTTCCTATTTTACAATCTTCAATTTATGAAGAGGCTTGAATTACCCATCTATTTTGCTTAAAGTGTCTTCGTTGTTTTTTTCCAGCTGTTTCCTTTGGCTGTTGGTTTTCCATTTGGGATGAAATTAGGGGCTGGGGGAAAGGTAGAATTGTGTATAACCCCTTCTTGCCACACTGAATGGTTTAAGCAACATTTTTAAATGCTTTTTTAAAAGATAATCCTAGTCAGTCAGGAAAGACATAGCTGGTATTATAATGACATATGCAAGTAGTCATAAGGGCACTGTTCCTTTTCATCTCTCTAAATGAATGAATGTTATTATGGTATTCCGAAGCTACTCTCTACCATAGAATTAAATTAAACCATTTACATGGAGCCAATAACATCATTCTTAAAATATACCAATTTGATTTAGGCAGAATTTAGGCCAAAATAAAATTAAAGTCATACTTAATATGATCCTGTCTGATCCTACTGCTTCTTAGTTAACAGTATCGAGTTAGATGGCAATATACATGTTATTATAGTCCATAACAACTTTGAACGATTTGTCACTTCTCTCCAACATTTAGCAACAACGTATTAGAAAAACCAATTTATCAACAAAATTAATAATATTATTAACATACCTGGACCAAGTGTTTTAATAATTTCTCCAGAGCTATAGCAATTGTTGCTGTTAATGATGGCAAAAACATGACTTCTTAAGAAGTAGGATATGGCCACAAGCACTGATGCTCTAGCTTTGAGATTCTGCTGCTAAATATTTCATATCCATATCCAAGAGGGATATTTTTTCATGGTGTGCATAAGATCTATCTGATAGCTAGGAAAAGCACTCAGAAAGGCTGACCTTGGTGATGCAGTTCTCTGTGAAAAATTCACAGCCTTCCGCTCATAATATTTAAATAACTTAAGTAGTTCTGCTAAATTTCAAAGGACTACTTCATAAGAGATATTTAACCAAATGATTTTGTGTTAGAGATTAAAAACATGCCATGATGGGTGTTCCAGTATGTTCTCTACTGAACATGAGATTTCATTGGAAATCTTTCCAGACAACAATTACTTGTCCTCCTCCATCACTTTTCTTAACATGTTCATGTTCCATTTCAATCTCTGTGAGGCTAATCTAGTAAATCATGAACCTAGTACTTCTTTTCTCGATCACCTCTACCACTGCCAATAACAATCCTGTTGCAGATGCTTGTTATCAGCAGCCACTGAGTCTGTAAAGAGATTTTTGAGTTCTATGTGTTCTCTGGTTAATTTATAGATACATGGCCATATCCTACTTCTTAAGAAGTCATGTTTTTGCTGTCATTAACAGCAACAATTGCTATAGCTCCAGAGAAATTATTAAAACCACTTGGTCCAGATATGTTAATAGCATTATTAATATTGTTGATACATTGTAAAGTCATGGAATCAATTATAAACCAATCCATCACCCTCCACTTAGAAACAAACAACCTGCTTTATTAATTATTAATTATACAACTAAAATGTCAAAAAAGAAAAAGGGAAAAAACAATGAAAAAAACCTAGCAATTCTATTATTGACAGTCTATGGTTTCTTGTCAAACAACCTGCTTTCTAACAAGCAGTTTGGTTTCAGGAAAAATTTGTCCTGTAATCTACAACTCCTACACTGCAGAAACATTTGGACCACACATCTTGACTAGGGTAAAGCAATAGATGCAATTTACATAGACTCCTGCAAAGCCCTTGATTCAGTGGTGCACAACAAACTACTGTTGAAACTAAGTTCTTACAGCATCTCTGGATCCCTGCACAAATGGATAGCCACGTTCCTGTCAAACAGGCAACAAAATATCAAAATAGGGAGGGGCCTATCAAATCCAGTACCAGTTAATAGCGGTGTCCCCCAAGGCAGCGTTTTAGGACCCATACTCTTTCTGCTTTACATCAACAACCTATGTGATCATATTAAAATTAACTGCGTCCTCTTTGCTGATGACATAAAATTATTTAACACCACTGACAATGCTGCTGCCCTACAAAGCATCTTTGACTTTGTGTCAAAATGGTCATGTAATTGGCAACTCCAAATTTCAACTAATAAATGTTCTGTCCTATACATCAGCAATAAAAATCAGAACACCAAATACAAGCTGGATGGAAATAATCTCGTAGATGACCCTCACTCTGTCAAGGACCTAGGAGTATTCATCTCAAACAATCTAAGCCCCAGAGCTCACTATAACAGCATTGCCAAAAAGGCATTAAGAGTTGTTAACCTAATTTTGCAAACCTTCTTCTCCAGTAACATTGAATTGCTAACTAGGGCATACAAAATCTTTGCCATACAAATTCTTGAATACAGCTCATCCACCTGGAACCCACACTGTATACTGGACATGAACACAATTGAGTGGGTTTCGAGGTATTTCTCAAAAAGAATATTCCACTTATTCCCTATGCTTCCACAGGCTTGAAATTTTGGGCTTAGACTATCTGGAACTGTACCACCTGCAGTCTGATCTAAGCCTAGTACACAAAATTGTCTGCTACAAAGTTTTGCCTGTCAAGAAACTTCTTCAGCTTCAACCACAATAGCTTCAACCACGAACAAACAATCAATACAAACTCAAGATAAACTGTTTCAAATTCAATATGATTTCAGCAACAGAGTGATCAATGTCTGGAATGCTCTACCCAACCCCGTTGTTACAGCCTCAAATTATTACAGCTTCAATCTCAAACTGTCTACCATGGATTTCACCCCATCATTAAGAGGTCCTTAAAGGGGTCATGCATAAGCACACCAACATGCCTACCATCCCTGTCTTACTGTCTCTATTTATCTGTATTTACTTCCTTTGTTCTTGTTTATGTTCCTACCTATACTTATTATCTTGTACATGTTTGACAAACAAATCAAATAAATAATTCAAAATAGATAAGTAAGCAATAATTAGTGACAGCTTCATCTCAGATAAGGACATTCTGGAGAAATATTATGACTTGGTGTACCCTAGAAATGAAAACACTATGTGTCCTGGTCCTCCCTTAGGGAGCTGATTGGGTGACTTGAGAGCTGGCTGAGTGACTTGAGCCTCCCTTGTGAGCTGGCTGGATGACTGTGGGTCAGTCAGTCTCTCCCTGTCCCAATTCTCTTCCTCAAGTTGTTGCTCTGGAAAAAATAGAAAGTGGGAGCATTATGTATTCCATTTGAATTATAGAAAGTAACAGTGGGATATAAATCTAATAATACAGAAAGAAATCAACCTGCCTGCTGGGGACCCAGAGATAGCTTCTAAATCTAATTCACCCACCTAACTTCTTTCACCACCCTGCCTCTGCTCCCCTACTCTGAGCTTCACTCTGATTCATATGTATCCTCTCCCCATCTTCATGTATTCTTCCTAGAAACATCAATGTCCTCATATCCCTGCCTCCATTCTCATCTTTATAATCTCTTTCTATTCTAGGCAATATTATTATTAACAAAATTAATATTTGTTGCTCCTCATATTATATTTTTAATGTTCCCCACTTCTTTCAAGAATGGCTCAATCTTTTTAAAAGAGGGCTCACAATAGATCATTCAAGAGCCATGATGGCATAGTGGTTAGAATGAAGCATTGCAAGCTAATTCACTGCCCACTGCCAGAAGTTCAATTATAACCAGCTCAAGATTGACTCAGCCTTCCATCCTTCCGAGGTCAGTAAAATGAGGACCCAGATTGTTGGGAGCAATATGCTAACTCTGTAAAGTCAGCTTAGAGACTGCTATAAAGAACTATGAAGCGGTATATAAGTCTAAGTGCTATTGCTGTTTAAAATTTGGTGTGACCTTTTGTACTATGAAATATGTATGTCCAGGTTTAGCATCAGGTCTCTATTTTTCTTTTTTTAACCTTTGAATCAGAGTTAAATAGAACAGCCCTTTAAATAAGGGATGATTTCAAACACAGAACTGTCCTCTGTTAAGTAAGTCACACAGAGTATTAGCAGGAAAGTTAACAAAAAGTCAAAATGTTGATGTGACAACACAATGAAAAACCCACTCCTTTTTTGCACACAAAAAGTTATAGCACAATCACAACCCCCACTGTTTTTTTACATGCACTGTGACACTCCAAAAACAGGCATAGAGTTTGATCATGCAATCATGGCTTCCATCTTCCTTCTTTTTTTTTTTACTCCTCACTTCCCACAGAGGCTTCTGGACTATTTTAGGCCATGTGCCACCACAGCTCTTTGTATTTAGTGATAACAATTTAACTGAAAGCCCTTGAGAGGGGAACTCTTTTAGGATCATTATCTAACTTGAAATGCTACATCTGGCTTCAGCAGCTGAGGATCCTTAGATATTTTTATTTAAGCCAGCTGGACAGATTTGCATAGTTTTTTTTTAAAGTCACTACTGGGCCCAAGGGAATTTAGCAAGGAACGAAAGGAAAAACTGAAAAGTAAACAAGATCTATGTTTTGAGACAATTATGGGAAATCTTGGGCCGTCTCTTTGGGACCATCTCTATCAGCTCTTCCTTACTCTCACAATCCCCTCACAATGAGGAGATATTATGCCAAGTTGGGTTTCCAGATTTTTGTCTGCAAGAGATGAGTCTGAGGCCTATCAGTATGTCTGGGTTCCTTTGGATACTGCATGGGATTTGCAGAACATGAGATCATGTGGCTGTGAATACTTTTTCAGCAGTAGCAGGCAGCTGAAAGAAATCACATCCACCTGTACCAGCCAGTCCCTGGGAGAATAATGAATAATTAGGTCTCTGTTTTTTCTTATCTCCCATTAGCATAAAGCCTGGAAGGCATCGAGAACAACTTTGCTGCCTCAGCTTTCAGTGTTTGGTTGCAGATAAAGTGACGAGGGGAGAAGGAGGACAGATGTGGAAATTTTGTTATGTGCTGACCTCACTCTTTTTGTTTCTGTTGTTGGTTCCAGGTCTGGGGTCAGCAGGGTTTCCTAAAATATGAGGGTGCTATGAAGGAAGTGCAGAAGTTCCTGCCATTAGGCACAATGAGCTGTCCATCTTACACAGCAAAAAGGCAGCATATTGTCAATTATTTATTTTTGCATTGTTACCACCAAGAAGAGGGAATTGGCTTTCTTATGTCAGGCAAGAATAATTTATTTTTTAAAAAAATGCCTATGGTAGTTTAAGCCTATTGCTTTTTCTTTCTTCTTTCTACATTTTAAAGGACCCTCTGTTCCATGGCCTTGAAGATGAAAAAGAGGTGTTTGACAAACCTGATTTCGCTGCTCCCAAAACTGCTGACTGTTGGTTTTACTTGCTCTGATATCTCTGTAGTTTAGTCTTGGATGAACAAGGAAACAGTGACTAAAACCTCCTTTAACATTCTTCAATCATAAGAGTTCATGAACTATGCAGTGCCAGATAAACTGATGCTTTCTGGGAATTGCAATAGGCCTGAAAGAGTAATAGTTGTTATATTCCATTTAATCCCTACAAAGCTCTGAATTGTCAAAGAAGCTTTCAAACCTCTGTGATGTTCTCCTATCACAATCTAAGAAATTTTGGTTGAGAAGGAACAAATAGGGGGTTTCATATGATGATATGAATTAAATTCCATTTGTAGCCCAGAAACTGAACTTTACACTTGTAAAGTTCATGTCAGTTCTATCAAAGACAACATCAAGATATATTTCAACTATGTTATGTTTGCTGTAGATTACTTTAAGTAGCTTTCCTCAATCCAATGCTCTTCAAATTGGAGTTTGAGGTGCCAGAAGTGTACCAGATTGAGGAAGATATTTTTGCTTATTTTCAGGTCTATAATAAAATTTCCAAAACACAGTAGATATTACTTTTGCATAAGTCAGGTTATTGACCCAAATCACTTATAAACAACAGACTCTAAAGTTAAATAAACAATGCAGCCAGAACATCATGTAATCAATTTTACAGATAGACTAACCCCCTACTTTCTATAATGTAAATATACTTACAATATAGCTTATTATTGGGTGTCTTGCTGGGAATTACAGTATATTCCTCAACAGTCTTTTCTGCTTGTCTTCATGTTATTTTTTTTCCTTTTGTAAAAATATCAGACACACTAGGCTCAGCTTTACTGGATTTATCTCAATACAATTTATTTAGTCACTGGTTTCATGTACAAAGTATTTTAGTTCATGTTTAAAAGGGGCTTACAATGAGAAGCCAACTTTCCTGGAACTTGTCGTGAGACATTTTCTAATGGCATTACCCACACAATATATTTGCAAAACATTAATTAGTCTGGTAGTTAGTCTGGTATAAATCATATACCAAGGATAATATGAATTCTGTCTTCACTGGAGCTAGGTTTGTACAATACCCAATGATGTCGGCTTCAAGATGCTATGAGAACCCCAATGTGATATGGAACAAAGGCTATCAGCTGAAGTCAGCTTATTTCCTTGGACATAATGTTCATGCTTCAATACAGCAGCAGCGTCTCACAGGTTGACTTCACTTAACAGTGGTAATTGGGACTGGCAACTCCATCTCTAAGCAATAGAGCAGTAAGGCACAACTTACAAAAATTGCAACAATTCCAGTTGTCGTTGTTAAGCAAATCCCACGTCATCTTAGAGTCACATTGTCTCATGATTGCCATTTGCAAGTTCCTGCTGACTTCCCCATTGATTTTGCTTTTCAGAATCCAGCAGTGAAGGTCACAAATGGTGGCCATGAAACTGCAGGAGGCTGTAACCATCTAATTGTGTGTTGGTTGCCAAGTACCCAATGCAACCAGATAACTATGGGGATGCTGCAACTAACACAACTACGAGGATCAGTAATAAGTCCTCTTGTTCAGTGACATTGCATCTTTGAATGGTCACTGAACAAGTGGTTGCTGAATGAGCATTATCTGTATTATCCTAAGTTTAAGGATACCCCTGGGTGTTGGGCCACCACAAGCACACCTCTTCTGTTGAAGGCTAGTTCCAAAGGTCTGATGGTGCCATTGAGCAGAGCTGTTGTTTTTCATGCAGGACAGAAATTACCTTCAGCCAGTCTCCCAAAATTCCAGTCTTCCAAAATGTCTAGACACCCTCTCCCATCCCTCATGTAAAACAAAGGAACCCAACTGGATCACTCTTGACTTTAAGGAAATGTATGTATGGGATTGTTATCATGAAAAACAGTCACTCCATAGATATGGCTCTTGTTTTGCTTCAAACAAGTTGGCCTCAGACAATAATTAAGCCCAGGATTGATGTTGTTTTTCCATGCTTTTAAGCAGTTTTTGAATTCCTCCAGAACAAACTGTTTTAGAGAATAAGTCAAATACAAACTATACTGAGCTGGGTAGAAGAAGTTGAAAGGTCTGCATTTTCCCACCAAAGCTATTTGCAATCAGCTCTGGCGTAGGCGTGCGCGTGTGTGTGCAAGGGTCGTGGCCTCCTTGTATTTTTACAGCCGCTGCCATGATTTCATAATGCTGGCAGCAACCACTCCAAGGTATTGGCTAGACTTTATTAAGCTAATGACATGCTACAATGTGGGTATGAACAGAATAACTTTTCTACAGGCAATAAATGCCAGTGGCAAATTGCTTTGCCCAACAAGTGATCCTTCATTTTCTCAACAAATATTCACTGTGGTGAACATTAGATTAACCTCATTTTTTAAAAAAAGTGCACCCCAAATGCTAATTTTGACAGCATCTCTGTTGTAAGAAAACCAGTATGTTTCTGTAGGAAATCCTTTTTTTTTTTCCTGAGCAGTATTCCTGAACTTCATGCTGCATTATATCTATCAACAATCCTGCTACATGAAAACACACACACACAGCACTGTTTACATAGCTCCTTAGAGCTCCATAGAGCCACCAAGGACTCCATTTGCCTTTTATGTGAGAACTTTATGTGTGTTATTTAATATGGAGTGATTTATTTTTAATAGAATCTTGGATTTAAATTTGCAAACTCCATTAATAAAAGTTGTTTTTCCAAGACAGATTAAATTTTTCCAAATTATCTAATGGTTTTGGTCTTAATGGAACAACTTGATATATCTTATGATGATTACCTAGTTCTTTGCTGAGCTATGCTGACTTTCCCCTCTGACTGCAAAAAAATGTAGCTTTATACATTTGGGATTTATTAATGTGTGCTTGTTTCCATTTCTCGGACTTCTCTGTGCTTAACTTTAAGCATAATTTTTGAAGAGTAGTGGAGGATCCTCGACACATTTGACACAAACATGCAAAAAAAAAAAAAGAATGTCTATTGATAACATATACTGGTTATTTTGTATGAAATTATCATCTCTGTATACAATTCTGTGCAGCACTGGAAGAAGAGCAGGTTTCAGGTTCAATTCTATGCATTTCCAGATATTACTGGAAAAACTATCTTCTGAAACCTCAATTGTCCTTCCTTTACTTGGTATCCTCCAAATCTGTAAAGCCACAAGTCCTGCAATACAAAGAGCAATGTGCTTAAAGTTTATTCTGGCTAGGAATTTTAGTGTTATAAACCAACACCAGGCTGGAAAAGAACACTAAAGAATTTTAGTCATTGAATGGAGATAATTTTCAAAATAATAACTTAAAGCCCAGGTTGATGAATATGGGAAGATGTAATTTAATAGATAACATTTTAGGAAAAGAATGGGCAAAAACTATATGGAAGCCCACAACCCAGTTATTTATTTATCTCCAAATTTAGAGGGCCAATTCTTTGACAACTTTAGCATGTACAAATAAAAAAGAAAAACAAGTAAGAAAGAACCCTGGTTCTGGGGAGATGGACATACACCAAGCCATTCACTCGCTATAACAACATTAAAAGTGCTCCCTCCCATCTTATCCCAAAGCCTTTGAGAACAACCAGCTTTTTAACAGTTTTTTAAATGAGCAGGAATTTGACCCTGATGGGTGCAAGGTTGACTCAGCCTTCTCCTCTTTCGAGGTCAGTAAAATGAAGACCTAAATTGTTGGGGACAATATGTTGACACTGTAAACTGCTCAGAGAGTGTAAAGTGCTTTGCTATTGCTAAATGTCACAATGGTGGAAGTTGTGTTAATTTCTGGATGGCTTTTATTCCAGAGAAAGTGCACATCCTGCAAGATGACCCAGTTTAATTGATGGGATCCAGGGCACATCTATTCTGCTTTGTTGTACTGGATGGACAGAAAGAATTGTAGTTTACAGTCCCCAGATTATTTTGTTAAACCTTTACGCAAAAAGAATGCACAACAATTAATTCATTTAAACATCCCACTGTATGGGACAGAGAGAAATCCCAACATAAAAGTTTCATACATGAAAGGAAAACCTAAACTTTCCCAGCAGCTCCTGGGTCAGGAAGTTTTGTTAGCCCACTGTGTTTTTTGCAGTATAAGAGTTCTGTTGCTTCCCCATAGGGATTTGTTTATTTTTATTTTGTTGTTTTTCAATGAATGTATTGCAATCTATTTCTGTCATGTCATATAGTATGTGGTCCAGAGTTGCTTTTTCTGTGGAGATAGCCAATAAGGTGACTAAATAAATAAATAAATCTGAACTGTGAATCAAATATAACTTGTCATCCTCAAGCAGTGTATCTCAACCTCAGCGATTTTAAGAAGTGTGGAGTTCAACTCCAGGATGAGAAATATTGGCTGGGGGTTTCTGGGAATTGAAATCCACACATCTTAAAGTTGCTGAGATTGAGAATCACCGCCCTAGAGAAAAAGAGAGTGCCTAATCCTGGGGTTTCCAGGGAATGGGTGGGGGGAATCCAGGAGCAAGGTTTCCCTTTCCCTGATGAACTTCAAAGAAGCCTGCATTTTCTCTTACAGGGCAAGCTAAAACATATTTTTCTGGGCAGGTCTGAAGCCAGGTAAGCAACAATTTAACCTCTAGGAATTCCACCAACTAGATATTAGTGGAAGCTAGATGTGAACCATGACTTTTGTTCTTTAGGGGGGAAAGGCTTTGATTTGTGTTCCCTTTGTTTTGCTTTGTTCTCCCCTTGTTATACCTCGCTGTATCTTGTTCAGCCTTGATCTGTGTATGTGCATTTGTGTGTTTTTGTTTGTGTGTGTGCATGTATGGAAGTAGCCACAGAGTTAAACTATGTGGAAATTAATGTTCTTTCGATTGTTTTGGTTTGGTTTCCCTCTCTCTCTTAGCTTTCAACTATTCCCAAATCTTGGTATATACAATAAAGACTTGCATTCTGACTGAGTCAGCTCCCTCATTCTGAAAGGATCATAACTTTAGCAGACATTCTCACCTTGATTAAGCAATGAAAGGGTAGGAAAGAGGGTAGAGATCTCTGCATTATGTATTCATGGGTGATTCATTGCCAAACAATGGATTTATCTTGGGAGGAGAAGGAGTGAATGGTAGGTATTAGTATACCAAACAGGTAGATGTTGTAAAAGAGCTTAGGGACCTCCTACTTGAGGTATCTGGGCAGGCGGACAGTCATTACTCACCAGGCAAGCATATGCTTGTGGATGCACCCTGGAATATCTCCCAAAGCTAAAGAACAAAAATGCCAAAATCAGTGTACTCTGATCATCATAAGCAAGACTCTTTACCACTTGAGGAGCAAAAAAAAGGAATATAGATTAGCAGGTTCTTAATTTGTAATTCCAGCACTCTAAACAGCACTCAGAAGTTGATTAGAAAGAAAAGCTGTACATAACAACATATTTGCCATGCATCTGGAACAACGAGTGTTTCTGGATCATCTTTGAAGCAGACTCAAACTTCACTTATAACTCAAATCATTCTCAAGTATACAAATGTACACAGATACAAATAGACACTTTTACAAAGAAGAGCCATTGTGGTGTGGGTACTTAAGGGACTGAATTAGGAACTAGAATGGCTTTGCAGATGTAGACTGGGGAAGCTGAAAAATATACATCAACTGTGGAGTAGCATAGTAGATTATAGCCCATCATCTTCAATGAAAAGGCAGTAGATTGATTCAGATATTTCATATAGGATAGCATAATTCAAGCTTATTCTATGCATACTTATACATGGTGTAAGTTTATATTGTCTTAGAATATTAGAGAACACTTAATGGAAGATAATTATATCTATCTGTCCCTACCTCCATCTGCTTTGTTCAGCACATCTAGTAACATCTACACCAGGGGTCTCCAACTTTGGCCACTTTAAGACCGGTGGACTTCAACTCCCAGAATTCCCCATCCAGCATGGCTGGCTGGGGAATTCTGGGAGTTGAAGTCCACCGGTCTTAAAGTGACCAAGGTTGGAGACCCTGATCAACACAACTTTACACGGTTGGTCTTTCTTAGGAGATTCTTTAAGTGCTATGGAAATCTGCAAAATCAGTTTATCTGGACAATAGCTGATGGATGAATTTTGCAGACAATTCTGCAAACAATTGAACCAGTTTGTTCTAATGGCTAAGGCACCAGGCTAGAAAGCAGGAGATTATGAGTTCTAGTCTCACTTTAGCCATGGAAATTAGCTGGGTGACCTTGGCCTATCACTCTCTTCAGCCCACTGCATGTTAAAAATGGATGGCACATTGATTCTGGAATTGTAGCTGCTATTTTGACTTTTTATGCCTTTTGTGGACATCCTTGCCTATCACTGTTCTAGCAAAATAAAGAACAACATTGGACTATAGTAAAGAATACCATTTGAATGGTAGGACCTAGATTGTGGAACCCTTCCTACAAAATCACTGTCTTGTATCCAAAGTTTAATCTTTTGTGCAGCCAATGAGGTCTTTATGGTTTGCTCAAGATTTTAATTTCAGCTGCTTTATGTGGTTTAGATGATTGGCTCATGTGATGTCCTATTTCTGTGCTGCTAGCAAATGATTTTATTTGATTTTATAATTCATATTTGTGTTTTTGAAAT
This sequence comes from Laticauda colubrina, assembly GCA_015471245.1. Taxonomy (NCBI): domain Eukaryota; kingdom Metazoa; phylum Chordata; class Lepidosauria; order Squamata; family Elapidae; genus Laticauda; species Laticauda colubrina. The sequence goes on along the minus strand of BLBF01000010.1, from coordinate 24,212,639 downwards.
ATTTTAGTCTTTTCCCATAAACTTCAAGGAAGTCTGTTATTGCAATATGCCAATGATAATTGAAAAAATCATCTGGGGACGTTTCCTTGTCTAGGATGAACAGAACTCAAATGTGGTTGGTTGTATTTTTTTTATTTGCTTAGTTTCATTTTTTTTTACCATGCAAAGCTAATTTTAGTCCTTTATCAATGTTTATCAATCACAGTAATCTTAGCCCAGTGGTAGTGTGCTTCCCATTAAGAAGGTGGAAGGTTCAATGTTTGGTTACAAGAGATCTTTCAGACCCAGAGAACTGGCCTGCTACAGTTAGAATAAACAATCCAGCAAGATGTGTGAATAATTTGGATTTGTAGGAAGCAGCTTTATACTTTCTTATCTCCAGCTTTTGTTACTTAAACCTCAGTCCTAGCTTCAAATTTTAGATCTCTGGAATGTTGGATTGCCACATATAACTCATATTGGATTTTTCTGTATAATGTTACTTACCTCAAAATGGAATAGCACAATGAGCATGACAGTTCTATGTGTATATTTGGCTATACAGTATATTGCAAGCACACATATAGGTTTCGATCAAGAAGGCCACCGACACATATACAGTGAGCATGTGTGTTTGGATTAATCAACTGGTTGAGATGTAGTGGAAGTAGCTGAAACCTCCAACCTTTCAGTAGAAAAAGATGAAGCAAATTGAATCTGTCAGGTCAAGCCATAATTGTTTGTCACCACAAACAATGAAAACTCCAGATTTCCCTCTTTCTTGGTAGTTCCAACAGTGGAAATCTTTTCATAGGCTTATTCTCTTGCCCACTTTTTATAAAAAATATGCACAATGTTGTACTATGAAAGAGCATTTTCATTTAACAATCCCAACCACTTTGGTCCCTTGCTTCCCCCGCATGCTTTCCTTGGACAAACACTTGCATTGTGACTGAAGCCAAAAAAAAAAGCCCACTCTACATTTGCCTCTGAGAGTCCATGCTTGCTTTAATGGCAGAAGAACACTGGCTGAGTTTACATGATCTTTTCCCATGTCCATACATAAATTATGCACCTTCTTTCCTTTCAGGCAAAATGGGAGGAATAAAATTGCCTTTCAATACATTTGATGTGACCTTTTGCTATAATGATAAGAAATCATGAAACCAACTCTTGAAAAATGCAGACAAGCAGCGCACTGAGCCTTAATCTAGCTATGCAGTTAAGGCTATGTCAAAATCTGCCTTGCAACTGAAAAATATCTGTACCAAATATATTTTTGTTGGCACTTTTTTCTAGTGTAACACAAGCATTTTACTTGCAAGTTATACTACAAAATTCTGAATGGTATTTCAGATTTCAGCAAGAATGCTCCAATTTCTTCTAAATATTTGAGATATTTAAATATTTAAATTAAACATATTTAATTTAAAAATGCCATCAGGTAAAAAATTCTTATTCATGTCAACTCATCTTTGCATACCCGATTCTAGAAATGTATTCTTTTACTTAACCAGTCTAATCCAGTTATTCTTTGCCACTGAGCAATGGCAAACCCAAAATATCTTGCACATTTTAAAGCCCCCATACAAAATTTTGCCTCCTTTTCCATTTGTGTATGATTTGCTGTAACCTTAAGACTGGAACTTCACCTAGTGAATTATCTGCTTAAATTCTACATTCTCTTGAGGACAGAAAGGAGAAAGGTATACAGCAACAATATCTGTGAATGACATGTTGTATGAAGCAACTGACTTGGCCAGACATATTTACAGTAGTAGAGGTGTGGTTGTCTGCTACTGCATAGTCAATAAAGGTAATAACTAGCATTTTAGCTTCAGTCACTAATCTCAAGGTTCTAGGTTTTTGAAAATGGCTCCAGTGATTATGGGAATTCAACAGTGCCTATGTGTTCAATGCAGTTGCCAATGGGAAAAAGGCCTTTGCATGAAGATTTGTACATCAAAGGATTTCATGCAGACCAGAAACAAAAAAATGTAAAGAGTAATCCAGATCAATGTAGATATGGAAAAATCTCCCATCAGTGTTTGTGTTACACACAAAGGTCTCACTGAGGCAATACCCCCAAGTCACATTAAATTTTTATTTCTACAAATGTGTGACCAGGGCTTATCTCACACCTGAATATACTTCTTCCTGCATTGGTCAAGTCTGCTAAATTATATTTATTTATTTATTTGTTTGTTTGTTTGTTTATTTTGTCAAGTGATTATAAGAGAACAGGTATAAGTATAAATATAATTATGAATACATAAAATGGATACACATAAGAAAAATAAAAAGAAACAATAGGACAGGGACGGTAGGCACATTGGTGTGCTTATGCACGCCCCCCTACAGATCTCTTAGGAAAGGGGTGAGGTCAACAGTCTAAAGTTAAAGTTAAATCACCCAATTTGATTTCACTGAATTCTCATGAAATTGAGCATTAACAACATGTATATTTCCAAGGATTTGGTTTGGTCTTTAATTCCACTGTGCAGCTGAATGTTTGCCTGTTGCTGCTCTTGCTGGCTGGATAGTTCATGTATTTCAAATCGGCAGCATCACCTGCCATAACAGAGGATTCACTATGAGCACGACTGGAAGGGCTAAGGGATCTCGCAGCTGTTGCTTCCACTGACAAGATACCCTGCAAGTTCCTTAGTTCTTGTTCGTTTTATAAATTGACCATTCTTAAGAGAGGAAGGAAGGAAGGAAGAGCTTTCCATCTCCTGCCACCAAAGGTGGTTACTGAATAGCATCACTGTTTTTCCTTTGGTTAGTGGCCAGTGTAAGCACCGGGATCCTTAAAGAAGCTTTATTTTGCCAATTAATAATATGGGAGCACAATGGCTGCAGAAAACAAATTCAGCTAGATTCCAGGGCTTATATGCTGTTCTACAGCTGCTCCAGAAAGTGAAATAAAGGTATCAATTCTTGAATTGGTTTTACAAACACGAATAACTCTGTGTCTTCAGTCTACAATGCTGGGCACGTAATTCACTCTGTAGAGTAAAAACAGTGTGGAAATGTTTTGTAATATCACACAGAAATCCTTTTTATCAATAAGATAGTCGTGAAGCCACAAGAAAGCTTTAATGAGACAAAGCTGAGGACTGATAAATGTGTTTTATTAATGTGTTTTCTGAGATTTTCCATCCCACTTCCAGATCAGTCTGTAAATTTTAAAAGTTTCAAGAAAAGGTTGTTTGAATTTATTTATCAATTATGATTAATGTGTGCTTTTCTGCAACAGTTATCCACAAAAATCTTGTACTGCAAACAATTCTTTCCAAATATTCTCACTTTTGCATGTACAGAATTTTATGACAGTCATAAACCAGAGACTAGAATAAATACAAACACTCAATAAATATACAATTAAAAATTCTAGAATAAAATAATAAATAACAGATAAAATCTCTGATAAAATCCAGTCTGTCAATTATACATAGTCTAACTATACTAAAATCATAATCCATAAACTGTGTGGCCTGTAGTCAGTTTATTAATGAATGAATAAATTCTTTATTGGCCAAGTGTGATTAGACACACAAGAAATTTGTCTTGGCGCATATGTTCTTAGTATACACAAAAAGAAAAGATACATTTGTCAAGAATCATAAGGTACAACATTTAATATTGTCATAGGATACAAATAGGCAATCAAATCATACTCGGAAACAGTCAATATAAATTGTAAAGGCTAGGTCCCACTGGCCGATGGATGCAAAATGTATGCAAAAAGGACACAGCGGACGAGCAAAATTTCGGGGGTGGCTCCATCCGTTGTCATCCGCTCTCAAAAATGGTGAAAATTTGCATAAACAGAACAGAAAAGAACGGAAAGGAACGGACAGGAGTAGTACGTAGCAAGGATGTTAAGTGGATATTCATAGGAAAGCTCCACAGATATAAAAGGATGCAGCTCGCAAGCAGTCACCATTCACAGGAAAGACCTGCTGCCAGAGTCATCTTGAAAGAACACCGTGGTTCGTCAGTCAGGGAAGAAGAGAAAGCCTGTGCCTACTCCTGCCAGCCCTGGCAAGGAGGACAGAACCACCATCCCACCCCCTGGCGCTGACTCTGAAGCTGCTGGTGCTTATGATGCTGCTGCTGGTGGTGGTGGTGCTGCTGCTGGTGCTTCTCCTGCTGCTGCTGCTGCTACTGCTGGTGCTGCTGCTACTGCTACTTCTGCTGCTGTGGTGGACCAGCCCCAAGGCCCTCAAAGCCCTGCTGCTGAAGGCCCTGCTGCTCAAGCCCCTGCCAGAGGGAGGAAGAGGCAAGGGAAGGAGAAGGGAGAGAGGAAACAGGACATCCTTTCCGAGGAGCATGAGGAGGAGGTGCTGGAATGGCTGAGGGAGAATGAGTACTTGTGGAGAAAGGGCCACAGACTCTATCACAACACCAAGAGGAAGAAGGCAGCTTGGAGAGACAAGGCAGAGAGCCTGGGCTACACTTCAGAACTACTCCTGGGATGGTGGAAGCACATGAACACCTGGTATGGCAAGCTACACCTGAAGAAATCTGGCCAGGCCGCTGTCAAGCTCACTGACCGGGAGATGTACTTCATGGCCAAGTGCAGCTTCCTGGAGGGTGAGGTCTGCCACCAAGGAGCAGCCCCTCTGGGACCCCTCTCCCTCAGACAGCCCACAGACAGCCAGTCTACTTCCAGCCAGGAGATAGCTCCCGTGTCAAGGCAGGTGTCTTCGGAGGGTCCCATGGCTGAGACACTCCTGATAGCTGCACTCCCCATGCCAAAGGACATGGAGGATCCCCTGTCACAGATGGAGGAAGAAGCGGCAGCCACCAGGGACCAACCCACACCCACGCCCAGCTCCACCTCCACAGAAAGCAGGCAGAGAGGCAGACTGGAGGGGCAGAGCCACACTGTCCTCTTGGAGATCAGAGACACAATCAAAACCAGCACAGATCTTCTCTCTCAGCTGGTCCACAGCAATATACCATCCTCAAACCGCAAGCCCTTCATCACGTATGTGAGCCAGACCCTCATGGACCTGCCCGAGGCCCAGCACCAGGTGATGAAGGAGAAGATAACAGCACTTCTGCACAACCCTCAAGGCCCAGCTGAAGTTGCTCCTACCCAGTCCAGGTCTGCTCCTCCATGCCAGGCGATGTCACAGCCCTTCCATGGCTTTCAACAGCCCCTCACCTACCAAGGCTATGAGTACCAGGACTTCCCACAGCAGAAGCAGACCTTCCCAGTCCAGGCGCAGGTTCATCGGACGCCACAGACACCTCACCTCACCCAGCTGCAGACCAGACAGGCCCACTACACTCCTCCTTCTTCCACCCCACAGCCAAGCCCCTCAACGGACAATCTGTCATCAATCTTGTGCCTGACATCCCAGGTCCTTGATGAAGGGCCTCTCAACCTCACAAGACTGAGTCAGCTCTCTGAGAGCTGACTGAACACACCATCTCCTGTTGTACTCTCGGGGCCAAGCACCCCAATGGCACCTCAGACCAGCACTCCAGCCACAGCCACCTCCACAGTCTCTGGCCGCTCGACAGCTGAGACCATGGACATGCCTCAGAGTGACTGAGAACAGTGACAGAGACTGAGTTGTTACCTGTTCACTTTATCTTTGCTTAAGACACTTTACTTGGTTCATTTTGCTTTTTTTAATAAAGTCATACAGTTTACTTAAGACAGTTATTAATAAAGGTTATCTTTGCTTCACACACTTGGTTCATTTTATTTACTTAATAAAG
>BLBF01000010.1:24175382-24196921 GCA_015471245.1 Laticauda colubrina | reverse complement strand
CTTTATTAAGTAAATAAAATGAACCAAGTGTGTGAAGCAAAGATAACTTTGTTAATAACTGTCTTAAGTAAACTGTATGACTTTATTAAAAAAGCAAAATGAACCAAGTAAAGTGTCTTAAGCAAAGATAAAGTGAACAGGTAACAACTCAGTCTCTGTCACTGTTCTCAGTCACTCTGAGGCATGTCGATCGGCCAGAGACTGTGGAAGTGGCTGTGGCTGGAGTGCTGGTCTGAGGCGCCATTGGGGTGCTTGGCCCCGAGAGTACAACAGGGGATGGTGTGTTCAGTCAGCTCTCAGAGAGCTGACTCAGTCTTGTGAGGTTGAGAGGCCCTTCCTCAAGGACCTGGGATATCAGGCACAGTACTGATGACAGATTTTCTGTTGAGGGGCTTGGCTGTGGAGTGGAGGAAGGAGGAGTGTAGTGGGGCTGTCTGGTCTGCAGCTGGGTGAGGTGAGGCGTCTGTGGCATGTAATGTACCTGGGCCTGGACTAGGAAGGTCTGTTTGTGCTGTGGGAAGTCCTGGTACTCATAGCCTTGGTAGGTGAGGGGCTGTTGAAAGCTGTGGAAGGGCTGTGACATTGCCTGGGGTGGAGAAGCAGTCCTGGAGTGGGTCGGAGCAGGTTCAGCTGGGCCTGGAGGGTGGTGCAGCAGTGCTGTTATCTTCTCCTTCATCACCTGGTGCTGGGCCTCGGGCAGGTCCATGAGGGTCTGGCTCACGTACGTGATGAAGGGCTTGAGGTTTGAGGATGGTATATTGCTGTGGACCAGCTGAGAGAGAAGATCTGTGCTGGTTTTGATTGTGTCCCTGATCTCCAAGAGGACAATGTAGCTCTGCCCCTCCAGTCTGCTTCTCTGCCTGCTTTCTGTGGAGGTGGAGCTGGGGGTGGGTGTGGGTTGGTCTCTGGCTGTTGCTTCTTCTTGCTCCATTGGAGACAGGGGATCCTCCACGTCCTCTGGCATGGGGAGTGCAGCTGTCGGGGGGGGGTCTCTGCCATGGGGCCCTCCAGAGACACCTGCCTGGACACGCGAGCTGTCTCCTGGCTGGAAGCAGACTGGCTGTCTGTGGGCTGTCTGAGGGAGAGGGTTGACAGAGGGGCTGCTCCTCAGTGGCGGACCTCACCCTCCAGGAAGCTGCACTTGGCCATGACGTACATCTCCCAGTTAGTGAGGTTGACAGTGGCCTGGCCAGATTTCTTCAGGTGCAGCTTGCCATACCAGGTGTGCATGTGCTTCCACCATCCCAGGAGTAGTTCTGAAGTGTAGCCCAGGCTCTCTGCCTTGTCTCTCCAAGCTGCCTGCTTTCTCTTGGTGTCGCAATAGAGTCTGTGGCCCTTTCTCCACAAGTACTCATTCTCCCTCAGCCATTCCAGCACCTCCTCCTCATAGTCTTCGGAAATGGAGTACGGTTTCCTCTCTCCCTTCTCCTTCCCTTGCCTCTTCCTTCCTCTGGCAGGGGCTTCAGGGCCTTCAGCAGCAGGGCTTTGAGGGCCTTGGGGCTGGTCCACCACAGCAGCAGCAGCACCAGCAGCACCAGCAGGAGAAGCACCAGCAGGAGAAGCACCAGCAGGAGAAGCACCAGCAGGAGAAGCACCAGCAGGAGAAGCACCAGCAGCACCAGCAGCACCAGCAGGAGAAGCACCACCACCAGCAGCAGCAGCATCAGAAGCACCAGCAGCTTCAGAGTCAGCACCAGGGGGTGGGATGGTGGTTCTGTCCTTCTTGCCAGGGCTGGCAGGAGTAGGCACAGGCTTTCTCTTCTTCCCTGACTGACGAACCATGGTGTTCTTTCAAGATGTCTCTGGCAGCAGGTCTTTCCTCTGAATGGTGACTGCTTGTGAGCTGCATCCTTTTATATCCATGGAGCTGACGCAATTCATCCTCCCCGCATGTGCATTGAATGCTTTGCATCCGCTACGCTTCCGCTACGCATCCCTATGCATCCTATAGGCGTCCGTGATGCATCCGCGTCATCTGCTATGCATCCACTCCTTCTGCTCCACGTCCGCTTCGCTATTCTCCCCCGGAAGCCCTGCGGATGTATCATCCGCTTCCATCCGCTAGTCTTCCTATGAACATCCGCTTGCCATCCTCACTACGTACTACCCCATCCCTTCCTTTCCGTTGTTTTCCGTTCTGTTTATGCAAATTTTCACCACTTTTGAGAGTGGATAACAACAGATGGAGCCACCCCCGAAATTTTGCTAGTCCGCTGTGTCCTTTTTGCATACGTTTTGCATCTGTCGGGCAGTGTGACCTAGCCTTTACATTCTAAGCAGTTTGGAGAACTGGTTGTTAGAAGAAATTACTGGCTTAATCCTGTAAGGAAGGCAGGAAGGAAACATTCTGGTGTTGCTTACAGAAGCTGCCTCTCTGTTAACCCTTTTTACATTCTTGGCAAGACTACATTTCCTGTCTCTGGAACTTCTCTGGAGGTTTTTTTCCCCTCCTTTGCTGGACTTTGTTTGTGTCGAGTGACCATTCAAAGTTACAATGGCACTGAAAAAAGTTACTTATGACCATTTTTCATTCTTACGACTGTTGCAGCATCCCCACAGTCATGAGAGGCCAGAGAGGAGATGTGTGCCTCAATGTGAGTGATGTTGAGTTGGCCACACCCAACCAGTCACATGACCACCAAGCCATGCCCACCAACTAAGCCACACTCCCAGAACCAGTTGTTAAAAAAATTGAATCCCACCCGTGCATGTATGACATTTTATTTATTTAGATAGATAGAATTACATCCTCCAGAAATTGAAGACTGAAGTTTAAGATATAAATAAAATAATAATACAAATAATAATTCAACCATAACTAGTAAGACCCAGGTTCAGGGCCAACTCAATCATAAAGCTCATGGGTTGACGGGGTTATTTATACATTATTCTGAGAATAAAGTGAGGGGGAACACATTCAAAATATTATCATCATAATTAAAGCCAGAATATGGTAAATTAAACATACAGACAAATAAGAAAGACTGAGTGAAACTGAAAAAGTAATTATTCATTTCTATATCTGAAGAAAGTTTACCCAGATTAGGTTCTATAATCACAATCTCTAAAGTGACTTCTAACTAAACACATTTATATGTATGTTTCTTTATTATGTATGTTTCTTTACATTTATATGTAAATGTAATGTACATTTATCATTACATATATTTCCATTATAGATGTATTTATTTTGGTTTTTATATATAGGGAAGTGGGGTGAATGTGAAGAGAGAGAGAAGGATAGAGAGAATCTGTATGTGAAACTGTTCACTGCTTAATTATCTTTACATGATGAGACAGGAGAAGAGAAAAGATTGTCTAAATCAGTAGTTATTTCTTTGGATCACAAAAAGCATAATAATTTATCTGTCCTTAATTTGACTGTGTGGGAGGGCTTGCTGTTAAAATGAAAACAATCCATGTTTTTATCTATCTTCATCTACTAGTCTCAACAAGTTATCAAAATTTTATAACCAAATGTATTAGTGAGTCAACAGAACATGATTTCTTTAAGATTACTTATTTTATTTTATCAAATAGAAAATCCTCTAGTCTAAATGTGTTGTAGAAATATTGCTGCTCTCCATAGTAAACATGGACTTTGGCCATGATGTATGGCAATTTTGTTATGTTCAGAATGAGGCAGAAGCACAAGAAGGGTAGTACATAAATCTTAATATAATTAAATCAGTTGCTGGTAGCCTCAAATGAAACTAATCATTCTGAATTACAAGTATTCTATTTTCTAGGGATTTATGTTCCAATTTTCTTAGGAACTAAATGAAAGGTGAAAAAAATAAATATTAATATAATTGAATTCTATGTGAAATATTCAAAACTCATTAATTTTCATTGAAATGTTAAGACAGCTTTGGGAATTGTAGTAGACAAGAGAAGCAATGTGACATAGTCACATACCTGTACATCAAGTTCAGGGCTGTGATTAATGGCATATGTGACCAGGATGGGTGTAGCATATCAGCAAAAGCTAAGAGTAGGCTGATGAAGAAATTGGATATACCAGGCCTAGACATTAAGAAAGCTTCTGATTACGCATACTGTACATTCATATGTTTAAGGGCTATGAGGCAAAATCCTGTCATTCCTATTTAATTATTTATTTGGTACTTGTATTTAGACCTTTCTTTTTTTAAAAAAAAAACTTCAAACAGATTACACGAGGTTTCAAAAAGCCTCAGTCCTGGCTGGGCACTTCTCAGAGCATTTTGTCAAACCATCAATTTTATTATTTCTAAATTATTATTTCTCATTTTGTCCTGCCTACAAGTTGAGAACTGGGCCTGAGAGATCATGATGTACCCCAGATCAGAGGTGGTATTCAGCAGGTTCTGACCAGCTCTGGAGAATGAGTTGTGAAAATTTTGAATAGTTCAGAGAACAAGAAAATACCACCTCTGATTGGCCCTGTGCCCATCTATTCTCTGCCTCCCGAGTCCCAGCTGATTGGCTGGGTCTTCTTTTGTTGCCATGCACAGGAGAATGGTGCTGGAAAGCAGGTTAGTGGGGTGGGGAGGGAATTGAGATTTTACAGTATCCTTCCCCTGCCACATCCATCAAGCCATGCCAACCAAGCCATGCCCACAGAACCGGTAGTAAAAGAAATTGAATCCCACCACTGTCCGAGATGACATATATCACAATATTCTGCATTGACTCTGTGCTAGGTTCGACTGTCTGAAGATTGGGCAAGACTGTCTTGCAACACTTTATGAAGATGCAAACTTTTAAAACTCATCCTATTAGATCATTGGTCTATCTACACCAGTATTGTCTATGTGTTGTGGCAACAACTCTCCAGATTCTTAGCCAGTCATCTTTTGTGCTTCTCATGCTTGAATTCCATGAATTCCAACTTCTAGCATATTGTCAGGCCCAGCCCAAAAACAACATAGAACAATCTAGCCAAAGTTCAGTTCTTTATTTGTTTACATCCAATACATTGAGCCTATCCAGACTAAACCTTTACTACTCTCACCCCAGTAGATATACCCTGACAACTATCCTAACTCTTTTCCTATGTCTCTCTCCAGCTCTAACTGTGTTGCCTCTTCTGTCACCTGTCATCACCCCCCCTTATCCCACACACTTGAAATGAGCTTCCTCCTTCCTGGGTAACTTGCTTTCCTGTAGTGCATTACACCACCTTCCCTTCCATAAACAACATCCCCCACACATATGGAACATAAGAACAATAAGTTCTACCAAAGTTCTAAATCTTCTCATGAAGATGGATATGACCATTCCTGTATAAATCTTGAGCTTTACAGAGTAGAACTGAAGCAAGAAAATAATATTTTACCATAGTGTTTATGAAAGCTGTCATGTATATATGAACTTATAGAAACAGAAGCAGAATTGTTCCTGATGGCATTTATAATCTTCATATGATCACTGAAAGACCAGAAGATAATTTATATACATGTGAACATGTTTTAGTGATGAAATTAAATCCCTTTCAAGTTGAGCTGGACTCTTTGTGACATCACAAAGAAATCCATGTAGTCTTCCTGGCAAGAGTGCAGAAGTATTTGGTTTTGGTCTTTGTCCAGGAAGTTGCTTCTTGTTTTTGAAATGTCCACATCTAACCTACAACTTGGGATTCTCTGGAGTTCCTCATTCAAATCCTAATGTACACGGGCCTTGCTAAATTTGTAAACCCAGGCAAGATCAACTCCCTCCTGCTGAAATGAAGCAATGCTAAATAGTGTAATTCGTATTAATTCAAGATATAGCACAGAAGCATTAGTGCATTTTTTATTTTATTTGTCAAGCAAGTATTAGATAACAGGTATACATGATTATGAATGCATGAAATGGATATGAATAAAAAGGAACATTAGGACAGACAGTAGGCATGTTGGTGTGCTTCTGCATGCCCCCTACAGACCTCTTAGGAAAGAGGTGAGGTCAACAGTAGACAGTCTAAGGTTAAAGTTTTTGGGGTTTGGGGAAGAAACCACAGAGTCAGGTAATGTATTCCAGACATTGACCACTCTATTGCTAAAGTCATATATCCTGCAATCAAGTTTGGTGCGGTTTACCTTGAGTTTGTATCTACCGTATTATGTGCTCTTGTATTGTTGTGGCTGAAGCTGAAGTAGTCATTGATGGGTAGGGCATTGCAATAGATAATTTTGTGTACTACACTTAGGTCAGACCGAAGGCGGCAGAGTTCTAGGTGGTCTAAGCCTAAAATTTTAAGTCTGGTGGCATAAGGTATTCTGTTGCAAGTAAAAGAGTAGAGGACTCGTCTCGTGAAATATCTCTGGACTCTCTCAACTATTAATATCTGATATGTAGTGTGGGTTCCAGATTGATGAGCTATATTCGAGTATTGGTCTAGCAAATGTTTTGTATGCTCTAGTCAGTAGTACAATATTATCGGAGAAAAAGCTTCACAGGATAATGCTAACAACTCTTAATGCCTTTTTGGCAATGTGAGTTACAGTGGGTTCTTGTACTTAGATCATTAGAGATGAGTATTCCAAGGTCCTTGACATAGTGGGGTTCATCAACAAGGTCTTGACCATTCAGCTTGTATTTTATTTTCTAATTTATTTTTTTACTAATATGTAAGACAGAGCATTTGTTTGTTGAAATTAAAAGTTTTGTCTCCACTCAGTTTTATCTCCCCTCAGCTCATTCTGCTGCATACAACTCTGAAATTTTTCCTCCAAGCCTGCCTTGATGATATGGCCAACTGGTTGGGAAAATGGAGGGTTTGGATTATCATGTCCATACATCTCTGTTTGAATGAATTGAATGAATGTCTTTTGCTGTTATGTGTAAAGCAGTGGGGATTTTAGTAGGGCTAAAACCTCATTCATAAATTCATTTAGAAGAACAATTTATTTAAACCATTTTGGAATTTGCAGCCTAACTCCGTTTTGAGAAACAGTTTTGAACATATCTCCAAAGCTGCAGATCTATGGGGAAAGGGCTAACTGTGTTGCATATTTGCTTATGGATTTAGATCTAATATCTTCAACATCTACTTATGAAAAATCAAGGTGTTTTGCCAGATTGTTCTTATGAAAATTTGTTGCTACAGGTCAAAGTAGCTGCCTAATTATGAGAAAGTTATGAAATGGATTGCTAAGCAATTGCTTAGCAGATTGCTAAGAAGATTTTAGCCTGATCACTCTAAATACCTACAGACACAATTAAACAACCATGGGAAAAACAATTATACCAATGACATTCTCCTACCTAATTGGTGGTGATAATAAAGAGTCACATCCATGGCTAGCTGTTATTGAATGAGAAAGCAAGGCATGATTGCAGTCGTAAAGCTTGTCTATTTCTATTTTTATCAGTGACAAAAATTATGTAAAATTCTAGAAGTTTATACATTAGGTCAGAAAATCTACTGGCAGTTAAAATCTAAGTAATTTTATTAATATAATAATATTTAAATCTATGGTATCATTTTAACACTCACTTGGAAAAGGTATCTGGATAACACAGCAGAGGTTCACTTCCATTAATAAAAGCATTTTATCCCTTTGTTCAGTGTTGAACCTTATGATTCTCAACTCTTGACGAATTTATCTTTCTTTTAGGTATCCTGAGAGTATTTACATCAAGACAAATTCCTTGTGTGTCCAATCACACTTGGCCAATAAAGAATTCTATTCTATTCTATTCTATTCTATTCTATTCTATTCTATTCTATTCTATTCTATTTTATTCTGTTCTGTTCTGTTCTGTTCTGTTCTGTTCTGTTCTATTCTATTCTATTCTATTCTATTCTATTCTATTCTATTCTTTGAGTGTAAGAGTTTGGACCAGTTCACCACTTCAAAAATGCTTAAGGTTCCACTTCATTGCAGCTTAATCAAGCTTTAAGAGCTGAGGTTCTTAAATTGTTTGATCCAGTTACCCTTTTGCCAGTCTTTAATGATGTCATTAACCTCAAAACAAAAATCCATGTTTTACATAAGAGTCTCAGCAGCAGCAGTCCCAAACTGGATCCTTGATTCACAAGTTGTTCCATTATCCCTAGGATATGCCCAAATTACCTCCTATAGTGGGGTGAGGGTACTCACCCCTACCATAACAACCACTAAAACTGCCCATACATGTTGCCAGAAAGAATTCTTCTTCAAGATGTATAAAGCTCTACTGCTTAACCAATACAGTGTCCTCTAAACTAATGGACCAATCAAGCCTTGAAAGTCAGTTTTCAGTTCTTAGTTTTAGGATTGAACTTCATTTGCAATTCAGATTTTAGTTTTAGACTGAGGAGGAACCCCTTTTTTAAGTCTATCATTTCATGCCAACCTTTTCCAGATGTCAGGTCCTATTTCACCTTATTAAACAAACAACTGTACTGAAATATTGGCAGCTCTCATACGCAGGTTTGCACTAGCAAATTATGTGGTTTAAGAATAAAAAGATAATATCTGATATGAAACTAATAAAAAAATAGCCATGGGCTGGCTTGCTAGGAGCCCTGCAGTATAAATGTTGAATAAAGAAAACAAAAGAACTGAAGAAATGTGGCCAAATAATTCGTCCTTGCCCCTTAGTTGAAAAAAGAGGCAAATCCAAATATTACAGGCAGTAATTCACTGATGTAAATTGGTTGTAGATTTGCCTTACCAATGTTTCTTTTAGTTGTTTCACTTGCATGAAAAATCCATCATTCTTGATGCCTTGATAAATTTCAAATTCCAGAGCTATAACCAAGAAGATGATGTGCATCCATGACAAACAGCACTAATTCTAAAATCTTGTCAGAATGGCAACAATGGACAAGCTGAAAACATACCTGGTGCTGGGCCTCAATTTATTAAGTCTAAGGCATTAAGGGTTTTTGGTGTTAAATCAAATTTTGCCTGAAAGGGATCAAAGGATCAGCATGAAAAGAATACTTTTGTGGCTTTGTTTTCACAGTCTATGTTAGCTGAATTTTCCAAGTGGTTCTCAAGAACATAATTTGCAAAATGTTCTTCAAGAGCACCAGAATAGACTAATAATATACCAAATAATCACAGATAACTGAATAAAATGTGAACAGTAAATTTATGGATTTAACCTTGGTGCACAGTCAGGGGTTTGGGAGTATTCCAGATAGATACATTCATATTCCAGATAGATACAATCTTTAGCCCAAATTGCTACCCCAGAAATACCAATCAAATTTAAATGCATGAAATGAAAGATTGTGTAAGGCATCCATTCGGAAGTTAATAAAGAATTAACTCTGTAAATACATTTTTGTGTCACAAATTCCCAGTTACTGGACAATCAACAAACATAGAAATACCTCAGCCAGTCACTGCTGATGAATTCATCAGAATCAGGGTATATTTTCCCATCCTTTCTGTTTCACAGAGAAAGAGAAATTTCTTCCCCCTTTCAGAAAAGAAAAGATAAATACTCTCTCTTAAGCCCACCATGATTATACCCTGAAATCCCAGTTTTGTATGGGACTCATTTATGCAGCCATGTCATTTCCAGAACCAGGTGTTTCCTCCAGTGCTCTCCTGGCAGGTAATGTTCCCATTAATGCAGAGACTTGCCGGTGGAAATTTTTCATCTGCACTGAGCATTATGATTGTAGCAGCAAAAAGCAAAGAGATCAAGTACAATGGTAAGTGCCCAGTGATCACAAGACACCAGGGGTGGTAGGAACAAGAAGCTTTGCAAAGAGAGAGCTACTCACATCTGATAATGTTGTAGTCCCAAAGGTTGTTTTCAAGACTTTCTTGGACTTTTTCCCTGAAAAAGTTTCACTTCTCATCCAAGAAACTTCTTTAGTTCTATCTAGTTGCCTTTTGAAAAGCACCTTTGGAACAACCATGACATGGATAATTGAGAATCTCCATAGACAATAATTTATTTTTTTATTTGATTTGTCAATCGCTTACAAGATAATAGATATAAGTATAAACATGAATAAGAATACAGGAGATAGGTACGAATAAATGGGGACAATAGGACAGGGACGGTAGGCACGATGGCGCACTTATGGATGCCCTTTACAGATCTCTTAGGAATGGGGTGAAGTCAATAGTGGTTAGTTTGAGATTAAAGGAGTGGGGGTTAGACAATGTAACAACAGAATAATGTTCTAGGTTAAGCCAGGTTCCAGTCTCTGCTTAGTCATGAAGCTTGCTTTGGCCAGCAATGCTCTCTTCACCCACTATATCTTTGGGCTGCAAGGCTAAAGCAGAATAAGTAGAAATATTGAAAGTCTTGACTTTTTGGGAGGAAGAGGAGAAAGAAAACACCATAAAGAACTGTATACAGTAAGAGGTACCTTTACAAACAGCCAGAAAATAGCTAGCAATCCAAGGCATGTTCCAGAAAAGTTTATACAAGCCAAAAAAAGATTAAGCAGAAAGGCTAAGAAGTGCTTATTAAGCCATTTGTGGAGAGGAACCTCCTCTGCAAACTGTAAACTTCCAACTGCAAGCTTGTCTGGTCTTATCCCATGCAAACCTCAGGGACATGTCAATAGATGGTAGCTGCATGAAAGCCTCAGTTCACCTTTGCAAACAATTCTGGAATAATACAATAGCACCATTTTAATCAGTGCTGAGATTAAATCTGAGTATTTCAAGTTCGACTTTTCCTTTCATTGAATGTAAACAATAAATCTCCCTGGGAAGTCCTTTCCTGCTTGACTTAGCAGCCAACGGTAATGTTTTATTTAGTCCAGCTGTTGTAACTCACGCATTCTAATGAAGAAGTGAACTTCGTTTAAAAAAAATTAAACCCTATTATTTTACTTTTAGAACAATTGTTTTAATGCCTGTATAGAAACCTTGGAAAAAGTAAAGAAGGAAAATCTAAAATTGGTTGTCCATAAAGCAAAGTACTCATAAAACACTTGAAAGAAAGCCACAGAAGAATAATAGGGTGCCTAAGGAGAAAGTTTGTGCTCCCATCAGATTAAACATTTCTTGGAAGTTGCTTATAGATTTAGTTTCATGAATGAAACTCCATACAGCTTAAAAACTAGCAGGGTCATAAAATGGAGTGTAAACTTTTCAATGTGAGAATGCTCTTTACTGATCAATATAGACAAACTCTGGAGAAAAATCAGGCATTCAAGTCATGATCGAAGTTCACAGGATTTGGTAAAATGTAGAATTTGGCTGTAGACAAGCAGGTTTGCTTCTCTCAGATGTTAAAACTGTACCACTCTGTAGCAGGGCTCTCACAAAGGAAGAGAAACTAGCATACCACATTGGATCCTGTATGACATGCTTGTTTCCCTAACCTCATTCCTTTGTCTTTGACCACTATCTGGTCTCAGGAAAAATTGTTGCTACAGACTTGAAAACAGTTACATTTATTTTGTCTGGCTTTTGAAGAAGAGGAAAGACTCCTTCCTGTCAAGCTTGACCTCTATCTTGTACAGAGTACACAAATGATTTGCTGTTGCCTTCTTTTAGGTGTTATGAAACTTCACAGTGTAGCATATAGCTCTGATATTTTGTGGAATCCAAATACTGACGAAGCCCAAGTGTGCTTATCTTCCAAGTCCAGACAACAACATGTATTCACAATCATACAAAAAAGTATTGTTATTCCTATCCATTACAGGGATAGGAAAACAATGGGTAAATTTTATCTCCAATAATACAAAACCATTTTAAATTATTGATACATTCAAAAGGTAGCACCTTCTTTGGGATTGCTAAGCAATTAATGATTAAACAATTCTATCTCACAAAGGAAACCAACTTGACTGAAAGAAAACATTATACTTTTCTATCTAAAAAGTTCATCCAGAAGAAATTTTCAGCTATACTTCTCTCTGTATGTCATTAAAAATAACATCCAGAGAAAGCATTTCTACATGATTTGTTAATTGTATAATCTTGTATGATTGTACAAAAATAATACTGCTGTCAAATATGTTACTTAGAGAGATTGCCACTTGTTACAATAATACTTGGAAAACGTAACACTGAAGATCCCTTTTACCTTTATCTATGGACTATCTCTTTACATATTTTGTCCTTATCATAATACAGCTTTGTCAAGTGATTACAGCTTACTTACTTACTCACTTAAGGAACTTAAGCCCATGTTACACTGCCCAACGGATGCAAAAAGGACACAACGGATGAGCAAAATGTTCCATCCGATGTTATCTGCTCTCAAAAGGGGCAAAAAGTTGCATAACCAGAGTGGATAACACGGACGCGGGGAGAACGCAGGGCGGATGGAAAGTGGATGCGGAACAGAAGCCCAGCGGATGGAAGCGGATGAGAGCGGATGGCGCATCCGCTAGGCTTCTGGGGGACCTCAGCAAAGCGGACACCGAACGGATGAAGCGGATGCACAGCGGAAGCCTAGCGGATGCACAGCGGAAGCCGGATGCCTGGCGTTAATTGCGCATGTGGGGGGGATGCATTGCGTCAGCCCCGCGGATATAACAGAAGCAGCTCGGAAGCAGGTCGCCATTCAGAGGAAAGACCTGCTGCCAGACGGATTGACTGCCTTGCCTGCCCTGCCTGCATGTCTGCCTGCAAGCCTTGCTGCCAGCCTGCCTGCAAGCCTTGCTCCCAGCCGGTCTGCCTGCCAGCTTTGTTGCCTGCCTTCCTGCCAGCCTTGGTTCATGTCTGCCACCCAGCCTTGGTGCCTGCCTTCCTGCCAGCCTTCCTGCCAGCCTTCCTGCCAGCCGTGGTGCCTGCCTCCCTGCCAGCCTCGGTGCCTGCCTTGGTGCCAGCCTTCCTGCCAGCCTTCCTGCCAGCCTTCCTGCCAGCCTTGCTGTCTGCCTGCCTGCCAGCCTTGGTGCCTGCCTACCTGCCAGCCTTCCTGCCAGCCTTCCTGCCAGCCTTGCTGCCAGCCTTGGTTCCTGCCAGCCTCCCTGCCAGCCAGCAACCCCACAACCATGCGAAAGCAAAGCAAGCCTCAGCCATCTGCTGCCAGCCCTTGCAAGAGAGACAGGGCTACCATCCCGCCCCCTGGCCCTCACTCTGGTTCTGCTGGGGCTTTTGCAGCACGGGCTCACTCTTCTGGGGCTGGGCCTTCTGCTGCTTCTGCTTCTGGAGGAGCTGATGACAAGCACTCCAGCACCAGCCACCTCCACAGCACCTGGACCCTTCACCCCTGAGACTGAGCGACCAAGAGGAGTGCCAGAGACTCATTTTTGTTTTATAGCTTGTTGTTAATGAAGTCTATTTTTGATTCACACATTTGCTTCATTTCTTTTTTTTTAATAAAGACTTGCTGGAAACTTTTAGAAATGGTTTAAGCCTTTGCATGCTTGTGGGATGGGTAAGGATAGCTTTGGGATGGGTTAGGATACCTGTGGGATGGGTAATAGCTGTGGGATGGGTGAGGATAGCAGTGGGATAGATAAACCTCAGTGCAAGCATAGTGGAACTGTATGGCCCACCCTCCCAGGTGCCACACCTATGGCCCTTTATTATCAATAATAATGTAATAATTATCCACACATGTCAACATAAACACAACTCTTTATTAAACGCCCTGTTCATTGTAGGCCAACCAAACATACATGGCCCAATCTCATCCGTGTGATGAGACAGGCTGAAGGAAGCATCCATTAAGCATTTACCATCCTGTCTTGCCACTCCACTGCTCCAGCTGGGGAGTTGCACCAGTGTTTCAGGAGGTTGCACTGCTTCTTCGCCTCATGTGAGGCTCTGTTGGGGCCTTGCACATCCTCAGTGTCGATCAGGTTTTGCCCTTGCCTCCATTCACCAGGCTCCATGTCTCCATTGCCTTGTAGGAGCTCCACAAGCCTGTTCTGCAAGACTGGGTAGCGGGTGCACATGAGATTGTGCAGGATGCAGCAAGCTTCCATGATCCTCCTCACGGTCTCTGGGCAATGCTGCATGGTGGTGAGAAGTACCTGGAACCTGTTGGCCAGGATGCCAAAGGCGTTCTCCACCACCTGCTTTGCCCTGGACAGCCTGTAGTTTAAGATCCTCTCTTCACGGGTGAGGTATTTGGAGGTGTAGGGCTTCATGAGGTAGGTTGTGAGGGAGAAGGCGTCATCCCCCACGATGAAGTAGGGCACATCTTGTGTGTCGTTGGGCAGGGGTTCTGGATCTGGGAAGTCCACGATGAGGTTGCATTCCAGCTCCTCCTTGAGGTGACTGGCGTTGTATACCTGGGCATCTGAAGATGAGCCGTTGCCTGAAGCATCGATGTACATGAACTTGTAGTCAGCATCAACCATGGCGAAGAGGATGATGCTGAAGAAGCCCTTGGAGTTGAAATAAGTGGACCCCAACTTGGCTGGCGCTTTGCAGGCCACGTGCTTGCCATTGATGGCTCCAACGGTGTGGGGGAAGTTCCACTTCTGATACCACTGCTCTGCAACTTTCTTCCATCCTTCTTCAGTGGAGGGGTACTGGAGGAGCTCCTCCTTGTATTCTCCGATGATGGCCTGCACCACTTCTCTGACCACAATGCTGACACCCTCCAGCCGTACTGCATGCTCCTGTAGGTGGTCCCTGAGGCCAGGTGGCGCAGAGTGAGTGCCACCTTGAGCCCGGGTTCAGGCTGGGCCGGAAGCTGGTGTTTACCTTGGTCAACCTGGGTGTCAGCCGCTGCACAACTTCGTCAAACATGGCTGGAGGTATCCTCATGAAGTTCTGGAATGCCCGAGTGTCTTCATTCCTGAGCTCCACCATCAGCTTGTTGTACAGTCCGTCTTCTGCTCTTCTGCAAACCATCTTCGGACCCAGACTCTTTTTGGCTGCCTCTTTTTCTTCTCGCAGTAGAGTTCACAGAGCCTGCAGATGGCTTCAACTGTTGCAGAATGATGGTGGCTGCTGAAAGGACTTTGTTACAAACCACGGTGGACATGACTGGATGCTGTGGAAGAGGAAGAGCCAGATGAAGGCTGCAGAGGTCTGCACCGCTGGGCTGCTGTTCTGAAAGTGAGATGCAGATGAGTTGCTCCCCCTTTTTATAGGCAGTATAGGTGTCCCTAGGCATCCTCTAGGCATCCTCTAGGCATCCTTAATATCCGAGATAGGTCCCCTCTGCGAACGTTTTTTCCGTTTTAAACGCTTTGTTTCTGTGCTGCATCCGTTCTGCATCCGTTCTGCGTCCGTTCTGCTTCCTCCCTGCGTCCGTTCCGCTTCCTCCCTGCGTCCGAGCGGATGCAAGTTGTGCGGATGCGTAGCGGATGCCTAGCGGATATAGCGGATGCATAACGGATGCGTAACGGATGCATTACGGATGCGTAGCGGATGCAGAACGGACGAACTGTATACATTTTCCGTGCAAAAGTTTTGGGCAGCCCAAAACTTTCGGAGTGGATGAAACGTCAATAAACGGATGCTGGACGGATAGAGAGGAAGCAAAACACAGGCAGTGAGTACATCGCATTTTCCAACGGATGGCAAGCTTTTTTGTCCGTTTTACATCCTCTTTGCATCCGTTGGTTCAGTGTGACATGGGCTTAAGGAACCTTAAAACAATAATTTTTTAAAAAAAGTTAGACTTCAAAAGGGGATCGTACCATATTGCTTTTGAGTAGCTAAGGTTGCTTTTGTAAAATGCAATTTGCTTAAATTAGATAGGTGAAGTCCTGTTTTCAATTGTATAAATACTTTGGTGGTGGTGGGAGAGCCAAAAATAGTTATATTGCCAAAATACAACTTGTGACACCCTAAATCCAGGTCTAATTTGGTTTACAGGAAAGGGGTCAGAAACAGGTAGTTTATGAAAGGGACATCATATGAACACTATTTAATCTGGCAAATACCACCTTATATATCAAGAAGCTTAGTAGTTATGATCTGGCATCCTGAAAAATACAGTTCACATTCTTATCAACATGCAGAAAAGGACCTAAAAATATTTGGGACAATTATAATCCTCAAGCAACTCAGTCTTGAAAGAAGCTGCTGGCAGTACACAAAGCTCAAAAGTTGAAACCTCACTCCCTTTTCTCTGCCACCCGTTTCCTGGAACCTAAATTAAACCTTATCAAAGTTTTTGCAAAAGCATTCCTCGTACTATTGTACTGCAAATCCTGTCTGATCCGACCTTCAAATATTTATGTAAACTGAAATATGTCTGGAAAGAATTCAAAACAAAACAAAATATGCCAGACAATCCCATCCAAGGGTGCCTCTCCCTGCTCATTTATATTCATGAAGAAACCTCTCCAACTGGTTCCCAACTGTTATGGGGGTGGTTTATTAGTCATAACAGCTGAGTCCATTTCTTTGGATGCATGGATGGCATCTTACTTCCTGCCAAGCAATTTTGCCTGATCCTTTTAGCAACAGTGAAAAGGGTTAGTAGCGAAAGGAATTGGACATGCATCCAAATCTCTTTTTTATGTTTCATCTGCATTAGGGGAGCTACCTACATATCACCGAAACAAGTTAAAAGAGGACACCAATTTGCATAAAATATATGTTAATGTGTATAATTGCTCATTCCTTGAATAGAAGTGCAACACCCTTGGTCTGGGAGGAAAGAGAAATTGGGTACAGGTGATGCTGAGAACTACAAAAATTCTTCCTAGATGGGACCTCGGGGTCAGGCCTTCCCTGGTGAAGCACCTGCCTCTTCTGCCAACCTTCTGGCTTTCCGTTTTGAAAGCCTGCTTCTTCTCCTAGGCACCGGGCCAGGTTGCTAGCTGAACACAATATAGGTGTAATTGTGTTATGAGTCTCCTAGACTGCCTTGGCTGTTGCATGTTATTATTTTGACTCTGTATTTGCATTTACATTTCAAAGTATGTATGCATATAGGGAGATAGAGATATAGGGTTATTGTTAGCCACCTATGGTTATGTATTTAAAATAGATGGCCATATACAATAAATAAACAAATAAATAAATACACACATAAACAAACAAACATATACATACATATTACCAGTAGAGAGGCAACTTCAATGTCTTTGCTTTTTGTACGTTGAGCTAGTCCTTGATTTGTAACAATTCATTTAGTGACCATTCAAAGTTACAACAGCACTGAAAAAAAATTGACCCATGATCAGTTTAAACACACCGTTGCAGCATCCCAATGGTCAGTTGATCAAAATTCATTTGCCAAATGGCATGTATTTATGATAGTTGCATTGTCCCATGTAATCATCATTTATAATCTTCCGAGCTGGTTTCCCTTAAGAACTATGGCAAAAGAAGGTCATAATATGGGGCACAACTTACTTAGCAACTCAAAATTGTGGTCATAAGTTGTATTTTTATCCATCAGTCACAACACTGCAAAATAGCACCACACACTTATGTTTACTTCAAGCAAAGTAAGAACAGCATAAATGCAGTGTACAGAGATCAGGAATGGGGTTAACAAATGTCAGGCTTGAATTGATTGCTTCTATTTCAAGAAATCGGCAGAGGGTATTTAATTTGATCTGGCTCAAGGATGCAAAGCCAGACTTAAAAGCACCCTAACCACATTTTTAGCTTGCTTTCAGCCGAATTTGCATTATTAAAATGTCAGTATCATTTTGTCTCATTTTTTAATAAATCACCATTTTTAAAAAGCAGTATTTTTTCCAACTTCTGCCAAAAAAAATATTAGTAGACATAAGCCTTCAATGACCAGGTTTTTTTTCCTTTTTTTTTTTTTTTTTGCGAGTATGGATTAACATGGCTCTTCTCTTACGATGCAATTCCAGTAAACTCTTCTCCTCCTCCTCCAAGTTTTCATCTCTGTAGGTTGTCTTATAAAGATAAAAGAAAAAGAAGTGACATATTTTAAACCCTTTCTATCCCAGGGCAAAGAGAAGTTCTTGAATCATGAAAGCTTGTGGCAAGAAAAACTGGTATTAGATGTTCTTATATCAGCTTGTCTTTAATTAAAAATAATATTCAATATTCAGAAGTATGAATGTTGAAGATGCAAATTAGTTTTAAGGCAAATGATGCCTCCTGAAAGTACTAACTGTGCATATACCCTATATTTTCATCTTTACAATTATATGAATTCCAATCGAAGAGAATCTCTGTAATTCAGCGCTGATCTGTGGAGTTCTTGGTATTCTCTGTGTAGGTAGCACCATCCTCATACCAGGTAATGAAATGTCTGCAAGCAAACAACCAGGCTCAGAAAGCATCAAAAACTCCACAATTGCACCAGTGTCACTGTTGGTATAATAACACATGAAAGCCCATTCACTTGTTTATATTGCTCTTCTGGACTTGAAAGTCTCCTGAGGTATTTCAAAGCATAAGTCTTTACAAGCTGAATTGTTTTGTCCACTTGGGTGCAACTTCTACAGTGTATTGACCAAAATCCTGGAAGAAAAATTTGATACTAGTGTTAATTTACAAAGAAACTCCTCACAGAGAATCATAGACACCTTTTCAGTTAGTTCAGAATCACGGAAAACTATATAGCCTGATTTATCTGACTAGCCTATTCTAACCATTCTAAACATCTGAATGGATTTTTTCCCCTCTGGAGGTAATTTCCAATTAGAAAATATATATGTACTGTCCTTTGTGGAAGATAATGTGAATGTTTGCACAGCTTTTATTAGCATTGATGATGTTACCTAAGTTGAGTAATGAAATGCTATAAGAAAACTATAAGAAAGCTCAGAAAGCACTATGGACACCATTGTTTTACTAGACAGCTGTGGCTCAGCCTGTGTAGGACAGAAGACATGAACATCACTTCCTCATATTATTCTTTGTTCAGTATATGTATGTCTTTTTACAATAGGGATAAAGAAACTCCAGTTCATGGGTTTTATTTGGTATGCTGGCTTGGACAGCTATACTGCAGGGTCTTATTCATTTTGAGATCACTTCCCTTTGCTTGGAGGCTAATTGCTAACTTTAGTACATGGAGAACTTCAGATGAGAAGAAAGGATTGGGGGGGGAAGGTTTCCCTCCCTTAAGTTCCCCACTGATATCACATGTATCCTCGTAATTTATGCTCTTTGTCCAATAGCAGTCTTAGTAATAGTTTCATCAGTAAAAGGTTTTTATTTATCTAATATAGCCATCCATTTCACAAGCAAGTGACTTTTTTTCCCCATACAGTTCCATCTTGTGGCCCTGACAGTGCAGAGGCATAAATCCAGCTCACTTTGATTAACTTTGTGTCAAGCAAACTTTTATTTATTATCACTATCATTAGGCACTTATCAGGTGCCTAAACAAAAATTTGCTGATTGAAAGTTGAATGGCTTTCTCTCCAGAGGTAAACATGCTACAAAAAAGAGGACATAAGAAATCAAACCAGGAAATCACATGTGCCAAAATTTCACTGAAGGTACACTTTGTGATTAGGACTGCAAACCTATGCCCTTTTGTAGGAATATAAATTCCACTCTGAGCAAAATGGGCTGATCTTTGCGTAGATTTATATAAGATTGTGATTTTTGCTCACAGTTTTATATATACTTGCTTAGGGAAAAGTCCTATTAAATTTAAGAGGTGTTATGGGAAGGTGCTTTTAATATTTGTCATCCATTCAATTCACCATGTGCTCATAGTTTGCTCATTACTCATTTTTGCTAATTTTAGGGTTACAATAACTTGTCCTCCACTGCACCAAGAAAGAATTTTTCCTTTTCTTGCATCAATAACTTCATAGAAATATTGGCATCTCTCTTTCTGCATTGGGGGGAGCTTCTCACTCTTGTCCAAAATTTATTATAGGTCATCAAGTCATTGCTGACTCTTAAAATCCACATAGATTTTTCCCATGACAATGTGTTCCCAATCTAGACATTTAGCTTTCCCAATGGCTTATCTCACTAAACCATTTATGTACATACTGCCATTGTAATTCAGTTGCTCCATCTCACAAAATAGTTGCCTATTAAATAACCAACAGGTTTGGAAGTGTGAGGGCTTTCAGTTTCTTAGCTTGCTAGCTAACAAGAACACATTCTGAGTATTCTTTATAAAAGAAGCTGAGCACCCTACTTGGAATTAAGTCATCGAAATATCATGCCTTGCATTATGCAATGTGGAGCAAATATAAAAGGAAAGATTCTATTTAAAACCAGTAACCAAAAAGATGAAAAAAGCTAAAACATACAAACTGATAAGAATTCATGCAATCTTAAGCACTTGACAAAACCAGAATATAAATAATGTGTATGTTATTATTATTTTTTAAAAGGGTGTACTAGTCCATAAGAAAAAAAAAACCCTACTAGTTCACAGTTAGCCATTAGTTTGAATCAGTCTATCCACAAACTGTAGAAAGACAATCCCACCCAACTATTAAAAGGTTGTATCACAGGAAAGGAAAAGTTTGTGCAGCTAACACAACATATCTCCAGCCAAAATTGTTTTTCTTTTATTCTCTTGTCAGAAAAAGCCATTTTAGAGGAGAACAATTAGGTCTTGATTTGTTTACTTGCTGCCCAGCTCTCACCCCCTCTCACTATCCCATTTATTACTGGTTTCATCACACTAAAATTCTGCAGAAAACACAATAAATGAAAACAAATCCATGCATATGAATGATGGTCACACATCACCTTGCTAGAACATGAAGCAGCTATTGACTTTTTCATGAGGAAAGGAAAACAGAGCTCACTTAATATTCCTGCACATATTCCTATGCAGCTGATCTTCCTCCCTTGGGATAAGGAAGAACCTGGTTTAATAGTCTTCCTTTCACTATCCCCCCATATGCTTTCTGAAGAAGGAAGAACAGGTGAATAGGATGTGGAATACTATTTTTCTGATTACAATTATCTCCTTTATTCCAGAGTTGTATGGGGTCAGAACAGTAGCTACAGAACATCTTATGCAAGGAAATGAAAGAGAAGGATTTACTGTAATATTTCAGCTACAGCCAAGATAGTGACACACTAGCAGTTCCTGAAATAAGTTTCTAACTTATAACAGGCTTTAACCAAATGCCCCCCAAATACCATCCGGAGTAGCCCCAGTTACATTCCAGGAACCCATAAATTTAGCAAGGCAGAAAAGCAGATGCTAGCTTGTGGCAGTTTTTTTTGCATTTTCACCTGATCTTCTGGTAATCACCATCCCTTATTAAAAGTTGTCCTTTTACTACATTTAATCCCAAACTTCTCAGACTAACAAAATTGTATTGTCGTAGTTCCTACTATTGGATAGATAATTTAGGCAGGCTCAGGATGACCCAGGGAGCTTCGTAGCTAAGTAAACATTTTCACTCTCTAATTATTATATTATGTCACATCAAGTCCTACATAAGCTTCTGAAGGTGACTCCATGCTTGAATTCTACAGCCGGCAGAGTGACATTCACTACCTCCCTCCCAATCAAGTTTTTGTTTTCCTACATTTCAGGTGTGGCCAAAATATGCTTTCCGTGAAGTTAATCAGCCATACCTTCCTCCAGCTGCTACTTCTTTTCCTCTGGGAAAGGCATAATTTCACTTTTTCAAGTCAATTAAATCACAAAAGTGGTGTAAATACAGTAATAAAAAGAAGAATGTTTTGCCTTACCCTTATCGTAAGCAGATCTGGGCAAGAAAGAAATATCCCTTTGTTGAAGAAAAGTATTTTATAAATGGATGAACGAATAAATAAATAAATAAATAAATAAATAAATAAATAAATAAATAAATA
>BLBF01000010.1:24136688-24174194 GCA_015471245.1 Laticauda colubrina | reverse complement strand
TAGAATAGAATAGAATAGAATAGAATAGAATAGAATAGAATAGAATAGAATAGAATAGAATAGAATAGAATAGAATAGAACAGAACAGAATAGAATAGAATAGAATAGAATAACAGAGTTAGAAGGAACCTTGGAGGTCTTCTAGTCCAACCCCCCTGCCTAGGAAGGAAGGAAACCCTACACCACTTCAGACAATTACAGATAATCAGAGTTGGAAGGGACCTTATAGGTCATCTAGTCCAACGCCCCGCCCAAGCGGGAGACCCTACACCATTTCTGACAAATGGCAGTCCAATCTCTTCTTGAAAGTCTCAAGTGATGACATTCCCACAACTTCTGAGGGCAAACTGTTCCATTGGTTGATCATTCTCATTGTCAGAAAGTTTCTCCTTATTTCCAGTTTAAATCTCTCCTTGCTCAGTTTCCATCCATTATTCCTTGTCTGGCCTATAGGAGCTTTAGAAAATACCTTGAACCCCTCCTTCCTGTGGCAGCCCCTCAAATATTGGAAGACCACTATCATATCGTAGGAGATCTTCAGATAGTGACAGTTATAGGAGATCAGGGCAAGGAGTATATCCTGTTGTGCAATTTTGGGAGGGGATAGTAAGGACATCAGAAATGCTGAGTGTAATCTCACAAAATGATTGTTGCAATGGGCAATTGCAAAACACCCATTTATCTATTGGAGAGCAAATGCATTCGATTGCTCCTGATAAATCCTAAATTAGAATATCCCGGTGTATCTCCTCTACACCAGCTTAATTTATATTTTTATCCTTTCTCTGATTAGGTGGGCCACTTCCAAGTTTAAAACTTTTTTTTTTTATTTTCTAAGAATACTATTGGAGCCCAGAGATGTACCATTGGCCTTGCAACATAATAGCTTCCCATGAAATTCTCTTTAACATATACATGTCATTAATGCTTTTTGCCAACTTGGGTGTAGCTTGACTC
The DNA here is from genome assembly GCA_015471245.1 of Laticauda colubrina. Classification (NCBI taxonomy): domain Eukaryota; kingdom Metazoa; phylum Chordata; class Lepidosauria; order Squamata; family Elapidae; genus Laticauda; species Laticauda colubrina. The sequence continues at coordinate 24,173,237 of BLBF01000010.1, read as the reverse complement.
TGTCATGGATCAGAGCAATGTAATGTTTTAAACTCATAATGGGATAGTCGTCTCTAGTTCACTCTGTCCCTAATTAAAATGTTCAGTTTTTCCATGCCTGATATATAATTTGGATACAAATATGACAAAAGAAGAAGGTGACTGTGAGGGGCTGCCACAGAGAGGAAGAGGTCAAGCTATTTTCCAAAGCACCTGAAGGCCAGGTAAGGAATAATGGATAGAAACTGAACAAGGAAAGATTCAACCTGGAAATGATGAATTTTTTTCTGACAGTGAGAGCAATAAGCCAATCGAACAGCTTGCTTTCAGAAGTTGTGGCAGCTTCATCACTGGAAGCTTTAAAGAAGAGACTGGACTGCCAGCTGTTAGAAATGGTGTAGGGTCTGCTTGGGTAGGGGTTGGACTAGACCTTGTAGGAAGGGACCTACAAAGTTTCTTCCAACTCTGTTAATCTGTAATCTGCACTTGGGTCCCTTTTCACCAAAATGGCCAGATAACATCAGAGGGACTGAGAATATTGGAATCAGAAGCCAGAAGACACCAGAGCTATCTATGGCAGTAAAGTCTGAACCTGCCCAAGAAAGTTTTCTCATTGTTATCCCCAGGGGACAGCCAATGGCCAATATAGGTAAGAAACTCTCAGTGAAACCCTGAGGTGCTCTTTTCCTAGAACAAGGAGGGGACATACGTTGTCAATAATAATAATAATAATAATAATAATAATAATAATAATAATAATAATAATAATAATAATAATAATAATAATATAAAAATAAAAATATTATTATTTGTCCCTAATTTATGTTCCAACCATGTGGGAGAAAATGGAGTGCAGTCATAACAAAAGAGTGGCTCATAAAATAAATAAAAGGAAAATGGAAGAAAACTAAATATTGTTGCCCTTGAACTATTCTGAAAATATCTGCCAAAATGATGAGAAGGAGGTTTCAAGGCTGTACAGCAAGAGTCTTCAAACTTGGCAAGTTTAAGACTTGTGGACTTCAACTCCCAGAATTTCTGAGCTAATATGACTGGAGGAGGAATTCTGGGATTTGAAGTCCACAAGTCTTAAAGCTGTCAAGTATGAAGCCCCTGTTCTACAAGGTTCCATGTTCCAAGAGTCACAAGTTGTCTATCCCAATCCCTCAAATTCTCTCCCTTCATACTGTTCCTTCTTGCTGTATATTGGATCCTTGCAGGCTTAAGAGACAACCCATGGAATACTTCCTTCTTTCAGCTCAAAGTAAGGTATCCTTTCCTCCTCTTCACTAATTGAATTGGAATATTTTTATATTCCACAACTGGGTTTCAATACTGCTCCCCTGTACCTCGGAAGTTGTGGGAACGCCATCACTTGAGACTTTCAAGAAGAGATTGGACTGCCATTTGTGTCAAAAATGGTGTAGGGTCTCCTGCTTGGGCAGGGCGTTGGACTAGATGACCTACAAGGTCCCTTCCAACTCTGATTATCTGTTAAAATAAGTCTGTTAAATCTAAACAGAATAGATTCTGCCTCTGTCCTACCAATGAACTTATTAACATTCAGCGTTGAAAGGCTGAAGAATGCATGGTATGCCAAGAAACTCACTTTCATGTAGCCCAGAGATTAGGGGTTCAAAAAACAAATAAAGATGAAAGTAAAGAAAAAAAAATAAAGATGGCAAAGCGCGCAATCACCGAACCTGTTGTTACACCGGTTGAATTGCATCACTGGGTACCAAGTAGAATTACAAATAGAGTTTTCTCAATTCTCTCAATGACATCTTCTGTTCGAAAAAAATAGCTGTAAACTTATTCAGGCGGCACCTATCATGGCCACTTCCCTCCTAATTCATCAAAAGAGTATCAGTAATATCCAAAGCTGCATTTCTATCTCTGAACTATTCAGGATTTAGTCTTTAGTATTTTGACATTGATGACCTCCCTGGTGCATATGCCCCAGTCTGCACATTCATGCTTAGTCTAAACTATTTTCTGAATGTTTTCCTTTCTCTTCTTTCATAGTCGATTGTACTTCTTTTTTTTGTTTGTTTGTTTTCTTTTAAACAAAGTTTCTGGGTGGGTGAAAAAGGCTTTGTTATATACAGGTTGTAGTGTTTCTCTCTTCCTTCCTGCGGAAACCTCAAAGACAAAGTAAGGAGAACTACTTGGTGCAAATTCAGCTGACAAATTCAGTTTATTGCTTTGAAATAATAGTGGTGATTATTCACTCACCTTTCCAGTCTAGGTAAAAAAGGATACAAGATAAAAATATAAAATCATTTTTTATGATAAGAGGCCATCACTAGCAGGCATATTTTAGGAGCAAAGATGACTCTCAAGTGAATCAAAGTATGTTAAACACATATAACAATTGCCCTGCCAACACACATCTCAAGAGAAAGATTGTTGGTTCTGAGAGCAGAAGCCATTCTTCAGAGATTCCATCATCTGCCATTTAGATACAAAAGAAATGCATTCTTGGGTCAAAAGGTTCGTTGCCAAAGAGAAGTCACCTTTTACATTAGATGATAAAATTTGGGCTGCAAAAATACCCCCAGACATCTCTTTGCTTCCATTTGTGGGTAACCTGAATTTTTGCACCCTAAATGTGGTCAGTGGAAGCTCTAAGTTCCATAAAGTGATCCCTTAGGGTCACCTTTTGGTGAACCAAACTTCATATATGAACATCAGGACAAACTTAAGACTCTGCAGGGACAGGAACTGTTTCATTTTGCACAATAAAGTAACCATGGTCAGGAAACAAATATGATTAACCAAAATACAGTGAAAGTCTGCAGTCTGGCTATTGAAAGTAGACTCTTTGTTGGTCTTCCATATTTTTAGGTTATGATCTAATCAAGTTGAGAGAGAGTATGGTTTATCCAGCTCAAGAGTCCTGCTTTTTTAATGTGAGGTCAGTTGGTTGTAAAATTATTGCTAAATTTATAATCCTGGGTGAAGTTGCAGCTGATCTGTTACGTATTGCAAAGATATGTCTAACAAAAGGAATAGGAGTTTATGTTCTCAGTTAAATGCAGCAGGCTAGGGCTGGAGAAAAGAGAGCTAGTATGACTGTAATCTATAGGAATTCCAGCTCACTGACCAAAAACTCCAGCGAACAATTTGCCAATTTTTAATGATTACTTCTGTGTATTTGGGGATGAGCTGCACAATAGCTTTTCTAGGTGAAATGATCTCTGGTACAGAAGGAAGACAAAGAGAGGGAGGGAGAAGGAGGAGGAGGAGAGGAAAAAAAGGACACAGAAAGATAGCATCTATAATTGGAGAAAGAAATTGCCACGATAGTACTCAGTATACAGTATATATACAGTATATACTGTGTAATATACTCAATATAGCACTCAGTATACAGGCAGTCCTCCTCTTACAATCAAAATTGAGCCCACAATTTCTGTTGCGAAGTAAGACAGTGTTAAGTGATTTTTCTCTCATCTGATGACTTTTCTTGCTTCCATTGTTTAGTGAATCACTGCAGTTGTTAAATTAGTAACATGGTTGTTAAGTGAATCAGGCTACTTCATTGTTTTTGCTTGTCAGAAGGTCATAAAAGATGATCACTGCAACTGTCACAAATATGAGTCAGTTGCAAAACGTCTGAATGTTTATCCCATTTTTATCACATTATCATGGAGATGCTGCAATGGTGATAAAAATATGGGAAATGGTCATGTCGCTTTTTTCAGTGCTATTGTGACTTTGAATGGTCACTAAACAAACTATTATAAATTGAAAACTACCTGAATCAATTATGACAAATTAACCATAAGAAACAATGTGCCAGAATCTCCACTATTTGCTGTGTAAGAATAAAAAACTTATTAAAACATTATAGATAAATAATAGTTTCTAATTTACCCTGTGTTGTACTCCAACCAATGCACAATTATTTATAGGTATTTAAAATGTTTGTGTGTTTTTGATTTTAATTATTTAGTCACTTCTTGTTTCTAATATTTACCTTCCTGCTTAATATATGGTATGCATGGAAGTCATTCTTGCTTAAATTTGGCTAGACATCTGTTGTGACATATGTTGTGACTATAATTTTGTCATAATTGTCTGTGCTCCAAATTCGAGTTCCTGGTCTGATATCTTCAGTAAAGTATCTCTGTTTCAATGTCATTATTAATATGATTTGGAATGCTATGCTAGACTTCTTGTCCAGTGGTGGGATTCAACATTTTTTACTACTGGTTCTATGGGTGTGGCTTGGTGGGCATGATGTGGCTTGGTGGGTGTGGCAGGGGAGGATACTGTAAAATCTCATTCCCACCCCACTCCAGGGAAGGTTACTGCAAAATCCTCATTCCCTCCCCACCCCACTAACCTGTTTCCCAGCTCTATTCTCCTGTGCAGGGCAACAAAAGAAGACCCAAATGATAAACTGGGACTTGGGAGGCAGAGAATAGATAGGGGCGATGCCAGTCAGAGGTGGTATTTGCCGGTTCTCCGAACTACTCAAAATTTCCACTACTGGTTTTCCAGAACTGGTGAGAACCTGCTGAATACCACCTATGTTCTTGCCTTTGCAATTACGTTTCATAACAGTGGGGAACTTGTTGTCCTGGGGATCTTCATTCCATAGTCCAGAAGAGAGCTTGTTTATCTACATGTGTTGGTCTGTATAGAATAGGTCAATGATGCCTTTACACAATTTTTATCATTTCCTTCTTCAATATGTTGGATGAGGGGAGCGGAAATATCAAAAACAGACTATGGGGTATTTTTATTTCACGTTGCAGTTAAAATAGGTCACATTCACCTGGTTTGAACTTCAATGCAACAAAGGTAACTTTGTCTAGGTAACCTTCATAAGTTCTTATGGTTTCACCTTGTAGATCTTGAGGTTATAGGCAGGATACCTAGCAAGATGAGAGCCACAACTTAGCTCTTCTGTCTATATCATCTCACTCTAAGGCAGCTTTACTTATTCTGATTGCTTCAACTCAATCATGAATTTCACAGAGAAGAACAAGCTAAAATTTAATGTAATTTGATTGAAACTGGACAGCCAGCCACAGTCTGAAGGGAACTTGGCAAAACAGACTGGTTCCAAGTCAGCCAAGGAAAGAGACAAACAAATACAGCAGGAGTCCCCAAACCATGGGCCACGGACCAGGACATGGCCTATTAGGAACCATGCCACCAGCTGGAGCTTAGAGGTGGGTGAGCAAGTGAAGCTTCATGTATTTGCAATCAGTCACTCCCCAGATTTGCATTATCACCAACTCCACCTCAGATCATCAGGCATTAGATTCCCATAGGAGTTCAAACACTACTGTACACTTTGCATGCAAAGGTTGTGTGTATTCCTCATCTCCCATCCCACTCTCTGGTCTGGGGAAAAATTGTCCTCCATGAAATTCATCCCTGGTGCCAAAAAGATTGAAGACCACTGATATACAAAACTCTTTCCATGTTTATTTCAACTATATGCTCAATATATATTGAAGGAAGATAGATTGGAAGAAGATGAGCATGGTTTTAAAATTGGAGAAAGAAATATGAATAACTTGCTATGTTCATGCCATGTTAAATGGCTTAGATTACAGTGGTTCTCAACCGTGGGTTGTGATCCCTTTGAGGGTTGAACAACCCTTTCACAGGGGTCGCCTAAGACCCTCAGAAAACACATATTTTCAATAGTCTTAGGAACCAAGCCATAATTTTATGGTTGAGAGTCACCACAACATGAGGAACTGTTTTAAAGGGTCGCAGAATTAGGAAGGTTAAGAACCACTGGCTTAGAACCTGATTATCTGAAGGGTCTCCTCTTCATTATCAACTTGGCTGGATTCTTAGATCATTAGAAGAGTCCTTGTGAACATGCCCCACTGCCAGAAGCTCAGTTACCTAGTGCAGAGGTCGCCAACCTTTTTGACCTCAGGGACCACCAAACTCATAATTTTAAATCCCAATGACCATTAATATGATTTTTTTTAAAAAAAGAATATATTTAATATTAAAAATTTGTTATATTAAATATACATTTAATATTAAAATAATACACACACACATGAATGCTTATTTAATTATAACAAAATTGGAAATGCTTCAACATAACTGTGGGGCAAAGCGAAAGGAAAGGAGGGGCCTCTCTCATCCTGGTTATTAGGAGCCCATCTTCCTCAGCGCTCTTTTGGTCTGGGCACTTGGTCTCTCCCTCTCCAAACCATGCCAAGGGAAAGCCAGCTGGACTTCTCCTTCCCTCCTACACTTCCCCCAACTTAATCTTACTTTGGGACAGAGGAGAGTGCGCTGGAAACGTGTGTTGGCTTTTTCAACATGCCTTTCTCCGGCACTCATTCGCAATTCTTCACGTTCCTCCAGGCCTGGCTTGCTGAGGGCCAAGAGCAGTCCTTACATCTCTGCTGCCCCAGCCAGGAAAAGAAAGCAAGCAGAAACAGCTCTCACTGGGGTAAAAGAGCAGAGATCAGAAGGCATAGGAGGTAGAAAGCGACACTTTTCAAAGGCAGTAGCTTCCATTTTCTCTTGACTGTGCCTTCCTCGATCTCAGCTCTTTCACCCCAGCAAGAGCTATGTTTCTGCTTGCTTTTCCTGTGCTTTCCCCTGGGGCCATGTGGGTGGGGAGCAGCAGAGCAGAGCACCAAGAGGGACGAGGAAACTGATGCCGATGTCCCATTCTAGACCTCAGAACTGGATGGTGAGCGCAGACTTGCCCACTCCTCCCCCTCCCACCACCACCAGCCAGTATTTTTCCTGCCCTGGGCCATCCCTACAGCCCATGGCCATCGAGAAAGATGGAGAGGCAAACTGGAAGGTGTGGGAGTGCCATGCAAATGCAAGTAGCATGGCATTCCTTCAACTTACGGCCATCTCCATTGCCGCTTCAGCCCACCTCTGCTGCCAGCCCCTTCTTGCTGCAACAGCAACATTACCACATTCTTCCCAGTGAGGGCTGTGCTGATTTTTGTAGGTTTTCGCTCAGCCGAAGAGTGGGGGCCAGCGGGTGGTTGGGCTTTGGCCAGGTGCTTTGGGGGACATTTCTCTGTGGCCCACCAAAATTTTCTCATGGCCCACCAGTTGGCGACCACTGACCTAGTGCATAGGAGGGCCCTTCTTCTCTATGGTTCCACAGCTATAAAATATTCCCCTTAGAATTGTGCATGTAATCCTTAATTTCCCATTAATTAGAAAAATAGCAAAAATGTATCTTGTTCAACAAACTGTTTTAACTTATTTTAAATTTGATGTTATTGTTATGTTTTATGTTTTAATTGTTTCAAACTATCCTGATTGTTTGCATCAGCAGAAAGTTGGAATGCAAATTTCATTAATAAACATATTATCAGCCCATATGGATATTGTGTGACCATACTACCATACCTGTTGCTATTATCTTTTCAGCTGGGCACTGTTTTCACTGAGAGATGTAAAGCCAGTGTCACACTGCACCAATGGATGGAAAGAGGATGTAAAAGGGAGAAAAACGCTGAACACGATGCATCCGTTGTGTACTCACTGCGTCCGTGATTCATGCTCTCTATCAGTACAGCATCCGTCTACTGAGATTTCATCTGCTCAAAAAGTTTTGAGCTGCACAAAACTTTGTGAGCGGATGAAGTATCCAACGCGTCCATTCTACATTTGCTACGCATACGAGGAACATCCGTTATATGTCCGTTGTCATCCGTTATGCATCTGCTATATCCGCTAGGCATCCGCTGCGCATCCGAGCAACTCACATCCGCTCCAGTGGAAAAAGGACACAGGGAGGAAGCGAAACAGATGCGAAATGGACACACAGCATTAGTAGCACAGATGTAGAAAGGATGAAAGCAGATGCAGCTCGCATACAAAGCATTAAAACGGAAAAAACATTTGTATAGGGGACGTATCTTGGATATTTAGGATGTCGGGAGGATGTCTAGAGGATATGGAAGGACACCTAGCGGAAAACCTATACTTCCTATAAAAAGGGGGAAGAAATCACCTGGATCTCACTTTCAGTCCAGCAGCCCTGCTATGCAGACCTCTTCAGCCTGAAGAAGGCTGGAAGAAAGTTGCAGAGCAGTGGTATCAGAGGTGGAACTTCCCCCACACCGTTGGAGCCATAGATGGGAAGCACGTGGCCTGCAAAGCTCCAGCCAACTCAGGGTCCAATTATTTCAACTACAAGGGCTTCTTCAGCATCATCCTCTTTGCCATGGTCGATGCTGACTACAAGTTCATGTACATCGATGCTTCAGGCAACGGGTCAGCTTCAGATGCCCAGGTATACAACACTAGTGGCCTCAAGGAGGGGCTGGAATGCAACCTCATCACGGGCTTCCCAAATCCAGACCCCCTGCCCAACGACACACAAGATGTGCCCTACTTCATCGTGGGGATGACACCTTCTCCCTCAGAACCTACCTCATGAAGCCCAGCACTTCCAGATGCCTCACCCATGAAGAGAGGATCTTCAACTCCAGGCTGTCCAGGGCAAGGCGGGTGGTGGAAAATGCCTTTGGCATCCTGGTCAACAGGTTCCAGGTACTTCTCACCACCATGCAGCATCGCCCAGAGACCATGAGGAGCATCGTGGAAGCTTGCTGCATCCTGCACAATCTCATGCGCATCCGCTACCCAGTCTTGCAGAACAGGCTTGTGGACCTCCAACAAGGCAATGGGGACATGGAGCCTGGTGAATGGAGGCAAGGGCGAAACCTGATAGACACTGTGGATGTGCAAGGCCCCAACAGAGCTTCATGTGAAGGGAAGAAGCAGCGCAACCTCCTGAAACACTGGTGCAACTCCCCAGCTGGAGCAGTGGAGTGGCAAGACAGGATGGTAGATGCTTAATGGATGCTTCCTTCAGCCTGTCTCATCACACTGATGAGATTGTGCCATGTATGTTGAGTGGCCCTACAATGAACAGGGCATTTAATAAAGAGTTGTGTTTATGTTGAAATGTGTTGATGAATGATTAAATTGTTATTGATAATAAAGGGCCATAGGTGTGGCACCTGGGAGGGTGGACCATACAGTCCCACTATGCTTGCACTGGAGGTTTATCTATCCCACTGCTATGCTTACCCATCCCACAGCTATTACCCATCCCACAGGTATCCCTGCCCATCCCACTGCTTTACTTACCCATCCCAAAGCTATTACCCATCCCAAAGGTATCCCAGCCCATCCCACAGCTATTAACCATCCCACAGGTATTCCTGCCCATCCCACTGCTATCCTTACCCATCCCACAAGCATGCAAAGGCTTAAACCATTTCTAAAAGTTTCCACCAAGACTTTATTGACTAAAAGAACTGAACCAAGTGTGTGAAGCAAAGATAAACTTCATTAATAACAAACTGTAAAAGCAAAATTACTCAAGTAAAGTGTCCCAAGCAAAGATGAAGTCAACAGGTAGCAACCCAGTCTCTGACACTCTTCTTAGTCACTCTGAGGCATGCCCATGGTCTCAGGGGTGAAGGTCCCAGGTGCTGTGGAGGTGGCAGTGGCTGGAGTGCTGGTCTGAGGCACCATTGGGGTGCCTGGACCCGAGAGGACAACAGGGGATGGTGTGTGGAGGAAGCTCTCAGAGAGCTGACTCAGTCCCGTGATGTTGAGAGCCCCTTCCTTGATGACATGGGGTGTCAGTCCCAAGACCGATGACAGATGTTCTGAGGCCAGGCTTGGCTGTGGGGTGGAGGAAGGAGGAGTGTAGTGGGGCTATCTGGTCTGCAGATGAGCGAGGTGAGGCATCAGTGGCATCTATGGCATCGGTGGCATCAGTGGCATTGGTGGCACCTATAGCATTGGTGGTATCGGTGGCATCGGTGGCACCCGTGGCATCGGTGGTATCGGTGGCACCTGTGGCAGGCGAGGAACCTGTGCTTGGACTGGGAAGGGCTGTCTGTGCTGCTGGAAACTCCTGGTAGCCGTAGCCTTGGTAGGTGAGGCCCTGTGGAAAGCCTTGGAAGGGCTGTGACATCACCTGGGGTGGAGGAGCAGACCTGGAGTGGGTCAGAACAGGTTCAGCTGGGCCTGGAGGGTGGTGCAGAAGACCTGTGATCCTCTCCTTGATCACCTGGTACTGGGATTCGGGCATTTCCATGAGGGTCTGGTTCACGTAGGTGAGGAAGGGCTTTCTGTTAGAGGATGGTACCAGCTGAGAGAGGAGATCTATGCTGCCCTTGATTGTGTCCCTGATCTCCAAGACGACAGTGTGGCTCTGTCCCTCCGGTCTGGCTCTCTGCCTGCTTTCTGTGGAGGTGGAGCTGAGGGTGGGTGTGGATTGGTCTCCGGTGGCAGCGGCTTCTACTTGCTCCAATTGCATCAGGGGGTCCTCCATGTGCTCCGCCATGGGGAGTGCAGCTGTCGGGGGGGTCTCCATCATGGGGCGCTCCACAGATACCTGCCTGGACACAGGAACTGACTCTTGGCCAGAAGAGGACTGGCTCTCTGTGGGATGCCTGAGAGTGAGGGTAGACAGAGGGGCTGCTCCTCAGTGGCGGATCTCACCCTCCAAGAAGCTGCACTTGGCCATCACGTAGGTCTCCTGGTCAGTGAGCTTGACCGCGGCCTGGCCAGACTTCATGAGGTGCAGCTTCCTGTACCAGGTGTGCATGTGCTTCCACCATCCGAGGAGGACCTCCGAAGTGTAGCCCAGGCTGTCTGCCTTCTCTCCCCAAGCCTCTTGCTTCCGCTTGGTTTCTTGATAGAGCCTGTGTCCCTTCCACCAGAGGTACTCGTTCTCCCTCAGCCATTCGAGCACCTCATCCTCATGTTCCTCTGCAATGAAGTACTGTCTCTTCTCACCCTTTTCTTGCAAATGCCTCTTCCTCCCTCTGGCAGGGCCTTCTGGGCCCTCATCAGTAGGGCTTTGAGGTTCTAGGGGCTGGTCCACCACACCACCACCAGCAGCAGCAGTAGCAGCAGCAGCAGGAGGAGGAGGACCAGCAGCACCAGCAGCACCAACAGCACCAGCAGCACCAGCAGCACCAGCAGTAGCACGAGCAGCAGCAGCACCAGCAGGACCAGGAACAGCACCAGCAGAGTCAGCACCAGCAGAAGCACCAGCACCAGGAGCAGTACCAGCAGAGTAATCACCAGCAGAAGCACCAGCACCAGGAGCAGCACCAGCAGAAGCACCAGCACCAGGAGCAGCACCAGCAGAGTAAGCACCAGCAGAGTCAGCACCAGCACCAGGAGCAGCACCAGCAGAAGTACCAGCACCAGCAGAGTCAGCCCCAGCAGCAGAAGCCCCAGCAGAAGCAGAGTCAGCGCCAGGAGGTGGGATGGTGGTCCTGTCCTTCTTGCCAGGGCTGGCAGGAGTAGGCACAGGCTTCCTCTTCTTCCCCATGGTTGTTGGCTGGAGATGTGTCTGGCAGCAGGTCTTTCCTCTGAATGGTGACCTGCTTGCGAGCTGCCTCCCTTTATATCCGCGGGGCTGATGCAATGCATCCTCCCCACATGCGCAGTGAATGCTTTGCATCTGCTAGGCATCCGCTAGGCATCTGCTAGGTGTCTGTGATGCATCCGCGTCATCCACTAGGCATCCGCTCTGCATCCGCTCCTTCCGCTGCGCGTCCGCTTCACTGTTCTCCCACGGAAGCCCTGCGGATGTGTCTGCTTCCATCCGCTTCCATCCGCTAGGCTTCCGTGGAGCATCCGCTTTACATCCTGGCTACATCCTCTCCCCGTCCGTCACTTTCTGTTGTTGTCTGCTCTGTTTATGCAAATTTGGGGCACTTTTGAGAGCGGATAACAATGGATGGAAAATTTGCTCCTCCGCTATGTCCTTTTTACATTCGTTTTGCATCCGTCGGCCAATGTGACCTAGCCTTAAGATCTCGTTGGGTTCTCTCCAGCTTCCCATTTTTCTAAAGAAATGTCCAGTTCCTGAGTTCTTAATGAATATATTTTTATTAAGAAATGTAACTGAGAAATCAGCTTTGCTTCTTTATACATAAGTCTCTATTTTAAACAGAACAGAAATCTAACATCCTGAATGAAGCATTTATTTCAGTACTCTCATTGCAGAGTTTTTCAAACTTGGCAACTTTAAGATGTGCAGATTTCAACTCTCAGAATTCCCCAGATAGCTTTTCCTATATTGCTGAGAATAATAAAATTTGGTGTGGTACAATGGCCTGAAATCTAACCATCCTAAAATGCCTGCAAGAAGCTTGAATGGTTATAAAAGCCTAAAATCTTTCTGAGTTAACCCTTTTTATAAATTTGTGCAATACATTAAATCATACATTTGCAAAACAAGTTGAATTATCTCAACAGGTTAAACCACAGAAAAAAATTAATTAGGATTAAAAGTAACCAAACGTAGCACATCGACTGTTGTTCACTCACCGGATTGAGGATATTATGTGAATGTAGTTTTTGTGCTTGGCTACTTTAATCTTTCTATGCCTCAGTAAAATTAAAATAGTGGATATACTGCAGAAAGAGCAACTAATGTAAATATCTTTATTAACTTTTGAATGAAACTTTTCCCATGAATCTGGAAAAAGCCAAGGGTTTACAACTAAGGCTTTTAAAGTTAAACCTCAAGTTACTTTGCCTTTGTTTATCATTATAAAATACCTTCCTTGTAGTTTATCAGCTTTAATTGTTGTTTGAAGTGCTCATTACAAGACAGGAATGGATATTTACTCTTTTCTGTAGAAAAAATAAGAAAGAAAAAATTAAGGTCAGTTTTATTGACCGTAAACCCATGTTGGACACTGTTCTAACATGCATACTCTAGAACCAGGGTTCTAGCCTAGTGATCTTAAATATGTTACTGCAGCCTTTTCTTCATGATTCTATATCATTATGGTTTTCTAATTTTTAAAACTAAGAGATCACATGGGAGGGAAAACTGTAAATTCTGACACTCCATCATAAATATCCTGAGTTGAACAATGAAAAAATAAATGCCTTAATTTACCCTTAATACTTCAGGGACATTGTACATTGGGGTAAAGCAGCTTGGAAAAGTCAACCCTGCTGGTAAAAATCCCAAGAAAAGATCAATATGAATCAGCTCTTAGTGTGGTGGAGAACAACAGCCATTATGTCATAAATATCTGGCAGAGTATATTGTCAAGCAAGCAGAGTTTAAGAGATGAGAGATCCATTTTCCACAAATGGTTTTCAAGCAAGCAGAAATTAAGAAAAGAGAGATTGTTTTGCCACAAATGATTTCCTTAAAATATATTTTCAAGAGCCATTTCTTATTGTGGCATGTGCCCTGCACCCTGGAACTGTGAGAAGTTAAGGAACTGTGTAACAGGGTCAGCAGCTGCTGTCCTTTAATCAGCTTTGCATTGGACTGACGCCAACACCAAAAGGATTGGGCAACTTTTTCTCTTCCTCCCTCTCACCCCATGCCAAGGAAAGGACGGCTAGCATGAGCCAGCCGTCTGACCAGATTGTTTGCAAAGAATTGTAATTAGGCCAAGGGCTGCTTTGTAGTTTTTGGGCCATAGCTGCTAATCCCTGTTCTTTTGCACAGAGCAGATAGCTTTCAGTTGCAATGCAGTATCATATGTTGAAAATCAATGTTCTAGTGACTGGGGCTGGGGGAAGAGACTCCCTGTGGTTGATACATCTGTGAGATACAATAGCCATCTGTCTAGAACATGGGTGTCAAACTCAAGGCCATGGGCCGAATCTGGCCTGTAAGGTGATTATATGTGGCCTTGGGGCATACCTGGAAATAGCAAAGGACTGGCCCGCAGTTCCTCTGGCAGCCAAAACAGGATGTGGTGGCTGCATGCAGCCTCCCACACCCCGATTTCAGCCTGGACGGCCTCCTGCAGCACTCTGCTGGCCAAAATGGGTGTGGGGAGTATGCTGCATGAGGCATCTGTCCAGGGGTGGGATTCTACCAGTTCGCACTTATTCGCTAGAACTGGTTGTTAACATTCTAAGCAGTTTGGAGAATTGGTTGTTAGAAGAAATTATTGACCTAATCCTGTAAAGAAGGCAGGAAGGAAACATACTGGTGTTGCTTACAGAAACTGCTTCTCCGTTAACCCTTATTACATTCTTGACAGGACTAGACTTCCTGTCTGAGAACTTCTCTGGAGTTTTTTTCCCCTCCTTTGTGGGTACTTTGCTTGTGTGGAGTAACCATTCAAATAGCACTGAAAAAAGTGACTTATGACCATTTTTCACACTTACAACTGTTGCAGCATCCCCACAGTCATGAGAGGCCAGGAGAGGAGATGCGTGCCTTGATGTGAGTGATATTGAGTTAGCCATGCCCAGCCAGTAACATGACCACCAAACCACATCCACCCACGCCCACCAACTAAACCACGCCCACAGAACTGGTTGTTAAAAATTTTGAATCCCATCCCTGCATCTCTCCAATCTCGCCCCCCCTCCGGCTGGCCTGGGGAGGAGAAATACAGTGTTGATCTGGCCCTCAAAGAAATCTAATTTGACAGCCCTGGTCTAGAACATTTTAACTTGGATTCCTTCAGGGAGTTTGACTCCTTGGTCAAAATGGCATTTTCTTATTCAAGGATTCTAGGAAAAGCAGACACTGAGAGCTCCTTGAGACACCTTTGTTCAGCCAGTTGAGAATGTTCATCGGATTACAGGTTGTGTTCATACAATCTGCTTGGTTTGAACAGTTTGGTATTCTTGTGAGATTTGGCAAATTATATAAATCCAGATCATTTTTTATGATCAATACCATGGGTTAACTTAAACATGGATAATTCAATAATTGGGCGAAAGATGTTGTATGAACAGAGCCACAATGTTGACAGAGAGCATTTACAGTAGGTCCCTGAGTCTAGTAACCACTATTTAAATCTTCAAATTCATGTTGAAGCATCCCTAACAGTAGGAAGATAAAGATTTAAAATCTACCTGTCCATTTGAAGCAGCTTCTGTTTAAAAATTTCTTGTGAATGAAAGCCTTGCACTATCAAAATGATCTTATTTTTAGAAAATTTTTCCTGATGTTCAATTTGCTTCTTAATTCTATTATTCCATGTCCTGCATTCTGATATGATATAGAACAGGCCTGCAAAACACATGGCCTGATTACAATCCATTGCACAAGCTTGTGCCTGCTGGCATTTTTTTAAAAGTAATAAATTCATTGTTTCTGAGACCCTCCAAAACTCCCCACCACTGCTCCATTGAGCACTGAACAGCTGATCAACACACTAGGTATTTCTTTGCAGACCATGATTATTTTTAATTGATTAATGTGATTTTTCCCCCCTGTAAAAGTTGTATAGCCCTGATACACAGGTAGTCCTTGACTTACAAGTACAATTGAGCCCAAAATTTTGGTTCATAAGTGAGACATTTGTTGCAATCTTTCTTGCCACAGTTGATAAATGAACTGTTGCAGTTGTTAAGTTAGAAACACAGTTGTTGAGTGAATCTGGCCTCTGCATTGACTTTGCTTGTCAGAAGGTCACAAAAAGTGTTACATGGCCCCAGGACACTGCAACTGTCACAAATATGTTAACTTTGGCTTTGTGGTTCTCAGTCATTCAAATCATGGTAATTATGGCTATCAGTCATTCACCCAAGGTGCTTTTTCAAAAAGCAACTGGATTTTGTTTTTTCTTGAAGAGGTTTTGCTTCTTATCCAAGAAGTTTCTTCAGTTCAGTTTGGCTTTGCATGATGCATGAAAGGAAATGTTACCGTAGATGTGTCCTGGGACTTGCATGTGTTCATGCTGGGATGTGAGAGTTCCACTTTTACAGAAGTAATAGCTAACCTACTGCATCATATGAAACACTCCTGAGATGAAGCTGAATGAATTTGTGCTCAGTGTTCCAGTATATCACAATATAACTTGTTCAGTTTCACAATAAAACAGACTGTTTCTGGGTCAAAATAATAAATTATAGATACTGTGGCATACAAAAATAGCATATCATATTTCAGAGTGCACTTAACTAAGGGTGGAATGCCCTTGGAAAAAATGCTAGCAAGTCATCAAGGCCCAAGAAAAGCACAACTCAGTTTTTACTTCCACCTGAATATTCCTGGCTGATGAACTCAATACTGATTGTAATAAATAAACGCCAAACTCAATAAACTCTGTTTATATTGACTCAAGATTTATTTATACAGATTAGATCTTCCATTATTTGCATGGTACAAAGTAGATATTGCCTACTGTCATATTTGTTTATTTTGTTTTTGCTGAGAGGAAGATATAACTGGTTGGTTTTGTCAATAGGACGTATATTGCCATCTTTAGAAGACTTAACACAGGTAGATCCAAGTCTAGCTATTTATATAATCAATAGCCTGCATGCACAGTAGCTTAATAGTTGAAAAAAAAGGGTGACACAAGTCCCTTAAATTTAAAGAGATTACAGCATATAGCAGCACATACTCTGTATTAATACTATTAATGTAAAATGCTTGATTTATTATCTTTTGTTCGGAAGGACCATGACTTTCATGCACTGAAGTTTGCTTTGAAATATCCAAAATGTCAAGAAAACAGCAAGCAGAGAAAAAATTATTCTAGGCTGTTGTTTCTTGCAATGATTTTATGTGTTTATTTCATTTCAAAACTAAAATCATGTTTTGTTCTTACTTATGTTTGTTTGGGTGGAGCTGTTGAATCTCTGAACAGTTCTCTGTTGCTATGAGGCATGTGAAAAGCAGATGAATCACAGCTGCATTTTACAGGACATCATAAGATAATGTACACCCATGCAGCAGCAGAAACACATGTGTATGTGGCATTTTCAACAGACATATTTCAACATTTTTTTTAAGTTTAGTTTTAGTTTGCTTTATTATCATTGCACCTCATACAACAAAATTAAATGCCTTCTTCAGTGTATATTATAAGTATTAAAATAAAACACAAACCTTTCACATTCTTTACAATTGAATTGAAAACCCAATATTGCATTAATATTGCACTGTACAGTCGAATTCAATACTGCCCTGGGATAGAAGCTGTTTTTCAGCCTATTTGTCCTTGCTTTTATTATCCTGTACCATCTGTCAGATGGTAATAGTTCAAAAAAAAAGGGTGCCCAGGATGAGATGGATCTTTAAGAATGTTTTGAAATTTCTTAAGGCAGGGGGAGCTATAAAGCTCTTCCAAAGAGGGGAGAGGGCAACCAATGATCTTCTGGGCAATGACGTTAACCCTCTGGAGTGCTTTCCTATCTGCCACTGTACAATTGGCAAACAATACAGAGGTGCAGTAAGCTAAAATCACCAGCAGTTTTTCATTCAGTTGTTGTTTCCTGAGAAGTCTCAGGTAGTATAATCTCTGCTGGGCCCTATTGACCAGTGTTGCAATGTGAGTATCCCAGGTCAGGTCTTCTTTTTGTTCTACAGATAGTGTATGTCTTCCTTCCTGAAAATACAACCCATTTCCATGTCTTCTAATACTCATGGATAATGAGTCTCCAAGCCTTCACACAAATTTGATGAATCAGGCTTGAATAACAAGAAGCAATTTTCTAATTCCCTGAATATATCTACTATCAATTATCTTGAGAACAATGATTCAAGTCTTTCTTCAGAAGTCAGAAAGAAACATCAAAACTCTGCAACATCCTATTTTTATTCAGTTGTGTGTCTCAGTGACTCCGTACTTCCCTCTTCTCTGTGTGGGTGTAATGAGGTGAGAATTGGAGGCTTATGTTAGAAATGGATTGAACAGGATGCCTAGAATCACACAACAGCTTCCATTGTTAATCATGGGCATTAGGGCTCAGTTTTCCTAAATCAGTGAATGCTCTGGTCACAGATCAGGTTTAGGCCAGAGCCCCTATCCACAAGTACATTATTACATTTGGGTAAACACAGATAGATTATATTTAATAGCTTTAATGTGTAGGAATCATGCAACAATATTTAAATTTCAACAGCTATCCTTTTTAGATAGCACTGACTTTCTAAGATATTAAAAGGTTGGAGATTTTACTTATTTGGTGTTTTTGTATTCTTTGGGGTGGGGGCAGGGCTTGAGCCAGGGTGACTCCTGGCCAAGATTTTTCAGAAGTGGCTGTCATTGCCTCCTTCTGAGAGACTGAGAGAGAGATTTTGTGCCTAAAATGGAACTATAATTCAGTCTCCTCGTTTCTAGCCTGGTAAGCAATCCAAAATGATAAACCATGTCAGCCAAACAGTATGTTTTCTCCCAAAATTACCAGAAACGTTTGTAGTTTTAAGCCAAGCGGAGTTGCTTAAGATGGATGATCATATGAATTTTATCAATAAATAAATGTCTTTTTAATAATACCAAATTACCACTTTTAAAACTGGGGTCTTGGAGGAGAAAAGCAAGTTATACATTTTAAAATAAATAGGAGGTAGGCATGCAGTTGGAATATATTGGAACTGTCACGAATGAATAGATATAACTAACAACAACATATTCCTAAAGTGATTTTTTTCAAGATACATTTACAAAGTACCATGATATCATAATGATTAAAGTGTTGGGCTAACAATGGACAGATCCAGATTCAAGCCTACCTCAACTATAGAAATTTACTGGATACCCTTTGAACTACTCATAGTCCATCAGTCAACCTTGGGAGTTCTTCAGGAGATAAAGTGAAGTGAGATATTCATATAAGCTGCCTTGAACCCTTGCAGGAGAAATAATGGGACATAAATCTAACCAAAAAAATGCATAAATAAGAAGTTGCCTTATTAATTATTAGTAGTTTATGTAACTCAGAACTGCCTACATTGCTTAATAAAAGTTCTCCAATTTATCTCAGAAATCTCTATCAGGGAAATAAAGATTTTTGAATCTGTGATCTTTTGAATGAAAATCACTTTTAGCCTTCTGCTGGAAAATGCCAATTCACCAGTTTTGTGGAATAGAATCACTCCAAATTTGTCTAGAAAGATCTCTGGCTGGTAAACTTGGTGATGTGTCACACAAGGTGGTTTTTCAAGAACTTAACTTCAGTTATTAGTTTCTAAATGAGAACTGTTGTTACTTTCCTTTTTAAGTGCAATGGAGAATAAATGTTTAAAAATGGCAGACTCCTCTTTTTGAGGAGCAGAGGAAGTCCTTTGCATTCGAGATCATTTTTTGAAGCAGAGGAAGTCCTTTGTTTTCTAGATCATTTTAGGACTCCGTCTCTTGGCTCAAAAAAGCAATGCGGAAACCTCAGATGTCATGAGGTCAACTCAAATTAGGAACTGTATTCCTTTGTGAGACATGGAGCTGCCTTGAATATTTGAAATGACAATCGCATGATTACTCACATGATCATTTTTCGGAGGAGGGGATATGGGTTAAAGATGGCTAGAATTTACTGATTCAGGAACAAGTCATGTGACCTTCTAACAGAGTGTAGTACCCTGAACCACCCCTCTCACTACAAAGCATTGAAAAATAGATCAGTGAGATGATGTAACAGGGATAAGTTAATGAAGAAACTAAACAGAATCTGAGCACTTGCTGAAGCTGTCATTCAATGGTCAGCAGATGTCTTTCATTAGCTTATGTGTAAATGCTGTCAGATATCAGGCCATTGGCCCAGAGAAGTAAAAGTTATCCCATGATTTTCTACAATGGAAAGGAGAAGTAGTTATGTCCCTGGGGAATGATAATAATACATGTATTTAATTTAACTAAATTTAAATCAAATCAAATCAAATCTCCCCCCCCCCCCAATCTTACTCATATATTTGTTCTGGTCTTTACTATATTTTTGGAATGTGGTCCCCAGCATATCATTCAATAGTCAAATACATACTCTTAGTTTGAAAAAATGAATTATATTGGTGCAGGTCCTTCCATGAGGTAGAATTATTTCTACTGAATATTGATGGAAAGAAGAGAGAAACTGAGATATAGTGGAATAGAATATCCACACTGCTGACTTTGCATACTCCAAACTACATTTCTCCCTTCAAATGCAATAGAAAAGTGGTTGCCAACCAGTGGACCACAGCCCACTGGTGGGCCATGTTCCATATTAACATTCTTGAAATACCCTCACCTGATTGGCCGAAATGAAAATGATGATTGGTCAGTAAAGAATCTCCCGCGATTGGACGAGCCGATTGCAGGAGATTCAGAAGGCTGTCATTGGGTAAGAGCCGCTGGCAAGCTCTATAATAAGAGCTGCTGCGGCTCACAGATCCAGCACAGATCTATACCTTTCTAATAAAGAGCTGAAGTTATGCTGGTCTCGAGTCTCCTTTTTCCTGTGCTTCTATACTGGCGACAAAAGTGGGATTCTGAGACAAAGAGACCAGTCAGGCACGTGGCAACTGAGCTGAACAACCAACAAGATGGCCGGTAGCAACTCGCCACCCGCACCATTCAACCAGGCAACCAAGGACTGGGAATCATATATCGATCAATTCCTCATGTTCCTCGAGAGCAACAACTTGAAGGATGCAAACGACCACCGAAAGAGAGCTGTGTTCCTGACCAACTGCAGGCCAGCTGTATTCAAGATGGCCAAAGCATTGGCCAAGCCAGAAGGAGATGGCTTGGCCAGACCTAGATCGGCTACTTCGAAACCACTATGCCCCAGCCATTCCAAATCTGATCCAGAGACACAAATTCTACCGTCGGGATCAGAAGGATGGAGAGAGCATTGGGGACTTTGTGGCAGCATTGAGGAACATTGGAGGTGCGTGTGGCTTCTCGAACATGGACGAGGCTCTGAGAGACCGCATGGTCCTCGGTCTCAGAGACCCCATACTCCAGAGCAGACTAATGGCTCGGGTGGACATTACGGTTACCGAAGCAATTGCTGAAGCCACAGCAGCCGAGACCATGAAGAAATCAGTGGCCAAGATGCGGCAAATGAACGCAAGGGACCGGCCAACAACATCGGAGACCAACACATCTCTTGAGAAACGAACCGAGGCTGGTCACAAAGCCACAACAGCATATCACGAGGACGTTGAACTCTCACCCAATACTGATGATGAAGAGGAGGAGATCCACAGATTGGAAGCAGAGTGAGACCATTGGAGAAGTCATAAGTCGGGTTTCCAGTGCACTGGTTGCGGCGGCGACCACCCCCGTTCTGAGTGCCGGTTCTTAGATGCCATTTGCCAGTACTGTGAGAAACAGGGGCACATCGCCAAGGTCTGCCGCAACAAACGGAACTCCAGCCCAAGGCAACGCGACAACACCCCCCCCCAGAAACTGAGACAGATTCTCAGAGAACCATATGGAGCCGCAAAAATCAAAGCAAGTGGCTCAGCGAAAACCAACGACGTGAAGAAACCCATCAAACGGTCACCATCGGCCATTCAGACAACTCTGACGCAAGAAAAGTGCACGTGCAGGTCAGCATCGAAGGCAGGCCATGCAGAATGGAAGTGGACTCCGGATCCTACCTCTCCATGGTATCCTGGGACACAATTAAGAGGTTAGTGCCCAGCTTACAAAAACAAGAGCTGGAGAACCAGAAACTAAGCATAAAAAACTATCAGGGGAACAGAATCCCTGTAACAGGAATTGGACACTTCCATGTTACTTTCAAAAAGCATGGAAAAGTACTGCCGCTCACTATTGTGGACATAGACTACCCAAGCCTGCTGGGTCTGGAATGGTTCGTGCCATTAGGAATCGAGGTGACGGGAATCAACCACATCAATGAAACAGACTGGTAGGAGGAGCTGATGAAGGAATTCCAAAAAGTTTTCAATGGACAATTAGTCAAGTACGGGGGGTCCCCAATATCATTTAATGTGAACCCCAATATTGCCCCAATCCGTCTCAAACCAAGACAAGTTCCTTTCACACTCAAGCCAAAAATAGATGAGCAACTAGATAAGCTCATCGAGCAAGGGGTCCTGGAACCAATAGATCATGCATGCTGGGAGACCCCAATAGTCACCCCAATCAAACCAGACGGGTCCGTGAGAATTTGTGGGGACTATAAAGCGACCCTTAATAATGCACTGCAACAGAGTGCATACCCAGTTCCAGTGGTACAGCACCTCCTACACTCACTTGGGGGAGGAAAAGTCTTCGCGAAGCTTGACCTGGTGCAAGCATATCAACAGCTGCCCATTGATGCCAAGACTGCGGAAGTGCAAACCATCGTGACCCACAGAGGTGCCTTCCGGTGAAAAAGACTCCAATTCGGAGTCAGTGTGGCACCAGGGGTGTTCCAGAGCTTAATGGAATGGTTACTACAAGGCATTAAAGGAGTCGTGCCATATTTTGATGACGTCTTGATAGTGGCCAAAGACAAAAGACAATTGAGAAGCCGACTCAGGGAAGTCCTGCAAAAATTTAAAAACACAGGACTCAAAGTTAAAAAAGAAAAGTGCAAGCTATGCACTGAAAAAGTTGAGTTCCTGGGATATTTTGTGGATAAAGACGGAATCCACCCTACCCACAAAAAGATTAAAGCAATAAAGAAAGCCCCAAGACTTCAAAATAAGGCAGAATTACAAGCCTTTCTGGGACTAATCAGTTTCTACAATGTCTTTTTGCCACAGAAGGCAACAACAGCGGAACCTCTGCATAGGTTACTCGACAAGACATCCACCTGGTCCTTGGGCAAGCAGGAAGAGGCCGCCTCCCAGAAGATAAAAGATCTTCTCACATCAGAATCAGTCCTCATTCGGTACAGCGAAACCCTACCACTAACAGTGACCTGTGAAGCTTCTCCATTCAGCATTGCAGCTATACTGAGCCATACTCTGCCAGACGGGAGAGAAGCACCAATTGCATATTTCTCTAAGACACTATCAAAGGAAGAAAGAAATTATAGCCAGCTCGACAAGGAGGCACTAGCAGCGGTTACCGGCATGAAGCAGTTTCACGAATACTTGTACAGTATCATCACCGATCACAAACCACTACTGGGGATCCTGGCAAGGAACAAGGCCACCCCCAACATCCTGTCACCCCGGATGACAAGGTGGTCCAAGTTCCATGCTGCCTACAACTACCAACTAATACATCGCTCCTGGAAAAGCATCTCACACGCCGATGCATTAAGTCGGTGCCCCTTGACAGATCACGAGGATGACCCCGCACCCACCACATCCACCCTGCAAATAGAGACATTGCCCAACCTGCCAACAATCACGTCAGACATTGCGAGAGAGACAACCAAAGACAGCAAACTGGCGCAAGTTTTGAGCTGGGTGGAAAAAGGGTGGCCGGAAACAGAGAGCAGTGACCAGTCTTCCGAAACCGGCAGACTGAACTATTCTCCCAAAAGGGATGTATACTATGGGGCGATAGAGTAGTAGTTCCAGACATCTTACAAAAAAGAATATTGCACATGTTGCATGAAGGACACTCGGGCATCGTAAAAATGAAATCCCTAGCCAGAAGCTACATGTGGTGGCCAGGGATAGACAAAACTATTGAAACCTGGGTGGCAACATGTGACAAATGTCAATGATCCAGACCAAACCCTCCTGCAGCACCAACCCTCCAGTGGGAAACACCAAGGGGCCCATAGTCAAGGGTCCACATAGACTTTGTGGGACCCACAAAAGGGCACACCTTTTTGATCACAGTAGACACTTATTCCAACTGACTGGAGGTAAGCCTAATGCAATATACCACGACGGAAGCGGTTACAAAGCAACGAAACAGACTTTTCACCACCCATGGCCTACCTGACTTGATAGTATCTGATAATGCGCCACAATTCACGGCATTGGCATTCGAACAATTTCTCGCCGAGCAGGGCATACAACACGCATTGACAGTGCCCATTCATTCGGCGGCGAATGGGCGGGTGGAACGAATGGTCAGATACACCAAAGAGGCTTTAGAAAAAATGGATACAGGGAACATACATGACAAAATAAATAAACTATTAACAATACATCACCTAACACCAAGTGTTAAAACCAATAAAAGCCCAGCAGAGCTCCTGATGGGAAGAAAACTCTGATCCTATCGAGACAGACTGCACCTGACATGCAATCCCGAAAAACCACCAGACTCATCCAGCCAGTACCATACATTTAATCCGGGAGACACTGTCTACGCAAAAAACTTTTCAGGGGACCCACTGTGCGTACCTGCAACAATAACCTAAGTGACAGGTCCCCGGTCGTCCGGCTGGAAATGGAGGATGGAAGGAATTAGAAATGACATGTCAATCAGCCAAGTTCAAGAATAATTTTAAACAGCACCGAAAACACAAAAAATTCACAAACAGACATTAATAAAAAAACTAGAGAGGGGGGAGAAACTCCAAACAATCATCAAAAAGAAGATGAAAATCCTACTACGACACAACGGCAAACCAAACATGCCCAACCAACACAAACCGAACAATCATCCCAAACAACGCTAAATAAAAGAAGAAACCCACAATACTCACTGGAGAGCGAAGACAGCAGAAGGGTACCAGCGGAAGACGACCTACTCGAAACCTCGCCTGGAAGGAACAGTCAAGCCAGCTCAACCAGCCCGGAAAGACCGGCCAGGAACAGAGAAGCTGACAACTCAACCAAACCCAGTAGACCGGATGGGAGTTGCGGCAAAAGGCCTGAATCACCCTTCCAGGCGGTTCCATGGAGAAGAGCAGGAGCAACAAAGATCCCATCCAAACCATCTGAAGACCACGCAGCAATTGAACTGCGCAGGTCAAGTAGGCAAGTTAAAAGCCCTGCCTACCTACATGACTACGTCACATAGGATGGACCATACCAAGAGGGGAGGGGTGTTCCATATTAACATTCTTGAAATACCCTCACCTGATTGGCTGAAACGGACTGCACTGTGATTCGCCGAAACAAACGATGATGATTGATCAGGAAAGAATCTCCCGCAATTGGACGAGCCGATCGCAGGAGATTCAGAAGGCTGACATTGGGTAAGTGCCACTGGCAAACTCTCTAAGAAGAGTTGCCATGGCTCGCAGGTCCAGCACAGATCTACATCTTTCTAATAAAGAGCTGAAGTTGCGCTGGTCTAGAGTCTCCTTTTTCCCACGCTTCTACAGGCCATGAGAAAATTTTGGTGGGCTGCAGAGAAATGTCCCCCAAAGCACCCGGCCAAAGGCCAGCACCCTCTGGCCCCCACTCTTCGACAGAGCGAAAACCTACAAAAATCAGCACAGCCCTCACTGGGCAGGATGTGGTAATGGTGCTGTTGCAGCAAGAAGGGGCTGGCAGCACAGGTGGGCTGAAGCAGCCATGGAGATGGCCGCAAGGTGCAGGAATGCCATGCTACTTGCATTTGCATGGCATTACCACACCTTCCAGTTTGCCTCTCCTGACCTGGGCTCTTTCTTTGATGGCCATGGGCTGTAGGGATGGCCCAGGGCAGGAAAAGTACTGGTTGGTGGTGGTGGGAGGGGGAGGAGTGGGCAAGTCTGCGCTCACCATCCAGTTCTGAGGTCTAGAATGGGACATCGGCATCAGTTTCCTCGTCCCTCTTGGTGCTCTGCTCTGCTGCTCCCCACCCACATGGCCCCAGGGGAAAGCACAGGAAAAGCAAGCAGAAACATAGGTCTTGCTGGGGTGAAAGAGCTGAGATCGAGGAAGGCACAGTCAAGAGAAAACGGAAGCTACTGCCTTTGAAAAGTGTCGCTTTCTATTGCCTATGCCTTCTGATCTCTGCTCTTTTACCCCAGTGAGAGCTGTTTCTGCTTGCTTTCTTTTCCTGGCTGGGGCAGCAGAGATGTAAGGACTGCTCTTGGCCCTCAGCAAGCCAGGCCTGGAGGAACGTGAAGAATTGAGAGCGAGCAGTGCCGGAAAAGGGCGTGTTGAAAAAGCCAACGCACACGCTCTCCTCTGCCCCAAAGTAAGATTAAGTTGGGGGAAGTGCAGGAGGGAAGGAGAAGTTCAGCTGGCTTTCCCTTGGCATGGTTTGGAGGGGGAGAGATCAAGTGGCCAGACCAAAAGAGTGCAGAGGAAGATGGGCTCCAAATAACCAGCCTCTTTGTGCAGGTGAGAACTCCAGCTTTTCTGGACCCGACAACCCCCCCCCCCCTTCAGCCTCCACACAGGGTGGGTTCCTTCTCTACTTGGAAGCAACAGGAGAAACCTAGAGCTTTGCCTCTGGGAGTCCTCTTCTTCTATGGAGGCTGAAGGGGAGGGGTGTTGCCTGGTTATTCGGAGCCCGTCTTTGTTGACAATTCCATCCCAGCCCCCCTACCCTCCCCTAGCTCCAGGCAGCTACACCTGGCAAAGGAGGGAGAGGTTTCCTCTTACTTGGGGCGATATGAGTTGGCTCTGTGTTTCTTCCATTTGAGGGGGAGCTCGTTTCTCCCCGTCCAGATCTTCTTAAATCCTCCCTCTTTCCCCCCAAAGGATGAGAGGCCCTTTCTTTCCCTTCGCTCTGCCCCACAGTTATGTTTCAGCATTTACAATTTCGTTATAATTAAATAAGCATTTGTGTGTGTGTATTATTTGTAATATTAAATTTATATTTAATATAAAAATAAAAATTTTATATTAAATATATTATCTTTTTTAAAAGAAATCATATTAGTGGTCCTCAAGATTTAAAATTATGAGTTCAGTGGTCCCCGAGGTCATAAAGGTTGGTGACCCCTGCAATAAAACATATTCCACCAGTCATATAAAACTGAATTTCCGCATCCAGTTCAATCAGAACATCAGTGAACATCATCTTCTTCTTTGACCAAAAATATTCAGCTTGTGCTGAACAAACAACTCATTCCTGAATTCTGCTAACTATGAAGATGTTGTGCTAACTATTTTAGTCCAAGTGACTGGCACAATAGAAGGACCTGAGATAAAGCAGGAAATGCTTGATTTGGCTCACAACTCTCCAGCATATTAGTGACCTGATACTCAAGCTATTTATGAACAGCATCTAGCATCCTTGGGCATCAAAACCATGTCCAAAAATAGTCTAGTCAATAGGTTGGTAGAGTAAAGAATAAAGTACAATATGAAATGGGAGGAAGATTGTGGGAAGTGTCAGGCGATCTCAATGGTCCACACATATACATAGGTCTTATGGTAGGTCACAAGCAGAATAGGGCTCACCCTGGCCAACTCTCCCCAGCCAACTCACCGAAGGACAACTGGCCACAGGATAACTCACCATAGAACAATTCAACATGGAACAACTCAAGAGAGGAACAAATGAATTGCAGCAGGTCTTGCTTTACGTTTGAACGTTTTCAGATTAGAAGTCCTCAAAGCTGGGATGAACTGCAATTCTATGTGTCCCTCTTTTGAGTTATCCCACATTGAATTGTACTGCAGCAAGTTGTCTTGTAATGAATTGGCTGCTGTGAGTTATTCCATGGCAAGCTGTCCCATTCCGCTCAGTCATTGGGCAGTGCAATAGCAATAACACTTAGACTTGTATGTCGCTTCTCATTGTTTTACAGCCCTCTCGAAGTGGTTTGCAGTATCAGCCTATAGCCCCCAACAATCTGGGTCCTCATTTTTCTGAACTCGGAAGGATGGAAGGTTGAGTCAACCTTGGGATGGTGAGGATCGAACCCCTGGAAGCCAGCAAAATTAACCTGATATTCTAACCACTGCACCACCACAGTTCCAGTGCAATTTATGTCCTCATAGTTTTCTGCTGATTTAGGGACTGAAGAAATGCACAATTGTTTTGACTGGTGGGCGGGAACCTTAACAATAAGTGTAGTTAGTTTCCTACTAACCTGCATTTTCCTATTCTATTAACATATCCTATTTCTTATCCATGGCACCCACAGACAATATGCAAACACTTATGAAGTTCTACTGGCTTTCTTTTCAAGGTCTCTGAGAAGGCAGCTGCCACCCACCATGTCTCCTTGCTTACTGCAGCATTCCAAATACTTACACCTCACTTAATACAGTAACAAAGTCAGCTTGGCTGCCATACAACCTAAAATGTGCTGTTACAGCTGTGAAGTAGCTAACTTGGGCAGCCATATATCATGAATGCCTTGTTTGAGGCGTTCCTAGAATAGCTTTTCTGCCATGAGGCCTTTAACTGGCAGGCTTCTAAAGATGCAAGACAAATAACTATTTTGGCTAGAATTCCAACTAACATAGTAATGTTTGGTTTGGTTTTAAAGAGGAGAAGGACTATAAATATAATATATTTATATATAAATAAAAATAAAAATAAATATATAGGGTTAGGATGTAAAATTATTTCCATAATAATTCACCTAAGCAGCTGAATATTTAGCTGGGTCCACTTGAGTCATTCTGGAAATGCAGATAGTCAAGTTAGCTGTGTGTCAATTTGCAACTGGACCAAAACAAGATAATTTGTAGCTATTAAAAAGGACTAGGCAAAAGGAGAAAAGTTTGGAAACAGACTAGAGAGAAGCATGTGGTGAAAGCTGGACACATGTCCACTGTTGCAAACTTGAACTCTTCTGAGACTATATGTAAAAGAAAATCACAGAAGAAAGGTACGATAGGGAGTGGGTGGATGGAAGGTATTAACCAATAAACTTCTTTTAAAGCTAGCAAGCGGCTCTTTGTAGCAGACTTCCTTTATGTCCTGTTTTCTTGCCAAGGTTTATTTGGTAGTGGATAGACTGGTTCAAATAAGAGTGAAAGAATGCTTGACTCTCTGGCACGGCTTTCTTCCTGAATGCAGGAGTCTGTCCCAGTGGTGGGCTGCACTTTCATTCACAACTGGTTCGCTGGTTGTGAGCGCATGCGCACACCCCTTTGGGAGTGAAACAGAGCTTCAAAATACAGCTAATCAACCCAGGCAGCTCCAGTGAGTACAGCAAGGGCGTCATGGAACTCAGCTGGGCAGCAGGGGCAGGGGGAATGAGCCAAAAAGTTAGCTATATATGGAAAGAATATTATAAGGGAGGGTGGGTGGGCGGGCCCAGCCAGTGATCACAACTAAGAGTTCACCCAAACTTGTGCGACCACGCAGCAGCCCAGCACTGGTCCATCCCATTTAGATTGAAGCATAAGAAGATACAGGTAACATCTTCAACCTATGATCACAACTGAGCCCAAAAGTTATGTTGCAAAGTGAGAAATTTGTTAAGCGAGTTGTGCCCCATTTTATGACTTCCCTTGCCACATTTGTTAAGTGAATTCCTGTTGTTGTTCAATTAATCACAGGTGAATCTGGTTTCCCCATTGCCTTTGCTTGTCAGAAGGTTGCCAAATGTGATCACATGACCCCAGAGGCAGTGGGACACTAGTGGAAGATACACATCATCAATGTGAGTCAGCTGCCAAGCATCTGGATGTAAATCATGTGACACTGGGGATGCTGTAATGATCCTAAGGGTGAAAAATGGTCATAAGACAGTTTTCAGTACCATCTTAACTTAGAACAGTCACTAAGCAACCTGTTGTAACTTGAGAATTATCTATATTTGCTGAAGCAGACAATAAGTCCAACCTGCCCAAGACTCAGTTTTCAATAGTATATCTTACTAAAGTCTACAAACAGGACATGGTATCTCACAGGAGCAAGCCATTCACCCAAATAGAAATCTGTTTATGCTGTATATTACAATTTCAGATAGGAGTGAGACATAGCATTAACTGATGGCACTTTTGGTCTGTCGCCAGAGTCTCTCCTTTCATTCTTATCCTCATCTGGGTTACTAAAGATTGCCAGGCCTTCTTCCAGACACATTAATGGCAACAGTTATGATGTTCCTCATTAATCCCATCCCATTCTTTTTCAGGTAGGGCCTAACCAAACTAAGCAATGGCTTAAGTTAGACCATTTATCTCTTGAGACCGACAGCTTAATTAAATTTGCTTTTGGTTATTTTATTATTGGTGGCTGAATTATACCAAGTGACCTGGTATAAACAATAAAGTGGAACACAGGGCTGAGAGGGAACAGTACAATAAAAAGTAAACAAGGAAAGTTACACTGACCTTTTGCTGGGCTGGAATGAATGCTTATAAGCAACTGCTCTTTCCTAAAGCTAACTTTCTCTGAAAATTGAGAAGCAATGGACAACTGTTTTCTGCACAACTTAAAAAATTGTGATGTGTAATGTCGACTCTTTCCCCCAATTTATTTATGGCTTTATCAGGTTACATGAATCCCTGTATCTCTCACTGTACAAAATCTGTGTAATATACATTTTTTAAATCGTTAGAAATTTTGAAGTCTTCTATTTCCACAGTTTGAGAGTACTAATCCAGGAAGGACCAGAACTAGTATAGCACTGAATTATACAGTTATTACACTTAGAAGATACCATATAGACATCTGACACCTACCTGGACCTTCTATTAGAGTTATCTAGTCACTTCAGCACTTCTATGCCTTTTCTTCTTGGGTTTTTTATCTTTAAACCAAAAAGGCACTGAACAACTCTTCAGATTGAGGATATCTTCAACTAGTGGATCATAAGAGCCATGGTGGCGCAGTGGTTAGAATGCAGTACTGCAGACTACTTCTGCTGACTGCTGGTTGCCACCGGCTCAAGGTTGACTCAGCCTTCCAAGGTTGATAAAATGAGGACCCAGATTACTGGGAACAATACCCTAACTCTGTAAACCGCTTAGAGAGGGCTGTAAAGCACTGTGAAGCAGTATATAAATCTAAGCTATTGCTATCCTCCAGTGAATCTTTAACTTGAGAGCTTTCCATGGCTGCCTGACCCACACAGTTTTTACAAAGAGACAGAAGCATTTCAAGTTTCTCTTGTCTAAACACCTCTAAATCAAAATCATTTAAAGTCAGCATGAAGAACCTAGCTAGCTGATCTTGAAAAAGATAAACAGACTGTGTGTGGTTAGTACTCAGATTGGAGATAATAATAAAATCCCAATGTTGTAAAATGGAGTTAAACGTTTTTACAAATACCCATGAAGCAGACAGTGGCACACCACATGCTTATTGTTGCCAAGAAAGTTACATTGATGGATACATGTTGTCAAGCTTGATGGAAGTTTTTGTATCATATAGAATCAAGTTGTGTTGTTTTTTTAGAAATATCAAACTGAAAGCAAAGCCAGAATTTAACAGATTTTGCTCAAAATACAGCTAACCCTAAAAGCTATCCAAAATTATTTGCTGCAAAAGAACATTTGCAAGTTTACTTTGCAAGCTATGCCCCACTCTCTTTGCTGTTGTTCAGCTTTTTATGTAAGTTTTTGCCATTTGCTTCTATCCTTCAAGGTCAGCTTTGCAGTTAGAGACTAACTAGCCTGGAGGAAAATAGATAACTGCGTGGGTACTAATACCAGAAAGGAGAGTTGGGCAAACAACATAGAACAATGGTCCCTTTGTTTGCTTGGCAATGGTTCATGAATAGGTAACAGTTCTAGTGTTTGAAATCTATTGAATAACTTCTGCAAACAATTATTAATCCATTATTGTTTCTGTGAGTGTCACTAGACTTGTTTGTCTTTTAATATTGAAGATGATCAGGTGCTTCATTTTTAACAAGAAATCATATATATAGCTCTGTTGCTAGATTAAACAGTATATGAGAATTAACATTTGGATGGTTGTAATAGAATAAGTCAGGATTGAACCAAGGTTGCTTTTTTAGTTGAAGGGCCTGATTAGGATGGGAGTTGCATTTGCAATATTCCCTGCCATATACCTTCAAAAAGGATGGACATATATAATCATTAGCTCCCAGGACTCTTGAAGGCTTGCATTTGCATCCTAGTTTCTTCTTCTAAGATTTCCTTTGAAGATCAAATACCTGTTGCAATGCCCTAGAAGCTGACTTAGGTGATAGTATCTTTACACTTTAAAGCTGGGTTCCCCAACCCCCAGGCTGCGGACTGGCCCAGTCCATGGCCCACCAGGAACCAGGCTGCACAAGTGAGCAAAGTCCCATTTGTGCACGTGAAGGATCCAGGAAGCACATGAAACCACATCCCCAGTCCATGGAAAAACTGCCCTCCACGCCTTCAATCCCTGGTGCCCAAAAGGTTGTGCTTTAAAAGATGGAGAGCAATCCCAAGTCCTTACAGTTGTGCAGCATTTTTAATATCAGAGATGGAGGGGATGAAATAGCAACCATTATTCTAACTCTACCCTCCATTATTTTCTTACAGTATTAAAAGCTGTGGTGGCGCAGTGGTTAGAATGCAATACTGCAGACTACTTCTGCTGCCTGCCGGCTGCTAGCAGTTTGGCAGTTCAAGTCTCACCGGCTCAAGGTTGACTCAGCATTCCATCCTTCTGGGGTCAGTAAAATGAAAACCCAGATTGTTGGGGGCAATATGCTGACTCTGTAAACTGCTTAGAGAGGGCTGGAAAGCATTGTATATAAATCTAAGTGGTACATCTAAGTGACTTTGCTAGTATGTGACTACTGTGTTAGTCCTTATATGTCCATGGTTAAAAATGGGCTTTTCTAATCACACAAGAAATTTACTTTCTTTCAGAAACAATTTTCAACACATTTTAGAATGTGAGGAAATGGACAAACATACCCTAGAGTTAAAAGGTAAAGAAGATTCGGAATATTATGCGGTATGGGAAAATTGGTATGAATTGATGGACAATAGGAGTAAGAATTGTAGAGATAAGAAGGTATAGAAATGTATATAAATAATTAGAAATGTATGGAAATGTGTATTAGCAACAAAGATGCCTCAGTAGTGTTAAAGATGATTGAGATGTATAAAAAGAAAAAAGTCAATAAAAAAAGAAAAGAAAAAAAGAAACAATGAATAATTTGGGGAATGGGTGCCTATAGGAACAATTATTTGTTTTACACATGATCTTTCCTCCAGGAATTCAGGTAATGTACATAGCATCCCGTCTTTCAATTTCCCACACAGACACCAACAATACTGAGGAACAAAATAGGCTGAAGGAGTTTGAGTCATAAGTGAACTTCCATGGCTGAGGGCACACTTCTTGATTCTGTATGATTCTAGTCTATGACTTCAACTATCAAATTACGAATCTCTTTTTCCTCCCCTCCCTATACTAGGTTTGCACAGATTTCACACATCTAAAAAAAATTGAGAGGTCTCTCTTTAATTTTTAGTTGATTGAGATGAAAACTTACTTTGATGATCCTATTAAAGCTGAGGTATCCCTGGCTAACCCCTGGCTATGGCACTGGGTTGTGTACAACCTCCACAATCATTCGAGTGCAGTCTAGTGTCCTTCCAAATTAATGTACTAGTAACTACATGGAGACTAATATTATCAGCAATATTTCATTTATTTTTCAGGATCTGAAAATATAAATTAAGACTGTACAGATGTATATGTGGTTACTAAATTTCTTAAGGAAGTAGTAGAAAGTATGACTGAAAGACATACCATAAATATTTTGCATCAGATTTAAATTTCGAAGTTAGCACAGGTTAAACAAAATGTGCACAATTATATAGGCCATGAATAACATAGATGAATGGCTTTAGGCCTCAGTCCTGTGATCAGACACCATGAAGCCACACAAGGAAGAAAGTGTATGTGCCTTTCGTTCCAGTCAGCTGCCTTACTCATGTGTATTTTCATCTCCAGCAAGTAATTATGAGTTTTGACTGAAAAAGAACCAAAGACTGAGAAGGAGCAAGGAATGCTCTTTTTTATAAAACTTTTCTGATGGAAAAGATAGACCTTGTTTTTCCTTTTTAAGAAGAAATCTGTAAAACTGACAACTGTTCTGCCCTTTTAGCCCAGGTGGCTGGAAGAAGAGTAAATAGTTTACTTTTTCCTTCTATTTCTATTGGTCCACTGTTGCACACACCAGGCAAGAAGGTATGAAGTCCAGTATGAGCGGGAAATCAGAATAGGACACTCATATAGAAGATCTCCCAGTGCAAATGACATGTTTTCAAAGACCCATCCACAGAAAGGAAAGCAGTTGACAATGTTTGTTTATTTATTTGTTTATTTATTTATTTATTTGATTTGGTTTGTCAATCGCTTACAAGATAATAGGTATAAGTATAAATATAATTATGAATACATGAAATGAATATATATATAAGAAAAATAAAAGAAACAATAGAACAGGGGCGGTAGGCACATTGGTGCACTTATGCATGCCCCCTTAGGAAAGGTGTGAGGTCACCAGTATACAGCCTAAGGTTAAAGTTTTTGGGGTTTGGGGAAGAAACCACAGCATCAGGTAGAGTATTCCAGACATTGACCACTCTGTTGCTGAAGTCGTATTTCCTGCAATCAAGTCTGGTGTGATTAACCTTGAGTTTGTATTGTGTGCTCTTATATTGTTATGGTTGAAGCTGAAGTATTCATTGACTGGTAGGACATTGCAATGTATGATTTTATATAAAGTACTATACTTAGATTGGACCAAATGCAGCATAGTTCTAGATTTTCTAGGTCTAGAATTTCAAGTCTAGTGGCGTAAAGTATTCTGCAACAAGTAGAGGAGTGGAGAACTCTTCTTATGAAATATTTCTAGACTTTCTCAACTGTGTTAATATTAGATATGTAATGCGGGTTCCAGACTGATGAGCTGTATTCAAGTATTGGTCCAGCAAATGTTTTGTATGCTCGAGTTAGTAGCGTGATATTACCAGAGACAAAGCTACGTCGGATTAGGTTAACAACTCTTAATGACTTTTTGGCTATGTAGTTACAATGGGCTCGAGCACTTAGATCTTTAGAGGTGAGTGCTCCAAGGTCCTTGACAGAGTTTGGATCATCAACAAGGTCTTAACTATTCAGCTTGTATTTTATTTTCTGATATTTTTTTTTATCAATATGTAAGTCACAGCATTTATTTGTTGAGATTTGAAGTTGCCATTTGTTTGACTATGTTTGACCAAACATAGTCGAGGTCTTTTTGAAGAGTAGCAGTATTGTCTGTGGTGTTGAACAGCTTTACTTCATCAGCAAAAAGAATGAAGTTGCTCTTAATATGATCACAGAGATTATTTATGTAGAGTACGAAGAGAGTTGGTCCTAGAAAACTGTCTTGGGGGACATCACTATTGACAGGTACAGAATTTGATGGGACACTCCCAATTTTGACCATTTGTTGTTTGTTTGACAGGAATGCTTCTATCCAGTTATGCAGGTGTCCAGAGACATCACTGTTGACAGGTACAGAATTTGATAGGACGCTCCCAATTTTGACCATTTGTTGTCTGTTTGACTTCTATCTATGAATGCTTCTATCCAGTTATGCAGGTGTCCAGAGATACCATAAGATTTTAGATTTAGGAGTAGTTTGTCGTGTACCACTGAATCAAAGGCTTTACAGAAGTCTATGTAGATTGTGTCTATTGCTTTGCCCTAATCAAGTTGTGTCGTCCATATGTTTTTGCAGTGTAAGAGTTGCAGATTACAGGATAGTTTTTTTCTGAAACCAAATTGTCTTTTCCTGCACAAGAGGAGGGAAGCAGCAGGGCAATCTGACAATTGAGGCCATGGTAGAGCCCAAGCAGAAATACTAAACCATATATCTATAACCAAAGTGAAGGAAAGGGATGAAATCCCTAAAAGTATGTCCTAAATTGGCTTTGTTTCCAGATGGTTAATGCATGGAGGTCAAGCAGCTTGAAGGCTGCAATGTGGAAAAGTCCATGTTCAGCTGGATGGAGCTCAAACCATTCTGACTTCCTTTAAGTGTGAATGAAGTCATATTATCTAAACAAGGCTCTGGGTAGCAGAAGTGCAGAGGAACCTCAGGGCCAGCTCTGCTATTAGATTAGTGTCTCTCAACCTTAGTGGCATGAAGGAGGGACAAAATTCCTCTGCCAGAAGACATAATTCCTCTGCCAGCCATACTGTGTTGGGTGCAGCACATATGTACTGTATACTGGGCAGCACAGGAAGGGGTGGGATTCAAAATTTTTAACAACTGGTTCTGTGGATGTTGCTTAGGTGGTGGGTATGGCTTGGTGGTCATGTGACTGGGTGGACATGGCTTGGTGGTCATGTTATTGGCTGGGCGTGGCCAACTCAATATCACTCACATTGAGACATGCATCTCCTCGTCTAGCCTCTCATGACTGTGGGAATGCTGCAACAGTTGTAAGTGTGAAAAATGGTTATAAGTCACTTTTTCCAGCGCCATTGTAACTTTGAATGGTCACTCCACACAAGCAAAGTACCAGCCAAGGAGGGGAAAAAAAACTCCAGAGACGCTTCTGAGACAGGAAGTCTAGTCCTGCCAAGAATGTCATAAGGGTTAAAGGAGAGGCAGTTTCTGTAAGCAACACCAGAATGTTTCCTTCCTGCCTTCCTTCCAGGATAAGGCCAGAAATTTCTTCTAAAAACCGGTTCTCTGGACTGCTTAGAATGTTAACAACTGATTCTAGCGAAGAGGTGTGAACTGATAGAATCCCACCCCTGAGCACAGGCCATATACTTTTGTTCTGGGTCTGTGATCAGGAGGGGGTGAGGACTAAGAAAGGAGCAGTTGCAAACATTTCAAGATCCTACCCAACTGCTTCACATTCTGATTGGTTGGGAGTCTTGGTCTGTGTTTATTGTTCTTGGAGTTTGTTTGATTGGTGTTTCTGGTTTCTTCTGTCTGTTTTGTGGCTTTGATTGGCTGGCAATATTGTGTTCCTGTATTGGAGGCTTTCAGTGCACTCCCTTCACGCGAAGCCAAGAAGAAGCATACAGAAGATCCATACAGAAGCCTGATGATGGCAGATGAGATTCTGCTGAAACGTTGCTACAATTTTAAAAGCACTACAATGATGTGGGATAATACCCGTAGGAAGCTAAACAGCACACATGTAAGTACCCGCGAAAACCTAAGAAAACATATATATATATATGT
>BLBF01000010.1:24087045-24133691 GCA_015471245.1 Laticauda colubrina | reverse complement strand
GGAAGGAAGGAAGGAAGGAAGGAAGGAAGGAAGGAAGGAAGGAAGGAGGAAGGAAGAAGGGATGGATGGATGGAGGGGACAACGGATTCCTAACCCCTCCCGGGCCACAGGTGCCTCTGACATGAGTGACATTGAGCTGACTATGCCCACCCCAGCCACGCTGAGCCTGCCCCACAAGGTCAAACCCTGATGCTGCCCTCAATGAATTTGAATTTGATATCCCTGAGCTAGAAAGATGCAAGAAAGGGATGAGAGGGAGGAAGTTGAGTGTTGAGTTCTATTTGTAAGGAGGAACATCCAAGAGCATTTTGGTGGAATAGTTTAAAGCTTAAAGTATTGTAGATGCTCACATCCGTCTACTGACCAGTCCTTCAGTAATGTATTTCTCCATCTAACAAGGCAATGTCAGAGGGATTATATTTTTTTTCTCAGTCCTAGACTAGCCAAGGTCACATTCTTCCACAGAGTGATTTGCCTTCTGCTTCATGCCATTCCTGGGGATAGACAAATAATGAGTTAATGTTTACAAACAGTGTGCTTGCATAGAATGTAAGTGATTTTCTCTCTCTCTCTTTCTCTCCCTCCCCAGCATTGGTTTTATGAAAACATGGATCAAAGCAACAAAAGCCTATTTGTGTTTTTCACTGCAGTTGTGTACAACTCAAGCAACTCTTCAGAATAACTGGATTTTGCTTTTAAAAATAAAATGTTTACTTCTTGAAGGAAAATCTGCTGATAAGAGATTTGGTAGTAGACAGAAAGAGAAATA
This sequence comes from Laticauda colubrina, assembly GCA_015471245.1. Lineage (NCBI taxonomy): Eukaryota > Metazoa > Chordata > Lepidosauria > Squamata > Elapidae > Laticauda > Laticauda colubrina. The sequence goes on along the minus strand of BLBF01000010.1, from coordinate 24,132,922 downwards.
AGATAGTTGCACTGCAAAGCAGTGGGCATTGTGCTTTGCTTAGTCAAGCTACCCCTAGCATTTCCAAGCTAGTCTAGAAAACTCCTTTGTAAAGCAATACAGCAGGGCTGTCAAACTCTCGGCCCACAGCCAGATGTGTCATGCACTGGCCATGCCCATGCCTGGTTTAGCGAAGGAGGAAAAGTCCCAATACATCATGTGATGCCACCATGATAAAGTGAGTTTGACAGTCCTGCTCTAAGGGTTTACTAGCACTCAGGATTCTTAGTAGTAAGCTAATGGACCATTTCTTGCAAGAAGATTATCCATTAATGGCTAGTATCCAGCCCTCTACTTTTATGTATTTATTTATTAAACAAATCTATATAGCTGCCCAAGTCACACATAGGTGATTCCATAGCTTTCCATTCATACTACCTCGAAACTTTTCTCATTCTTCTTAATGCAACTAATGCAACTTTTCTAAAGATCTCATTCTGTCCTTTCAGAGGTTTCTCCCCATTAGTTTAGCAATTTATGGTTTTTTTTCCTTAGTCAAAATATATAGCTGGGAGAATTCATCCCACAGTCTCCTACCACAAGAGTTAAAGAATTATCTAAGTTCTATAAATTGTATTAAAAGTACTGGTTTTGACTTATGCAGCAACTGCCACAGCTGGTATGTAAACAGTAGTTAACCTTTCCATGGCATTTCTCCAGGAGGAAATATTTTGTAGTACAGCCACTGTTTGTTTCAGTAGGAATGCACCAAGTCCAAAAATGTACACTTTTATCCAGAGACTAGTTTAGAAATTCATGATTTCTACACAGAAAGAATTTAAGAAATTTATCTATTCCTTCAGCAAGTATATCTCTGGGAACAGGGACAAATTACATATCTCTGGGAACAGAGACTATTACAAGGAAGCAATATGGCCAGATGTAGTGGTGATGGTGATAGTAGTTATGATGGAGGAGAAAGAAAAGTAGGGAGAGGAGAAGGAGGAAGGTTGCCTTTGCAGGCTACTAACAACCTCATAAAATTGAGTGAAGGTTTGTACTAAGCATAATGCAAATCTCATTGATATTAGGTGAGCAATAGCATGAATTTAGCAGAAAAAAATCCAAGTTTGTTAACAAACTTAGAGAAGAGGATTTGTTTATTTAGGAATATCTTGGTCCTCAAGCATTAAGAAATCTAAAGATCAAATCACCCTTTTAAATGAGGATCAGAAACAGAAATATTTGCTGGCATTTGAATAGTCTCATATTGTGTCAATGTCAGTAATTAATGTTTTATTGTTCACACACACACACACACACACACACACACACATATGCCACTTATCTTGCCATAGGTCTGCTGACTGTATAAGTGTATATTGATATATATGTAATACAATACTTCAAATATAATGTAGTGGTTAGAATCCAGAAGTCTCAGCTTTAAATCCATCTTTAGCCATATAAGCTCTCAGGATGACTTTGGGGGAAGACTTCCTTTCAGACCAATCTGCCTATACCAGGTTATTGTTACAGGGAAAGGTCAGCATTATGTAGGCTTTCTTGGTCTCTTGGATGAAAAGAAACATATTAATTCTAACAAGGAAATTATGAATGAACCATAACAATGAAAGCACAGTCCAATCTCCAATGATCATTTTACCTTGTGTAAGTACTGGACTTTAAATCCTATAACCCATGTTGCCTAGGAAAGTGATCTTGAACACAAAACATTGCTTCTTTACTTATATAGAATATAGAGTTGGAAGGGACCTTGGAGGTATTCTAGGCCAACCCCATGCTCAGGCAGAAAAACCTATACCATTTCAGACAAATCATTGTCCAATGTCTTCTTAAAAACTTCCAGGGTTGGAACATTCACAACTTCTGGCAGCAACTTGTTCCACTGATCAATTGTTCTGTCAGGAAATTTCTCCTTAATTCTAGGTTGCTTCTCTCCTTGATTGGTTTACACCCATTGCAACTTATCCTGCCCTAAGGTGCTTTGGAGAATAGACTCACTCTTCTTTGTGGGAACCTCTCAGATATTGAAACATCATGTGCTATCATGTCATCCCTAGTCCTTCTTTTCATTAAACTAGGCATAACCAATTCCAGCAACTGTTCTTTATATGTTTTAGCCTCCAGTCCCCTAATCATCTTTGTTTAACTAACAGATCAGAAGCTGTATAAGATAATTCTGTACAACCATAGTAAGATCTTCTAAAGGAAAAGGAGATGAGGAATATGACTTCCCAGTCATTGATTATAATGAATAAATATTAAACATGACCAGGAACAATGAAATTGATGGAAATAATTAAAGAAGCTTTATGAAGACTGTTGACAATATTCACTAGGAAAGTGAGACAATGACTTGCATGATGAATCCATACTAATGGATCAATATTTTTGCAATAAATTTTCCCAGAAGGCCACGGGAGAAATTGTGACTGTAGTGGAGGGCTGAATCAATAGGGCTGTGAACATATCTAGAAATGCATGTAAACATACATAAATTAGAAAAAAAAATTGTTGTCACCTTCAAAATAAAACCAATGCAGTTGTATTATGTACATTTATTTACATTTGATTTCTAATTTCTGATTGACCTTATGGAGGGACAACCAAAGGGTTGACTCCCCTTATGGAGGGACAACCAAAGGGTTAAGTGTGCCCCAGGCCTCTTATATACTTTTTAAACAATGAGTGTACTAATATTTCAAAGCTTTTGGATATCATCTTGAATACTAAATAAATACCATAACACAGTGGTTGCCAACCATTGGGCCACAGACCACTGATGGTCCACGAGAAAATTTTGGTGGTCTGCAGACAAATGTCCCCCCCCAAAGCACCCCCTCAAGCAATATATATTAAATATATTAAAGCATTTTGTTATATTAAATAGGTACATTTCATATTAATAAAATGGAAATTATCTTATTATTTTACAAATGTATTTATCTTTTTTTAAAAATTCATATTAGTGATGCATGGGATTTAAAATTATAATTTTGGTGGTCCCTGAGGTCCAAAAGGTTGGCAACTCTTGCAGCATAATAGATATTTTAAAGGAAGTAGTCTAATTAGAAGAGAAGATACTAACTGTACTGTATTAAAATGGTTGACTCCTAACCTCACATTCTGATTGGCTAAGAAAGCCACTATAGGGATTGGTTCACTAGGAACCAAACCTAGGAGCCGCTAAAAAGGCGGCAAAACCAAACTAATGTCATTGGCTACAAGCCAGCAGGCAAGCCCCTATAAAAGGGCTGCTGCGGTTTGAGCCAATGTTCTGTTTTCACTTGTAAATCAACTAATAAAGACTTTGTTGTTGGAACCCGGTCTACCTCGTGTTTTTCTGAACGGAACACTGGTGACAAGGATGGGATCATCCTAAAACGCAAGACTGTGCACGCAGCGATAAACCAGGCTAAGACGATGGCTGGAAACAACGCACCGCCCGCACCCTTCAATCCCAATGAAGAGGATTGGGAATCTTATGTAGACCGTTTCCAAATGTATTTGGAAAGTAACGAGATGGAAGAGATCTCAGACCAGCGGAAGAGGGCTGTCTTTTTGATGCATTGTGGGCCGACGATTTTCAAAATGGCCAAGGCATTAGCGAAGCCCAGAGACGTGAAGCAAATGACTTGGCCAGAACTCCAACGAATACTGAAGGCTCACTACGCACCAGTAGTATCAAACCTCATCATAAGACACAAATTTTACCAAAGAGATCAGAAAGAAGGCAAGACTATTGCCGATTTCGTGGCAGCCTTCCGACAACTGGGGGGAGCATGCGAGTTCCTGAACTTAGACGAAGCGATGCGAGATCAGATAGTATTGGGTTTAAAAGACTCTAACTTACAAAGCAAACTGCTTAACAAACCCAATATAACCGTAGCCGAAGCCATCGCTGAAGCTTCAGCCGCCGAAGCCGCGAAGAAATCGGTTGTCAAAATGAAGCAGATGAACATGAACAACGACGAAACATGTTTAATAAAAGGGAAGAAACAAATTCCAACCACTACACAACTCGAAGATTTTGACGAGACGTCAGAATCTGAAGAAGAAGACAATGAGGTGCACCGCCTATACGCCAACAAAAAAGGGCGCAAACAAAGAAATTGGCGGGAATGCGCAGGCTGTGGAGGAAACCATCCTCAAGCCGACTGCAGATTCCTTGATGCCATCTGCCGAGCTTGTAAAAAAAGGGGGCACATTGAGAAGGTCTGCAGAAATAAAAAAAACTACAGCCCAAACAGACGCAGCAACTCTCCGCCACAAACCGAGAGAAAGTGGCAACGAAACAAACAAGCCAATAACCGGGAGAAAACACACCAGACTTTCACTATCGGGAGCGCGCAGACGGAAAGCGACAAGAAAGTCAAAATAATAGTGAAAATCGAAGGAAACCCCTGCGAAATGGAGGTAGACTCAGGGTCCTTTTTGTCAATGGTGTCATGGGACAAAATCAAACAACTGGTCCCTAACATCAACCCAAAAAAGCTCCAGAAGCAGCGATTAACCCTAAAAGACTACCAAGGGAATCAAATCCCTGTGGTAGGTTTTGGACATTTCCGAGTCACCTACAAACACCATGATGAAGTACTGCCGTTGACAATAGTTGACCGAGACCGCCCAAGCCTCCTGGGCATCGAATGGTTTGCACCATTAGGGATCGGAATGACTGGAGTAGACCGGGTGGCCGCAACCGACTGGGAAGAAAACCTGATCCCCGAATTCCAGGACGTTTTCGATGGCTCACTAGGCAGGTACCAGGGGACCCCAATTTCCTTTAGCTTAGACCCCCAGGTAGCCCCTAGAAGGCTAAAAGCCAGATGAGTTCCTTTTGCACTAAAGGCAAAAATAGAGGAACAACTAAACAAATTGGTTAACCAAGGGGTTTTGGAACCTGTTGACCATGCCAGATGGGAGACGCCTATTGTAACACCAGTTAAATCTGACGGGTCAGTTTGAATCTGCGGTGACTACAAGGCTACCATGAACCATGCGCTGCAACAAAGCGCATACCCGGTGCCAGTCGTACAACACTTGTTACACTCACTTGAGGGAGGAAAAGTTTTCGCTAAATTAGATTTAGCACAAGCTTACCAACAGCTTCCAGTAGACCCCCTAACAGCGGAAGCACAAACAATAGTGACCCATAAAGGAGCGTTCAAGTGTAACAGACTCCAGTTTGGAGTAAGTGTGGCCCCAGGAGTGTTCCAAAGCCTCATGGAACGCCTACTGAATGGAATACAAGGGGTCGTGCCATATTTTGACGACGTCCTAATTTCGGCCAAAAATACAAACCAATTAGAAAAAAGACTGAGAAATGTACTAACAAAATTTAGAGAATCTGGCCTGAAAGTAAAGAAAGAAAAATGCTGTTTAAGGACAGATCGCGTCGAATTTTTCTGTTATTTAATAGACGGAGAGGGTATACACCCAACTGAAAAAAAAGTCAAAGCCATTAAAGACGCACCACGACCAAGAAACAAAACCGAGTTGCAAGTATTTTTGGGACAAATAAACTTTTATAACGTATTCCTTCCCCACAAAGCAACAATAGCGGAACCATTACACCGTTTACTGGATAAGAAAACAAATTGAACTTGGGGTCATAGAGAGCAAGAAGCTTTTCAACAAATAAAAAATTTATTAACATCAAACACCATTCTTATCCAGTTTAGCAACACACTGCCATTGACAGTGACCTGCGACGCCTCACCATTCGGAGTCGGTGCCATCCTGAGCCACCAATTGCCAGATGGAAGAGAGGCACCCGTCACCTATTATTCAAAGACTCTGTCTAAAACAGAATGTAACTTTAGTCAACTCGACAGAGAAGCCCTAGCAATCGTCGCTGGAGTAAAACGCTTCCACGAATATTTATATGGAAGGACATTTTCAATAGTAACGGATCATCAACCGTTACTAGGAATTTTGGCAGGAAACAAGCCTACACCGAACATTTTGTCCCCGAGAATGAGCAGATGGTCGGAATTCCTGGCAGCCTACTCGTATACATTAATGCATCGACCCGGGAAGCAAATCTCCCATGCAGATGCATTAAGCAGATCGCCGTTACCAACAACGGAAGAAGACCCGGCAACAACGATGACCACCCTACAGATTGAGACATGCCCCGAGCTACCAATATCCGCCAACGATGTCGCCAGAGCCACAGCGAAAGACCCAGTGACTGCCCGCATACTAAACTGGATAGGTAAAGGCTGGCCGGAAAATCAAAAAACTGAACACTTTAAACCTTTCTGGACCAGACAGACTGAACTCTCTATCCAAAAGGGTTGTTTATTGTGGGGTGATTGGGTAGTCATCCCTTCTAAATTACAAACCAGGGTACTGGGTATGCTTCACGAAGGCCACCCTGGTATTGTTAAAATGAAAAGCCTTGCTAGAAGCTATGTCTGGTGGCCGGGTATTGATAGGGACATCGAATACTGGGTAAATTCTTGCAACAAATGCCAAAAAACCAGACCTTCCCCACCACAAGCACCCATAAGGGAGTGGGAAACCCCAAGGGGCCCCTGGTCTCGAATCCACATTGATTTTGCGGGACCTACTAAAGGGAATACTTTCTTAATTGTCGTGGATGCATACTCAAATTGGCTGGAAGTTGTAGTTATGCCATCCACAACAACGGAAATGGTCATTAAACAACTTGACAAACTATTCGTAACCCATGGACTACCAGAAGTCCTAGTGTCCGACAACAGGCCACAATTGACAAGCATCCAATTCGAACAACACCTAGCCGCCCTGGGGATACGCCATGCTCTAACCGCGCCGGCTCACCCAGCCGCAAATGGTAGAGCAGAGAGAATGGTCAGGTTTACCAAGGAGGGTTTAGAAAAAATGGACAATGGGGATGTCCAAGATAGAATTAACCGCCTACTCACCCTCCAACATATCACAGCCAGTACCGTTACCAACAAAAGCCCGGCAGAACTATTAATGGGAAGGAAACTCAGGTCACAACTAGACAGGTTGCACCCAAATTACACACCAGAAAGACCCCCCGACTCCTCCACCCGCTCCAGAACATTTGAAATAGGCGACCTAGTCTATGCAAAAAATTTCACCGGGGACCCCTTATGGCTTCCAGGCACAATAACCAAAATCACAGGCTCCCGGTCCTACCGACTAACCGTGGATGATGGCAGGGAATGGAAGCGGCACATAGACCAGCTTCGTTCCCGATACATAGAAAGGAACACGAACGCTCAACCAGAAACAATAAAAAACGACAAAAAACAAACCAATGAGGGGGGGGGGAATTCAAAGAAACAATAAAGAACCGTTTGAAATAAACCCAGAATATTACAAAAAACAAAAAGAGCAAAATAGAGACTTACAGTTAGAGGAAATTTGCGGGAAGCATCCAAGCGAAGGGGCCAGCCAGGCCAGCTCGACCTGCCCAGAAAAACCAGGAGGGAGCAGCAAGACCGCCGACCTGAGAAACTCAGGCGGCAGCAAAATGGCTGACTCACCCTTCCAGGCGGTTCCATGGAGAAGAGACAGAGACACAGCAAACCCCTCCGAACCGGTCGAAGTCACCAGCAACAATGAACCGCGCAGGTCCAATAGAACCAGGAAAAGCCCCATCTACCTGCGCGACTACGTCACCTTATAAGGACCAAACCAAGAGGGGAGGGGTGTACTGTATTAAAAAGGTTGACTCCTAACCTCACATTCTGATTGGCTAAGAAAGCCACTATAGGGATTGGTTCACTAGGAACCAATCCTAGGAGCCGCTAAAAAGGCGGCAAAACCAAACTAATGTCATTGGCTACAAGCCGGCAGGCAAGCCCCTATAAAAGGGTTGCCGCGGCTTGAGCCAATGTTTCATTTTCACTTGTAAATCAACTAATAAAGACTTTGTTGTTGGAACCCAGTCTACCTCGCGTTTTTCCGAACGGAACACTAACCAACATCTTTTTATTAGTGATGATCATTTGATAAGATTGCTATTATTTATTTTTCACTCAGTTATTTATTTGATTAAAAACTATGTTGAATAAATTAAACATTGAATCTCTTTAATAACAATAATTTCTGACAAGTCTTGATTTTTCAACTTTTCTTGAAAGCTACTAAAGATTAAAAGTATAAATAAAACTTCTGAGTAAAACTAATGATACTTTTGTCAGACTGCAAATATTTTTGAGCCTATGTATAACCAGGTGAGTAAGCAATCAAACTCTCAAGTTTATTTGCCTTCACTTCTCACTTTGGAGGAAAAAATAATAAAAAAGAACTTCTTAGGGGAAAACAGCCATCAGCAAAATCATATTTCTCATTTTGAAAAGGTTCAGGACTTTGTCATGTTTATTTTTCACCCTCACAGGTTATCTGGGAAGGGAGAAAATAAGTAAGAGACAGATATGACATAATGGCTAGAGTCTTCAGTTTAATCAACAAAAATCAAGTTTGAAATGTCCATGTTGCATTGTAAGTGTGTTTGCTGTGGGTACACTAGAGTCACACCTATATTTACAGGTGTGAAAAGGCTACATGTCCAAATATGAGGTGGATTCATTCCAGACAATTTGAATGATATGCCAATGGTTATGGCTGTAGATATAGTTGTACTACTGGTACATACTATAATTTGTTTATCAATGTTTGAAACCACCTGTCTCACACAGAGGATTCCTTACAGACAGCTGTGATACATACAGTTACATGGAGATAAATTCAATTGTGGGGTTCACACAGTGGCTTTAGGTTGGTTAGTATCACACCTTATGAGTTAGGGTTTATTTAACCATGATACATTCATGAGGTAGGGTTTATCTAACCATGATACATTCAAATGAAATACTATTAGTAAAGTTCTCCCAAGTTGATAGACCAAGTCACATTTTATCAAATAACAGAATAACAGATTTGAAAGGGATATTGATTGCTTTCTAATTTCTAATTGTACTTGGAGAGTATCTGAAAGTTATTTGTACACACTCTACACAGTGTAATACTTTTGACTCAACATTTTAGTAGAAGAAGAAAAAAAACTTTACTCAGCATCTCATGGATATCACCCACATATGCCATTCTTTGAGCAAAGTCCATTACTGACATCACCTGAGTTTTGTGCTTTAACTATAGACAGTTGGCTGTCTAACAGACTATAATATAATGTGGCTAATTTGTAAAAACCTCAAAAGTGGATAAGCCCATAGGGGAATTAATTCACATCCTGTTCCATTCTTCTCTAATATTTGACTAGGAAATGAATAGTTAGGAATTTATGAACTGTAAACATGTGTCTGGGTAAAACTTGACATTTTGATATTAGATATTAATACTCTCTCTTTTTTTTTTTTGGAAGCACATTGCAACAAAATCATACAAAGTTTTCAGCAGTATGAGACTTCTGTAATACAAGGGGACCCACAATTATTGTTAATTAATAGTGTATCAAAGAAGGTACAGGAAACTGGTATTTTTTTTAAAAAAATGGTAAAAGTATGTGTTCTATATACATTTATTCAAATCAACAGCTAATAACATTATGTGTGCCTCACAAAAGAACCTTTTTGTGTATAAAACAACATCTAATATTCATTTACTTTCTGCTCAAAACACACACACACACACACACACACATATAGACTGTGTGTGAGAGTGTATGCATTAGAATTAAAATATATTTCTATTAGAATATATATGGTCTATGACTTTGTGTAGCAAGTAGAAGCAAGCCATATCATCATGGCAGGATTCACACATTATGGTTAAACATTGTTTATTTTAACCGAGTTTTTAAATACATAATGGCCAGTGTTACAAACTGCAATCTTAAAAGATAATTTACTAGTGTCATACAGTCTAAGTAAACTATATCAGGATGGTTACTGGAGTTACCAATGCCAAGGTAAGACTTAAAAAGACAAAATGTATTAGTTCATTTATAAAATAGTCTGTGCTGAAAAGATACTGAACTTGTTTTTAAATAATGCTAATGCTAATCAGAACTAATTCAAATTTTAAGTCTTACTGATATCAGTAGAACCATTTTTGAAATAAATTCCTTAGGATCATACCTTTCAACTGCTATCACATTATATCTGAAGTGCAGTTCAGCCTTCTAAGTTTTTTTTTAAAGGCTTTCATGAATCATTAATTCTTCGATGGACAAATCAAGCAGGTATATGTTCTATAGGTCCTTTGTCTAATTAATGTTTTTTTTTCCTTTTTAGCTATCTCATGAATATGAATTACTGAAAGAAAAGATTACCACATGTAGCACAACTTGAAACTAGTTGGCATAAATATTTAAAAGAATTAACAAAATGAGCACAACTGCTGCAAAATTACCATATAAAATGGCATATTGTGTCCTTTGAACCATGTGTGGTTGTTGCCAAGAGTATGTGCACAATGCGGAAGCTCTGAAAAGGCGAAAGAGTTTAATTGCTCCGGGTGCCAGCTCTGCCCATTTATGGTCTTCATGGACTAATACCAAACTTGACTGGCTTCTCACCTGAATCCTTGTTCCATGACTTAAGCTTGAGATCTTACAAAAACATTACTTATGTTCATTTCAGGGAAAATGCATTCTCACCCATACCCTTATTCTACCACTGAGAGATGTGTTGCAAGCCAACTACTATATAAAATATCCTTTCAATTGATTTTACTTTGTTATATCAACTTCCAAAGAGCACAATACAATGCAGAGAAATTAAGAGACTCTCTAGCTATCTCTGCATAGTGCACATATATAGACTGCATTGTAGCATATATACAGCATGGCATCTCAAGACCCTTCTAAGTACCTTGGATATGCATATACAGAATTTGTGTCAATACTAGATATGGAATATAATGTGACTGGGAAAGGAGGATGGGAAAGGCTGGAAATTGAGATATGTTTTGCTGTATGTGCTGTATGTTCTTAGAACTCAAAAGCCCAAATGTTATTTGGTGTGTTTCATCTGGTGTTTTGTGAACACAGTCAATTGAATCTACTATGGTTATTAAAACTATGGCTTGGTTTTGTTAATATATGTGAATATCTGAGTAAGATCATCCAATATTTGGTAGAATAAAATAAGTACAGTGAAATGATGAAGAATTATGGAAAATAATCAAAGGTAGGAAACTACTACTAAACTTCAAAGGAAGCTTAAGAAATGAACAGAAATGTAGACATTTCTTTCCAAAATATCAGCAAAGAGGCTAGCATATGTACAAGGTTATAAAGATAACCATCCAAAACCAGTGAAGTTATAGGGCAGGGTTTCTCAACTTTAGCAACTTTAAAAGGTGTGGACTTCAATTCCCAGAATTCTCCATCGAGGAGCCAATTTGAGGTAGGGGTTAAGGTATCAGGCTAGAAACTGGCAGGTGGTGAGTTCTAGTCCTGCCTTGGGCACAAAGCCATCATGGTGACTTTGGACCAGGCACTTTCTCTCAGAAGGCAACTTTTGGAAAAACCTTTCTTGGAAAACTGCAAGGACTTCTCCAAATAGTCTCCAAGATTCAAACATGATTGAATGGAAGAAGAAAAAAGGAGTCTTGAAAGCTCAATTTAATCCCGACAAGACAGAGGCTCTTCTATCTAGTCAGTTAGACAAGAGACCTAAGGTTAGACCTTGAAAATATTGATTCTTGAACAGTTAAAGCTTAGGTCAGGGGTGGGATGCTACTGGTTCTGCCCTGCTTTATAGAACTGGTAGCTCTGAAGAGCAGCAGACACCAAACTGGTTCTGTGTTTGCTGCTGTTTAGCCCACCTGCCTGCCCAGGCTCTTACCTGACCTTTATTTCCTGCTTTTTCAACCTCAGCTGTTTTGCACAGCACAGCTGAGGTTGAAAAAGCAGGAAAAAAGAGGCTTTTCAAACACTGTGCACCTGCGTGCTGCGCTTTTTAGCTGTCTGGGCGGTACAGTTTAAGTTTTTTTTATGCGTCTGGCATGTATGCGTGCAAAGTAAGCATGCACGTGCAAAACATAGTCACCAAACCAGTAGTAACACTGGTTGAATCCTACCCCTGGTTTAGGTGAACATCTACATTAGTTTTAAATCTGGGTGCTTAGGTTGTTTTATTATGGTCAGGAACACTTTAGAGTATTCAGGAAAGCATGCAAGCTATATCATTTCTTGCCATTTCAGCTCCGCTTACATTAAAACATGCTGAAATTACATCCAATTTGGATTACCGTATTATACTCCACTCTCAAAAAATATTCATAGTCTTCCATTTGTTCAATATTTGGTAGTCAAACTATAGCCCGAACTTGGGTTATATGGAACATACCTAATTCCTAGGTTAATCTATTTATTTGGCTAATTATAAACATCTGGGAATAATCCAAACTTAAAATTAGGGGCAAGCTATCCCCTTTTACTTCAAGCAGAGTCATGCTTAGTAGCAGTTTTACATACTTCTTCACTTCAGGCAGTTCAGTCAGTTAATACACAGCAGCAAAGGAATGAGAGGGAAGTACTTCACGACACTGTTAATCCAAGGAAAAGACTCAAGGGAAACACAGATCACAATTTTTAAGGTGAGTGGTAGCAGTGGAACCAATTATCAAAAGAAGCAGGAAATTCCCACACATTGAAGTGCTCAAACAGAGATTGCGCAGCTATCTATTGTGGCTGCTTTAACCAGATCCTGCACTGAGAAAGCTATTGGAATTGAAGGGATAAATGCCCTTTTCCAGGTTTATGACTCTAAAGGCCAGTCCCACTGGCTGACGGACGCAAAACGTATGCATAAAGGACACAGCAGATGAGCAAAATTTCGGAGGTGGCTCCATCCGTTGTCATCTGCTCCAAAAAGTGGTGAAAATTTGTATAAACAGAATGGAAAAGAACGGACGTGGGTAGTATGTAGCGAGGATGTTAAACGGATGTTCATCGGAAGCCTAGCGGATGAAAGCGGATAGAAGCGGATGACACCTCCGAAGGGGTTCCGGGGAGAATTTCGAAGCGGACGCATAGCGGAAGGGGCGGGTGCATAGTGGATGAAGCGGATGCATCACGGACACCTATAGGAAACAAAGGGGATGCCGCGTGGATGTATATCAGATGCAAAGCGTTCAATGCGCATGCGGGGAGTATGAATTGCATCAGCTCCGTGGACATAAAAGGATGCAGCATGCATGCAGTCAGCATATAGGGGAAAGACGTGCTGCCATATACATCTTGCAGGAACACCATGGTTCGTCAGTCACGCAAGAAGAGGAAGCCCATGACTACTCGTTCAAGCCCTGGCAAGGTGAAGAAGGCCAGAACCAGCATCCCACACCTTGGCACTGACTTTGAAGCTGCTGCTGCTGCTGCTGCTGCTGCTGCTGCTGCTGCTGCTGCTGTGGTGGAGCAGCCCCAAGGCCCTCAAAGCCCTGTTGCTGAACGCCCTGCTGCTCAAGCCCCTGAAGGCCCTGCTGCTTAAGCCCCTGAAGGCCCTGTTGCTAAAGCCCCTGAAGGCCCTGCTGAAGCCTCTGCCAGAGGGAGGAAGAACTTCCCAGTCCAGGCCCAGGTTCATCGCACGCTATAGACTCCATTCCTCACCCAGCTGCAGACCAGACAGCCCCACTACACTCCTCCTTCCTCCACCCCACAGCCAAGCCCGTCAACGGACAATCTGTCATCAGTATTGGGCCTGACATCTCAAGTCCTTGATGAAGGGCCACTCAACCTCATGGGACTGAGTCAGCTCTCGGATAGCTTCCTGAACACACCACCACCTGTTGTACCCTCGGGGCCAAGCACCCCAATGATGCCTCAGACCAGCACTCAAGCCACAGCCACCTCCACAGTCCCTGCCCGCTTAACAGCTGAGACCATGGACATGACTCAGAGTGACTGAGAATAGTGTCCAAGACTGAGTTGTTTACTTGTTAAGTTTATCTTTGCTTAAGACACTTTACTTGGTTCATTTTGCTTATTTAATGCAGTCATAAAGTTTACCTAAGAAAGTTTATCTTTGTTTAAGACACTTAATACAGTTTACTTGGTTCATTTTGCTTATTTAATAAAGTCATAAAGTTTATCTAAGAAAGTTAATAAAGGTTATCTTTGCTTAACACACATAGTTTACTTGGTTCATGTTTTTTACTTAATAAAGTATTGGTGAAAACTTTGAAAAAATGGTTAAGCCTTTGCATGCTTGTGGGATAGATAAGGATATTTGTGGGATAGATAAACCTCCAGTGCAAGCATAGTGGGACTGTATGGTCCACCATCCCAGCGATCCAGATGATCTTCTCCCCCTTTTTATTGAAAATATTGGTTGTCCGCTAGGTGTCCTTCTACATACTCTAGACATACTGCAGACATCCTAAATATACGAGATACATCCCAGATACAAATGTTTTGTCCATTTTGAATACTTTATATATGAGATGCATATGCTTACATCCTTTCTATTTCTGTGCTACTAACGCTGTGTAGACGTTCCGTGTACCTTTTGTTTCCTCTTTCCGTTTTCAGCTGCAGCAGATGTGAGTTGAGGGGATGGTCAGAGGATGCAGAGAGAATACAGCGGACGTTTAACAGATGATAAGGGACATAGAACGTTTGTTGCCCGTATATGTCACGGATGTACATCGTACGCGGCAGAAAGTTCATCCATTCACAAAGTTTTGTGCAGCTCAAAACTTCTTGCGTGGATGAAATTGCAGTGGACGGATGCTCGACAGATAGAGCATATGAAACACGAATGCAGTGGAAGCTGCAGAACAAAAGTTATTTTTGCAACTAGTTTAATGAATGCAAAAACTTTCAAGTCAGAGATCCTAGAGATCTGGCCATGGCCTCAACAAAACAGTAATAAAGTTTCCACTTGTGAGAGTGGTTTAGTTCTGAAGAAAGTTTAGCCACAATTACTTCTTTTTGAAAAGTCAACAGTTATATTTATGGGGGATACTCAAAAAATCAAGATTATGGCCACATTTGTGCAACATTTTATTGGACAACTTTTGTTCCCTATTATGTCTGTTACAGACATTGTTCTCTTTTATGTCCTGTTTAAAAAAAGGATGTAGCTCCAATTGCATAATTGTAGGTGTCATTTTGACTATTTTATCCATGGAAGCAAGTGGACCAGGAATTTTAAATATATAATTTGTTGAAAATGCTGACCGAATTATAATGTGGTAGGCTATCATTTATGTTTTCAAATTTATACTTGAATTGAGTTTACACACCAAACTAAAGCCCCGTCAAATTGCACCAACGGATGCAAAGAGGATATAAAATGGACAAAAAAGCTTGCCATCTGTTGGTTAACGCGATGTATCCATTCTGTACTCACTGCCTCCATTTTGCTTCCTCTCTATCCGTCCAGCATCCCTTTATGGACGTTTCATCCGCTCAGAAAGTTTTCAGCTGCTCAAAACTTTTGCGCGGAAAATGTATCCAATTCGTCCGTTCTGCATCCGCTAGGCATCCGCTAGGCATCCGTTCTGCATCCGTTACGCATCCGCGATATACGCTAGGCATCCGTTCCGTATCCACGCAACTCGCATCCACTTGGATGCAGGGAGGAAGCGGAACGGACGCGGAACGGATGCAGAACGGATGCCGAGCGGATGCAGCACAGAAACAAAGCATTTAAAACGGAAAAAACCTTCGCAGAGGGGACCTATCTCGGATATTAAGGATGTCTAGAGGATGCCTAGAAGATGTCTAGAGGATGCCTAGTGGAAAACCTATACTGCCTATAAAAAGGGGGAGCAACTCACCTGCATCTCGCTTTCAGACCAGCAGACCAGCTGTGCAGACCTCTGCAGCCTTCATCTGACTCTTCCTCTTCCACAGCATCCAGTCATGTCCACCGTGGATCATGACAAAGTCCTTTTGGCAGCCACCATCCTTCTGCAACAGTGCGAAGCCATCTACAGGCTCTGTGAACTCTACTACGGGAAGAAAAAGAGGCGGCCAAGAAGCGTCTGGGTCCAAAGATGGATCGGGAGAAGAGCAGAGGACAGACTGTGCAACAAGCTGATGGTGGAGCTGAGGAACTAAGACACTCGGGCATTCCAGAACTTCATGAGGATGCCTCCAGCCATGTTTGACGAAGTTGTGCAGCGGATGACACCCAGATTGACCAAGGCAAACACCAACTTCCGGCCCAGCCTGGAACCTGGGCTCAAGGTGGCACTGACTCTGCACCACCTGGAGCATGCAGTACGGCTAGAGGGTGCCACACAACACCATCAGCATTGTGGTCAGAGAAGTGGTGCAGGCCATCATCGAAGAATACAAGGAGGAGTTCCTACAGTGCCCCTCCACTGAAGAAGGATGGAAGAAAGTTGCAGAGCAGTGGTATCAGAGGTGGAACTTCCCCCATACCGTTGGAGCCATCGATGGCAAGCACGTGTCCTGCAAAGCGCCAGCCAACTCAGGGTCCTCTTATCACAACTACAAGGGCTTCTTCAGCATCATCCTCTTCGCCATGGTCGATGCTGACTACAAGTTCATGTACATCAATGCTTCAGGCAACTGCTCATCTTCAGATGCCCAGATATACAACGCAAGTCACCTCAAGGGTAGGCTGGAATGCAACCTCATCGTGGGCTTCCCAGATCCAGAACCCCTGTCCAACGACATGCAAGATGTGCCCTACTTCATCATGGGGGATGACGCCTTCTCCCTCAGAACCTATCTCATGAAGCCCTACACCTCCAGATGCCTCACCCGTGAAGAGAGAATCTTCAACTACAGGCTGTCCAGGGCAAGGCGGGTGGTGGAGAAGGCCTTTGGCATCCTGGCCAACAGGTTCCAGGTACTTCTCACCACCATGCAGCATCACCCAGAGACCGTGAGGAGGATCATGGAAGCTTGCTGCATCCTGCACAATCTCATGCGCACCCGCTACCCAGTCTTGCAGAACAGGCTCGTGGACCTCCAGCAAGGCAATGGGGACATGGACCCTGGGGAATGGAGGCAAGGGCGAAACCTGACAGACACTCAGGATATGCAAGGCCCCAACAGATCCTCACGTGAAGGGAAGAAGCAGCGCAACCTCCTGAAACACTGGTGCAACTCCCCAGCTGGAGCGGTGGAGTGGCAAGACAGGATGGTAGATGCTTAATGGATGCTTCCTTCAGCCTGTCTCATCACACTGATGAGATTGTGCCATGTATGTTGAGTGGCCCTACAATGAACAGGGCATTTAATAAAGACTTGTGTTTATGTTGAAATGTGTTGATGAATGAATGTTGACATGTGTGGATGATTATTACATTATTATTGATAATAAAGGCCCATAGGTGTGGCACCTGGGAGGGTGGACCATCCAGTCCCACTATGCTTGCACTGGAGGTTTATCTATCCCACAGCTATTACCCATCCCAAAGGTATCCCTGCCCATCCCACTGCTATCCTTACCCATCCCAAAGGTATCCCTGCCCATCCCACTGCTATCTTAACCCATCCCACAAGCATGCAAAGGCTTAAACCATTTCTAAAAGTTTACACCAAGACTTTATTAAAAATAAGAAATGAAGCAAGTGTATGAATCAAAAATAGACTTTATTAACAAGAAGCTATAAAACAAAAATGAATCTCTGGCACTCCTCTTGGTCGCTCAGTCTCAGGGGTGAAGGGTCCAGGTGCTGTGGAGGTGGCTGGTGCTGGAGTGCTTGTCATCAGCTCCTCCAGAAGCAGAAGCAGAAGCAGCAGAAGCCCCAGTCCTAGAAGAGCGAGCCCGTGCTGCAGAAGCCCCAGCAGAACCAGAGTGAGGGCCAGGGGGCGGGATGGTAGCCCTGTCCCTCTTGCAAGGGCTGGCAGCAGATGGCTGAGGCTTGCTGTGCTTCCGCATAGTTGTGGGGTTGCTGGCTGGCAGGGAGGCTGGCAGGAACCAAGGCTGGCAGGAAGGCTGGCAGGGAGGCAGGTACCAAGGCTGCCAGGAAGGCTTGCAGGCAGGCAAGCACCAAGGCTGGCAGGAAAGCTGGTACCAAGGCTGGCAGGCAGGCACCAAGGCTGGCAGGCAGGCTTGCACCAAGGCTGGCAGGAAGGCTTGCAGGGAGGCAGGCATCAAGGCTGGCAGGCAGACTTTCCTCTGAATGGCGACCTGCTTCCGAGCTGCTTCCGTTATTTCCACGGGGCTGACGCAATGCATCCTCCCCGCATGCGCAATTAACGCTCGGCATCCGCTAGGCTTCTGCTGTGCATCCGCTGTGCATCCACTGTGCATCCGCTGTGCATCCGCTGTGCATCCGCTTCATCCGTTCGGCGTCCGTTCTGCATCCGCTGTATCCGTTCCATGTCCGCTTTGCTGAGGTCCCCCGGAATCCTAGCGGATGTGCCATCCGCTCCCATCCACTTCCATCCACTAGGCTTCCGCTCTGCATCCATTTTCCATCCGCTCTGCGTCCTCCCCCCGTCCGTTCCTTTCCGTGTTATCTGCTCCGGTTATGCAAATTTTTGCACCTTCTGAGAGCGGATAACAACGGATGGAACATTTTTCTCGTCCGTTGTTAATGTTTTGCATCCGTTGGGCACTGTGACAGGGCCTTAAGCTATCAACCATGGTTTAAAAACCAGACTGTTTGAACCAGACTATGTGCTAAGTCATAAACAGATCATGTCAAGCTTCTGGATTATATGCAGTGTTATCCTGTTTTGTTTCAGCCAAACTTGCCTGATTGGTTGCATTAGTGCAACATTAGAACCTAGACAACATTCTTGATTATATAACCTCTCCTTTGATTGAGACCATGGCATCTGAATTTGGGATTGCAGCTCCTGAAACACACCAGGAGTTGGAAATTATGAGAGTTATTGGCCAATCTAGTCTTTTTTTAATGCATTTTTAAAAAAGAAATATATACCTGGGAATAACATCACAATATAAACTAATCCATGACCAGACTTTTAACTGGCATTTCATAAAATGATTTTATGCTTTTCAGGAACATTAATTATACCACAAAGATAAAGAGAAGTATTTTGTCTCATATTAATACATTTATTTGAGGTTATTAATAAACTTTGAGGTCTGTCAGCTTTTATATGCAACATTTGACATTCATCAAATATTAGCCAGTGACATGTAATGAATGTCTACTTCAAAGACCTGGCTTCTAGCTCCTTTCAAGTAAGGAAAGCTGTCCAGAATAGTTCAGTATGTGCAGTTCAAATGCCTTGGTGTAAAAATACAGCCAGGACAAGGAATTACATTTAACCTTTTTGTTTATTTAAGTTCCTTTTAGGCACCCTAGTGCCTAAAGGATTGACTTTTTCTAGGCCTAGAAAAGGAGGGACAATTTGGGGTGGAAGCCTCCCACCCAAACTAGCATAGGAAAGCTTTCTGTTGCCAGGGGAGTGAGGAGAAAATTCACAAAACAACCTTTTAATGTGCTTTATGGTGTTTGTTCTGTTGCAAGAAAGCCAAGTCAAGGATAAGAAAGATGATAGTATGTTCCAGGGATGCAAAAGCTGTGTGTACTTAAGAGGAATGACACAAGCAGTTGTATTTCTTCCTTTCCTTCTCCTGAGACCTGGAAGGAAAGTTTTCCTAAATAACCACATAGAGAAGAATTGTGCTCCCAGGAGACGGAATGCTAGTGTGTGCAGTTACTCCTCCTCCACTCCTCCACCTCCACCTCCTCCCTCCTCAGGCTTTCCAAAGGCCAGCTTCTGTCCTCTGACAGGAAGTACACAACGGATGTTTGATGAAAAGGCTACTGGTGTTTATCTATCATTTGCAAGGGTGGGGTGTTTTTCTTTTTCTTTCTCTCTCTCTCTCTCTCTCACTCTCTCACTCTCTGTCTCTCTCTCACACACACACACACATTGAGGGAGTGGCCTACTCTGTGATTATGTTTGCTCTGAAAGATACATGACCCAGCTCTTTTTCAGAGTTATTGGTTTCCTCAGCTAAAGCTCATCCACATGATTCATCGAGCTGTCAGATAGATTTGCCAAAGAAAGCCTCCTAAAATCATACCTCTTAGGGAATAACACTGGTGAGGAAGGCCAGGCATGCACGTCACACAATCAGCCTGTTTTTGCACTTTACAGGAAGGAAGATATGTTGTCTCGAGATCAGTTGATGAGCCGACTTTCCTGTGAAGAAGAGGACCTCTCCCCAGCCTGCCTCCATCCTGTGAATTACCACCCCCGTAATTCCCAACCAGAACTTTCTGAAGCAGCTTTCACTTCAGCTGTGCACAGGACTACAGAGTTTAACATTAACCAAACAAATAAAACCCCCATTGTGAACTTTTCCCAGTTTTAAAACCAATATTTCATATAAAATGGACTAAGCAACAAAAGAGGTTCTGCCATCTCCAGTCACTGTCTGGCATTTTAGTGGTCCTCTACTTATCTATGAATAGTTAAAGCTATTGTAGTTAAATGATTGGAGTTCTGTAATCATTATTGGGAGAGGGATTTAATTACACTGAGGAGATTCATTGGAGGAGATTTGAATTTTGGTTTCTGTTGAAGCTACTGCACAGCTGAAGTAGGAGGTGAAAGTCACCACTCTTTTCCTTAAATGATGCTTGCCTGTTTCTTTCTAGCATAGAGTGACAAATGCAACTCAGCGAGCAGGAAATTATGGATGTCACACATTTATCAAGAGTACAGTTTATTAATAAGCCACACTTAATCTCAGAAAGAAATTTGTTGTGTTGTCAGAAAGACTAAATACAAACATTCAAATTTCTAAAGTACAGTATGTGAATGTCTTCTTGAATGTATGTGTTGTACATCCATAGAAAGCAATTAGATATCCTGAGACAATCCTGAGAGGAGGTGTTTTCTCTCTGTTTGTCTTGCACTCTTTCTTTCTTTCTCTTTCTTTTTTTAAAATGAAGAGAAAATGGTGCCTTCTCCCAAGTAAAATGTACAGCATCAAGCCAAAGAAGTAAATGGTATTTTATTTCTCCACTCATAACTTGTTTTAAAATGAAAAATGACATATGTTCAAAGGATACTATTTTACTATTATAATGTTTGCTATTTTTTCAACATTGATAAGTGGGAGTGCTGATGAATCTTTTCTATTAGTTTTGCTTTAATAGCAAGCAAACACTATTCATAAATTCCAATTATAAGTTTAAGATACAAATATATAGATGCACACGTAGTTTGAGGATTTGTAAGGAAATATGTGAATATGTCAATTTCTATCCTTCATTATACAATAATCTCTCTAATATATGTAGCCTTGAATAACTTCCCATGTCTCAATAATATCAAAGAGAAAACATAATCAAGACACTTCTTCTCATGGGCTTTTTTACATTGCAAATTATGGACAGTTAAAAAAGATTTCAGAATGATGGGAAGCTGTTTAGTGTATAAGAATTCTACTTATTAGCATCTTGAGCCACCCTCAGCAATAAAATACGATACCACCAAATGAAATTTTTAAAAAAATCAGACATTGTGAAAACAAGGTATAAAACCAGAAGTATCTTCTAAAAGAGATTTTTTGTGAAATTTAGATTTAAATGGAGCATTAGACAGGATGTTAGCCAATACTCCACAACTTGTGACTATCTAAACCAAAGAAACCACAACAACTAAGTATGATAGCCCACCAAGCCTAAAAATAGGCTTTTCTCTTATGGCTTGCTTCCTGGAGTTGTGAAAACATTGAGAGTATCAAGTAAAGAGAGGTCACAATATATAGCTCTGGGTTGAGCTGATTATGATTTGTGCAGAGGTGAATATAACTACCATAAATTTAATTGAATAATAATACATGTTCATAACAAATAACTTTTGGTCAATGACTGAATTTGCCAGTACTGATCGAAATGAAACCAAAGTGAAAAAATTTTGCTGAAAGACATGTAGCTAAACTTTGATTCATTTGCATGTCATTGGATGGATATGGGTGGGCACCAAAGTTTGCAAATAAAACCTTTGCTGTACAAAAGCAGTCCAACTGCTGTGACAGGAAATCGACAACAGTAACCTTTTGAACTTTCTGAGAAAGTCAAATATTGTCTAATGTTGATGTATGTCTCCATAGCAGCTGTGTGAAAAAAGATGTTTATATCTTTATCTGAAAAAAATAAATATTAGCAACCCCAAAACAAAAACAGAAAAAAGCATAAGTTTTGTGATCAGAATTTTGAGATCTTGTCAAAAACAGAGATTTCAAACCAGCCTCTTATTCTGAAATGATTGTGGATAAGCAAGTAACTTGGTGGAAATATTCCATATATGCCCCAAACTCTATTCTGACAAAACTGTAAACTGGACCTTTAATTATACTACTTTAAAAAAATAAGTTAAAGTGCAATAATTTGCATGTGGAAAAGATTAGACAGAAATGGAAGATGTAGAATCAAGATCATAAACTCCAAAAATGTTAACTTCATTATCAGTTAGTGCCTATTCTAAATCTTCTTAAAGAGTGATGAAATGTTCTCATCCAGCATATTTTGTTTAAATCATTCTGGGGAAAGAAAATTGATAGATATAGGGATGATGCAAAAGTTCATAAATGACAAAATTGAAACAAAAATGGCAGGAACAAAACAATAACTGCTAAAGGGATGGTTAGCTACCAATTGCATGAGAGAGGCACAAGGTTATGCATCGTATTTTATCACATGAATATCAACATGATAATAATGTCTTTTAGGAGCAGATATACGCTATGAAATTTCTGAAAACATGAAATATTTAACAAGTCAATTTGCAAATGAAAGAAAACAGCACTGCTGAGAAGTGCCACTTTTATTTTTGGTTTGTTAGCTTTCCTGATTTTGTCACAATATCCTGCTCTCTTAATCCATCTTTTACAGGGCTGTTAAGACTGCAAATAGTAAAAAGATATTGCTCAAAGCCCATTGAGTATGTTAAAAGTTTCCTTGCACCAAAGCACCATAAGTGTTCTGCTGCAAATACTGTTCCTAAAATTGTGTTGTAACCATTACCAGATGCCAGCAATACTGTTTGCAGTATCAAAGGAATTTTCAGCTTCAAAAGGGCAAATACAAACTCATCTGGGTCAGTGGAAGTGTGACCCATGACTCTTCAATTCAACCCAATAAAAATGCCTTCATCATTTGAGTTTTAACTTCTTGTTAGAGAGAGAACACACATTAACGTAAACACATCATTGTCCAAATTCTGGACATTTCTTTTAACCCATTTTAAAAGATTTCTAAACTGCCTTTCAAAATATAAGTCATTTTCAAAGCACAAAACATGATGAACTTGTTTGATTGTTTTATCTTTTTATCTTGGAGTTGGCCTAAATCAAAAATCTTTGGGTAAGTTTTACATTAAATTTATAAAAAACAATGATCGGAACAAATCAAAATGATAAAAAGCAGCAATAATAATAAAACCATCCCCTCCATTATGGGTACCAATTAGATTTAGTTTGTTGCTGTTGTTGCTGTTGTTGCAAAGTTGTGTCTGACCCATCGCAACCCCATGGACAACGTTCCTCCAGGCCAAAATTGTCTTTAAAGGTCCTCTAAAAACTGGAAGGAAGAGGACATTTTGAATCTCCAGAAGAAACGAGTGCCAAATGTGGGGACTCTCACAACAAAGGCCTGTTGTCTTATCTATGTCTCTCTCACTTCCCTATATGTTCTCATGGGATGAGCAGATTCAGTTCTGGCAAAATTAGGAATTTAATCATGCATACAGAACAAGTGCAAGCAGTCCTTGACTTAGGAACATAACTGAGCCCAAAATTTCTATAGCTAACCAAGACAGTTGTTAAACAAGTTTGGCCCCATTTTATGACCTTTCTTGCCACCATTGTTAAGTAAATCACTTGAAATTGTTAAGTTACTAATACAGTTATTAAATGAATCTGGCTTCCCCAAATGCCAAGCATCTGAATTTGGATCACATGACTACAACAGTTATAACTGTGAAAACTGGCCATAAATCTTTTTTTTCAGTGTCATTGTAACTTTGGACAGTCACTAAATAAATGGTTGTTAGTCTAGTAGTGAAGGTAACAGGCTAGAAAAATGAAAGATTGTAACTTCTAGTCCCACCTTAGCCATGAAAGTCATGGCTAAGTCACCTTATGAGGTTGTTGTTTTGGGGAAAAATAAGAGGAGGAAGGTGTGATTGATACGTTTATTCTCTTGACCTGATTGTAAAAATTATAAAAACTGGATAGAATAAATCATTATCAAACATGAAGGAAGTGGGATTATTTGTTTTTTGCTGAGTCCAAGCAGAGCCTGAAAACTCATATATTAGAACAGAGGTGTCAAAGTCAAGGCCCATGGGCTGGATTCGGCTCACAGAGTCCTTAGATCTGGTCTGAGGGGCCACCCTAGAAACAGTGAAGGACCGGCCCATGGTGCCTCTTCCAGCAAAAACAGAGCTCCATTTTCAATGGCAGAGGGTTGGAGAAGGACATCAGAGCCGAAAATGGAGCTTGGGAGCCTGTTTTCACTGACAGAGCACTCGGACCACCCCAGGCACTCCTGACACAAATGACATCAACCTGGACACACCCACCCTGGCCATACTCCCCACCCCTTCCAGGTCATACACAACTCTGATGTGGCCCTCAATGAAATCTAATTAAACACCTCTGTATTACAGTGTCATCGAAATCATGTTCTGTATGATCTCTTCCAAGTTTATGATTCTATTAATTTAGTTTAAGATGACAAGCACATTTACAAATTGTTTCTCTTGTTACTCTATCTTTTTTTTCACTATTATATTCTCCCCTGCTAGGGCAAAACAAGCAAAATTATACACTTTGTTTATCAACCTATCATCAATATCATCATCAACAACAACAAAATATCCTGTAAAGATATAGATTTTTTTTCTTTTAAAATTCACAATTAAAGTACAGAAATTCAATGGAATTTGTTCCTTCTGCCCTAATGCTGAACTCATTTATTTGGGCATAGAAACTTTTTAGGGTTTTTTTTTAATTTGCAGAGGAAAGGATGATATATTTTTAAATAAATCATAAGATTAACATCTGTCATTGTTTAAGTGCCTATTAGCACAGTTCCTTACTGAAGAAAAATGTATTGAACAAAATCAACAAATAATGTAGATGAAATAGCTAATTCCTTGTAAATTGTACTATTTACTTTGCCATGTTCCTCCTATGCACAGACATATATTCCATGATGCACAATCAGATCTGAGGTAATTGAAAAACCTATGTTCGTCTGAATACCTAATGCATAGAATGGGAGATCTTTCTTTTTTTAACTTGTAACCTGGTTATTTGAAAAGGATTGCAAGCCATCAATACAAGACTGGAAATAAATTCTGTATACCTGCTCAGAGGTAGGTAGTGATGAGATAAGATGACACATGGCAAATGGCAAGAAATATAGCAACCCCAATGAAAGTCTGTATTTTCAACAGAATTATTAAGTGAATTTTTAAAACTAGCCCCACCCCTTTTCCTTGCTGACTTCCATATTTTTAGGTAGGGGAGGCTCTGAGAGCAAGTTGGACATTCTTTTTCCATAACATGATTATTGTTCTCCACAAATTTCAAAGGCATATTTTCTAAGGTTCCTGAATTGTATGGAGAACAGTTCTTGGAGTCAAGCCAACACAAAACAACTACTCTTTAGATGTTGCAACAGAATACTTAGAGGTCAAATATATGTGTATTAACAATATTTATTTATGTTGTTAACTATTATTAGGCTTTATAACAATGATTGTAATGTGGCAGGTTCCTCAGTATAAGTCAAAAATTCCTGTCAAGGAAATAAGAATAACTCAGAACTGCAAGAAAAGCATTTCAGAGCTTCTTCATTCTACATTGTAAAATAAGGATATATCAGCCAATCCATTTCTTCCTTTTGAATTTGTACATTTTAATCAATTCAGAGGTACAAATAATACTTTCAAAATTCCCGAACACTTCAGTATTAAATGTTGGGTGAAACAAAACACTCAGATGGCACCAGTACTGAGTTTCGTAAAATGGCACCAGCCAAGGCAAACAAAGATAAAATCTGGTCTCATTTTGGTGCAATGAAAGAGCTGTTCCTTCCTTTGCAAACAAAACAGGACAATCTCGCCTGTCTTTGAATCTTTGGGTATCTGCTTACCAACCCTCTCCTGTTCTCCATATTACTCTAGAAGATCTAAAACCAGCAAACTTTTCCCTGGACAATTGTGTAATAAATGAGGGTATTGTAAAGCTGATGGATGCTGTTCAAAACATTTCCATTTACAACTTGTATATCAAGTGGTGGGTTGTGTATGTGGTTTCTATGCTTGCAAAAACTGCATCAAAAAAACAATTGGCACAGAAAGCTGCCTGGGAAATAAAGATGTTCTGTATTGTACAGCTGAATAGTTAATGCCTGAAGAAGTCACGTATTTAGCTCGAGTCACTGTACAAGGGAGAAAAAAAAAGTAAAAGCTCATTTAAACAGGAATTGATTTGTAGCAGGAACTGCTTTCTTCTTACATCGCATTAACTCTGGGAAAGCACTAATGTTGAAAGATTTTCTTTATAAAAGTGAACGAAGGTCCCAACAGCTAAATTTTGAGACCTCAGTCTGAAAGCTGAAACTTAGAACTCAGTTTGCACTTTATCAACACATTATCAGTGGAAAATAGTTTCAGTCATAGAGTCACTGATAAACATTATTAGATTTACATACTCATAGCCAGACTACTTGTGGCTGTGGAAAGAGTGTATTCCTATTGCAAATAACCCAACACCCCTCAATTATCGAAATGCATTTATACATGAAACAATTGGGAATTTCATAAAGTATTAATAACCAAATAGGTTGCTGGTCTTACCAAAAAAAATATTCTGAACTTGGACTACCATTATAAAATGAGACTCATTGCAGTGAGTGGTCTTCAGTATTGCTCCACTTGTTTCAGAAGTCTGAGATGTGACACAACCCATTTGGCTGGCAGTTTTGATCCTCCTGAAAACACTTTGGGAAATGTTTGTCTCAGCACATACATCACATTTTTCAATCTTGGCAACTTTAAGATGGTTGGACTTCAATTCTCAGAATGGTTGGTTGGGGAATTCTGGGCATTGAAGTCCACCCATCTTAAAGTTGCCAAGATTGAGAAACACTGACATTGATAGTACATAGTAAGTACACATCCTTTTATGAGCTTTTTCTCTCTGCAATACTGTGGTTCAACAGTTTCAATCTCCATTTTCTCAAACTGACCATTCAACTTCCGGTCCTCCATTGACTTTTCCCACTGCCAGTAGTCCACTTTTCCAAGGCTATGCCCCATCATCATGATCACCCACCTCTTGATTAATGCCTTTCTTACCATTGGTTTGGTTTTATGGCCTTCAAAGCATACATAAGGCTGGAAGGTGCTTCTGCTTGCCATCACACTGTATCCTTCATGTAGAAAATGGAAAAAAGATACTGTTCACCAAGGGCAGATGGCTCTTCAGAGCTTCCCTTCTCAAACAAAAGGTTCCTGGAATAAGCAAGGTATGAAGAAGCAGGAGAAAATAAGCAAATTAATTGGTGGTATATAGTAACCTCTGAAATGTTTTTAAAGCTAACTTGTTTCTTTCATGCTAATCACAAAATGAGAAATGAAGATTAGGAAGAGAAGACCCTTCCAATCCTTGAAGAGCTTCTATACAAGTTTCATAAGAGGATACCCACAGTCCTTCTTTCCCCATCCTCATGTTACTAAGGCAACTCAAATTACTGTTCCCATAGCTAGGCAGTTCAGTTCTTAAAATTTTAAGCTTTTTTCTTCTATTCCACTGTGAAGATGTCAATTTGGATACAAAAAAATTGGAATTCAACAAAACTTTCCTTCATCCCTATGTCTCTCCCTCACCTATCCAAGTCTTATTTTGATTCCAAATAATAAGGTTGATCTATTTATCTAGCTACCTACCTACCTACCTTAAATTTATTGGCTGCCCATCTTACCAGTGGGTAACTCTGGGTGGCTTACAACATTAAAAGATTAATCTTGACACAAAAGGATTGTAGAATAATTTCCCTTTATCAGTATTTTTATTACAAGGACATACCTATTCTCTTCTTGGGCTTCCGAAAAGTCTGAAATCTTAGGAGGAATGCCGTAATTTGCTACCAACACAAATTCTGATTTATTGTTCCACGTGTTGTAGCACCAGAACAAACTTTGACTCATTCTACTTCATACGTGGGGAAAATATGATCAAATATGACAAAGAAAATATATGAAAAGGATCAGTTTTGCAAACTTGTTCTCCTCTCCCCTTTAACACAAAATAATTTTATTTAATTAGTAAAGCAGCCTTCTCCAATCTGATGTCTTCCAGAAATGTTGAACCTCAAACCCTGTTTAGTCCCACCAACATTTTCAGTGGCCCAGGGAGACATGTTTGGAGACCATCAGAGCTAATCCAAAGATCAGAGTTCTCCTTCCCTTACTTTTCTCCCTGTTCTCTTAATAGCTTGCACAAATTCAGCATTTAGATGAGAAATGAGAATAGTTTCTTTCTTAAAACAAGTGCTGAACTGGTACCAAGATCTAAAGCCCCTGTCCTACTGCACCAACGGATGCAAAGAGGATGTAAAACATTAAAAAATGTTGGAAAATGCTATGCATCCATTGTGTACTCATTGCATACGTGTTTCATACGCTCTATCCTTTGAGCATCCGTCCACTGAGATTTCATCCGCTCAAGAAGTTTTGAGCTGCACAAAACTTTGTGAACGGATGAACTTTCCGCTATGTACGATGTAAATCCATACATAGGAGCATGTCCGTACATGTCGTATATCCGACATACGAGCAACAAACGTTCTATGTCCGTTTATCATCCGTTAAACGTCCACTGTATCCTCTCTGCATCCTCTGGGCATCCCCTCAACTCACATCCGCTGCAGCTGAAAATGGAAAGAGGGAGGAAACAAAAGGTACACGGAACGTCTACACAGCGTTAGTAGCATGGAAATAAAAAGGATGAGCAGTGAACGGTTTGCATCCTATATACATCCTCTAGGCTTCCTATGAACATCCCTTTAACATCCCCACTACATACTACCCACGTCCGTTCTTTCCGTTCTCTTTATGCAAATTTTTGCCACTTTTTGGAGCTGATGACAATGGATGGAGCACCCCCGAAATTTTGCTCATCCGCTGTGTCCTTTTTGCATACGTTTTGCATCCATCGGCCAGTGGGGCCTAGCCTTAAGTTATGTTAAATGCAATGTGGAAGTTTCCTAGGCAACTACTTCCTTTTAACTGAACAAGCGAAAAATATTTGTGCAGCTTATTGACATATAAATTAAAGTTTCTTTGAAGTGTTTTAAATTCACAAATCTTTTAAAACTTGCTTGTTTTCTAGATTCAGTTTTCTAGATTCTCTTTGAATGATCAAACTTACTTAAAGTTTCCAGAAGCATTTCCATAGCCATGTCCAGCAAATTCAGTGCTTAACATGACTATATGGGTTCAGTTACATATATGACATTTAAAAACATTTGCTTGATTTATTTGTTTACCAAATTTACACATAATGATTTCACAAATGTAAATATTATCAGGAATTGTTTGTGAAATTTTGTCTACTAATTATTTTTCTACTTTAATTTTCGTCTACCTATTCAAAATTTAGTTCCCAAATGCAGTCCTATGCATCTATATTCTCTGGTGCTTTCTTTGCACCAACTTTAATTAATATTATCCATACAGTAAGACAAAGTATCAAGAAGTTGTCACAAAAAATGCCCAGGACTATTGTTCATGACATCAGTAGGATAAGATCAGGAATAAAATTATGGAATGGATCTAAATGGTAATTGTGCCTCTCCCATGGAATCACCCTCTTTGAAATGGAAGAATCACACCCTTCATTAAAAAGAAAGTGGAAACTTGATTCTGAAATAGAATATTTGTGGTGACATTTGATTTTTTTTTTAGATCTAACCCTACTGATTTATATAATGAAATATTACTTATTGTTGTTTTGTTGTTTTTAGATACCTGATTTTTTTTATTGTAAACCACTTGGAGTGTCTGGATACAGTGGCATTGTTGTTGTTAATCACGAAGTCATGCCTGACCCATTGTGACCCCATGGACAACGTTTCTCCAGGCCTTCCTGTCTTCTACCATCCTCCAGAGTCCATCTAAGCTCACGCCAACTGCCTCAGTGACTTCATCCAGCCACCTCGTTCTCTTTCGTCCCCTTCTTCTTTTGCCCTCAATCATTCTCAGCATTAGTCTCTTCTCCAGTGAGTCCTTCCTTCTCGTTAGGAGATCAAAGTATTTGAGTTTCATTTTCAGATCTGGCCTTCTAAAGAGCAGCCAGGGTTGATCTCCTCTAGGACTGACTGGTTTGATCTCCTTGCAGTTCAAGGGACTTGCAGGTGTCTTCTCCAGCACCATAATTTAATGGCCTCAATTCTTTGGCATTCAGCCTTCCTTATGGTCCAGTTTTCACAGCCATACATTGCAACTCCTTCGTGGATCACTGCCTTGTCATGGTGAAGGGGCTTGCATAGCTATGCAGGGCCACCCAAGATGGACAGGTCATAGCAGAGACCTCTAACAAAACATGATTCACTGAAAAAGAAAATGGCAACCCACTCCAGTATCTTTGCCATGAAAACCCCATGGACAGTACAGTGGCATAGAAATATCAAAATTGATTGATTGATTTGTAGAATAAGTATAAACTACTTTTTATCTCACTTTTCATAGCAGCACCTGGCCATCTTTTCCTTGGTTGAGAAATTAAGCAGAAATAGATTAATACTAGGAGAGGAGACAACAACAAAAAATACCCTGGTAGCAGACTAGATTGAAAACTTTAAAAGTATCCCATAAGAAGGCAATGAAATCATATTTTCATGGCAAAAGATTGAGGATTATGACTGCATAGATGTGGCACATATGCTTTCTAGCATGTGTGTATGTACTTTCTAGCATGGCCTAGGGATTAACAGCAAGTTTACTCAGTGTCATTCTGATTAACATTGTGATCAAAACAATTCTATCAATAATGAATTTTCAGCCAATGATGGAGTCTTCTTTAGCGATCAGCCTAATGTGCAGCTATGCTTTCCTTAGCTGCAGGATTAACTGTACCTATATTTTCATAGTAATTAATAATAAAGTTTATCTTACTTCTTTTATGTGATAATAAGAAAATCAGAGCAAGGGAAAATGCAGGAAAAAAATTACAGAATGAAGAAATTGTTTTGTTCTCTAATATATGCTCGTGATGAATGAAAATGATTGATTTGTGTCAAGAGTATTGCTATGGAATCATCCCAAAATAACAGTTGCTCTTTTAATAGCAGCATTTGGCAAAGCTTTAAAGGAAGTTAAATTGAGAAAATTAGAGCCATACCAGCTTTAGATCAAGACCATTTCACTACCTGGCCATGGCAAGTAGCTCAAGCAGGAACCTCCTCCAGGTTAACTGAAGAACCAGTTTAAAGGAAAGCATTTGTAAATGTCATTTGTTTTATTAAGAAATCAAAGTGGCCTTTTCACATCATAACTTTTTTTAAGGCTTCTTACAAGGCAGCCTTTGAGGATTTTATCAAAAGGAAAATTGTTTGGTTAAGGGTTACAGCCAAGTGCCTTCTGTTCCAGGTAGTCATCTTGCTGATATTAAAATCTGAAGGGAAGGGTTAGATCAAAATACTTCATTATATATGTGTAATGAAGTAATTCTCCAATAAGCGGCATAGCCCAACAATGTCTTTTCAGCTTCCAAAGTGTTGAAAGTCCCCCAGAATTGTATCCCTGACTGTTGTTCATCAGAGTTCTCACAGTATTTTTAATTTCATTTTTTTTTACAGCAAAGAAAAATGCAGGTCACTTTTTAGAAATGTGGAATAAGCCATAATAACAAAGTTCCTACACCTGAATCAAACAGAACATTTCGCATTCTGCTAAGGGCAGAATGACAACATCATATACCTATTGTTATGACAACATATCATGACATCATATACCTATTGTTATTTTTGATGTGATCTTTAGCTTGCCATGGAATTTGTGTAAATAAATACAAATAAAGGAAATCTGTAAGAGGTTTGCAAATAAGAGGGATTTCTTCTTGGGTGATTTTTTTGACAGGGTGCTACTATTTTTGACATAACATTCCTACATTTGTATAGTATAAAATCCTACTCTGTATTGCTGTGTTATTTTTAAATAAGAAAAAGGTGTAAGGTCGATATATACACATATTTTAAGCATGTATTAGAAGGACACTGCCTTCATTGGTATATCAGATGAATGAACATTAAAGGTATTTATTTATATATAATTCCTGAGAAATATCAGGTATGAAAATTAGAAAAAATGTAGATATTCCTTTAACAATTGGAAAATCCCAGATCAATATCAAAACAGAGTTTCAAACTCACAAGATACAGACATCAATAATATCTAGGATTTTTGTTTTGTTTTCCAAAGTAATATCATGTTGTCTCCTCTCCAAAGATAGCTCCTATTTTCCTCTTAGATTATCCAATATTATATTTTATCAAAGAACCTCTCTTTTGAAGGTGTTAAAAACTGAATGTTAAAAACTTTACATATATACATGCATATAAAGTCTTGTACATATTTTTTCTGTTATTTTTCTGTTATTTTGCTTTTTCCGTTTCTTTTTTCAGTCCTATTGAAATGATGAAAAATTTCTTTAACATTTACTTCTATATCATGTACATAATTATGCGTATAATAGAATGGAGAAAGTTAGCTACGATACGGTGTCTCATCATGTGAACTCACAGACATTTGGGCTGATGATTTGAATCTGAGTTGAGAGAAGGACCACATGAGGTGTCTTAAAACATAGAATCTCTTGCAAAGAAGGAAGTTGAAAGGCCCTTAAGGAGTGGCAGCAGGTGACTGAAGTCAAGAGAAGGAGAGAGAGAGAATATGGTTTGGAAGTAATGATGGATTTATAGTGTCACACATTGCCATAGAGATACAAATTCTTGGATAATTCAAGAGACCAGGACAACAAGGAAGTCAACCACCACTGAACTGCACCACTGAAGACAACACAATGTCTACCCAACTAGTAAAGACTTTCAACTGGAGAAGAGTATGCAAATATAGAAGATAAAATCATGTTTATGGAAGGTTGGCAGTTACATTCTAACTGTACATTAATTAACTCTCTTAATTAATTCTATGGAGAAATTAGTAATAGCTGCTGTATACACATAACACCAGTTTAAGATAGACACATAAGGGTAGCAGAAACATTGCTGTTGCTGGTAGGGGAATAACTTACCTCAGAATGGTAGTTCAGTTAGACCACAAGGATCTGAAAACAGACACTGGAAAGATAGGAGATCCTATAGCAGAATGCTGCTTGCATAATTATCTAAGAGAATTATCTGTAATGGTTTTCTATCTATGATAGATTACAAATAAAAGAAAATAAATGACATGGTTCCCAATCAGTTCTTTGTATGCTGTCATTTCCTTGTTTAATCCTAAAACATCCCCACCTCATGGAGATAATGTAATTTGCATTATTTCATGATGACACCTTCATACAAACCACTGTGGTAACCTGCTCCCTGGTTTGCTTGTCATTCATGGCTATACCTTCCCACCAATTATGTTAAAATAAAGTTCCAGTACATTTTAATTTGAGTTAGAGAAAAAAATATTTAATCCTATGGAGATGCCAATTTTCCCTTAGCAGTTTGTAATTCTTGTTTTGTTATTACTTTGTTGAAATATTTTTCAGTATTTTTTTTTAAATTGAACTACAACTTGTTTTGGCATTTATAATATTGGGTCAGATTCATTGTTGCCATAAGCAGGCCAGGATTTTTATAAGAGATAAAAGGATGAAGCTCTATCACAGCTTTGGGGGTTGGGGTTCATCAATTCACATCCATATGGCTGGAATAAAGTACATGTTTACCTTGGCTAGACTTGAAAAAGCAAGGAGGGTTGGGTTTTATTAATACTTTTGGAGTGAATTAGGGAATCCCAGCCTTGTAGAATAGACCAAACAAAAAAAAAACATCCAGAAAGAAAGCAAACTCCTTCTGATTGTTACTAAGAAAACCACATGGACATATCCATTGAGTCACATATCTTGTGATGACCCAGGGTGGGATATAAAATAAACACAGTCACAGGTGTAGCCCCTTTTATTCTTTCACTTTACATCAAAGCTCCAAATATCCTTGACTGGGGATAAAAAAAACCTCCCCCACAAGCAGTTACTAAAAGGAGGAAATACCGTTTAAAGGAAAATGCCTATAAATTATAAGAGTAAAAAGAACACAAACCACACTGAAGCAATTAAGGGAACCAGGCAAGATAAGGGCTTGAAGACATCCACAGATATCTGAACACACACTGGAAGGACACCAAACTCAGAGAGGAACGACAGACTAGAAATATTTCCACACTTTGTTTCCAGCACTGGACCATATGCATGCCCTTCCTTTTAACCAGTTCTCACAGCTGCAGCCCATGAAGAGGATTAAGGCCCTTTCCTCCCCCATAGACCATGCCATTCACATCTCTCCCTTATCCTCTTCTTCCTGCATGCCCTAGGATGGAGAGGGGATGGGCCTGGGTCTTCCTCTGACTGCCCAGCTAGCCCTTCCCCAGCCTCCTCCACAACCTCCAGAGCCACACTTCCACTCCCTGTCGGTTGTTTCTCCTCTCCCTCAGAGGCAGTCTCCAACAGGGGCATGACATATCCATTGACACAGCTGAAAGGATGTTGCTTCTCATTAGTTGGAATACATATGTCCAAGACCCTGGTTGAAACTGGTCAATGGTTACATATGCTCTTCCCATTCACCTCAAGGCAAGCATTTCCCCAGGAATCTCTCAATGATTGATCAAAACTGGGTTGTTTATATGAAATCCATTTGCAGAGGAAGAGTGAATCAGAATAAAATCTACACATTTCAACTCTATGAACATAAAAGAAGAAGAACTGGTTCTTTTTTGGGGGGTGAATCTCTCAACCACTTATTTTCCAGATCTTGAGAGATTTGCAAAAGATTTTTTAAAAACAAGAAATGGGACATTGGATGCTTTCAGTAGTCATCTAAAATTTAATTGCTAACTTTGTTCAGAGAATTCAACAGCTGTTTCATGTATATATGACTTCCCCAGATAGTTTTAATTTCTACATACTTCATTACAAATTTTCTGAAAATATAATATCATTTAAGAAAACAGCCAAACAAATGGCAATGGAGTTTTATTGCACAACCAGAGGCAGTATTTTGCTGATATACCTAAGCATCAATTCACTACTTCTAAATAAATAGGTATAGGAAAACCCAGCAGGTATGTTTATATTAAAGTTTTTAGTTTGTTTTGGATAAGGAGAACTGTAAGGCGTACATAACTTGAACAGACTGTAACTTTTTCTCCCTTATGTAGGCAATCCTTGCTCTGAAAACAGTGGGAAGGATGAGTGTCACTGGATAAACAGGTTTTAAAACTTTGCTCAGTAGATGTCTCTCAACAGTTTCTTTCAGTTTGTTCTGTGATATTTTATTTCTGTATTGCTTTTCATTTAAACATCAGTTTAATACCTTGTGATGCCTTATTCTTTCTTTCTTGAGTTGGGAGAAGCATGTATGCTGTAGTTTTAAATCTTTTTGATATCTATGGAAATGTTAGGAAATGAAAGCAGTGTTGTTTATTTTATTTTTTTTCCTTTTGTGATGTTGTTGCAATATGCAACTTCTTCCCTCCCTCATTTGTTATAATAATGGACATCTGGATAGTTTAGAAATAAAAAAGTCCTATTCCCCAGTGCTATCTCCTCTTCTCTGGGAACAATACCACTTCAATTGCTCATATTTTCTATGCCATGTGTTGAGAAGGCAAAGTTCACTCAGCCGCCTCTCCGTGTCATTGGAAAGGCTAAACTTGTCAAGTCAACTAATATAAAATGCAATCCCCTTTAAGTGCAGTAATAAACAGGTTCTACAGGACATTTCTCCAGTTTTAACTCTCCCTAGGTCAGAGGTGTCACACTCAATTTAATTGAGGGCTGCATCGGGTTGTGTTTGACCTTGGGGGCCGGGTGGGCAGGGCCAGCTTGACGTCACTTATGTCAAGGGCACCTGTAGTGGCTCGAGTGCTCTGCCAGAGAAAATGGTGCTTGGAAGGCTGTGACAGCCTCCTGTAACCCTCTGCCAATGAAAATGGAGTTTGGGAGGATTGTGCACAGCCCTCCTGAGCTCCATTTTCACTGGCAGAGGATTGCAGGAGGTCTTTACAGCCTCTCAAGCTCTGTTTTCAGAGGCACCATGGGCTGGTCCTTGTCTGTTTCCAGGGTGGTCCTATGGGCCAGACCTAAGCACCTCACAGGCCGAATCTGGCCCCGGGCCTTGAGTTTGACACCCCTGCCCTAGAGCTATGGATTGGTGAGTAGGAAACTGCAGAATCTTAAACTGAGAAATGATGGCAGCAACTGTGGCAGTGGTCATGTTGGTAAGAAAATCCTAAGGTCTGTGAAAAGTAAAGGAGATAATGTTATCAATGTGATATTTCTCTTGCACACCTGTTAGTTGATACAGTATGATATTATTCTGCACACAATGAACAGCATATTCATGTAGTACATTATCTTTTAATGTAAATGGTGGCACTTCTGTGGGTCATCCATGTAGACTAATTATTTTTGCACATTTGATTCACAAGGCAGTCTGCAAAGGCTTTTAGAAATAGTATAAATACTGACAGAAATGAAAAACTTGGGACTGCTGCTTTAGCAGGGTTAGGCCTAGCCTTAAAGAGATTTTTATCTCAGGAACTCTTGTTCTTACAACATTAATGGTGCTGATGTTCATACCTGTTCAAGATTTAGCCTATGCTATAGGACAATTCTTGTGTAGAACTTAATTTTGCAGATTTCACAACAGAACCATCTGATGGTTCTTACTGAGCAACACAAACCTCAGAGATTTTCTTTCCTGTGTTCATAATCATATTGCTTCCCCAAACACAACTGGATTTCAAAACAGTAGCCATGCTCCATAAATAGAACTGAGAAATTGGCAATTTTGCCTGAGCCCAGCACTTTCAAAGAAATGCATATATACTTTGGCTCTGCAGGGACAAGAGACTAGAAACACACTCAGGAATTCTTGCCTGAAATATTTAACTTCTCTACTTGCACATTTCTAAATTCTTATGGCAATACCCCACCCCACCCAGCCACCCTTCCCTGGGAACTGAGCAGTCATTTTGGTCATTTTTAATCATATGATTAAAAAACCTAGGACAACATTTCTGAAAAGATTCTTGGAAAAATGCTTGTTGCAAGCAAGCATTCAATAAGACATGAGCCTAAAATATGTAATATCTGTCGACACTGTTCATCTTTATGTGCTTTTTCTAGTTTTTGATATGGACAGTTTACAATGCCTTATGAACACTAGGTAAATATAAATTTTAAAAAGTAAATATAAAGAAATACAATGTGCTCTCCAAATATGCATCCAGTTATTCGATGACAGGTTGTACCAAGGATAATTCATTTATCAAAATAAATTTAGTACCCTTTGTCCTTTAACTTTTTGACCAAACGTTACTGTAATAACTTTCTATGCCACACTATTTACCACTTTCCATTAGGACTTCTTTTAAACAGTTACCAAAGGTATTTTTAAAAAAAGCAACAGCAGCATTTTTTCCTCAAATTCTAAGAATTCTCATTGGAACAGCAAAAACAAGGATGTGTGGTTCAATTGCAGACATTTTTTGTCATTGCACAGAAACCATTTCAGCAACAAGCAAAGTCCTCGTATGAAATCCTTTTCTTGTCTATTCATGAAAAGTGTATATGGGAGACTCATTCACACAGCCTCCTTGCCCTGGCTCCAAGGCAAACTACTTACCATTTGCTGAGACATATCCTCACATTGGAGTTTCCATCTTGCAATGACTCTGCTGTTGGGGGGGGGGGGAGTCAAAGTAATAGAGGAGGGACATGGTGTTTCTTTCAGAATATGGAACCCCATGCAAGCTCTGTATATTACATGATGAGAAGGAGATTTTGGGAGGCCAGTGACTTGCTGGATTCCAACTGGCCTGCTAAGAACCATCCTGCTCCAACAGCATAACTCTGCCTTGGTCTCCATTTCTGTTTTTGCTTATCAAGGTAACAAACCACGCCCAGCAATCAAGTTGTGTTTGATTCTATGGTGCTTGTAGAAGGAATGACCCTAAATCCATGTATCAACAGCTACCCTGGTTTGTGCCACCAGTAGCCCCTACTGTTAAATGGGAGTGAATAAGGTGAGAGCAGGACCCAGGAGTGCGAAGAAACTCTATTTTAAAGCCAGAATCAAAAAACAAACAAATGTGGTAGGCACCAGCTTTTATAGCCGGTGCTGTCCAAATACTTCAGCCACTGATAGGATTCAAATCTTCCCACCAGTGGCTGAACCAATGAGTGGAACCTGACATCAGACTCCACTTTGCATATCACATAACACATGTAAATATAGTGTCCTGCATATTTAACACCTACAGTAGGAATATAAGTGATGCCCTCCTGGATTGGATTTCTGTCCAAACATCTGGACAAGGAAGTCTCCAGCAGATGGCCTTCAGAGGCAGTTCCACTGCAATCAAGGCTAATAGCCATTGATACTCCATAATGTCTATAAAGCATTCTGTCCCTTTTTTGAAGCTAGCCAAGCTGGGTTGCTAGTACTACTACTACTTCTCCTAGTAGCATATTTCAAAGTATACTGTATGCACTGTATTTTTAAAAATCCATTTGGGGTTTTCAAGTATAAATTTTATTGTGTGACTTTATCCTCCTAAAGGCCCTGTCACACTGCCCAATGGATGCAAAACGGACACAACGGACGAGAAAAATGTTCCATCCATTGTTATCCGCTCTCAGAAGGGGCAAAAATTTGCATAACCGGAGCGGATAACATGGACGCGGGGAGGTCGCAGGGCAGATGGAAAGCGGATGCGGAATGGAAGCTCAGCGGATGGAAGCGGATGAGAGCAGATGGCACATCTGCTAGGATTCCGGGGGGGCTCAGCAAAGCGGATGCGGAATGGATACAGCGGATGCAGAGCGGATGCAGAGTGGATGAAGTGGATACAGAGCGGATGCACAGCGGATGCACAGCGGAAGCCTAGTGGATGCCAAGCATTAATTGCGCATGCGGGGAGGATGCATTGCGTCAGCCCCACGGATATAACGGAAGCAGCTCGGAAGCAGGTCGCCATTCAGAGGAAAGACCTGCTTCCAGACACATTGACTGCCTTGCCTGTCCTGCCTGCATGTCTGCCTGCCAGCCTTGCTGCCAGCCTCCCTGCCAGCCTCCCTGCAAGCCTTGCTATCTGCCTGCCTGCCAGCCTTGGTTCATGCCTGCCTACCAGGCTTGGTGCCTGCCTGCATGCCAGCCTTCCTGCCAGCCTTGGTGCCTGCCTCCCTGCCAGCCTGCCTGCCAGCCTTCCTGCCAGCCTTGGTGCCTGCCTCACTGCCAGCCTGCCTGCCAGCCTTGGTGCCTGCCTGCCAGCCTTGGTGCCTGCCTGCCAGCCTTGGTGCCAGCCTTCCTGCCAGCCTTGGTGCCTGCCTGCCTGCAAGCCTTCCTGGCAGCCTTGGTGGCTGCCTCCCTGCCATCCTCCCTGCCAGCCTTGGTTCCTGCCAGCCTCCATGCCAGCCAGCAACCCCACAACCATGCTAAAGCACAGCAAGCCTAAGCCATCTGCTGCCAGCCCTTGCAAGAGGGACAGGGCTACCATCCCACCCCCTGGCCCTCACTCTGGTTCTGCTGGGGCTTCTGCAGCACGGGCTCGCTCTTCTGGGGCTAGGGATTCTGCTGCTTCTGCTTCTGGAGGAGCTGATGACAAGCACTCCAGCACCAGCCACCTCCACAGCACCTGCACCCTTCACCCCTGAGACTGAGCGACCAAGAAGAGTGCCAGAGACTCATTTTTGTCTTATAGCTTGTTGTTAATAAAGTCTATTTATGATTCACACACTTGCTTCATTTCTTTTTTTTAATAAAGTCTTGCTGGAAACTTTTAGAAATGGTTTAAGACTTGGCATGCTTGTGGGATGGGTTAAGATAGCAGTGGGATGGGTTGAGATAGCTGTGGAATGGGCAGGGATACCTTTGGGATGGGTAATAGCTGTGGGATAGATAAACCTCCAGTGCAAGCATAGTGGGACTGTATGGTCCACCCTCCCAGGTGCCACACCTATGGCCCTTTATCATCAATAACAATGTAATCATTGATCCACACATTTCAACATAAACACAACTCTTTATTAAATGCCCTGTTCATTGTCGGGCCACTCAACATACATGGCACAATCTCATCAGTGTGATGAGACAGGCTGAAGGAAGCATCTATTAAGCATCTATCATCCTGTCTTGCCACTCCACTGCTCCAGCTGGGGAGTTGCACCAATGTTTCAGGAGGTTGCGCTGCTTCTTCCCTTCATGTGAGGCTCTGTTGGGGCCTTGCACATCCTCAGTGTCTATCAGGTTTCGCCCTTGCCTCCATTCCCCAGGCTCCATGTCCCCATTGCCTTGTTGGAGGTCCACGAGCCTGTTCTGCAAGACTGGGTAGCGGGTGTGCATGAGATTGTGCAGGATGCAACAAGCTTCCACGATCCTCCTCACGGTCTCTGGGCGATGCTGCATGGTGGTGAGAAGTACCTGGAACCTGTTGGCCAGGATGCCAAAGGCGTTCTCCACCACCCGCCTTGCCCTGGAAAGCCTGTAGTTGAAGATCCTCTCTTCACGGGTGAGGAGTCTGGAAGTGTAGGGCTTCATGAGGTAGGTTGTGAGGGAGAAGGCGTCATCCCCCACGATGAAGTAGGGCACATCTTGTGTGTCGTTGGGCAGGGGTTCTGGATCTGGGAAGCCCATGATGAGGTTGCGTTCCAGCTCCTCCTTGAGGTGACTGGCGTTATATACCTGGGCATCTGAAGATGAGCCGTTGCCTGAAGCATCGATGTACATGAACTTGTAGTCAGCATCGACCATAGTGAAGAGGATGATGCTGAAGAAGCCCTTGTAATTGAAATAAGTGGACCCCGACTTGGCTGGCACTTTGCAGGCCACGTGCTTGCCATCGATGGCTCCAACGGTGTGGGGGAAGTTCCACTTCTGATACCACTGCTCTGCAACTTTCTTCCATCCTTCTTCAGTGGTGGGGCACTGGAGGAACTCCTCCTTGTATTCTTCGATGATGGCCTGCACCACTTCTCTGACCACAATGCTGATGGTGTTGTGTGACACCCTCCAGCCGTACTGCATGCTCCTGTAGGTGGTCCCTGAGGCCAGGTGGCGCAGAGTCAGTGCCACCTTGAGCCCAGGTTCCAGGCTGGGGCGGAAGTTGGTGTTTGCCTGGGTCAACCTGGGTGTCAGCCGCTGCACAACTTCGTCAAACATGGCTGGAGGCATCCTCATGAAGTTTTGGAATGCACGAGTGTCTTCGCTCCTGAGCTCCACCATCATCTTGTTGTACAGTCTGTCCTCTGCTCTTCTGGCGAACCATCTTCGTACCCAGACGCTTCTTGGCCACCCCTTTTTCTTCCCGTAGTAGAGTTCACAGAGCCTGTAGATGGCTTCGCACTGTTGCAGAAGGATGGTGGCTGCCAAAAGAACTGTGCTACGATCCACGGTGGACATGACTGGATGCTGTGGAAGAGGAACAGGCAGATGAAGGCTGCAGAGGTCTGCAGCAGGGCTGCTTGTCTGAAAGTGAGATCCAGATGTGTTGCTCCCCCTTTTTATAGGCAGTATAGGTGTCCCTTTGCATCCTCTAGGCATCCTCTAGGCATCCTCTATGCATCCTCTAGACATCCTTAATATCCGAGATAGGTCCCCTCTGCGAACATTTTTTCCATTTTAAACACTTTGTTTCCGCTTGGCATCCGTTCTGCATCCGTTCTGCGTCCGTTCCACTTCCTCCCTGTGTCCGAGCAGATGCGAGTTGCGCGGATGCGCAGCGGATGCCTAGCAGATATAGCAGATGCGTAACGGATGCAGAACGGATGCGTAGCGGATGCATAGCGGATACAGAATTGACGAATTGGATACATTTTCCGCACAAAAGTTTTGAGCAGCCCAAAACTTTCTGAGCGGATGAAACATCAATAAACAGATGCTGGACGGATAGAGAGGAAGCAAAACGGAGGCAATGAGTACATCGTGTTAACCAATGGATGGCAAGCTTTTTTGTCCATTTTACATCCTCTTTGCATCCGTTGGTGCAGTGTGACAGGGGTTTAAGGAAGCAGCACCAGTACTTTGATCATCTTAGTTGCCTTCTTCTGAAACTTCTCTCGGTCTACTATATGCCTTTTTTTGAAGTGCAGTGACAGAACTGTACACCATATTCCCAGTGCAGTTGTAACATTGATTTATCCACTTAGGTTTTAAGAGTTACTACCGGAAGGCTTCATTCTTCCTTTTTTGTTCCCTGGGCCAGCTCTCAATGAATTACCTCCTTCTGCTTGGGGCAAGGGTTAGGCCCAGAAGTTGTCTAATATTGCCAACCCAATGATTTTATGATCTAATCCCAGCTCACTGCAGGTGAGATACCCCAGGCAGACAAAGACCCCACAATGTTTGCTTTTCCTTTTACTTTTCTCTGGCAGTCATTTTGGGGCATTCATTGCCGTCAGTAGTTCATCTCATATATGGACTGGAGGCTAGTTACCATGTAGATGTCACAGATCCCTGTTTGATCAATGTTCATTTTTTTTCCCTTCTAAAAGGACAGAAAGTCGAGAACATGTAAACTTTGAAAAAAATGTATTGCTAAAACAGATTTAATAAATAAGTTAAGGGAAGCAACTCATAGTTTAAATGAGACAGGATGCAATTAGGAGTGGCTGAAGCTGTGTGAAACTGGTCCTGCCCAGGAACAGGGATCGTATTTCTATCTCTCTCATCAACTTGGCTACGCTTTCCAGATGGCAAATACTGGAATTCTGATTTCATATGATTTTCATATCCTCTTAACAGATTTGACCTATGGAGCCACAGTTCCCATATTTAAGGATAAAGCAGCACCATTTGCATTGGTGCTTCTGAATGCAGAGCTTCTTAATCCTGGTTTATCCCAATGATATTTTGTTCCATAAAACATCCATATAATTGATGTTGAATTGATTTTTCTAAGTTCTTGTTAGATCTGTTTCCAGTTATTTGTTTTGGCTTCTTTTATTTCCTAGTACATACAGTAATACAAAATGATTGCTTGTTAAAGCTGAATGATTTCTTCAATTTCTCCCCACATACAATGTCGAACACATCCTGCTCTACTCTGATGGGACACAATTGTCTGAAATTTCAGTCAATCTGATCACCTGCTGGCACATTGATTGGGACTGAAGCTAGAACCACCTTCTTGGAAATGATTGTTCAGACGATGAACTGTTTTTACCTCATCCTGGCTCCACCTGGAGCCAAATGTTTGCTAGCCATTTGCAAATATCCTTTGGGAATCAACTAATTTTCCTTTAAAACAGTAGGGTATAACCTTTGTCTTCTTTCAAGGGCTTCAGTCTAACTCTAAATTCCTCTAAAATTTTGTGATTTTTAATATGGTAGAAGAAAAAATGCATGACCCAAAGCATATTTAATGTAATGTTTATTTTAAAAATAAAATGAAGGAATTTTTTTTTCTGGCACTCTCACTATTGGAGGATGTGCTGCTCAGAAGCCATGTGTAGTTTTTGATTTAAATAGCCTTGTATATTGTGTAGATATGCTAAATATCTAAATTTTAGATGCCTGAGCTTTATACTTTTATAAAATTTGTATTATAAAAGCTTTTTTGTGTATCATATACTTACTGAAGTTTTTATTCTTAAATGATTTTTTTTGTAAGTTTGCCTAGCTATTTCATATTATTCTATAAGGCTGTTTTATGCTATACCTTATTTTTATTACTGCGAGCTTCTCCGGCCACCAATAAGATAAGATCTATACTGTAATAGCAATAATATTAAGTGCTAAGTGTACCTATGCAGGATTTAAGCTAGGACACAGACTGGAATATAAATGAAACAGTCATAATCATATCTTTATGTTAATTTTACTCTGTGAAATAACAGGAAACTGTAATGTGCAAAATTTTCCTCTTATTATCATGCCCCAACTGACTTTTTAATGGTGTATCATTTTACCAGAGACATTGCTTTATTTCACAGATGGTTTCCCTACAGATAATGACTGTCGGTTGGCCAAGTTGGAA
Source organism: Laticauda colubrina (assembly GCA_015471245.1). Taxonomy (NCBI): domain Eukaryota; kingdom Metazoa; phylum Chordata; class Lepidosauria; order Squamata; family Elapidae; genus Laticauda; species Laticauda colubrina. The sequence continues at coordinate 24,088,791 of BLBF01000010.1, read as the reverse complement.
CCTGACAGGATTAAGGAAATCTAAGCTGACAGCTGGTTTTGTGCAAGGAAGCATAATGTAGCTGTTATTGCAAGAGGCATCAATTCACAAGCAAATAATGTGCTGCTTAGAAATTGAGGAGAACATTAATGTTAATTTCCCAGAATGCGAATATAGGACTTTTTTTTTTTTAGAAAAGACCAGGTACATATTTAAGAAAACCTGCAAGTTTCACAAATGTGTTTAAATTTAGTAGGGGAAGAGCAGGAGCATCTGTATATGAACATGAAATGAAACTGGCTCTGTATATAGATCTCAGGTAAGCAACATGCTTTCAAAAACTTTTTCTATGATAACTTAAAAGTTATTTCTGCTTTCATATCTTTGTATCTTATTCTAGAGTTGCCCTTACCAATCCGTCCCAGAAGAGAAAACATATATATATATATATATTAGGCTTTCGCGGGTACTTACATGTGTGCTGTTCAGCTTCCTTCGGGTATTATCCCACGTCATTGTAGTTGTGCTTTTAAAATTGTAGCAACGTTTCAGCTACAATTCTGGTTTTTTCTGTCTGTTTTGTGGCTTTGATTGGCTGGCAACACTCTGTTCCTGTGTTGGAGGCTTTCAGTGCAGCTTGGCTTCGTGTGAAAGGACAGCTGCTATCCATTAGGAAGCCAGGTTTCACCTGGGTGCCTGGTGGGGGGGGGGGTGTTTGAGTTGGAGGCATCAGAGGGAGTCTGCTTGTGCTCAGGTGTTTGCCTGGTTTGATCCCTATGGGATCACCACTGTCACCCGTCATTGCAAAACTGTTCATGGAAGAATTCGAATCCAGAGCCCTGGCTAATGCCACCCACAAACCCAAACTGTGGCTAAGATACATCGATGACACATTTGGAATTTGGCCCCATGGAAAAGAAAACCTAAACAATTTCCTAACACACCTAAACAGCACACACCCCAAAATCAAGTTCACCATGGAAATGGAAGTAAACAAACAACTACCATTCCTAGATGTACTAATCTACAAAAGAATAGATGGCACACGTGGACACACCGTATACCAGAAGAAAACACACACCAACCGCGACCTCAACGCCCAATCCCACCACCACCCAGCACAGATAAATTCCATGGCCAAAACACTAATCACCAGAACCAAATGCCTGGCAGACAAGACACATATAAAAACTGAACTATGCACCCAGACTAAAGTATTGACAGCCAACGGCTTCCACAAAAACAAAATCACCAGCTTGATACACAAAAACACACCAAGACATAACAGAGACCTAGAAGATCAACAGACCTATGGAACAGCTGTCCTGCCCTACATAAAGGGACCACAGACAAAATCAGTAAGATACTACACAGGCATCACATCAAGACTGCCTTCAAAACAGACAAAAAAATAGCAGCCGTCCTTAGAAACCCCAAAGATAAAATTGACCTGGAAAACCAAGGCATATACGGAGTTTCCTGTGTATCATGCCCGGCCACATACATTGGACAGACCAATAGAAGAATAAGTACCCGCCTGGATGAACACAATAATGCAGTAAAAAAGTTATTTCTAAGGTTGGCTGCTATTTTTTGGTCTGTTTTGAAGGCAATCTTGATGTGATGCCTATGTAGTATCTGACTAATTTTGTCTGTAGTACCTTTTATATAGGGCAGGACAGCTGTTCCATAGGTCTGTTAAAACATAGGTTTGTTAAAATGGCTGTGATAGTCTAACTCACAGATGAACTCAAAACAGAAGCCTGA
>BLBF01000010.1:24005184-24086645 GCA_015471245.1 Laticauda colubrina | reverse complement strand
GAACCCCAAAGACAAAATTGACCTGGAAAACCAAGGCATATACGAAATTCCCTGTACATCATGCCCGGCCACATACATTGGACAGACCAATAGAAGAATAAGTACCCGCCTAGAGGAACACAAAAATGCAGTAAAAAAGCTGGAACACACCTCCTCACTAGTCCAACACATGAAAACCACAGGTCACAACATCAACTTCAATGGCACCAAAACCCTGGCCACTATAGAAAACCCCAGCCACAGAATCATCAGAGAAGCCATAGAGATTGAAAAAAGACCTGACAGCATGAATAGAAGAGATGATTCCACCAGACTGTCAATCATTTGGAAGCCTGCACTCTCAAATAGAAAGATCTCCATGCCACAAGCCAGGCAAACACCTGGGCAAAAACAGACTCCCTCTGATAGCTCCAACCTCACCCCCCCCGCCAGGCACCCAGGTGAAACCCAGCTTGCTAATGAAGAGCAGCCGTCCCTTCACACGGAGCCAAGCTGCACTAAAAGCCTCCAACACAAGAACAGACTGTTGCCAGCCAATCAAAGCCACAAAACAGACAGAAGAAACCAGGAACACCAATCAATCAAACTCCAAGTCCAATGAAACAGGTCCAGGCTCCCAACCAATCAGAATGGACCAGCCTCAAATTTAAAACCAGGAGCTGTAAGACCCATATCCATACAGAAGCCTGAAGATGGCAGATGAGATTCTGCTGAAACGTTGCTACAACTTTAACAGAACTACAATGACGTGGGATAATACCCGAAGGAAGCTAAACAGCACACACACACACACACACACACATATATATATATATATGTTTTTTTTAAGTTTTCGTGGGTACTTACATGTGTGCTGTTCAGCTTCCTTTGGGTATTATCCCATGTCATTTTAGTGCTTTTAAAGTTGTAGCAACGTTTCAGCAGAATCTCATCTGCCATCATCAGGCTTCTGTATTGAGTTCGTCTGTGAGTCAGGCTATAACAGCCGTTTCAGTTTTAAATTTGGGGCTAGCCTACTGCTGTGCCAGAATGTTTTTTTCTTCATCCTGATTGGTTGGGAGTGTTGGTCTGTGTTTATTGATCTTGGAGTTTGCTGTGTTCTGCTTGGTTGGTGTTTCTAATATCTTCTGTCTGTTTTGTGGCTTTGATTGGCTGGCAACATTGTGTTCCTGTATTGGAGGCTTTTGGTGCGGCTTGGCTCCAAGTAAATGGACAGCTATCATTTATTAGGTAGCTAGGTTTCATCTGGGTGCCTGGTTGGGGTGTGTTTGAGCTGGAGGTGTCAGGGGCAACATGTTTGTTTTGGTGTTTGGCTGGCTTGTGGTGTGGAGATTTTTTTGTTTGAGAGTGCAGGCTTCCAAATAATTGACAGACTGGTGGAATCATCTCTTCTATTCATGCTTTCAGGTCTTTTTTCAATCTATGGCTTCTCTGATAATTATGTGGCTGGGGTTTTCTATAGTGGCTAGGGTTTTGGTGCCCTTGAAGCTAATGCTATGACCTGTTGCTTTCATGTGTTGGACTCGTGAGGAAGTGTTTTCCAGCTTTTTTACTGCATTTTTGTGTTCATCCAGGCAGGTACTTATTCTTCTATTGGTCTGTCCAATATATGTGGCCGGGCATGATGCATAGGGAACTTCATATATGCCTTGGTTTTCCAGGTCAATTTTATATTTGGGGTTTCTTAGGATGGCTGCTATTTTTTTGTCTGTTTGAAGGCGGTCTTGATGTGATGCCTGTGTAATATCTTACTGATTTTTTCTGTAGTACCTCTTATGTAGCGCAGGACAGTTGTATATATGTATGTTATTGTATATCTTAAACACATATAGAGTGACATTATATTATTAGAAAGAGAATACATCTCACTCTAATGCAGCAAATTCTATCAAGGGTTTATCCCATTTGATGGACAACATCAGTCTCTGATTTCCTTTCTTATGCTTCTTTGTCTTGAAAATGTACTGCCATCCAAATACAGGAGTAAGAAGTTTACAATGCCTGAAATTGCTTTCTTTCCAGTGTATCTTCATCAGTTCAGTCTTAAATATAATATTTTACTTGTAATGTTTCTCAGTCTTGGAGACTTTAAGATGGGGGGACTTTAAGATGGCTGGGGAATTCTGGGAGTTGAAGTCCCCCCATCTTAAAGTTTCCAAGGTTGAGAAATGCTATTTACTGGATTGTACTGATCTGAACATTTGATGTGGGCATTCATTTAGTAATACAGAACTCCTAATTCAAATTAGAGTGAAACAGAGACTGCCCAATTTGACAGGCTCTAACTTCAATTTTTTAAAAAAATCAAATGTTCATATTTTTCCATTGACTAGAAAAATTCCATTGACTAAGGACAGAGTTGTTGTAGGAAAATAGGAGGATGAAGAAGTATTGGTATGTTTGCCACCTTACGTTGTATATAGGAAAAAATACAGGATAGAAATCTGTAAAAAACAAAAACAATGGGATAATGGAAATAAAGGCAGTTTTAGAGTTAGCCTGAACCTCAGCCCATGGAAGCATTTCGTAATCTGAGGAGCACAACTGAATTGCCTTCTTCTACTTTTCCTCAAAATGTATAGTTCACACAGAATACAGAATTGGAATGGATCTTCTGGATGGTGGATCATATAAAAGAAACTCCTTGGTGTATCATATGCTCAGATTTACAGCTTTTAAACTCCAACAAGTATGTAGAGTGAAAGGTGACACCTCAAATATCAATGCTGAAAAAAAATTTAGAGGCTGACTAAATATTAGCTTTATGTATGTACAGTGTATTTTCATTTCCCCAAATCACAAAGCAGTTTACCATGAAATAATCACTCATGCAAAATAATAAACTAAAAACATACTGATTAAAAAAAGATTAAAATAGAGTATGTGATTATAGACAATCAGGAAAATATGGCAAATAACTGGGAAAACAGGTATGTCTTTAATTCTAATTTGCAATCTACTCTTCATTCCTTCTTATTCAGCAATAAGAATAATATCCTTCTCAGAATCATGGTTTTCTTATCACATAGTACATGATCTACATCATTGTATCTTTGATTACTTGTGAAAATATTCATGCATCTTTATAAAAAAAAATATTATTTATTTATTCATTAGACTTCTACCTCACTTTTCTTCCAAGAGTATATAGTGGCCTCTATAACCTTTTCAGACTTGGTTTTATTCTCACAACAATCCTGTGTGTAAGTCAGGTTGAGTTTCTTGCCCAAAGTCATGATGCATGAGGGTAGTTTTGAATCTGATTCTCTTATTTCCCAGACTGACATTTGAACCATTATACCACCTTGCCTGACCACACCTGACAACAGATAAGACAAAATTTAACATAAAAGAAGCCAAAAGAAAGTAACATAAAAAACAATGGCTAAGTCAATGAATAATTCAGATGGCTAAAAACACAAAAGCACTTGCTCTATATAAAATGAATGAATGAATGAATGAATGAATGAATGAATGAATGAACAAACAAACAAGAGAAGCAGCCACTAAAAACTGTAAAATTGGAGATTAAAGAAATTGTAACATTTTTAAATATAGATGCTTGTAGGTATAAGCAGTGCTTACAGAAAATTTGCATGAGACCTTTCATAATTTGCATGTTGTGCTAAAAGAGTCGTGGATGAGAGAAGAGAGTGAAGCTGCAACTCTCATAGCTTCATCATCCACAGGTATCTGTGGCAAGCAAAGAAAACAAATGATATCACCACCAAATGGTGTGACTTCCATCATGATGCCTATTGCAAGTATGTACATGCTATGTTGCACCATTTGAATGTTGTCATGGCATACATATCATTTTGTCACCATTGTGACTTGTTATAGCATCTGCTCTCATCGGCTAAGTCTATTAGCACTGAGAAGACAGGGTGGGGGAACAGTGACACGTTCTATACTGTCAATGACATGGGCAGAATTCTGCATGGGAAATTGACATCAGGGTTCTTCCTCCAAGCAGGTGGATGGTGGCCACCATTTCTATTTATAGCTAGCCATATGTTGTGGCTTGACTGGCCCCTGACAACTTTTCAGGTTCTGCATTCCACAGGAGGGAACCAAACTAATGTTTTCTGTACTAACAACCTTAACTGGAGGTCTGCATTTGGCATCATGAGAATCTGGATTGAAGGCTCAGTTTGAATCAACAAGCTTAACTCAGTAGATGTTGACTGGTCATTGCTTCAGTCTACCTGATTATTCATGAGAAACGCAAAGTGTTTCATTTATTATTGGCTAGAGATGAAATTTGCAAGCAAGCCTACCCACCCATACATAAATGCAGGAAATAGAATATTTCACAACCTCCTATTTAAAATAATAAACTAATTAAGTGGAAAAAAGTTGTCAAAAAAGCTTTCATGGTAGAGTTTAAAAAACGTTCAGAATGCCTAAGTTAAAAATGGAGGCTATTGGGAGAGAACAAGAAGTTATTCAATAAAACTTCAAAGACTGGGGAGTGTTTATGTTTTTTACCCCTACCATCTTTGTTGGACTGATATAGTAATTTAAAACTTTATTATTAGCTAGTTTAGTGGTAAGTGTATTATCCAATCTGTGGAACTGCCCGTGAAATCATATTTCTGATTATTTTAATTTCAACCAAATATATCTCAAAAATAAGACATTCAGCTGGGCTGAATAAACAAAATGCCTATAACTTCATATCGTATGAGTACTGCTTGATCTCTCGGATGCACAGGATATTATCATGAGCTGTAAAGCTCAGTGGCTCTCCCCATGACTAGCAATGATGCAAATGAGAAAATGCATGAATTTGCATAATTTATACAGCTCACAGATGTTGGCTTTTCTAGGCATGAAATTTGGGTTGCCTTCTTACACGGATTTTATTGTTATACTATTTTGTTTTTGAGATAGTGTGGGTAGAGCTCACACCATATGTTCTAGTTAAAGTAGGCAGAAGGCAATTCCAAATCTACTGGTACATCTGAATGGTTTGCCCTAGCTTTACAGGCATTTCTGCGCCTCTATTATTTCTCAGGAGCAGCTGCCAAAATACTTCTTTTTTTGTTTCTAAAGCAGCTTTGTTTGCAAAACAATTTTCTCAGCTGCATGTGTAGCAGAGACACTCCTTCTCTTCTCTCTAGCATTAAGCCACCTTCCTCCCTATAAACCACCATTTAACAGTTGGTTCTGACTGGTGGATCCCAGGTTCCTGTAAAGAAGATTCCACACACTTAACGAGGTGCTGGCATAACTTTCAGGGTTAAAGGTAGTAAATAAAGCAGGGAGTAAAGAGTTAAAAAGCAAGACCAAACACAATAAGATGACAAATTTAAACCTATTATGTTCTCTTTCCCTGCCAAAGGTATCATAGTATCACAGCGCTCCAACTCCCTAGCCAAGGAAGGAGTCTTTATACCAGGGGTGTCAAACTGGATTTCTTTGAGGGCCGGATCAGCATTGTAGTTCTCCTCCGTGGGCTGGTCGGGTGGGGAGTGTGAGAGGAGATGGACAGATGCCTCCTGTAGCACCCTGCCAGCCAAAACAGGGCACAAAGAGGCCACCCCATTTTTGGCCTGGACAGCCTCCTACAGCACTTTGCCAGCCAAAAATGGGCCACACAAAGGCCTTGTGAAGCCCTTTCATGGCCCTTTTTTGGCCTGCAGCACTCTGCCTGCCAAAAATGGAGGTCTTGAGAGGCCCATTTTTGGCTGGTAGAGTATGCTGGAGGCTAGGAAGGCCAGAAACGGGCCAGTCCTTAGATATTTCCAGGTTGGCTCCATGGGCCAGATTTAAGCATCCGGTGGTCTGGATGGTCCAGCCCATAGGCCTTGAGTTTGACACCCCTGCTTTATACCATCCTGGTTACCCAATCTATTTTTTCAGAACCACCAGTGATGGAGCACTCACAAGTCTAGCAGGCAAGCTGATGGAGTAATTGTTCCAGATTTAGTCTCCCTCTGACAAGCTTCCACCCATTGCTTCTTGTTCTGCCCTCAGGTCCTATGGAGAATAAATCAACTCCCTCTTCCCTCTGACAGCCCTTCAAATATTAGAAGATCCCTAATTCTTCTGTTTGTTAGGTGAAACATACTTAGTTCCCTTAATCATTTATCACAGGGGTGTGATAACTCACATCGTCATGGAGGAGTCATGTGATGTATCGGGATATTTTTTTCCCTTTGCTAAATTGGGCATGGGCATAGCCAGCATATGACGCATCTGATTCATGGGCTAGGAGTTTGACAACCCTGATCTAGCATATGGTTTAGCCTGCAAATCCTTTATCACCATTATTGCTCTTCTTTGTACTTATTCTAGGGCTTCAGCATCATTTTTGTATCATGGTGACCAAAACTGGACACAGTATTCCAAATGTGGCTTCACTAGTGCAGAATAGAGCAGCACTATCACTTCTCATGATCTTGGTGCTATCCCTCTGTTGATGCCATCCAGAACTGTGTTGGCTTTTTTGGCAGCTGTAACACACTGCTGGCTCATACTTAAATGTTGGCCCATAAGGATATCAAGATCTCTATCACAGGCACTACTGTTGCATCTGGTATTGCCTATTCTATAGCTGTGCATTTGGTTTTTCTTAGGCCTGGTCCCACTGGCCGATGGATGCAAAATGTATGGATAAAGGACACAGCGGACGAGCAAAATTTCGGGTGTGGCTCCATCCATTTTCATCCACTCCAAAAATTGGTGAAAATTTGCATAAACAGAACGGAAAAGAATGGATGTGGGTATATGTAGCGGGGATGTTAAACGGATGTTCATCGGAAGCCTAGCAGATGAAAGCAGATGGAAGCAGATGACACCTCGAAGGGGTTATGGGGGATAATTGCAAAGCGGATGCATAGCGGATAAAGCGGATGCATCACGTACGCATAAAGGAAAGAAAGGGGATGCCGCGCAGATGTATATTGGTATATGCAAACCGTTCACTGCGCATCCTTTCTTTTTCCGTGCTACTAACGATGTATAGACATTCCATGTACCTTTTCTTTTCTCCCTCTTTCCGTTTTCAGCTGCAGCGGATGTGAGTTGCGAGGATGCCTAGAGGATGCAGAGAGGATACAGAGGACGTTTAACGGATGATAACGAACATAGAACGTTTGTTGCTTATATGTCATGGATTTACATCATATATGGCGGAAAGTTCACCCGTTCACAAAGTTTTGTGCCGCTCAAAACTTCTTGCGCGGATGAAATTGCAGTGGACGGATGCTCGACAGATAGAGCATATGAAACATGTATGCAATGAGTACACAACCGATGCATAGCATTTTCCAATGGATGGCAAGCTTTTTTTAATGTTTTACATCCTCTTTGCATCCGTAAGTGCAGTGGGACTGGGCCTTATATAATTATCTTCATTTATAGTTATAAATCATCTTGAATGCAGAAAGCAGAAAGATTGGCTACAAATTATAATGATGATGATGATGATGATGATGATGATGATGATGATGACAGTGATGATGACTATCTGAATTATACTCTAAGTATAGAATATTACATGAATAAATAAATGTTTCTGTAGATAGAAACATACAATGCAGTAAAAGGGGTTGGAGAGGAAGTAACTTTATGCAAAAATGCATCCACTTATTTTCATGTCACACATTCAGACCACATCTATTCAGTTCGTTTAATTGCAGTTCCTTTTCTTTTAAAGGAAAATGTTAAAAAGTAGATCAGAGCCCAAGAATAATTCAGCAAAGATGTTTGATATTTAAAATGAGCATGAATACACAAATCCCACTGAAAGTTATCTCAGGATTCAACATATAATGAACAACATTTGTTTTTGTACAAAATCTTATTTTTTTTTTACTATTTATATTTTTATATGGGTAAAACCAGTTGCAATTTTGAATTGTGCTTAAATGTTTTTTTAATTGCTCTAAATCAATTGAAGTACTTTTTCTAATAATTTTCTAGTTCATGAAGACATAGAAAAATGTTTTGTTTTATCTGAAATTCAATAAGTAATATAAGGAAGAGAACTGATAAATATTCCTTAATAGCACTTTTCAAAAATTTAAAGGTTTTTGAAAATTTAAACATTTTAAATTTACCAGGGACATTTGCTGTCCTATCCCTCCTCAGCCATTACATCACATCTACTTTTAAGAGTTCCCTCCATCCATGGTTTTCTATATAATTTTAAAACTGTTTGAGATAGTTTAAATAGAAAAAGCATTTCACCATAAAGAATATGGAACATGGATGTTGTAGTATTCTATTCATGCAGATTTCTGCTTCTCTCAAGTAAATAGATATGTTGTAAAATGGCTAAGGATTTGATGGCTCCTAAAACACTGATAGTGATTAGTTTTGTTTTACAGATGGCAGAGTGCTCTTGTTTTTTGCTAAATAATTGTCTTTTACAAGGATTATTCATTCCAAATCCAGCTTCAAGATCTCGTGATTAACTGGTTTACTTTAGAAGAAAAATAATTTCTATAACTATGAATAACTATTGTTGCAATTTACCTCTAGCTCTTCACCCAATATAACTTTGCAGAAACTGCAGAAATAAGCTAGTAAACATTTTTGAGAGCAATTTACATGTGTGGGTCTATTGGCAAACTAAGCAAATATTACAGTTCTCCTCCCTCAAAACTCTTAGAAGTGAATTATATGAAATGTTATCCAGACTTTCAGAGAGAAAAGAACATTTGTCAAAAGAAAAATAAATAACTCTTCCGTTTATCTCACACTTTCAAGAAACCACCTGTGAAAACAAAAATTGGAAAAATAAAACAGGAAAAATGCCAATTCTTCTCTTAAAATGAAGCAAAACAAGGCTGAAAAATGTTATAATAATGCCAGTTATTTAAGGTCTGGCTTTGATTTACTTTGTTTTGCTCCCAAAAGGGTGGTTTAGGAATTGAAGTTAATTTAAGGAAGATTGAAAATGAATATAATTTCACTAAGACAGTGTCGGTGCCCGTCCAACCTTAAAAGTATCTAATAATTAAATCCTTCTGATCATCCTGTCCTTGGCATAGAATACACTTGGATGGAGGTAAAGCACAAAGATATTTGGCATATTTTTTCAGAAATCTCTTTAGAACACCCTTTTTGCCTTTTTTTTTCCTTTTCCCATAAAGTAACAGAAGCATCCTAACAATTTAATTCTATAGAATATAAACACTTATCTGTAACATCATCACTCCAGCTATATTCATTAAAAAAATTGTGCTATCTGTTTCTCTGCCCTACAATGTACATCAGACAAAGAAACCAACACTATATGAATCTATAACTTTACACTTAGTTCTGTCATACCAACTGCTTGTTCAGCAACCATTCAAAGTTACGATGGCGCAGAACAAGTAGCTTCATGACCGATGCTCAAATTTGTGGTTGTGACAACATTCCACAATCATGTGATGTCAATTCTGGAACTTGGAAACCAGTATGCATTTACTATGATCACAGCATCCCATATTTATGTGATCTCCATCTGTGACCTTCACAGACAGTTTCTGGCAAGCAAAGTCAAGGGAGAAGCTAGCAGGAAGTTGCCAATCACGAGTCACAGTCCGTGATAATACTCTTGACAAATGTAAGACGTCATTTGCAACCATCGAAAATCAGGCCTGGTCATGTGATCTTTCACTTTACAATTGCATGGATTAGTGCAGAGTCGTTGGTCCCTGTTGCAGTTAGTAAAAGAGGACTATTTGTATTAGAACAGCTATACTTACAGAATCTTGCAAGTTTGAAGATGCTTCCCCGACCTCCCTTTATCTCTGTGTGAAAAGGGAGGGAGGGTCTTGTATGAGCTGATCTCTCAAGTTATTTTCTTGGCCTGGACTCAAACTCCATGTCTTTAACTGTGCATTGGGACCAATTCTTCTTTAAGACTACTCCCTATGTCCTTCTTACTACTGCATCTTTTCCCAAATATGCCCTCCAAGATAAAACTGTGTCCCAAATACAGTTGGAGGTGCCAGATAGGGAAGAAAGCCTTGTGTCAATATCCATATTTAGAGGGTTTTTTTTTAACTAACAAATAAAATAGGTATCAAAACACAAACATAGGTCACATTTCTCTTTGCCTATCATAAGCAGAATAAAGCTGAAGTCTAATCATAAGCAGAATAAAGCTGAACATACACCTGAAACTGGCAATATCTTTCTTTAGATATGGCAATATTTTTCCTAACATCATGATCAAGGGTAGAGCTTGTAGTGTAATATCATGACATTCTAGGGTTACTATGATTAGAAACATGATTAGCTGAAGAAAATGCAAAAGAGAAAGCCATTAGTTACTTCAAGTATGTCAGCTTATGCATTCATCTTCAGGTTAGGAAGGCCTCCTTTCTGGTGAAGTTGTGGAAGATGTACTTTCTTCACCATTAATCAAATAGGGGAATTGTTTAACTCATTGTTAAAGTCTCTGTGAGGTCCCTTGTTGCTCCCCAACTTCACAGACTACTCTACCACTCTTTAACATGGTGCTATAGCTAAAACACCACCTACCATTTCTTCCTTCTTTAGAAGTATTCCTCAATTTACAAAAGTGACTGTTCAAAGTTACAACGGCATTGAAAAAATGTCATACTTAAGATTGTTGCAGCATCCCCCTGGTCACATGATTTACATTCGGACGCTTGACAACTGATTCACATTTATGACACTTGCTGTGTCCCAGAATCATGTGATCTCCTTTTCCAATCTTCTGACAAACTTAACAACCGTCTTACTAATTTGACAGCTGCAGTGATTCACTTAACAAATGTTAATGGAGCATGGAGCAAAAAATGAGGCAAAACTCATTTAACAAATATATCTGTCAGCCACATAAATTTTGGGCTCAGGCATAAGCTGAGGACTACCTGTCCTCAGGTACCATGCTGTGAAGAATGGAACAAATGCATTCTTGGGCACAGCATCTTGGGCACAGCATCTGAATGTGTTATCAGTAGTTGCCTGGATATATATGGTTATGGTTCTCTCCATCAGCTCGGATTGAGTCAGGCAGAATAAGGCTGACAAATTTATAAAGACTGAGTTTAATTTCAAAAGAGGTAGAAGTGGCACCAATCTCCAAAGGAGATTAACAACATAAATTTAGGACTCAATTGTGATCGCAAGTTGAGAACTACTTGTGCTCCTTTTTCCACTTTCTTTTTTCAAAAGTGCAGTGTGCTTCCTCCATTACTATAATCATTATCATGATTATAACATGGACTCAAGGTGTTGGCCCTGCCTAGTTTGGTCCTTTGAACTGTGGTGTTTTAAAAGGAGAAGAAAATTTCAAAATATAAGCAATGAGTAATTCAACCAGTTAGATCACTGGTTCTCAACTTGTGGTCAGGGATCCCTGGAGGACCATAATATGATATACACACTGATATAGAGGCATTTGATTGGTCCAGATGCCTAAGACTTCAATTTTAGAGTAATGTTTCATTCCAACAGGTCTCTGGGATTTTTGGGGGACATCCTGGGAATATAAGGACCAAGACTAATGTGTGGTTGTGGGTTTCCTTTTGAAGAAGACTGAAGTCTATGAGTCTTGGATTCTGCATACAATAAGCTCAGGCCCTATAGTAGGATCCTGGTCCAATCGCTGACCGATTAGCACAACAGACACTAGACTCAGCTATTTCCCTGTCTTCAGATTTTTGCCAGAAGTCCTAATAGCATCAAGCAGAGGTCTGCCCTTTGTTTGGCATAAACCATAGTGATATATAGTGATTTATCCAGGCTGCCCTAAAGTATACCCTTTAAAATGACATCACAACATGCCATGCAATGAGAGGGCTTTTCTAACTCTATTTGGTGAACTGCTTGTGGGCTGAACCATGTCACCTCCAATGAGGGTGCTATGAATTTGTGTGCCAGCCTGGCACCTACCTTCTCATGCCAGGGCAGGGCTGAGCCTAAACCAGCCAAGTCAACCTTTGCTGAGGAGATTTCCAGGCTGAAAATATAGTGTTTTAAAGGTGTCCATCAAATGCACCTCTTACTGTAGATTGAACTGATCTGAATCACCCGGACACAACTTTCCTCATTCTATGGAAAATGTTGCATTTCATTTTTTACATTTGCCATCATTGTAGATATCAATATGTCAAGTGTTGTACAAATATCTATCCTCTCATATTTACTTTTTGATGCACCGTTTTTTCAGTGAATAGATAACTTCATGCCAAACATGTTTAATAGCTTGTAGATTAGTGAGAAAAGAAAGTAGTGAACGCATCCAGAAAAATCCAGGTTTTCAAGACTCCTAAATTATATAAAACATTCCAATATCGATGCATTGATGTATTTTTCTCTGTTTTCAGACATTTTAAAATATTTACAAGTTGAAATCTTCAGGGATAAAAAATTAGTCATAAAATTTTATCTTTTGTTATGAATTATAATCCCATTTCATCCAAATTCTCAATGTCAGAAGTGCTTAACTGCTGCCACCTTGCTGGGATTTTACAACATACTTGATTCTGTACCTGATGTCAGAACTTACGGACTTATAAAAAATAAGTTCTTTTATATGCCAAGTTCAAGGCACCAGTTCTTTTATATGCCAAGCTTTTAAGATTGCTTAAAGTACTGCTGTAATATAAGATGCCAATATCTGTCTTAAAATGCAAAGCAGAATGTAAACATATGAATATATAAATGCCATTGTAAAATATAACATAGTTATAGGTTTCTTCTAAAACTCTACTATAGTTATTGGCCTTTGATTTATCACCCTCTTTTGAGTCTACACAATGGGAGAAGCTTCCACCCTTAAAATGATGAATCTTCGTCTTTGTTTCCATCTTGGCATTTATAAATCAGAGGAGCAACATGATTTCAAGACATTTCTTCGATTAGTTTCTCAGCAACATATAACTGTATTCACACAGCTGTCTGGAGAGCGCAGTTCAATAAAATGTAGCTTTTGTCAAGAGAGTAGAAAAGGAAATTTTATTAGTGTACTGGCCAGGATGTTCCCACAAGTAGCATCTTCTTCTCTGCTTTATATCATTGCTTAGATCTCTGTCTGCCCCTCTGTCTGCCCCTCTGCCCCTTACCCCACACTCAACCCTTCTCCCTGAAAAAAATATTCTGTCCTCTTTTTATTTAGCTCTGTTTAGCTAACTTAAAGTAATTATGTGGATGGATCGAAATAGAAGTTCTTATTGAGCTTCATTCCTTCATTATGATAAACAGATGTGGTCCTTTCATAAAATGTTGCAGTTTCTTAGCATTGTTCTTCTGTGCTTGTTAACTAGCCAATTGGAAGATGCTCTTTCGTAATTTTTAAACATAGAAATAATCCCTCCACTATGTTACCATTTTTTCATGCTATTTGAGGTGGCCCTGAATTGCTACTGAAGAAAGAAATATGCTAAACCTGTCAGTGTCTGTATGTCTCTAAATTTACTGACTATATCTTATATTTAATTGGATTTTATGGACTGATATAGATACCTTATGTTGGATACAGATTTGTTTGAATAACAGTTCAGTTCACATTAGAGTGAATATGGGTGCAATTTAATAGATAGGAGATCAAAGATTGTCCTGGACATGTTCCTGCTCCTTGATGCCTTACATGAGGCACATGGAAAGATGACCCCATTGTGAGGTCACTTTCTGAGATCAAAGAAATGCCTATCAATAGTTCTCTAAACAAACATAGGAAATACATGGCCCACCAAACATTGTTGGACTCTAGTTTCTCTCAACTCCAGCCAATAAAACCAAGACTCAAATTTAACAGAAGATGTAATATAATGACCTCTTGGAAGTCATCAGCTATTTTCTGTACTCTAAATCAATGTTTCCAACCAGTATTTTGCCAACTATAGAATAAACATCATATTTTCAGAATTTCACTTGTCCCTCTTTCTGGTGCAAACAATAATGTCAATTGGACTGATATCTCTAGTTTGTGTGAAATTAATATTTTCCCAAAAATGCTTGTGCAATTTTTCATATATCATATGTACATAAACCACCTATATGCATTTGTATATATTTCTCTCTCAAGAGTTATTTGAATGGGCAACTTGCAAATAATAAATATATATTCCTTGACAGCAAGTTCCATTGAATTCTATGGAACATATTTTTGAATGTGGGATTAAATTAAAGTTGGTTTTGTCTGTTACTTGTTTCAACATTAAAAGCACAAGAAGTCTCATGCAATCCTGTTTTTTTTTTTTAAAGTGTGATCTGCTACATATTGCATAGCAGAAAATCTAATTATACCTCTAGCTTATTTCAGCATTGTCTCTGTGTTTTCATGCAACTGACAGTGCTAATTACTGCACTTGTAGGCATGAACTTAATTAAGCTAATCAGCCCACCATGAAGCTGACAGGTATACTTTACTGTCATAGTTAGTTGATAACATGTAAATTGGCACTTTCTTTCCATTGCTCTTACAATGCTAACACATTGTTTCTATTATCTGTTTCCTCAGTTCTTTGTGGTATTAGTGTTCACAACAAAAAAATATGGAAAGTCATGAAGGAGCTTTTATCAAAATGCCAGATCATCTTGCTTTTGTTTTTAATCAAAATATGGACTATCATAAGAAACAGAAGAGAAGAAATAGAGAAGGATGAAGAAACAGACAACAGTGGCAATAGAAGAGCTATTGTTTAATTGGACAATCAACTGCTTGTACTTTTCACTACTACCTTGGTATAATGTCTACCACAGTAACCGATGGGAATAATGATATTTGTAGTCTAGAAATACCTGGTTAACATAAAGAAATATTAACACAAATATAGGCTAACACATAGATATTGGGTGCCAACCTTGTGTCAACTCCTTAATGAAATGCGTATGGGTTAACTATCCTCTGATTTATTTTTAAAGTCACATTTATTTTGCAGAACACAGTGCCTCCTCAAAAGTATGCAATACAAGAGAGATACCGCAGGCATTTATACGCCATTGTACAAGCCACACACGCATTGCCTGTAAAAGCAAAAGTAGGAAGTGGTATAGAATAGGTCAGCCTAGTTTTCTTTCTCATATACCCTTAAACAGGAAACTGGTAGATGATTATTCCCCCAGTTAATAGACAAAGCTAAAATGTGCTTCTCTTCTGCATTCCTATCCAAGGATAACCATCATTCAGGACTCAGCAGTCTATCTGGCAGGGAGCACCAAGGCAAGTTACTTCAGTCTTTGCTTCTCTGGCCAAATCAGCCCCTTCTGTGTCATGATAGTCTCCTGGGAAGCAGGCCCAGTGCAGCAGGAAATTGTTTCATCTTCAATTCAGCTGAAAATATGAAGGAAAATTGCACTGTATGATGCAAACTCTGTGATCTGCAGGCACAATGACCCTTCTAGATTGGCAAGACCCAGAATAATGACAAAAGGAGGCTTTATATTCCCATTCTTTTTGTTGTTTTTGAAGATAAACTTTAGCAATTTAGCTGAAACTATTTCCTTCAAGTTTGTATTCCAGCTAATATTCCTTTATTGATGATTTCCTGAAGTTAAAGTTCCCACATACTGGGATGGGATTAGGTCTCGTTGATTATTTCAACCAAAAAAGGGAGTGGCTAAAAGAAAATCAATTTAAAAGCTTAGATTAATTTTCAACAATGTGCTTTCACATATTTTGCAATAAAGCTCTTAGTCTTCCTAATCTTGAAAGGCCAGCAGCTGGGAATTTTGGAACTGTAATTTTAAATTGTATGAAAGATAGCATGTGGGAAAGGCTAGTTCAGTTCGGCTTTATTACTGTACAAGCATTTGCCAAAGTGTTATACAAATCTTATAAACAGTATAAAACAATGTTTTCTACAAATGTAAAATTATAAAGCACCAAGTAATTATAAAAGCCAAAAGAAAAAGCAAAACAGATGTGACATATGAAAAAAGAATTGAGATGCTGAAAATATATTTTGCAATTAATAGGAAATAAGATGTTAATAATAGCAAATAAATGACTTAGTATTAAGAGCTAAGTGAAGAACCCCCCAAAATAGATGCATGTTAAATACTTTATAAACCGTAACTTTCTGTGAAATTAAGTTGTTTGCTTCTATTTCTAATTTCAGGAAAAACTCAGGAAAAATCAGTCAAGGTGTGGAAAGAGCAACTGAAGTATGCCTAATAAAAATCAGATTGAGTTTAATTAGTCTCTACTTTGAGCATGTGTGGCATTTTCATGTGTTATTTTACCCATAGCCATTGGTCTTAGCGCATGAGACTGGGTTCCAAACAACAACTCTTTATTTCAAACTGCTAGGTAAAGAAACGGAACATAGCCCAAACCGCGGCAGCCCTTTATATAGCGGCTAGCCAGCCGGCTTGTGGCCAATGACAGTTATTTAATTCTTCCCATCGTTTCCGGCTTCCCGGATTGGTTCCTAGCAAACCAATCCGTAAGTGGCCTTTTGGGCCAATCAGAATGAAGTACTTGGAACCTACTAAGTTCCATACAGAACATTAGTTATCTGTTTATGGCTTTTAATTGCTGTCATGCAAAAACCAGCAACATTAAATATGAATCTTGTTCTGTATAAAAATAGTTTACTCCAAATCCTCTAATCTGATTGGCTAAGAAAGCCTGCATAGGGATTGGTTCACTAGGAACCAATCCAAAGGAACCGCCAAAAGGCGGTTAAATCAAACTGATGTCATTGGCTGCAAGCCGGTAGGCAAGCCGTATATAAAGGCTGCCACGGCTAGAGCCAAACTGTTCCGTTTATCTTTACTGTTGAAAATAAAGACTTTTACTGTTGGAACCCGGTCTACCTCGCATTTTTCCGGACGGAACACTGGCGACGAGGATGGGATTGTCCTAAAACGCGAGACTGTGCACGTGGTGAATTGAAACCCAGGCTGGAAGCGATGACTGGAAATAATGCACCGCCCGCACCCTTCAATCCCAATGAAGAGGATTGGGAATCCTACATAGACCATTTCCAAATGTACTTGGAAAGTAACGAGATGGAAGAGATCTCAGACCAGCGTAAGAGGGCTGTCTTCTTAACGCATTGCGGACCAACAATTTTCAAAATGGCCAAGGCATTGGCGAAGCCCGGAGACATAAAGCAAATGACCTGGCCCAAACTCCAGTGAATGTTGAAGGCTCATTACGCACCAGTGGTGTCAAATCTCATCAAATGGCACGAACTCTACCTAAGGGACCAAAAAGAAGGCGAGACCATCACTGATTTTGTGGCAGCCCTCCGACAACTGGGGGCAGCATGTGAGTTCCTGAACTTAGATGAAGCCATGCGAGATCGAGTAATATTGGGTTTAAAAGACTCTAATTTACAAAGTAAGTTGCTAAATAAACCCAACATAACCATAGCCGAAGCAATCGCAGAAGCCACAGCTGCAGAAGCCGCGAAAAAGTCAGCAGCCACCATGAAACAAATGAACCCGAACAACGACGAAGCGAGCCTAACCAGAGGGAAGAAACAATTTCCCGCCACCACACACCATGAAGATTTTGACGAGACATCAGAATCCGGAGAGGAAGATGATGAGGTCCACCGCCTATACACCAAAAAAAAAAGGCGCGAAAAAAGAAACTGGCGGGAATGCGCCGGTTGCGGAGGAAACCACCCTCGAGCCATTTGCAGATTCCTTGATACCATCTGCAGAGCTTGTAAGAAAAGGGGACACATCGAGAAGGTCTGTAGGAATTGAAGAAATTACAGCCCTAACAGACGCAGTATCACTCCCCCACAAGCTGAATTGAAACAAACCGAGAGAAAGTGGCAGCGCAACAAATGAGCCAGTAACCGAGAAAAGATCCATCAAACTTTCACTATCGGAAGCGCTCAGACGGAAAGCGGAAAAAAAGTTAAACTAATCGTAAAAATCGAAGGCAGCCCCTGCGAGATGGAGGTCGATTCAGGGTCTTTCCTGTCAATGGTGTCATGGGACACAATCAAACAACTGGTCCCAAATATTAAGCTAAAAGAGCTCCAGAAACAAAAAATAACCCTGAAGGACTACCAAGGGAATCGAATTCCTGTGGTAGGTCTAGGACATTTCCAAGTCGCCTACAAGCAGCATGTTGAAGTCCTGCCTCTGACAATAGTTGACTGAGACCAAGACTGACCCAGCCTCCAGGGCATCGAATGGTTTGCACCATTGGGCATCGGAATGACCGGCATAGACCGAGTGGCCACAACCGACTGGGAAGAAAACCTGATCCACGAGTTCCAGGATGTTTTCGATGGCTCCCTAGGCAGGTATCGGGGGACCCCAATTTCCTTTAGTTTAGACCCCCAGGTGGCCTTTGCATTAAAGGTAAAAATAGGGGAACAATTGAACAAATTAATTGATCAAGGGGTTTTGGAACCTGTTGACCATGCTAAATGGGAGACGCCAGTAGTAACACCAGTTAAACCTGATGGGTTGGTATGCATCTGCGGAGACTACAAGGCTACCCTGTACCATGCGCTACAACAAAGCGCATACCCGGTGCCAGTCGTACAACATTTGCTACACTCACTCGGGGGAGGAAAAAATTTTGCTAAACTGGATCTAGCACAAGCTTACCAACAGCTTCCAGTAGACCCCTTAACGGCCGAGGCACAGACAATAGTGACTCACAAAGGGGCATTCAAGTGTAACAGATTCCAATTTGGAGTGAGTGTGGCCCCAGGCGTTTTCCAAAGTCTCATGGAATGCCTATTAAATGGAATAAAAGGGGTCGTACCATATTTTGACGACGTTCTGATTTCGGCTAAAGATACGACCCAACTAGAAAAAAGACGAAGAAATGTACTAACAAAATTCAGAGAATCCAGTCTGAAAGTTAAAAAAAAAAAATGCTGCTTAATGACTGATCACGTCGAATTTCTGGGCTACTTAATTGACGGAGAGGGTATACACCCTACTGAAAAAAAAGTCAAAGCCATTAAAGATGCACCACAGCCAAGAAACAAAACGGAATTGCAGGCATTTTTGGGTCTAATAAATTTCTATAACATATTCCTCCCCCACAAAGCGACAATAGCAGAACCATTACACCGTTTGCTGGATAAGAAAACTAATTGGACTTGGGGTCATAGAGAGCAAAAAGCATTCCAGAAAATAAAAAATTTATTAACATCAAACACCGTTCTTATCCAGTTTAGTAACACACTTTCATTGACGGTAACCTGCAATGCCTCACCGTTTGGAGTCGGTGCCATCCTGAGCCACAAATTGCCAGATGGGAGAGAGGCACCCGTCGCTTATTACTCAAAGACTCTGTCTAAAACAGAACGTAACTATAGTCAACTAGACAGAGAAGCCCTGGCAATCGTCGCCGGAGTGAAACTCTTCCACGAATACCTCTACGGAAGAACATTTTTGATCGTAACGGACCATAAACTGTTACTAGGAATTCTGGTGGGAAACAAGCCTACATCGAACATTTTATCCCCACGAATGACTAGATGGTCAGAATTCCTAGCAGCATACTCTTACACATTGATGCATCGACCCGGGAAGCAAATCTCCCATGCAGACGCATTAAGCAGAGCACCGTTGCCAACGACGGAGGAAGACCCGGCACCAACAATGACCACCCTGCAAATAGAAACATGCCCCAAACTACCAATACCTGCCAACGATGTTGCCAGAGCCAACGCAAAGGACCCAATGACTGCCCGCATATTAAACTGGGTAGGTAAAGGCTGGCTGGAAAACCAAAAAACTGAAAACTTTAAACCTTTCCGGACCAGACAAACCGAACTGTCAATTCAAAATGGTTGTTTATTGTGGGGTGATTGGGTACTAATCCCTCCTAAATTACAAACTAGAGTGCTGGGTATGCTTCATGAAGGCCACCCTGGTATTGTAAAAATGAAAAGCCTAGCTAGAAGCTATGTCTGGTGGCCTGGTATAGATAAAGACATCGAATACTGGGTTACTACTTGTAATAAATGTCAAAAAACCAGGCCTTCCCCAACACAAGCACCATAAGGGACTGGGAGACCCCACGAGGCCCCTGGTCTCGGATCCACATTGATTTCGCAGGTCCTACTAGGGGACATACCTTTTTAATTGTCGTAAATGCATACGCAAATTGGTTGGAAGTTGTAGTAATGTCATCTACGACAACCGAGGCGGTCATTAAACAACTTAACAAACTCTTCGCAACCCTTGGATTGCTGGATGTCCTAGTGTCCGACAACGGGCCACAATTAACAGCCATCCAATTTGAACAATACCTAGCCTCCCTAGGTATACGCCAGGCACTAACCGCGCCGGCCCACCCGGCTGCAAATGGTAGGGCGGAGAGAATGGTCAGGTTTACCAAAGAGGGTTTAGAGAGAATAGACCTTGGGGATGTCCAGGATAAAATTAATCGCCTACTCACCCTCCAACATATCACACCTAGCACTGTAACCAACAAAAGCCCGGCGGAATTATTAATGGGAAGAAAACTTAGGTCGCAATTAGACAGGTTGCACCCAAATTATACCTTGGAAAGACCCCCCGACTCCTCCAGCCATTTCTGAACATTTGAAATCGGCGACCTAGTCTACACAAAAAATTTCACCGGGGACCCCTTATGGCTTCCAGGCACAATCACACAAATCACAGGCCCCCGGTCCTACCGACTAACCGTAGACGATGGCAGGGAATGGAAGCGGTACATAGACCAGCTTCGTTCCCGAAACATTGAAAGAAATACAAACTCACAACCACAAATAATAAAAAACGACGAAAATCAAACCAAAGAGTGGGGGGGAAATACAAGAAAATAATGAAGAACTTTTTAAAATAAATCCAAAACATCTGAACAATCAAAAAGAGCAAAAAAGAAACTCACGGTTAGATGAAACTTGCGGGAAAAATCCAAACGAAGGGGCCAGCCAAGCCAGCTCGACCTGCCCGGAGAAACCAGGAGGGAGTGCCGAAACCATTGGCCTGAGAAACTCAAGTGGTAGCAAAATGGCTGACTCACCCTTCCAGGCGGTTCCATGGAGAAGAGACAGAGAGACAGCAACCCCATCTGAACCGGTTGAAGTCTCCAGCGAAAATGAACCACGCAAGTCCAGTAGAATCAGAAGAAGCCCCACCTACCTGCATGACTACGTCACCACGTAGGACTAAACCAAGAGGGGAGGGGTGTTCTGTATAAAAATAGTTTACTCCAAATCCTCTAATCTGATTGGCTAAGAAAGCCTGCATAGGGATTGGTTCACTAGGAACCAATCCAAAGGAACCGCCAAAAGGCGGTTAAATCAAACTGATGTCATTGGCTACAAGCCGGCAGGCAAGCCGTATATAAAGGCTGCCGCAGCTAGAGCCAAACTGTTCCGTTTATCTTTACTGTTGAAAATAAAGACTTTTACTGTTGGAACCCGGTCTACCTCGCGTTTTTCCAGATGGAACAAATCTCTTCTTAGTCTTAATGAATCTCCCATTATAAAACTGAGAAAGCTAAAACATTAACTTCTCTCTGAGAAAGATTCTATGTTGGGCAAGAAGGACTAAACCAGTGAAACATCTGCCTGTTTCCATCTGGAAGAAATTTTGTAAGTTCTGTGGCTGACCTCATTCTGGGATTCTCGGTCTAGGATTCTGTTTCCTAATAGTTCTTTTAGCCTAAGTGGATTCTAAAAGGAGCAATTGTTGAAGTGGCAAGCCATAATGGCTAAGGTGCCCCAGAACTGCTTTTTACCTGTAAGACTAAAACTGGCCTTTCTGGCCTAATGGAATCAGTTTTGACAGGAAAAGTGACATTTGAACCAATTGGTGACTATTAGCAGCCATGCTCTGGGAGAAAGGCTAGCCTGTATTTCCGATTGCTTATGCATTACTGGAGACTTTAGGGGTCAACAGCTTTTACAGTTATTATGATGTAAACAACTTAGAAAAATCTGATATGTGATTGTGGGTCCCAATAAGAGAAATACCCTGCAGGGTTATACTGAATATAGAAACAGAGATATGGGAACAGCTTGTAAAACTGTTACACAGGGAAGCAATAAAAATGTACAAATGCAATGAGGCAAGCATGTGATTCATTAACTGAAACCTGGCTATCATGGACTGAAAATCTAATAAAGCAAGGTATTTGAGAAGGCATGTTAGAAATTCTAACTCTTTACATGGATAAAACTGGAATTTTTAATTTTACTTTGCCAATAAACAGTGCAGGTGCTAATGCATAAAGGGTGATGGGAAAAAATCTGCTAAGGAAATTCTGTCAATACTTACGTCTGGATTAAGCAAACATGCTCAGAAGTTAAAGTAGGGGCCTTTTGATCAGACAAGAAACAGAAAACTCTGGGTGTTTTCATTTATAAAGAGCGAAGGAGTTGTACCCAAAATGGTATTTAATATAAATAGAAATCTATTTGGACTTGAAGGATCACTTCAAACAACAGCCAATGAGTTAATAGTTGACCATCAACAACCCAATCAACAAATAAAAATCCAGACATAATGAGGCGCCACATAAATATTATACACAGAATAGGCCAAAGCACACATTCTGATAGAGAAAAGTTCCCTGAGGATGGATTCCAGCAAGAATCTGAAAAACTAAAGCTCTGGTCCTGGTGAATCATTTAATTTTTTTAGAATACCTTCCCCTTTTTAGATGAGCAAAATGTTTGCCATGCTTAGCTCAGTTTAGCTCACCTCAAAAAGCTGAATGTGTGCTAGAGTCACTTTAGTAGAGAATTCTGGCTCACAAGAAATCCTAAAAGGCTCAAAGGTCTTATTTTGACTAATACATGTGAGTTTTTGGGACAATATATTTGGAATATGCTGCCATCATGATGATGACCACAAACTTAGTTTTAAAGAGGGATGGTATCTTCCTTGTCATGTTTTGAGTTTCCTGGATGTATCTGGTTAGATACTTGGTATCCAGAGCAAACTTCAAAAATCCCTCAGTGATGATGACACCTTGCAATGACAATCACATAAATAGCATGATTACGTCTGTTGAAAGCACATCGTGTACACATGGTAGGGTGGAATTTTTTGGCCTAGACCTATTACTTTATTGCATGATTTTCTGTTGCTGTTTATGAGGACAGAAGATGACTATGAACTTGTGTAGATTTAGAAAAATTCACTCCAATTCACTCAGTATAATTTTTATAATATTGTTCCACTTGTCATTTAGTGTACATTATTAAGGTCTGGTTCTATCATATGGCATTAAACTGCTTCTGTTGAAAATATTAATTGCTAGCATGGAGTCCATTTGAATTTTTGGGAAGGAAAAAAGAGAGTTAAATTCCACTGTTTTCGTGAATGGTCTATTTGTATTGTGCCCCTTTTCTTTGGAGGAGCAGAAGTCAGGCATGGAGCCTAGGGATTTGATATATGCCAAGAGGGATAGGTGGAAGTATTTCCTCTGCAATTTTACATTCTTCTTAGTAATACCGTCTCCAAATCTAGCCAGAGTATTTGGAAAAGTGCCTTGAGAACAATGGCCTAATTGGAAGTTATGGTCTACTTAACAGTAGATTTCTATGGTTTGTTCTGATCTGTACCAGCTGTGTTTGGTGAAGACCAGGAGCTTCATAACATCTTCTATATGAGAACTGTCAAATATTGAAATAAATTTTGTGAGAATATACTATCGTTCTCAGATGCAGCTCTTTGTTGACTTCCTGGGAATTCTGTTCTTTTCTGGACCTGTGTATGTTTTGACTTGGTTGCTTAGACTTGCAACTCTGCTTTAACCTCTGGATCAGACCTTGACCACCAGTTTGTATACTAAGTTTGTTGTATATTTTCACAGCTAGCTTTGGCTAGCCAGACTGTTTGATTATATTTCTTTCCTTGCTGCTTGAAACAGTGAACAGGTCTGAACAATTACAAAAATACATTGTCAGCGTTCCAGCAAACCTCCATTCCAGTCAATAACTCCAAGACAGACATATTTCAAAGGTACCTTTATTTGGAAATCGTAACTGGCACATCTGTGGAATCCCAAAATTGAAAGTTCTGGGCTTCCTTGCAAAAGTCAAAACTACAAATCCATCCCCTCTTAGCCATCACCACATCACATGGTCCAATCATCATCCTAAACTAAGATTCCCATTTCATCATACACGACACTCAGTGACCTTGAACCAAACAAAAGAATTGTATTTTCTCTAACTAGATATACTCAAATGAATTCCTCCTTCCCACTTTCTCAGACCCAATTGTGTCAGCATGGGAGCATCGAATCTCAATATGGCTTCCAAAGCTGACATACATATTAGTAATGTCTCTGGCAGGGGTGGGATTCAATTTTTTTAACCGTGGGCGTGGCTTAGTTGATGGGTGTGGCTTGGTGGTAATGTGACTGGCTGGGCATGGCCAACTCAACATCACTCACATCGAGGCATGTGTCTCCTCGCCAGGCCTCTCATAACTGTGGAGATGGTGCAATAGTCATTGCAATGAAAACTGGTCATAAGTCACTTTTTTTAGTGCCATTGAAACTTGGAATGGTCACTCCACAAAAGCAAAGTACCAGCAAAGGAGGGCAAAAAAGATCCAGAGAAGTTCCTGAGACAGGAAGTCAAGTCCTGCCAAAAAAGTAATAAGGGTTAATGGAGAGGCAGTTTCTGTAAGCAACACCAGAATGTTTCCTTCCTGCCTTCCTTACAGGATTAGGCCAGTATTTTCTTCTAACAACTGGTTCTCTGAACTGCTGAGAATGTTAACAACCGGTTCTAGCGAATAGGTGTGAACCTATAGAATCCCACCCCTGGTCTCTGGAGAGCCAATAAGGAGCATCTTAGCCCTAGTATCTGCTCTCTTCTTAATTTTATTTCTTATTTTTGCCAGATTTTGGAAAACCCATTGCCCTGTGTGAACATTTATTTTCATCACATGGCTAGCTTCACTGTCACATGCTGGCTGAGAATTTTGAGAACTGTAATCCAACATATTTAAGATTTGCAGCAGCTTAAGGAACACTGAATGCGGTGAAGAACTTGATGTTGTTAAACTATACAAGAAGATGAGAGTAAAGACCAGGTTCCCTTTCAGATCACTCTCTTTTCATCTTTGGAAGAATGCTGGTTTCCTTTCAGATCACTCTCCTTCTATCATGTGGACGAATACCAGTAAGACTAACATTTCAGGGCTGTAAAAATCTAGACCTCCATTAAACAGCCAAGAGTTAACATTTAAACATTTCTTTAATGCCATCTGATGATCATCTGAATTTTTGTAGCCCTGATGCCTATGGGTGGGCAGGGCAGAGTCTTTCAATAGGGATGTGATCTTTCTTTCCTGGGATTATAAATACATGCTAA
The DNA here is from genome assembly GCA_015471245.1 of Laticauda colubrina. Classification (NCBI taxonomy): domain Eukaryota; kingdom Metazoa; phylum Chordata; class Lepidosauria; order Squamata; family Elapidae; genus Laticauda; species Laticauda colubrina. Next base: position 24,061,428 of record BLBF01000010.1, on the reverse strand, counting down.
AGAACACAGAGACAAGGCTTATGTGTGTCTCAAAAGAGGTAAAGAATGCAGAGTAATTTATTAACTACTTTTCATATTCTACTGTTCTCTCCCTCCTTGGTTTTGAAAAGTAAAGATTTACAACAGGGAACAAAGGCTCACGTTCACTCATGTGAAGACCCAGAGGGAGAGGCTGAGGTTCAGAAGTATGCCTTTAACTCCGTGAACCTAGGCATGGCCTGGTCTCCCACACCATCAGAGCTTTCATGCTGAAATTCTATGGCATAATAGCTGCAGCCCACAGGACTTTTCCAGACAAATAATCTGCTGGGCATAAGATCTTGGCTAGGATCCATTTACTATCATTAAGAATCAAAAGTTTTTTAAAGTTCATTTGGGGGGGCAGCTTCATTTTTTATTATTATTATTATTTCTTCCAAGGCTAGCCTCCACACCCACATCTTCAATGGAATGTGTTAATAATTTGCTTTGTGGAGATGAAAGGCTCTTTGAAAGTAGCCAGCATAAACACATCTCAATCTTTTCAAAGGTCCATCAGCAAAAGAATTGTGGTTGCTATACAGTGGCCTGAATGGGGGCAGGTCTGACATTTTGGGAGTCTCCTGCTCTCTATGTTTAAAATCACAGATCTTAGCAAAGAATTTAACGAAGGAATATATACACTGTACAGTCCTTTACCTCCCCCTCCCCAATGAAAAAGGTTTTAAACATCAAACAAAAGCATTACATGATGTTGATCATTTCCCTCTGGGTCAAAAACCAGTGAGCCCTCTGTCTTAGCAGAAGGACTGAGACATTAGATAGGTCAGACTTTAGAGAAATCACAACGGTTCTGGTAGAATTGTAGCTTTTTCATTTTTGGTTGCAAATTCTGATGCAGTTGAATGTGGATGCAGTATATTATTTTTTAATGTACAGCAGAAAAGACCTCATCAATTTAATGTCCTTAACCTATCAGATTACAGAATATAATATATATGATGATATTTTTCACATGAGAATACAAGTGATGGCACCGTAGCAGACTACAGTGATATCATGTATTTTATTTGTTTTATTGTGGTGTCATTTATCCAATGCTGCCATCACATATTTACATCTACACATCTTATGCAAGCATGTAAGCCACAACCCTGGTGTGGTGATATTACATATCTAAGGAGCTACAAGCTGCCTTTTGCTGATTAGATAATCAATCTTATTTCCTATTCCTTATTCTAATCATTCCAAACTCTTATTTTCAGATTTTCAGCATGAACCTGGAAATACCAGAAGTTATTATCAAACATAATTGATAAAACTTTGGAGATGGTTGATCTTCACTTACCAATAACAATTCTCTAGAGTCCTTCACAAGTCCTTGTTTAGCAGACAATGCCAGAAGGAGAAGCTTGGATCATCTGCCTACTTTGTATCTGCTGTCACAGTGATCTACAGACCTTTGCTACAGGAAAATCTATTACTTTTATTTTGTCATTGTCACCTGCAATTTTTCTGCCTCAGTAAACAGGGTGCTAGTAGATAAATAATAGTCAACAGGTTGGAAGAAATCCAAGTTAAACTTTGCTATGTGTAAAATGTATAAAATAAGATTATTTTCTAATCTGTCATAACTTCTATGTCTAAAAGAACAAATGGAACTTCTAACTTTTGATATTCTTTGCTTAGACCTCATTTTGTTTGTTTAATTATCTATTTATATTGTTAATATTTTAAAAACCTAGGAGCATAGTATAACTCAAAGCTTTCAATGCTGTTCTTGGATACATGTATGTTTACTTCTTTCTTTTCTTTTTAGTCTGGCCATTAAAATGCTTTAAAACCTACTCTTGCATGCCTGCATATTTACAGGTAAGTACATATGCATACCATAACTCATATGTGCAGCCTGACATGAGTTCCATTGTTTCTTGTAGATGTTTCCCTGCATGTTACATTCTTGATTTCTATGAATGAGGCAATTTGTTGTGCTTTGTAGATTCAAACATGATTTATTAATTTGTTACATTTACATCCTGCCTTTCTTCAAGATCTCGGATTAGCTTATATCATTTCCCCGCAACCCCAGAGGATGTACTGAGAGAGAATGCCTCATTCAAATGCAGCCAGTGATTTTCTCTGACTAAGGGGGCACTCAAATCTGAATCTTCCAGGTCTTAAACAAAGCACTTTAACCACTACATCACAATGCCCTTGGAAATGCAGATTCTGCCTGTGTCCTGTGCTCATTTTCTTCACTCTTTCCTGAGTCGCATACCTTTGCCTTCTGCAAAATGGGGACTGAAATCGAAATATGTGAGTCTGAAAGATTAGCTTTGTTTCTGACCTCAGTTCCCATTCTTATTTAGGACATTGCACACTGATAGTCCTAAAAGCATAGCCAGGATAGTAGAATATCAAACAAAGTAATTGTAACTGGCTAATAACAAATCAAGATTTTATAGTTCCATTGTATTTTAATGGATGAGAAGACGTCAAGTATAATCAAGACAAGAACAGCTGACTGGGGAACTCTCTGAATTGGGGTCCACACATCTTAAAGCTGCCATATTGAAAAATACAGCCTTAGACAAATTTACCTATTACCTGCAACATGTTGCACAACATATGGACAAACTTAGCCATAGTATCAACTTAGGAAACTGACTAAGCCAAGCCCAAAACATTAGAAAATTCTTGGAAGCCTGTTACTCAGAAAAATCAACCATCAACAGGCACATAGAGGAAAACAATATCTACTTACCATTCAAAAGAGACAATAAAAAAGATAAAAAGGAAACAAAAAAAGACCAAAAATACCTCCTTGCCAGCAATCAACATCTGGTTAATTAAAACCAGCTATTCAGTAGTAAGCAATACCCCAATCAAGAAACTACTAGCTCAGACAAACAATCAAACAGTAAACTCTGATGAGCAGAGGCCTCATCAAGGAACTGTCAAGAACACTCCCACCAACAATAACAGAGCAAACCACTTGTGTATAAACAGAGAGAGAACTCAAGTTCCTTCCAGCACTACCCTAAATGGGAAATGAAATGTCTGCAAGAAAACAAAAAAGTTTTGAGAACACCAAGGACACCCAGGAATTTAAGAGTCTTTTCCTGACAACTTTTATGGAACATCTGTGTGTTTCTTATATGCCTGTACAATACCATCACTCCCCAGAGCCTTTTTATTTCTTTATGGACTATTTCTTAATCAAAGTATATCACATGTAGTTATGCAGTTCCCAAGGAGAGAATCATCATGACATTGCTGTAAATTTGGGATATTCAGAATGGATAACTGTCTTCCTTAACCTAAAAGCTAGGTCACACTGGCCAACGGATGCAAAACGTATGCAAAAAGGACACAGCGGACGAGCAAAATTTCCATCCGTTGTTATCCGCTCTCAAAAGTGCCCCAAATTTGCATAAACAGAGTGGACAACAATGGAAAGGAACGGACGTGGGGAGGATGTAGCAGGGAGGTAAAGCGGATGTTCGTAGGAAGCCTAGCGGATGGAAGTGGATAGAAGCGGATGACACATCCGCAGGGCTTCCGGGGGAGAATAGTGAAGCGGAAGCGTAGCGGAAGGAGCGGATGCATAGCGGATGCATAGCAGATGCGTAGCGGATGACGCGGATGCATCATGGACGCCTATAGGATACGTAGCGGATGCGTAGCGGATGCAAAGCATTCACTGCACATGCGGGGAAGAAGAATTGCGAAAGCTCCATGGATATAAAAGGATGCAGCTTGCAAGCAGTCAGCATTCAGAGGAAAGACCTGCTGCCAGAGACATCTTGAGAGAACATCATGGGAAGAAGAGGAAGCCTGTGCCAACTCCTGCCAGCCCTGGCAAAAAGGACAGAACCACCATCCCACCCCCTGGCGCTGTCTCTGAAGCTGCTGGGGCTTCTGCTGCTGCTGCTGGTGCTCCTGGTGTTGCTGCTGCTGGTGCTTCTCCTGCTGGTGCTGCTGGTGCTGCTGGTGCTGCTGGTGCTTCTCCTGCTGCTGCTGCTGCTGGTGCTTCTCCTGATGGTGCTGCTGGTGCTTCTCCTGATGGTGCTGGTGGTGGTGCTTCTCCTGCTGCTGGTGGTGGTGGTGCTTCTCCTGCTGCTGGTGGTGGTGGTGCTTCTCCTGATGGTGCTGCTGGTGCTTCTCCTGATGGTGCTGCTGGTGCTGCTGGTGCTTCTCCTGCTGCTGGTGGTGCTTCTTCTGCTGCTGCTGCTGTGATGGACCAGCCCCAAGGCCCTCAAAGCCCTGCTGCTGAAGGCCCTGAAGGCCCTGCCAGAGGGAGGAAGAGGCAAGGCAAGGAGAAGGGAGAGAGGAAACAGTACTCCATTTCCAAAGACCATGAGGAGGAGGTGCTGGAATGGCTGAGGGAGAATGAGTACCTGTGGAGGAAGGGCCACAGGCTCTATCGCGACACCAAGAGGAAGCAGGCAGTGTGGAGAGAGAAGGCGGAGAGCCTGGGCTACACTTCAGATGTACTCCTTGGATGGTGGAAGCACATGCACACCTGGTATGGCAAGCTGCCCCAGAAGAAATCCAGGCAGGCTGCTGTCAAGCTCACTGACCAGGAGACCTATGTCATGGCCAGGTGCAGCTTCCTGGAGGGTGAGATCCGCCACTGAGGAGCAGCCCCTCTGTCAACCCTCTCCCTCAGACAGCCCACAGAGAGCCACTCCTCTTCCAGTCAGGAGACAGCTACTGTGTCCAGGCAGGGGTCTTTGGAGGGCCCCACAACAGAGACCCCCCTGACAGCTGCACTCCCCGTGCCGGAGGATGTGGAGGATCCCCTGTCTCAGATGGAGCAAGAAGAAGCAGCCACCAGAGACCAACCCACACCCACACCCAGCTCCACCTCCACAGAAAGCAGGCAGAGAGGCAGACCGGAGGGACAGAGCCACACTGTCCTCTTGGAGATCAGGGACACAATCAAAGCCAGCACAGATCTCCTCTCCCAGCTGGTCCACTTCGACATACCATCCTCGAATCGCAAGCCCTTCATCACATATGTGAGCCTCATGGACATGCCCCAGGCCCAGTACCAGTTGATGAACGAAAGGATCACAGTTCTTCTGCACCACCCTCCAGGCCCAGCTGAACCTGCTCCTACCCACTCTTGGTCTGCTCCTCCACCCCAGGTGATGTCACAGCCCTTCCAAGGCTTTCAACAGCCCCTCGCCTACCAAGCCTACCACTACCAGGACTTCAAACAGCAGAGGCAGCCCTTCCCAGTCCAGGCCCAGGTTCATTGGACACCACAGATGCCACAGATGCCTCACCTGACCCAGCTGCAGACCAGACAGCCCCACTACACTCCTCCTTCCTCCACCCCACAACCAAGCCCTTCCTCAGAACATCTGTCATCAGTCTTGGGCCTCACATCCCAGGTACTTGATGAAGGGCCTCACATCCCAGGTACTTGATGAAGGGCCTCTCAACCTCATGGGACTGAGTCAGCTCTCTGAGAGCTTCCTGCACACACCATCTCCTGTTGTACTCTCGGGGCCAGGCACCCCAATGACGCCTCAAACAGCACTCCAGCAACAGCCACCTCCACAGTCCCTGGGCCCTTTACATCTGAGACCATGGGCACGCCTCAGAGTGACTGAGAAGAGTGCCAGAGACTGAGTTGTTCCCTGTTCACTTTATCTTTGCTTAAGACACTTTACTTGGGTCATTTTGCTTTTTAATAAAGTCATACAGTTTGTTATTAATAAAGGTTATCTTTGCTTCACACACTTGGTTCATTTTTTTTACTTAATAAAGTGTCGGGGAAAACTTTGAAAAAAGGGTTAAGCCTTTGCATGCTTGTGGGATAGGTAAGGATAGTTGTGGGACAGATAAGGATAGCCGTGGGATGGGTAAGGATAGTTGTGGGATAGATAAACCTCCAGTGCAAGCATAGTGCCACACAGCTGCCAGCTGCCACACCGATGGACCTTTATTATCAATAACAATTTATTCATTGATCAACACATTTCAAAATAAACAAAACTCTTTATTAATCCCCTGTTCATTGTAGGGCCACTCAACATACATGGCACAATCTCATCAGTGTGATGAGACAGGATGAAGGAAGCATCCATTAAGCATCTACCATCCTGTCTTGCCACTCCACTGCTCCAGCTGGGGAGTTGCACCAGTGTTTCAGGAGGTTGCGCTGCTTCTTCCCTTCATGTGAAGCTCTGTTGGGGCCTTGCACATCCACAGTGTCTATCAGGTTTCGCCCTTGCCTCCATTCACCAGGCTCCATGTCCCCATTCCTACTCCTCACAGTCTCTAGGTCATGCTGCATGGTGGTGAGAAGTACCTGGAACCTGTTGGCTAGGATGCCAAAGGCGTTTTCCACCACCCATCTTGCCCTGGACAGCCTGTAGTTGAAGATCCTCTCTTCACGGGTGAGGTATCTTGAAGTACAGGGCTTCATGAGGTAGGTTCTGAGGGAGAAGGCGTCATCACCCATGATGAAGTAGGGCACATCTTGTGTGTCATTGGGTAGGGGGTCTGGATCTGGGAAACCCATGATGAGGTTGCATTCCAGCCCATCCTTGAGGTCACTAGCGTTGTATATCTGGCCATCTGAAGCTGACCCGTTGCCTGAAGCATCGATGTAGATGAACTTGTAGTCAGCATCAACCATGGCAAAGAGGATGATGCTGAAGAAGCCCTTGTAATTGAAATAAGAGGACCCTGAGTTGGGCGGAGCTTTGCAAGCCACGTGCTTCCCATCTATGGCTCCAACGGTGTGGGGAAAGTTCCACCTCTGATACCACTGCTTTGCAACTTTCCTCCAGCCTTCTTCAGTGGTGGGACACTGGAGGAGCTCCTCCACGTATTCTTTGATGATGGCCTGCACCACCTCTCTGACCACAATGCTGATGGTGTTGTGTGGCACCCTCCAGGCATACTGCATGTTTCTGTATGTGGTCCCAGAGGCCAGGTGGCGCAGAGTCAGTGCCACCTTCAGTCCAGGTCCAGGCTGGGATGGAAGTTGGTGTTTATCTTGGTCAACCTGGGTCTCAGCCACTCCACAACTTTGTCAAACATGGCTAGTGGCATCCTCATGAAGTTCTGGAATGCACTAGGTCTTCATTCCTCAGCTCCACCATCAGCTTGTCATAGAGTCCAAACTCCACTCTTCTCCCGATCCATCTTCGGACCCAAACAGGTCTTGGACGTCTCCTTCTTCTCCTTGCATGGAAAAGGTGAAACAGTCTGAAGAGGGCTTGGTTCTGGTGTTGAATGATGGCAGCTACCAAAAGGAGTGTGTGATGATCCATGGTGGACATCAATTGATGATGTGGAAGAGCAAGAGCAAGGCTGAAGAGGTCTGCACACCACAGCTGCTGGACTAATCGTGAGATCCAGGTGATTTCCTCCCCCTTTTTATAGGAAATGTCGGTTTTCCACTAGGTGTCCTTCCACATATTCTAGACATCCTCCAGACATCCTAAATATACGAGATACGTACCATATGCAAACGTTTTTGTCCGTTTTAATGCTTTATATCTGAGCTGCATCTGCTTTCATCCTTTCTATGTCCGTGCTACTAACGCTGAGTGGACGTTCCTTTCGCTTCCTCCCTCTTTCCGTTTTCCGCTGGAGTGGATGTGAGTTGCGCGGATGCCCAGAGAATGCCGAGAGGATACAGTGGACGTGTAACGGATGACAACGGACATAGAACGTTTGTTGCCCGTATGTGTCGTGGATGTAGATCGTACGCGGCGGAAAGTTAATCTGCTCAAAAAGTTTTGAGCAGTTCAAAACTTTTTGAGCAGATGAAATAGCAGTAGACAGATGTTTGACGGATAGAGTGTCTGAAAGACGTACTCAGTGAGTACACAATGGATGCATCGCGTTTTCCAACAGATGGCAAGCTTTTTTTTCTGTTTTACATCCTCTTTGCATCCATTGGTGCAGTGTGACATGGGCTTAATATTCTCTGGAAGTTGGAATTTCTGGAGGGTGTGGATTTATTGGATGGGAATTTTAATCTCACGCATTTGAAGAAAATCAAGTGGTGGCAGATTTGATTAATTTATCCTTAAAAGGTATCTCAAGAAATTTGAGAAAACAAATGGAAACTAAATTGACGATTTCTTTTGTAGAGCTGACTAAATATGGGAAGTAGTATAGAATGAAATACGGCAGTTGATATATAATTTGGCAATAACAAAATATTTTAATGGTCTCTTTTTCTGGCATGGGAATGCCTTGCATTTAACGTAAACATGGTTTATTTTAGGAAGTAAAATTACGGGCCATGAACTCTGCAGTACTCCTCAGTGGATCTAATGGAATGTAGTTTTCCTTCGTATTGGAATGATTAGAATGCAAAGGGTTTTTTACACTCTTTTACCAAGGAGACTAATGCATGATGGCTGCTATTTTGAGAATCAATAGTCATTACTACTGCTTTTAATTAGAAGAAATGGCAGAGACCTTATAATTTAGACATGTTGCTCAGATTGATACCAGCATCTCAACACCTTGAAACATACCTTTTTTCCTGCTTCCTTTATGAAGTCTATTGAATCCCCACAATCTTATATTTTATAAAATACTTTGTATTTTGGATATCTGTGGGTTATAAAAGGTGTTGACATTTTAAATTTGAATGAATGATATGGCAGAAAAATCTTGAAATGGCAGGGTTTGTGCATGTCTACTAAGTGTGTATATATATAAAGAAAATGCTGAAGGTTGAGAAAATATCTCTAAAATTAACTCAACATTAGATGATTTGAAGCTGAGGCCAAGCAGTAAATGAAGGGTTTGGTCATTTATGTTGACTGAAGCCTTTGTGTTATTGATTCAGTTCTGTCTACAACATCTGAATTGATTATTATGCTTGTCATTAAAAAGTTCATTATCCTTATCTTATGCAAGGAAATACCTTGGTATCTATATGCACTTTTCTAAAGATGCACATAAAGTTCTCATGAACATCAGTAAAAACAGCCCCATACCCATCTTCATTTCATGCATCATTTCATTTGACATATACTCATTGTTAATGTTCTCCAATAATATCTTTTCCAGAAAACATTTTTTTCGTTAAGACCTCAAGCTTAAGAAGTGATTGAAATACATTTGTGTGTTGTTAAATATGATGGGAACATTTATCCTAACATCAGCTGACTCCAATACAGAACAAGTGTCAGATATTTGAAGTTTGTTTTAAAAGGAAAAACTTGCTTAGACTAGGCTCAAATCCAAGATAAGCCAAATAAAAAGAGATAGAGATTTTGGCAGTGAAAACTAACATAATCAAGAGAAAATGCATAAAGGAAAAGTGGGGTCAAACTCATGGCATCACATTACCATCATGTGATATTTTGTGATGTTTTTTCCCTTCACAGAGCTGGGGTGGGCATGGTCTGCACCCGCGGAATACCATTTTGACACCCCTGTTCTAGAACAACCCTGTGCCCAGGGCAGGAAATCTTATTGTATTCCAGAAAATAAGACAGCTATCCAATCTTTTCTTGAAAACTTCCAATGCTAGAGCACCTACACCAAAAGGAGGTAAGTTATTCCATTGATTATGTGTTGTTACTGTCAGGAAACTTCTCTGTAATTCCAGATTGGATCTCTCTTTAACAAGCTTCCCCTCGTTTGTTTCATGTCCTGCCTTCAGGTGCTTTGAAGAATAAGTTGACCTCCTCCATCCCTGTGACTTCCCTTCAACTAGCAGAAGACAGTTATCATGTCACCCCTCAGCCTTCTCTTTGTCAGACTAGACTTACCTAGTTCCCTTAACCATTCCTCGTATAGTCTAGCCTCCAGACCCCATATCATTTTTATTGCTCTTTTCTTCACTCTTTTTAGAGCTTCACAATAATTTCTGAATCATGGAACCAGAGTTGGATGCAGTTCCAAACACTAGTGTAGTATAGAACAGTACTATCACTTCTCACGATCTTCTTCATGTTATCCCTCTGTTGATGCAGCCTAGGGCCCAATTATTATTTATTTTGCACTAACTGAACAACAATACCATGATACGTATTATGGAATCATGACTTATAACCGAAAACCTATGTGCCTAACATCTCTCACCATTAAAGAGCTGAAGTTCAAAAACTTTATGAGAGTCACAGGGTGTCCATCCTTGGTTCCCTAGTTTAAGAAATACAAATGAAAATACCCAAAAATTGAAATTCTCTGCATCATAATTAGACATCTAGCAAAATCTTGCATAAAACAAACGCAGAAATATTAATCTTGCAATGATGAGCTTCTCTTGAAAACAGATTCTACTTTGTATTATGGAGAAAAGGTTACCAGCGCAACAAAATGTAAAGTGTTTTTCTAAGAAACATTCTGTATTTTAAACCATAGAGCTTTATGTCTGTACTAACAGGACTAAAAATAATTATATCAGATGGACCTTTGCCTAAAATATGACAGCTGGATTATGTCAAAGGTGATGTTTAAAAAAACTCTTAAAACTTACAGGTAGAACAGCTAAATCAAGACTTTCATGATTCATGACAAACTCAAGACAAAAACAGTTCTACTAAACTATTTTTAAACAAATAGTGAGTTGTAATAAGTGCTTTCACCTGAAGAAGAAATAAGGAGCTGGAAAAGAACATCTGGCCAAGTTCTTTGAACTTTGAAAAGTGTGTACAGGTAGTCCTCAACTTACGATCACAATTGAACCCAACATTTCTGTTGTTAACATTGGTCAAGTTAATTTTGCCCCATTTTATGACATTTCCTGCCACAATTGTTAAGTGAATCATTGCAGCTGATAAGTTGGTAACATGGTTGTTAAGTGAATCTAGCTTTTCTATTGATTTGGCTTGCCAAAAGTTTGCAAACATCTTGGGGCACAGCAATAGTCATAAGTATGAACCAGTTGCCAAGCACCTGAATTTTGATCACATGATCATGGAGAATGCTACAAAGGTCGCTAGGGGTGAAAAATGGTCATAAGACCCTTTTTCCGTGCCATTGTAACTTTGAATGGTCACGAAATGAACTTTTGTAAGTCCAGGACTACCTGTATTTATTGCATGTTTTCTTCCCCATAGTCCTTTTCAAAAAAACAAAATCCTTTGCCCATTTTAAACAAGACTTTAATTACTGTGGAAATGGTAAAAACTAGGAAGATATGAAATATTTGAAAGCACTTCTCTTTTTGGGAAGAACTTTTGTCTAGTGCCACTTGGCAGCTTCTCCTTCATTTGAATAGCAAGTGGGGAAATCAGCAACATGCCCTTTGTCAGATCAGGAACATCTGTGGCCTTTTAGATGTTGCTAAAAGCTAACTCTACAATGTTCCTCACTGTTGACTAAGCTGACTTTGGCTGTTCCAAATTAGAATTTAATGACATGTGGAAATCTGCGGGTATAAGTTTGAATTTAAGTGGTAAGCAGTCATCCAAAGAAAGATTTTTATGCTGAGGAATTAAAAAAACAACACAAAGGATTGCCCTTTTTTGAAAACATATTTATGTCAAGTGCTCTGATAATGAATTCTGTATGTATTCATTAAATCTTTAAATACATTAAATACTGCCATGCTGTATCAAGTAACTAGGCATTTAGCTTGGTTAGGTAAACAGATTTTTGACCATACATCCTGAAAGTGTCAGAGAAGCATTGGAAGAATATTTTGCTATGCTAACCTCTTGGGGGAGGAAGGGAGGGAGGGGGAAGGGACGGGGGAGGAGAGAGAGAAAGAGAGAGGGGCAGAGGGAGAGAGAAAGAGAGAGAGAGAGATTGGTGGTGGCAATGCTCTTTGTCTATACATACAAGAATCTGAAGACTGTCTGCTCCTTTGTGGCTTATTATATTTTGGTTGTGCAACATTACATGATGCAAATTTAATACAACATACAATGGAAGAGAGTGGATAATTTTTTAATTCAAGGGAGGCACCAGTGAACCATTGCAGGTAGAATGATGCAGGCAGAATGATGATGATGAACTCATGAACTGATTAACTATCTAAGAAATTGATCCAAATAATTTGAGAACTTTGAAATCCCAAAATAGCAAAGCAATACCAGTTTGGGATGCTCCAAGATCTTAGTAGGATTATATCCTTCAAAAAAACATTCTCCTTCATACTGTTCAAGGACTGCAACCCAGTTATTCTGCAAAACCCACTTTTTTTTCAAATTCTACAACTCAAAAAAGTATAACCAAACACCTTTGCCTTTTTATTACATGCAACTTATATAAATATATGCAGAGTTTAGGAACTATTACATAATTTCATATGTAACTATGACTTTTCTTATACACATTAAGCACAAAAAAACCCCTCAGTGTTATGTATGGAATGAATTGTTGAATGAATATCAAAATAATGTAAATCATGGTACTTCAGAATTCCTTTGATCAATTCACTCTGTCCTCTGACTAGTAACTGCTCTCAAGAACGTTTACCTGTGCTGAGGAGTGGAATGAATTGCATGAACTTGAATTTTATTTTAGGGCTCTTGTATGAAAATTATGTGCTCATCTGAAAGCATATCTCATCAAATATTGATGACAACAATATTTGAAAGTTGTGCCAATTTATTTTTGGATTAGCTATCAGAGCAGGTTTGGGTTTAGGTTTGTAGACAATGGCACACAATTTCATAAAGAAAATTTGCCTCACTTCTCCTTTCTGGCAGCTGAGTTACTTGCCCAAGAAGAGGAATTGTAGATTGTCAGCTTTGCAGCTTTTGGTTAGACCTAACAAAATCAGCAGGTCTTATTATAGCAATAAGATTTGTGTCTTTCCATCTCGTGTGTGATGAAATTTTCAATTAGAGAAAAGTGAGGACAAGCAAGGATAGACTTGAAGTGGCCTTGACTGGGCTCTCCACAGAAATTGCCAAAATGGAGTATCAGTGTAATTGTAAAACATTTATAGTCTCCAAACATTCCTTACTCAGCAAATGGTTGCATAAAGCTGGTCAGAAAATTGTCTCCTCGGCCATTTTATGCTGAACAAACTGCTAAAAAGCATGTAAAGCTGTTTCAGAGATAACGAGACCTAAAGGAATTGCAGCAGGTGATGGGTATTATAGCACCATCTGGATTTGTTGTAACTCAGTCAAAATAGCTTCTGTCACAATTTAGAGAAGAGTAGGGGGGGTGGAGCATTAAGCAATGATGAATTGAAAAAAGGAATACATCAAGGATAACATACTCCTTTTTTAAAAAAAAGGTACACATTTTTATCTTCCTCTTTAGTTAAAAAAATGAAATCCAAAGCAGCTCACAATAAATTTAACATGAACCATAAAGACAACCCTAATTCTTATATGTCAGGAAGACAGTGCTGAAATTCACATACCATGATATCCCATGATTCATTTAATCTTGGTTGCATAAATAAACCACCTCTAAGCAGTTTTTATGCAACATATAAGATAGAACCAACAAAACCATGAACGTTGCCTACCATAAGGTATGAAGTTACTGTAAAAAAAATATCAAACAGTTCTTCAGGAATGATAGCTATTGTGTTATTAACATCAGGTCACAAAATAGTTCATTAAAAAAAAACCCAATAACCATGTTTAACAGTATTGTTTTTGAGCTGCAAGAATCAGGATGCTCTCTATATATGGCAACAAAGGTGGTTTGTTTCGTTTTCCCACATGCCACAATAAGTACTAATCTTTATTCTTGTCTGCCATTCTCTATCTCCAAATATCTTCCAATATCTAAAGGCCCTGTCACATTGCCCAACGGATGCAAAACGGACACAACGGACAAGCAAAATGTTCCATCCGTTGTTATCCGCTCTCAAAAGGGGCAAAAATTTGCATAACCGGAGCGGATAACACGGACGGGGGGAGGATGCAGGGCGGATGGAAAGCGGATGCGGAATGGAAGCCCAGCGGATGGAAGCGGATGAGAGCGGATGGCACATCCGCTGGGCTTCCGGGGTGCCTCAGCAAAGCGGACGCGGAATGGAAAGAGCGGATGCAGAGCGGACGCCGAGCGGATGAAACGGATGCACAGCGGATGCACAGCGGATGAGGCGGATGTACAGCGGAAGCCTAGCGGATGCACAGCGGAAGCCTAACGGATGCCTGGCGTTAATTGTGCATGCGGGGGGGATGCATTGCGTAAGCCACGCGGATATAACAGAAGCAGCTCGGAAGCAAGTCGCCATTCAGAGGAAAGACCTGCTTCCAGACACATCGACTGCTTTGCCTATCCTGCCTGAATGTCTGCCTGCAAGCCTTGCTGCCAGTCTTCCTGCCAGCCTGCCTCCAAGCATCCTGGCCAGCCCCCCTGCCAGCCTTGCTCTCTGCCTGCCTGCCAGCCTTGCTGCCAGCCTGCCTTCCAGCCTTGGTGCCTGCCTGCCTGCCTTGGTGCCAGCCTTCCTGCCAGCCTTGGTGCCTGCCAGCCTCCCTGCCAGCCTCCCTGCCAGCCAGCAACCCTACAACCATGGGGAAGAAGCGAAAGTCTCAGCAACCTGCCGCCATCCCTGGCAAGAGGGACAGGGCCACCCTCCCGCCCCCTGTCCCTGACTCTGCTTCTGCTGGGGCTTCTGCTGGTCTCGCTCTTCTGGTGCTGGACCTTCTGCTGAAGCTGCTCCTGGCGGTGGTGCTTCTGCTGCTGCGTACTCTGCTGAAGCTGCTCCTGGCGGTGGTGCTTCTGCTGTTGCGTACTCTGCTGAAGTTGCTCCTGGTCCTGCTGGTCCTGCTGGTCCTGCTCGTCCTGCTCGTCCTGCTCGTGCTACTGGACTTGCTCATACTGCTCGTGCTCCTGGTCTTGCTCATCCTGCTCGTCCTGCTCGTGCTCCTGGTCCTTCTCATGCTCCTGGTCCTGCTGGTGCTGCTGGTGCTGGTGCTGCTGGGGCTGCTGGGGCTCCTGGTGCTTACTCTGCTGCTGCTGATCCTGGTCCTGCTGATCCTGCTGCTGCTGCTGCTGCTGATGATGATGATGATCCTGCTGGTGCTGCTGCTGGTGGTGGTGTGGAGGAGCAGCCACTACCACCTGGGAGCCCCTCTGATGAGGGTCCATGATGCCAAAGAGAGGAAGAGGCTTATGCGGGGACGGGAGAGGAGGCAATACTTCATTGAGGAGGAAAACGAGGATGAGATGCTGGAGTGGCTGAGAGAGAATGACTATCTGTGGTGGAAGGGACACCAGCTGTACAGGGACACCAAAAGAAAGCAGGCTGCTTGGAGAGAGAGGGCGGAGAGTATGGGTTACACTTCGGAGGTGCTCCTCGGCTGGTGGAAGCACATGCACACCTGGTACGGGAAGCTGCACCTGAAGAAATCTGGCCAGGCCACAGTTAAGCTGACGGACAGAGAGACCTACGTCATGGCCAGGTGCAGCTTCCTGGAGAGTGAGATCTGCCACCGGGGAGCACCAGGGGCCCCTCACACAACCCTCTCTCTCCGGCAGCCTGCTGACAGCCAGTCCTCTTCTGGCCGAGAGTCAGTCCCTGTCTCCAGGCAGGTTTCTGTGGAGCATGCCACGGCGGAGAACCCGCGGACAGCTGCTGTAACCATGGTGGAGTGAGTAGAGGACTCCCTGGTGCGGTGGGAGAAAGGAGACATCGAGTCCACCACAGTCGTAGCCGCATCCACCACCACCCCAGCTCCACCTCCACAGAAAGGCAGAGAGCCAGACAGCAGGAGGGGACAGCCACACTGTCCTGGTGGAGATCAGGGACACCATCCGCACCAGCATAGATCTCCTCTCTCAGCTGGTCAGCACCGACTCCTCATCCTCCAACCGCAAGCCCTTCCTCACCTATGTCAACCAGACCCTCAGGAACATGGAGGAAACCCAGTACCAGGTGGTCAAGGACCAGATCACGGAGCTGCTTCACAACCCTCCAGATCCAGAGGAACCTGCTCCCACCCAGTCCAGGTCTGCTCCTCCACCTCCACCTCAGGTGATGTCCCTCCCATGACAAGGCTTCCCACAGCCCCTCACCTACCAGGGCTAGGGCTACCAGGAGGTCCAGCAGCACAGGCAGCAGCCCTTCCCAGTCCAGGCACAGAGTCATCGGGCGACACCGTTGCCACCGGTTCCACTGATGCCACTGATGCCACCCACGCCAATGATGCCACCGACGACAGCGATGCCACCGACGCCAGTCCTCACCCAGCTGCAGAGCAGACAGCCCCACTACACTACTCCTTCCTCCAACCCACAGCCAAGCCCGGCCTCAATACATCTGTCATCAGTACTGGGGCTGACACCCCATGGCATGGAGGAAGGACCTCTCAGCATCACGGGTCTGAGCCAGCTGTCTGAAAGCATCCTCAACACACCGTCCCCTGTTGTCCTCTCGGGGCACCCCAATGACGATACAGACCAGCACTCCAGCACCACCCACCTCCACAACACCTGGACCCTTCACCCCTGAGACTGGGCACACCTCCGAGTGACCAATAAGAGTGCCAGAGACTGGGTAGCTGGCTACCTGTGGATTTTATTTGGACACTTGACTTGGGTCAATTTTCTTTTACAGCTTGTTGTTCAATAAAATTTATCTTTGATTCACACACTTGCTTCATTTCTTTTTTTTTAATAAAGTCTTGGTGGAAACTTTTAGAATTGGTTTAAGCCTTTGCATGCTTGTGGGATGGGTTAAGATAGCAGTGGGATGGGCAGGGATACCTGTGGGATGGGTAATAACTGTGGGATGGGTAAGGATAGCAGTGGGATAGATAAGCCTCCAGTGCAAGCATAGTGGGACTGTATGGTCTACGCTCCCAGGTGCCACACCTATGGCCCTTTTTAATCCATAACAATGTAAGCATTGATCCACACATGTCAACACAAACACAACTCTTTATTAAACGCCCTGTTCATTGTAGGCCCACCCAACATACATGGCCCTATCTCATCCGTGTGATGAGACAGGCTGAAGGAAGCACCCATTAATCATCTATCATCCTGTCTTGCCATTCCACCGCTCCAGCTGGGGAGTTGCACCAGTGTCTCAGGAGGTTGCGCTGCTTCTTCCCTTCACGTGAGGCTCTGTTGGGGCCTTGCACATCCTCAGTGTCTATCAGGTTTTGCCCTTGCCTCCATTCCCCAGGCTCCATGTCCCCATTGCCTTGTTGGAGGTCCACGAGCCTGTTTTGCAACACTGGGTAGTGGGTGCGTATGAGATTGTGCAGGATGCAGCAAGATTCCACGATCCTCCTCACGGTCTCTGGGCGATGCTGCATGGTGGCGAGAAGTACCTGGAACCTGTTGGCCAGGATGCCAAAGGCGTTCTCCACCACCCGCCTTGCCCTGGACAGCCTGTAGTTGAAGATCCTCTCTTCACGGGTGAGGCATCTGGAAGTGTAGGGCTTCATGAGGTAGGTTCTGAGGGAGAAGGCGTCATCCCCCACGATGAAGTAGGGCACATCTTGCGTGTCGTTGTGCAGGGGGTCTGGATCTGGAAAGCCCATGATGAGGTTGCCTTCCAGCCCCTCCTTGAGGTCACTGGCGTTGTATGCCTGGGCATCTGAACATGAGCTGCTGCCTGAAGCATCGATGTACATGAACTTGTAGTCAGCATCGACCATGGCAAAGAGGACGATGCTGAAGAAGCCCTTGTAGTTGAAATAAGTGGAGCCCGACTTGGGTGGTGCTTTGCAGGCCACGTGCTTCCCATCTATGGCTCCAACGGTGTGTGGGAAGTTCCACCTCTGATACCACTGCTCTGCAACTTTCTTCCATCCTTCATCAGTGGAGGGGTCATGGTATTCTTCGATGATGGCCTGCACCACTTCTCTGACCACAATGCTGATGGTGTTGGGTGGCACCCTCCAGCCGTACTGCATGCTCCTGTAGGTGGTCTTGAGTCCAGGGTCCAGGCTGGGCCGGAAGTTGGTGTTTGCCTTGGTCAACCTGGGTGTCAGCTGCTGCACAACTTCTTCATACATGGCTGGAGGCATCCTCATGAAGTTCTGGAATGCCCAAGTGTCCTGAGCTCCACCATCAGCTTGTTGTACAGTCCGTACTCTGCTCTTCTGGTGATCCATCTTCGGACCCAGACGCTTCTTGGCCGCCTCCTTTTCTTCCCGTAGTAGAGTTCACAGAGCCTGTAGATGGCTTTGCACTGTTGCAGAAGGATGGTGGCTGCCAAAAGGACTGTGTTACGATCCACGGTTGACATGACTTGATGCTGTGGAAGAGGAAGAATCAGATGAAGGCTGCAGAGGTCTGCACAGCTGGGCTGCTGGTCTGAAAGTGAGATGCAGACGAGTTGCTCCCCCTTTTTATAGGCAGTATACGTATCCCTTTGCATCCTCTAGGCACCCTCTAGACATCCTTAATATCCAAGATAGGTCCCCTCTGCGAACGTTTTTTCCATTTTAAACGCTTTGTTTCTGTGCTGCATCCGTTCTGCATCCGTTCTGCATCCGTTCTGCTTCCTCCCTGCGTCCGAGCAGATGCGAGTTGCACAGATGCGGAACGGATGCCTAGCGGATATAGCGGATGCATAGCGGATGAATTGGATACATTTTTCACGCAAAAGTTTTGAGCAGCTCAAAACTTTCTGAGCGGATGAAACATCAATAAATCGATGCTGGACAGATAGAGAGGAAGCAAAACGGAGGCAGTGAGTACATCGCGTGAACCAACGGATGGCAAGCTTTTTTGTCCATTTTACATCCTCTTTGCATCCGTTGGTGCAGTGTGACAGGGGCTTTAGTATTCTGGTATTTGAGGGGCTACCACAAGGCATCGGAAGCAATGGTGGGATTCAAATAATTTAACAACTGGTTCTCTGCCCTAATGATTTCTTCCAACAACCAGTTCACCAAACTGCTCAGAAGTTTAACAACCGGTTCTCCCGAACTGGTACGAGCTGCCTGAATCCCACAACTGATCTGAAGGTGGAATAAGAAGCAATGATGGGAAATAAAGCAAGGAGAGATCCAAACTAAAATAAGGAGAAATTTCCTGACAGTTAGAACAATTAATCAGTGGGATGACTTGACTCCAGAAGTTGTGGGTGCTCCATCACTTGAGGTTGTGAAGGAGAGATTGGACAGCCATTTATCTGGAATCGTACAGTCTCCTGCCTAAGCAGGAGAAGATGACCTAGATGCTGGATAGAGAGGAAGAAATGAGGATTTTCAATCTGATTATTGAGCAGTGCAATGGTCTGGAAGTGAAGACACTCACCTCCCACACAAAAGGTTAAGAATTCAATCCTAGGAGCGGCAGATATTTCTCTATTAGGGCACAAAGAGAAAATATCTGCTGCAAACTCAATGTAGGTATCAGGAAGGGCATCCAGCCAGTAAATGTTCAGCTCCATTCAGTTGCTGCAACACCACCTCAATTAAACGGTTGTAAAAAAAAAAAAATGGAATGCTGAACTTGGACACCAGAAAAAGATTCCAAACACAAATTTTCTCCCTGCTTTATTCTAGAACAGGGGTCTTCAAACTTGACAACTTTAAGACTTGTGGACTTCAACTCCCAGAATTCCTCTTCCAGTTATGTTCGCTCAGGAATTCTGGGAATTGAAGTCCACAAGTCTTAAAGTTGTCAAGTTTGAAGATCCTTGCTCTAGAAGAGAAAGAAAACTAATTATTAGACCCTGCCTTTGCAGCTGCCCCTTTTCCATGAAGCAGGCATTCAAAAACCAGCAGCAGACAACCCAATACCAGTTTGCTTCCTGTTGAAAGAAAGGGAAAGAGTAAGTTCTCTTTGTTAGTGTTAGTCTTCCTATGCCTGTAGAAACACTTGTTAAGATCTGCCAAACAGTTCCAACTGCTCAGATGGATGGTTGTATTTTGAAATGACTTCCACAAGGTGTTGTGCATTGGTCTGATTTTATTTCCCAAAATCTGGAGAACTTGAAGTGAAGATTATCTCTCAAGCCTCTTTTTCTTTCAAAGACTTGTGAATTGTTGTGTAACCAGCTGAAGCTCAACTGGGAGGACTCTTGAAGTAGAGTTCAAATATACAAAAATGGTTTTTGTCCCCTTGATTTGTGTTAGACCTCAGCTAATTAACATATCTACTCAGGAACCCAATGTATGATCACAGGACTGGAAGATACCTCAGAAGTTAACATATGACCTAAAACATAGAGTCATAGGGCTGGAGGGACCCCATAGTCTTCTAATCCAAGTCCCTGCTCAAGATCTTATACCATCCCAGTCAAATGGTACTCCATGATGAGAACACTGAGACCTGAAATTGCTTCTGAGATGAGCAAAATACCTGTTTGAAATTGGCTTCAGTTTAATGCACTAGGTTTGCATTCTTCCCTACTTGTCTGCCACTCTCTATAAAGTTATTTTTATATCTGATTTCTCTCCTTTGTTATTCTATTAGCCTGTAGTACCAGGCTGCCTGGCTTCTGGATACTTATTTAAAAATTTTCCAGCTGTTGGACCCTGAGTTCGCCAGCACTTAGATGCTGAGTGCTTGGCAATTACACACTGCTTGAACTTTAATCTAAACTTCATGTTCCCAGCATTCAGTATTCAGAGTATATCCATTCTTGGATACACTTCCTTCTGTGAATTATTGCATAAATTGCAGAAAATATGGGGGAAGGCCAAGTCTGTGTTGTTGATTTGTGAAATTTCTTCACAGTATATTTCTCGGTCATGTGTTCCTGCCTATTTAAAATAAATATATTTTCCTCAGTGGTTTCTAAGTATTTTGTCAAATTGCTTTTTTTTCTTTCAAACTGGATTAGACACCCATTATCTCAAATTATCCTAATTGTATCCATATTCCGGTTATATGCTCAAGTACACAGATTTCCTCTGCTCTATTTAGGAGGGTCCACAGAATATGAGGAAATAAAGTCAGGGTGGAGATACAAATAATAAACAAGCAGAGCTCTGATCACATTGTTTATGGTGACCTTCTTGGCTGCTTTTCACTTACTTTTCCTGCTGTTTACTTTTAGCTACAGAAATAGGATGGAATAAATGTATACTTGAAAAAAAAAGATTAAGCAGTCTTAGGCAAACATTGAGAACTAGTCATCCTTATTATTTGGGGAGGGTTGAATTCATATTGATTATATATAGTTACTCCTGTGAAGCACCATTACCCACTTAAAATGCAATGTCAGTAAGTTAGCAACCCCCAATTACTCTGCACCTGGCATTGGTGGGCTTATTTTATGTCTGGCAATGAAGTGGCATCCAAGGCTTGTCTGTAGCTTTAGCTCTCACAGCACATTAAACCAAGATCAAAATCAAGTACAAAATGGACAGAGTTTGCATTGTGGTGTACATTCATCATTTCGTCTCCTTTGCAGGCCCCCAGGTGCAGAGTCCTGTTTTAAGATCCCACAACTCTCTTACAACTGCACTGCACATTATATACATGTCATTTTTGCAAGTGTTATCCAGTCAATAGAAGTGAGTTGTGAAATGCAAAATACTAAAGTATATTATTATTGACCAGTGTTATTGAACTAAATGGAATATTCTGTTACATGTGGTCATTTTAAATATTGAACCATCTTTTGGAAAAGATACCCTTTGTATACAGAGCCAATGGTTATGGCCTGAGACCCAAAAGGCTCTGCCCAGAGATGGGCTTCAAAAATTTTAGCAACAGGTTCTCTGCCCAGTTGCTGGGTGGGCATGGCCATGGTGGGCGTGGCCTAGTTGGCCTCCTGCACCATGCCCCGGGGGGCATTTTTGCTCTCCCAGCCTCTGGAGGCTTTCTTTGAGCCTCTGGGAGGGCAAAAACAGCCTCCCCAGGCTCCGAAGACTCTCTGGAAGCGAGAAACTGGCCTGGCCTTCCTGAACTTCCAAAAGGTCCATTTGCACCCTCCCTGAGCCTCTGCACAGGTCCTGCACATACCTGCATCCAAAATGGGCCATGAGGGATCTCCTGGGAGGAGCGGGGTGGGCAGGGCGGGGCTAGCCAGGAATGGGATTTGGGGTTTCTCTGAACTGCACAGAATCTTAACTAGAGGCTCTCCCCAACCCCTGTGAACCTCCAGTAGCCCATCCCTGGCTCTGCCATCATCACTTACCAAGATATATCTCTCTGGACCCATAACCAATGTTATGATATGTACAGAATAACCCTTGAGTAACAAGGATATGAACATGGAAAAGTTTATGAGAGTAGTTATGAATAATTATTCAGCCACAAAGAGTTAAGTTAGTTTACTTTAAGAAATAGCACAGTCCAATAAACGGTCCAGGTCACATACGTTTAACAGTCCAAAAAAGATCAAATTACAAAGTCTTCTTACCAGTTGCCTTCATCATTTACAGTAAATAAAGATATCAAAGTATAAGCATAGCATAAATGTAACAAAGAACCAGATAGCAACAGAATGTCAGAGAGAGCAAGCTATGATCCCTAGCTTTCTCTTATGGTAATTTGCAATATAATCAACCAATTGGAATATAGTATAAATCAACACAGTGATTTTGTCTTACAGCTACAAACATACATTGTTGGTTTATATATTGCCAACCCAATTAATTGGTGTACAGATTCCTAACAAGAAGTCTGCTGGCATCATCTTTCATAATATACGGGAATTCCCAGGAAGTCTGCATTTTTACATATCAGTTCTTTGGCTCCCATTTGTGACATTTAGTGACACATTTCCATAAAACTAGGAATGACTTGGCAACATCACTCCCCCAAAATAGATCTTTCAAAAGCAACTATTCCATGAAGTTTTTCACTCAGCTAATGTCACTAAGGGGCCCAAAGTCTTGATATGTAAAAATGAAGACTTCCTGGGAATTCCATGCCTACAGAGTGTATGATTGATAGATAGTGCTGAACAGTCAGAGGAAAAAATTGCCATTATTCCCAGTCTCTTGACAAGAAAGACCTAAAACATTCAGTAATTTATATTGCTGCAGAAAATCCTAGCATATGTGAAATTAAGAACTGCATTAAGATAGATAGTCTCAAATACCAGATGTTTAGAGTATGTTATTTTGGAGCAAACAAGTGTTTTATCATTTTTCATTGATCATAGTCAAAGAATTCTGACATGCTTGGCATTGTTAAATGTTATTAATGGGCATCCATCCATATATGTTCTGCTTTTAGTTTTGATTGCTGAGAAGTCATGATCTCAGTAGGTTTTTGAGCTGCAAATTCTAGGAATCATAATCTCAATATTTCTGGAGAACATCAATTTGAAGAAAGTACAGTACTTAAATTCTTAGTATAACATTCCTTGAATGTTTAATTGAATAACAATATAAATGTAGATACCAAGGATACATAGATATATGAACAAAGCAACAATACATATTTGGGTAATATAATTTTATTCAGAATATTCACAAACTTCTTAACCTTCTGTTTAATCATTGCTTTTAACTGCAAATTCAACTAAGAAATGTTTGTAGAAATCTAATCTGAACCTAAGAAAGTTAAGCCCCTGTCACACAGCACCAATGGATGCAAAGAGGATGTAAAACGGAGAGAAACACTTGCCATCCATTGGTTAACGCGATGTTTCCGTTCTGTACTCACTGCGTCTGTTTTTCATACTTTCTATCTGTCCAGCATCCATCTACTGACATTTTATCCGCTCAAAAAGTTTTGAGCTGCACAAAACTTTTTGAGCGGAAAATGTATCCAATGTGTCCGTTAGACATCCGCTACGCAAACGGGGAACATCCGTTAGATGTCCGTCGTCATCCGTTACGTGTCCGCTATATCTGCTAGACATCCGCTGCACATCCGCGCAACTCGCATCCGCTCCAGCGGAAAATGGACACAGGGAGGAAGCGAAACGGACACAGAACGGACACGCAGCGTTAGTAGCATGGATGGAGAAAGGATGAAATCGGATGCAGCTCGCATACAAAGCATTAAAACGGATAAAACGTTCACATAGGGGACGTATCTTGGATATTTAGGATGTCTGCAGGATGTCTAAAGAATGCAAAAGGACACCTAGCGGAAAATCTATATTTCCAATAAAAAGGGGGAGGAACTCACCTGGATCTCACTTTCAGTCCAGCAGCCCTGCGGTGCAGACCTCTTCAGCCTCCAACTGGCACTTGCTCTTCCACAGCATCCAGTCATCTCCACCATGGATCATCACACACTCCTTTTGGTAGCCACCATCGTTCTACAACAGTGCGAAGCCATCTACAGGCTCTTTCACCTGTTCTATGCGAAGAAAAGGAGGTGGCCAAGAAGTGTCTGGGTCCAAAGATGGATCGCGAGAAGAGCAGAGTATGGACTATATAACAAGCTGATGGTGGAGCTGAGGAACGAAGACCCTCGTGCATTCCAGAACTTCATAAGGATGCTGCCAGCCATGTTTGATGAAGTTGTGCAGTGGCTGAGACCCAGGTTGACCAAGCAGACTACCAACTTCCGGCCTAGCCTGGACCCTGGGCTCTGCGCCACCTGGCCTCAGGGACCACCTACAGGAGCATGCAGTATGGCTGGAGGGTGCCACACAACACCATCAGCATTGTGGTCAGAGAAGTGGTGCAGGCCATCATCGAAGAATACCTGGAGGAGCTCCTCCAGTGCCCCTCCACTGAAGAAGGCTGGAAGAAAGTTGCAGAGCAGTGGTATCAGAAGTGGAATTTCCCCCACACTGTTGGAGCCATAGATGGCAAGCATGTGGTCTGCAAAACTCCAGCCAAGTCTGGGTCCACTTATTTCAACTACAAGGGCTTCTTCAGCATCATCCTCTTTGCCATGGTCGATGCTGACTACAAGTTCATGTACATCAATGCTTCAGGCAATGGGTCAGCTTCAGATGCCCAGGTATACAATGCCAGTGCCCTCAAGGAAGGGCTGGAACGCAACCTCATCATGGGCTTCTCAGATCCAGACTCCCTGCCCAATGACACACAAGATGTGCCCTACTTCATCGTGGGGGATGACGCCTTCTCCCTCAGAACCTACCTCATGAAGCCCTACACCTCCAGATGCCTCACCCGTGAAGAGAGGATCTTCAACTACAGGCTGTCCAGGGCAAGGCGGGTGGTGGAGAATGCCTTTGGCATCCTGGCCAACAGGTTCCAGGTACTTCTCACCACCATGCAGCATCACCCACAGACCATGAGGAGGATCGTGGAAGCTTGCTGCATCCTGCACAATCTCATGCGCACCCGCTACCCAGTGTTGCAAAACAGGCTTGTGGACCTCCAACAAGGCAATGGGGACATGGAGCCTGGGGAATGGAGGCAAGGGTGAAACCTGATAGATACTGTGGATGTGCAAGGCCCCAACAGAGCTTCACATGAAGGGAAGAAGCAGCACAACCTCCTGAAACACTGGTGCAACTCCCCAGCTGGAGCAGTGGAGTGGCAAGACAGGATGATAGATGATTAATGGGTGCTTCCTTCAGCCTGTCTCATCACACTGATGGGATTGTGCCATGTATGTTGAGTGGCCCTACAATGAACAGGGCATTTAATAAAGAGTTGTGTTTATGTTGAAATGTGTGGAACAATGATTACATTGTTATTGATAATAAAGGGCCAAAGGTGTGGCACCTGGGAGGGTGGACCCTACAGTCCCACTATGCTTGCACTGGAGGTTTATCTATCCCACAGCTATTACCCACCCCAAAGGTATCCCTGCCCATCCCACAGGTATCCCTGCCCATCCCACAGCTATTACCCATACCAAAGGTTTCCCTGCCCATCCCACTGCTATCCTAACCCATTCCACAAGCATGCACAGGCTTAAACCATTTCTAAAAGTTTCCACCAAGACTTTATTTACTAAAAAAAAATGAAGCAAGTGTGTGAAGCAAAGATAATCTTTTTTAATAACAAGCTGTAAAAGAAAAATGACCCAAGTGTCTTAAGCAAAGATAAAGTCAACAGGTAGCCACCCAGTCTCTGGCACTTTTCTTGATCACTCTGAGGCGTGCCCAGTCTCAGGGGTGAAGGGTCCAGGTGCTGTGGAGGTGACTACTGCTGGAATGCTGGTCTGAGGCGCCATTGGGGTACCTGGCCCCGAGAGGACAACAGGGGATGGTGTGTGGAGGAAGCTCTCAGAGAGAGTCCTGTGATGTTGAGAGCCCCTTCCTCCAGGACATGGGGTGTCAGCCCCAATTCCGATGACAGATGTTCTGAGGCCGGGCTTGGCTGTGGGGTGGAGGAAGGAGCAGTGTAGTGGGGATGTCTGGTCTGCAGCTGAGCG
The DNA here is from genome assembly GCA_015471245.1 of Laticauda colubrina. Taxonomy (NCBI): domain Eukaryota; kingdom Metazoa; phylum Chordata; class Lepidosauria; order Squamata; family Elapidae; genus Laticauda; species Laticauda colubrina. Next base: position 24,035,355 of record BLBF01000010.1, on the reverse strand, counting down.
AGGTAAGGCGTGGGTGGCATCTGTGGCATCGGTGGCATCTGTGGAGTGGGTGGCATCTGTGACGTGGCTGGCATCAGTGGCATCGGTGGCACCAGTGGTGTCTGATGTACCTGTGCCTGGACTGGGAAGGGCTGCCTGTGCTGCTGGAGCTCCTGGTAGCCATAGCCTTGGTAGGTGAGGGCCTGTGGAAAGCCTTGGAAGGGCAGTGACATCACCTGGGATGGAGGAGCAGGCCTGGACTGGGTGGGAGCAGGTTCAGCTGGGTCTGGAGGGTTGTGAAGAAGACCGGTGATCCTGTCCTTTATCACCTGGTACTGTGATTACGACATGTTCATGAGGGTCTGGTTGACGTAGGTGAGGAAGGGCTTGCGGTTGGAGGATGGGACATCGGTGTGTACCAGCTGAGAGAGGAAATCTACGCTGCTTCTGATGGTGTCCCTGATCTCCAGCAGGACAGTGTGGCTCTGCCCCTCCGGTCTGCCTCTCTGCCTGCTTTCTGTGGAGGTGGAGCTGGGGGTGGATGTGGGTTGTTCTCTGGTAGAAGTGCCCTCTCCTTGCTCCCACTGCATCAGGGGGTCCTCCACACGCTCCGCCATGGGTAGTGCAGCTGTCCGGGGGGTCTCCGTCGTGGCACACTCCACAGATACCTTCCTGGACACAGGATCTGACTCTTGGCCAGAAGAGGACTGGCTCTCTACGGGCTGCCTGAGAGAGAGGGTTGTAAGAGGGGTTGCTCCTCGGTGGCGGATCTCACCCTCCAAGAAGCTGCACTTGGCCATCACTTAGGTCTCTCGGTCCGTCAGCCTGACCGTGGCCTGGCCAGATTTCTTGAGGTGCAGCTTCCCGTACCAGGTGTGCATATGCTTCCACCAGCCGAGGAGCACCTCCGAAGTGTAGTACATAACAATCATGGGAAATTGGGAATATCCATTAGATATTTTGCTGACAACAGAATTTCAGATTTCTAAACTCAATCACAAATCAGAAAAACTGCTTCAGAGAATGAGAATTCTTGGTCAAAAGTAGGCTTTCTCTGGCATCATCTGGTCACTGTAGCATCCTGCAATGTTAGTTTATGTTAGTCTGAAGCATCCTGCAATGTTAGTTTATGTTAGTTATGTTAGGTTGAATTCTCACACAACAGTAAGACATTGTTTCTTGAACCATATTTTAAAAAAAAATAAACCACAAGTCACTAATTTGACAAACCATGACAAACCATGCTTCATATACCATGCTAAATGAAAAACAAGTATAATTATGATTTTGCATGATACTCTCATACTTCAAGACAGTTGGATGGATAACAGTTTGATGGCTCAGGGATCCTTAGAATTTTAGTGGGAATGAACATCATAGTTGGTGGGATATTAATGCAAAATAGGTGTGACCTTGTCATATATGTGACCAGCATGATTTTTTTCATTTCTTTCCACCACTTTTTAAAGGGACAGATAGATAAAGTTTTCTTTTATCTTGTTTTAAAATGCATCAAGTTTATGTTGAGGATTACACTACACTATCTCGAATTAAGAAATCCTACTTCCAATTTTCAACAACAACTGAATATTGCAAAGGACCCAAATTGATGCAATACATTTAAAAAAAAAAAAAAAAACAGGAGTCACATACAGGAATCCTGAGAAACAATATGTACCACTTTCTCCCTTTGTATTTCAACAAACAATCCAGTCCAAAATGGAACGATTATTTCTATGTTACAAATCATTATCTAAGTAATGTTTAAATATATCATTTTTACATATGTTTGTTTCCTAGGAGAAAAACAGATGGCAAAAAATATGGAATTAGTGTAGATAAGGAGATGGAAATGTATGCACTAATCCTATCTATGATCCAGGAGTCCACAAAGTATTTTGTTAACTGCATCAAATAGTGGACATGCATATTATATATATCCATAAGCTCAGCTGAAGAATCACACAATTCTTGTTGACAAAGGCACAATCCCAGGATTTTGATAGATACATGGGATCTTCATGCACAGCTTCAGTCCCAACACTATCAGGTGTCAATTCAACCTGCCACATTGTATAAATAGCAATTATGGGAGGTCCTTGGTGCTCTCTGAGCTTAGTTGTTTTGCAGGTGTTTTATTACACAAACTAGGTAACATCATCAAGTTCAGAGAGCATGAAGGACCCTTCATTTCAGCTCTGAACTCCAAATATTCTTCCTAACAATAGCAATTACATTGGGTTAGAAGTATGTTTTTTTCTGTGCCTTTTAAACTATGACAAGCTTATTTTAGGTTTATACAGAGCTAACATGCTTTGCCTTTCAAAATGGTAAGAAATTGAAATGATGTGGTTATGTGAGAGAGAATTTTCAAAGCTATCACAAAGGGATTTTATCTGAGGATAGAAATAAATGGGGTGTTGGTACTGAAAATGACAGAAAATCCACATTTGCTGGTACAGTTAGAGGCTGTTTTGGCCTGGGAGTTCAGGTGGCCAATTCATATTTCATATCAGAAGCAAATCTAGTTTGCTGAGAAGATATCTGGCAAAACCAAATTCATGTATGGATTATTTGTCCTCAATACTTCCGGATGTTTGACTTTTCTGTGCACAATCAGGTTATCAATGTAACAAATGGTAAATAAAAACCTCGTTTATTATTATTTAAGATATATGAGGCTTAAGAAACTTGAAAATTATCGCATCTAAGAATTGCATCTTTTCAGGGTTTGAAGCTTTTGCAAATATACAGTAATGCCTATATAAGAAGTATACTTTTATGTGTATATACATCTTTCTTTCAATAACTTTTTACGGAATGGTGTTTTCCTAATCCTATGTTTCACTTTTCTCAGTATACAAAATGATATTTTTCAAGGTATTTGTTTACTAAAGTACTCAGTGAGCAACTTCAGCTCTGAAACTTTGAAATTCTAATGTAGTAAAATTATTCTGAGTAGTAGTCCATTTAAGTCACCCTTATTTCTCCTGAAGTCTGAAAACTTACACTGATTGAACTCTGCCATCTCTTGGAAATTTAAGATAACTACACCCAGCTTAAAGATCTTGAAAGATTTTATATGAACTGCTTACAAAGAAAATATACCAAAGGCCTGGTCCCACTGCACTTACGGATGCAAAGAGGATGTAAAATGTTTAAAAAAGCTTGCCATCCATTAGAAAATGCTATGCATCCGTTGTGTACTCACTGCATACGTGTTTCATACGCTCTATCCGTCGAGCATCCGTCCACTGCAATTTCATCCACGCAAGAAGTTTTGAGCAGCACAAAACTTTTTGAGCAGATGAACTTTCCGCCGCGTACGATGTACATCCACGACATATACGGGCAATAAACATTCTATGTCCATTATCATCTGTTAAACATCCGCTGTATCCTCTCTGCATCCTCTGGCCATCCCCTCAACTCACATCCGCTGCAGCTGAAAATGGAAAGAGGGAGGAAACAAAAGGTACACGGAATGTCTACACAGCGTTAGTAGCATGGAAATAGAAAGGATGTAAGCGTATGCATCTCGTATATAAAGTATTAAAAACGGACAAAATATTTGTATCTGGGATGTATCTCGTATATTTAGGATGTCTTCAGTATGTCTAGAGTATATAGAAGGACACCTCGCGGACAACCAATATTTTCTATAAAAAGAAGAGAAAATCATCTGGATCACTGGGATGGTGGACCATACAGTCCCACTATGCTTGCACTGGAGGTTTATCTATCCCACAACTATCCTTATCTATCCCACAAGCATGCAAAGGCTTAACCATTTTTTCAAAGTTTTCATAATATAATAATAAACTTTATTAACTTTCTTAGGTAAACTTTATGATTTTATTAAATAAGCAAAATGAACCAAGTAAACTGTATTAAGTGTCTTAAGCAAAGATAAACTTTATTAAACAAGTAAACAACTCAGTCTCTGAGACTATTCTGAGTCAGAATAGACTATTCTGCGTGTGTGCTGCATCCTTTTATATCTGCGGAGTGGACGCAATTCATACCCCCCGCATGCGCAGTGAACGCTTTGCATCCGATATACATCTGCGTGGCATCCTCTTTGTTTCCTATAGGCGTCCGTGATGCATCCACTTCATCCGCTATGCATCTGCCCCTTCCGCTATGCGTCCGCTTCGAAATTCTCCCCGGAACCCCTTCGGAGGTGTCATCCGCTTCCATCCGCTTTCATCTGCTAGGCTTCCTATGAACATCCATTTAACATTCCTGCTACATACTACCCACGTCCGTTCTTTTCCGTTCTGTTTATGCAAATTTTTGCCACTTTTTGGAGTGGATGAAAACGAATGGAGCCACCCGCGAAATTTTGTTCATCCGCTGTGTCCTTTCTGCATACGTTTTGCATCCATCGGTCAGTGGGACCTAGCCTTAAAGGCAATTGAGCAAGAGGATATTTTGGGCCTCTTATTATATGAGATTTGACAGCCCCTGGGCCACAATACTTCTGAAGAAATCTGGATTTCATTTACCACTAAATTTTGCAGGGTTACAATCTACTGACTTACCTTAAAACATCTAATCATTTGTTGTCCTGAAACTCAGTTAATGTAGTTATTGGCTCAAGTTTACAGTATTAAACTTTGGAGCAGTTTTTTTCCCCATGAGCCTCATTGCACCTTCTGATTCATACATTTCTCATGTTGTATTATCAAGTTGGTGTTAAATGAGAGTATTAAATTGAGCTAATGCTGAATGGGATGACATTTTCATCTGATGTACTTGATTTATATAGCTGTCCACTTCACACACCAGTATCCTGGTGATTCACCCAAAGTCACCCAGTTAGTTTTTCATGCATAATATGGGAAGCTTATAATAAAATAGATAAAATGTTTAATATAAAATAGAAATCCATAGCAGAGGGGGATTCTTCTGAAGCCTCAAGGTTGAGCACAAAATTAAGCTTGCAAAGTTTTCCCAGAAGGATTAGTTACGTTGCTTGGAGTGCTTTATCTGGAATTATTGCAATCTAGTCTTCAGCAAATACAAAGCATAGCACAGTCAGGATGATATCAAGAAAACCAAAGCATCCTTCTGCTGAAAGCATTATATTTGCTGCCATTTATTGTTTTTCTTCACACAATCCTATATATACATTCTTTTAGATAGTTTCTGTTCCCTATACCCCAACACCAAAATCTTTCGGAGAGATTCATTTATGGTTTTGTAAGTTTCTGGAAATCTCGTCTTGCAATCAGGAATAGACTCCTACAGAATTTAAGTGCTTAAACTATTTGTCAGGTTTTTTAAAGATTCAGAAGACATGTCTTCTAAATAGTGACTGATGATCAATTTAATTTTGATGACAGCATAACTTTTTCAATCAGTCAGTGAGAAAGCTGGGATGTGCACACAAGTGTTTCCCAGATAAAATCTGAGGAGCTTCTAAAGAACAAGCTGCATGCCCTATTTAAACCTGTTTTTTCTGTTCTGTCAGGTAAAAAGGACATAGTCAGGCTACCCAATGAATGGGTTTCCAGAATTGGAAGCATCAGAATATTCTCACCTATGGCAAGAGTCATAAAGAGGATGGCAGGCCTTAAGACAAGCAGAGCCTTAAGCATTTCAGATTTTACGTTTGTTAAGGCCTTAATTCTACCTGCAAAGTAAGTGGCAAGCCATGTAGTTCTTTAAAGATGGGTATCATATGATTCCAATGTTTCGGTGATAATTAGATCAGCATTGCAGGTTGGTTGGATATATATACATTATCTGTGGTCCACAAAATCCTGCCAGGGGATTTTGACAGATGGGCTTACAGAATCACCTGAAATCACCTCCATTGTCTTTGCCATAAGCTTAGTCCATTTTGGGCACTTTCATAAACTTTTGAGAGGCCAAGTTTTTTTTACCAAGAATTATCAATATACTTGAGACAAGTGATGAAATCCCATGAAGACCCTGTTGCAATGAAATCTGAACTCTTGCAAAATGTTAGAAATACAGCAGTACAGCAGCATCCTTTCAAACCCATGTTGAAAAATCAGGAAGCGAAATACAAAAAGGGATCTGATACTCTTGTCATTACAGATGAAAAATTAGGAGGGATTGGTCCTGTCCTTAGCTGGAATGAGGAAGTGGCTTCAGACTGTTGATGCTGGAAGCAAGGATAGTGGGAGGTAATGGGAAACAGCTCTGTGTGCTTCCCTTGCTCATTCTCAAAAGTAGTATATTGCCCTTTTCAGGTGAATTCTGGAATAAGCACCAATCTCATATAGAACATAGAACAGGAGTGTCACACTGGCAGCCTGCAGGCCAGATGCATCACACACAGGCCACTCCCACCTCAGCTCCATGAAGAGAAAAAACATCACAAAGCATCCCATGACAGCAACATGACATGGTGGGTTTGACACCCATGACACAGAACATAGAATAACAAGAGTTGGAAGGGACCTGGGAGATCTTCCAGTCCAACTCTATGCTCTAGCAGGAGACCCTATACCATTTCAGACCGGTGGTTGTCCAGTCTTTTCTTTAAAGCCTCCAGCGATGGGGCATCCACAACTTCTGAAGGTATCATCAGCTTCATCAGCCTCTGTAAATGGAATGAGACAGAGGATACTATTCTTCAGCTTGCAACCATTTTTTTAGCGATTGTCAGAAGTTATAGTGTATTGAAAAAAGTGATTTATGACCAGTCCTTACACTTGCAATGGTCAGAGTACCCCACGGTCACATGATCAAAATTTGGGCACTAGACAGGCAGCATGTATTTACAAAACTTGCAGCATCCCAGGGTCATTACAATCACTGATAGCAATGTCCAGCCTCCAGCAAGCAACGTCAATGGGGGAAGCTGGACTGATTTAAAAACTGCATGATTTGCTTAACAACTATCTCAAAAAAGTCATGAAATTGGGAATGACTCACTAAACAACTGTCTTACTTAACAACAGGAATTCTTCTCCCAGTTTGCGATGTGCTGGTAGTAAACACATGGTAAGTTGAGGGCTCAGCTGAGAGTTTCTCCGACAGGTGCATAAAATCTAAATTTTGACTAAATCTGAATTTTAACAGAAACATCCATTTGTTGAACTTAATATGCTCAGTGAGATAAAGGAAAATACACATCCTTTTGATATTCTTCAGCAACACATTTAAAGTTTAAAGTTCCAGGAATAAACATGAGATATCACATACTCCATCCCTTTTTTACATTATGAGATCATTCATTGGACTCATAACTGAAGCTTTATGTAAAAAAAAATAATATTTTTCTATAACTGCTTAAGGCAATCAAAACTACATCCACATATTTATACATGGCCAAAGCCATTCCTAATATGGCATCTCCAGAGGTCTTGGGATTGAAGCATTGAAAAATTTCAAATCAAATTGGAAGATTTTTTTCGGAGACCTTTTCCTGGGAGAAAATGATATTGAAGAAGTTTTCTAAAAGATCATCTTCCCAGAACAGAGCATCTACTGGGAAAGGGGAGAAAGGGAGGGGGTCAAAATATCACAATCGTGGCTGCAAGCATGTGATTGAAGCCCATCCCTTTTCTCACTCCATTTCCCACCCCATGGATGTTTGCATCTTGAAATGAGATAAATGCATCAAATGATGAGAGGCAAGCAACGGAAGTTTCACAGTTGAGCAACAGCATTTTTCTTTGTTTTTTTCCAGGAGATGCTGCAAATGGGCAAAACAGGTTTAATAGGAAAGCAGGAAGAACTGGAAAGGGCCACAGGAGTATTTTTAAGATCTACCAAGTACAAAGAATATCATCCTTGACCTTTGGTTGGGGGGATGGGGAGAAGAGGAGGATGGAGAGAGCAACACAACTGTCAGATTCTTGAGTAGTGGAATTTAGTACTTCTGGCAGTAAGGTAACCTAACCAATCATGTGAAAAAATAACAAATAAAAAGATACCTTGTCTCCATTAATCAAAGTATATAAATAAAAAATAGATAGCCTTCAACATTTATGCTTTTCTCAATTTTATAATATAATTCACTTACATTAAATATGTTTTAAATATATTTATAAGTACACATTTATATTAAATATATAAGACTACACATACAGTCATGAAAAATAATATGTTGTATCAACGCAATTTGTTTGCAAATTCTATCTTCATTCTTTTCTTGGAAAAAGAAAAGCAGATAAATTTTTGTACTATTTTTTAAAAAGACATTTTCTAACTAGCATGGGAATGCAGAAACTGAACTTTTAAAGGGAAAATAAAATAATCTGAAATTATGGAGGAAGGAAATAAAATACTTTTGACTAAGTGGCCGATACCTAATCTTTGTAATGTGTTAAATCTGGTGCTTTATTCTTCATGTAAATATCCATCCTCTGTGTTAGTTAGAGACTAGAAATCCAGTCTTCAGTCTCCAATCTTATTGACTGATAGATTGATTATGACATTAAGTCAGTATTGCTTTTTAGCAACAACATAGATTTTTGGCAAGTATAGTATTGTAATGCAATATTATTTCTATAGATCAATCATGTAAATGAATCATATTAAATTTTAAATTGTCCTTGAATTCTTCAGAGTAATACTTTGGTCCTACTTTTAGGTGCTAGAAGTTTATCACATTCAAATGGGACAGATTTAGAAATGATTTCTTCTTTTGAGAAAGAGGCAGTGGTGCTATTCAGCAGGTTTGGATCAGTTCTAGAGAACCGGTAGCGGAAATTTTGAGTAGTTCAGAGTACCGGCAAATACCACCTCTGACTGGAGATTTTACAGTATCCTTCCCCTGCCTTATCCACCAAGCCACGTCCACAGAACCAGTAGTAAAAAAATTGAATCCCACCACTGGAAAGAGGGTATATTTTTATCATAATTCCAACTATTATCTCTAACATCAAATACTGGAGAAAAAACGATTATTAACATGAAAAAGATTTGAGACTTTATCAGCTGTAACAATACTTGCTACTGGGGACCATTACTTAGGAAAGCATGGGGTGAGTTCCCATTCTTGTTCCAGCTCCTGCCAAGCTAGCAGTTCAAAAGCATTCAAATGAGAGTAGATAAATAGGTACCACTTTGATGAGAAGATAACAGCGCTCCATGATGTCATATTGACCACATGGCGGCAGACACTGCTGGCTCAATCACCTTGAAACAGAAATGAGCAGCGCCCCCTATAGCTGGCAACAAATAGCAGAGTAAAATCCGCAGGGACTTCTTTACTTTTACCTTCATTTAATTTAAAGGAGGAACTACCAAATTTGGCATCCAATCCATGAGACACATGGATAACTGTCTTCAAATGGTTCCACTAGAGAAGAAAGCAGGTTTATAGTTCATGGTTCTTGGAAGCTCCATGGAATTTGTGCTACCCTCTACCCTCACAATCTCAGATCAACATATACCAGTTTGGTTCCGTAACACGCTACTGGGAAGCAGCTATTTTATTACTGTTTATACCATTGCAGTGCTTCTGTATTTCTTTCTAGGTGGATTGTCCCATCCCCATCCATTTACAAGACATGGCCTAGCCAATTTCACAACATCACCCCTTGCTTGCTGTAGCCTTCTCTGCTCCCCCATCCCCACAAAACAAGAAAAGAAAAATACTTGTCCATCCTGTAACATATTGTGTGTTCCTTGAATAAACTGTAATAATCAGCAGTGGATATATGTTTGCAATCTTCAGAGAGGATTTTACTCTTTTTGCCACCACCACGTAAACATTACCTCTGAAATAGCCACATTAGTATTTAAATAGCATTGCAGGCTTTGCACATGCTCTGTCTGAATATTGTGGATTCTCATTCATCCACAGAAATTGCAGTTTAAGTACAGCGTTTTGAGAGCTGATGCTGTACTACCAGCAGATCCCTTCCTAAGTAAAAGAGTAAAAATGCTTGATTCCCCCCCCCCCCAGGAAACTATAATGCCTTAATCTATTTGCAAGGGTTGTTTTCCATTGGATCTATTCTCAGTGGAGAATAAGGTTCCCTTTCTTTGTATTTTTTTTAAAAAGGCAGATTTAAATCAAAGGAGACAGGTGGCAGCAATTGCTAGACGTGCATTGTTTACGAACTAAATAGAGGCTGTTGCTGTAGGGATTTCAGAATCAGTCATGGATTTTAGCACTTCATCGGTGTTCGATCATCAGAAAGGTAAGATAATTGTTTTTTCATGCTAGGATTCATTCATGAATATATGTCTCCTATCCTGGTTGTATTTCATGAACACAGTACAAAAAGCTCTATGTGGTATAAGGAAAATCTTAGGTTACATGAATTTCAAGTTAAATTGTACAATTTGGTTTTCTGGACTTGTTGATTTTTAAAGCAGTTTTTTTTTTCTGCAGTCTGTTTTGAAATCATCCATTTACATCTGCTGCCTAAATTGTAAATTGAAACAGGTGTATTGTTGGAGTGGGGGAGGAAACTTGGCTGTGTCTGCCATTTGTTCTTATCTTTGATTTATGATTTTCTGTGCCATTCAGAACCAGCCTCCTATGTTTTGTCATAAGTAATCAATTGTGTTTCCTGTTAGTAATAAATTATTGTAAAACTACAAAATGAAAATAGTAGATAATTTGTGGTTGGTGTCATTATTTTCTTTGAAGAATTAATTAAATTGGCTCTATGAGTATGTTTGCGTTAAAATACATAATTAAGTTTCCTGAGCCTCAAAATAAGCATCCTTTTTTCTGGAACAATTAAGATGTAGTAATGATCTCTTGGGAATGGGAGGTGATAATTTTGTTTCAGTTTTCTGTTTAAGATCTTTATACTATATGCTCAATTTTATTTCCTATCTACCTTTTCATATAATTTTTGAAAGGATTAGATTTCTACTGTGAAATAACATTACAGACGAATATTGCCTTAACTAGCTTTATACTTCCCCCTTCCTCTTGTCATTTCAATGTATTGGGGGGGGGGGGTATTTGTTATCTATATTGTTGTTTTTGGTGCTACTTCTTTTAGACTCAATTAATTTAGTTGCTAATATGAGCCATCAGGGATCCTTCCAAGGCTTCCAAGGCTTCTCCATTTAATTCCGTCCAAAGGGCAATTTCATGGAAAGTTTTGGATTTGTCATGACATGGCTAAAGAGTAAAGACCAAGTGTGCATATGAATCACTGAATCAGACCAAGGTAATTACATAGACTACAGTCTTTACCATCTAGGACTCTGTCTCCAGATAACAGTCACATACTAAAAGGGAATTGACGAACATGATGAGGATTTGTCTACTCCCAGTTTCAGAAAGCTAAGAGTCCCCATTCTCTGCAAAGTAGACCGTATGCAGAGTGTGTATCCAATACTTTCACTGAGTAATCAAAAGCAACTGCTACACTATTGAAATGTGGAAAAAAACATGGATTCTTGGGCCAATCTGACATCATTTTATAAATTTCCTCCAACTATTCAACAAAAACTTCATACAACAGAATTGGACACATTGATTAATATCTGTAAATGTTATTGTTGTTGTTTTTAAGCATAAATCTTCTCTCTTGGGTATTCAAAGAGAAAGGCAAATTAGAGAACCCAATCTTTTTTATGGTCCATTGTTCTGCAGTTCATCACCAACTTCAATATTTTCTTCATTGCATTGTTTTATGCTAGTGCTTTTTTTATGATTCACAAGTACTTACATATTATATATAATAAAGTTAGTTTGTATAAAATAAAAATATGTGATAGCCGTGCAGTTTGCATGCACTGTATTGCATCAAATATCACTCCTACTTTGTTTTATCTATGGCTCACTTCCTGGCTTATATCTATCCAAGAAACATACAGTTTGAAATATAAGCATTTATATTACTCAAGCGACGTATTTTCTTTTTTCTTTTTTTAACAAAGTTTTATTTGGGTTTTCACACATACAAAATACAAGTAAAACATCTTTTTTGAAAATAGCATGGTCCCGGGTTGAACTTCTTTATACAAACACAAAGCTCAATTTCATGCTCCTTTTTGTGTTCTATTCCATGTCTTATACTATTCTACATTTTCTATATAGTTTTTCCCCTCTTTTAATTTTCTCAAATTTTATTTTGATTATCTTATCTCAATTCAAATCATTATATTTATACTTTTGTCTGTTCTGTTTCAATTTCATATTAACTTTCCTCATTAAACAAATTTTCTCCTGTACTTACTAATTGGAGTATGACACCTTTATATCTTTTAATTACACCCATTCAACTCTTATTTAAACTTCAATATATACCTTAAGGTTATGACCTTCAATATAATACATAATACATAACTTCCAATAGAATTCTGCTTGGTACATTCTTATAATACACACTATATTCTTTTTTTAAAAAAGATTGCAAATATATGTAATTATAAACTTTCATTCCATTCCAATTCAGTTCTATCATTAATAATCATTAAAATCTTAACATCTTTAACACTTCTTTTCAATTAAATATCATACTTCCTTAAAGACACATATCATCTCCATAATTAATTTTCCCCTTATTTCTCTTCACATGTTTTGTAAATCATTTTGTTACAATTATTTATTGACAAGCATTCCACTGAATTATGGTAGCTATTTTATCAAACATTTTAATCATACATTGTTTCATATTTTCTAAAGTTATTTCTATTTCTAATATAACAATACTATCTTATGTACCTTTGCAGAATCCCTTTTTCCATTAAATTTTCACCCATTATCTTGAAATAGGCCCTGTTTTTCTATATTTTGTTTCTGTCCCCTGTTTCTCTATAATTTGTTTCTGTCCTTTCTTTTCCTTTCTTTCTTCCCTCTCATCTTCTCCCTCCCCTTTTTACCCCCTTGTCTCTCTTCTGCATTTCCTTCTTCTGTTGCTTTCTGGTTTTATACTTATTTTTCACTCTATTTGGGGGGGGGGGAGTTGTTTTTCCCAATCTTAAACTTTCCATTCTCTTTCCCCACTTTCCTTTTTTTCCTCCATCTAAGATTACTTGTTCATTAAAGATGGCTTCTTCTTTGTCTCAATCTTCTTGTTCTGCAGGCATTTCTTGTTGTTTCTCATCGTTCCAAATCTCCATTTCTAAGAAATGAAATACGAAGCCAAAACAACCTCTCCCTTCTTGTGCATCTTCTTTGTACTTTTTAAGTTCAATTTTCAGTTCTTCTAAAAGTGGAGCCATTTTAAACAGTTTTAAACAACCACCCAATTGATTTTAGTCAACAATAACCAAGAATCCAGAAATCATCAAGTAATCCAGATAGTCCCAAGTTATTTCTTCTTATTATTTTTTTTTGACTTTCTCTTCCTGGGGTTTTTGTTGCAATATTTCAGTTAAAATGTATCTTTTGGAAGTCGTGTTCAGATTTTGCTGTAAGTTCTTTTTAATTCCAGGCAGTCTCCTCCCTTCCAGATCCTGCCCTTTTATTCTTTTTCTCTCCCTTCCTGTTTTCAAAAGCCTTTGATTGTCCAGAAATCTTTATTATCCCTTTGACTTTTTATTTTCAGCATTAAATGCCTCTTAATGTCAAAGTGGATTTTTTTCCAATTTCTTGCTTAAGTCTCTTAGCTGTCAGTATAGGTAAAGGAGAAAAAAAAAAACAAATCTTTTCCCTTTTCTCTCTCCTTTGCAGCTTAAAAATCTTCTTTTTTTTTAAAACAAATTTTATTAATTGTACAACTAAAAAACAACAACAAAAACTGACAACACAAACATACATGAAAGAGTAGAAAGAAAAGGAAAAAGGGATAAGGAGAAGGAAAAAGAGAAAATTTAAAAACATTCTTATTTTCAACAGTTTGTAAGGTCTTTTCTTCTCTTAATTATGCCATATCTGCACACCTTGTCTATACAAAAATTTGTGCATCACTCATATAAATTTATACTGTCTTGTGATATAAAGTCTATCTTTGTTCTAACCATTTATACCAATAGTTCCAGCTATTATAATATATTGAATTATCTTTGTTTTTTAAAGCTAAAGTTAATCTGTCCATTTCTGTGCAATTTGAAATTTTTTGGATGGTCATCTCCTCTGTAGGTATATGAGGGTGCTTCCAACATTGAGCAAAGGCCAATCTGGCCACTGTTAGTATGTGTATTGTATTGTATTTCATTTTTTATATATATTTGTTCATCAAAAATCCCTAGCAGAAAGGACTCTGGTTTGTATTTGATCTGTTCTTTTGTTATAACTTCCAGCCAATTTCTAATTTTCTTCCAGTATTTTTGGGCTTCTATATGTGAAAAAAGGTTCCCTCTTTTTTTTTTACATTTTCAACATTTTGGACTCATTTTGGGGCACATTTTCGCCAATCTCGAAGGGGAAAGCTGCCATCTATAAAAGATTTTATATGCGTTTTCTTCATATGCTGCCAATTTTGTAATCTTGTTATTTCTTCCCCAGACTTTTTCCCATTCTATTAAAGTGATGTTACTCCAGGCTATCATATTTCCTTTTACTGTTTCTTCTTCTAATTCTACTTCTAATAAACAATTGTAAAATTTAGTTATTTTTTTTTTACTTGGTCCTAATAAAATTTTTTCTAATTGTTGGGGTTTATTATTAATTCCAAATTCCTTTCTATCTTGTTTATATCTACTATGAATTTGTAGGTATACCCATTGATCTATTTTAAATCCCCGCTCTTGAAGTTCTTGTTGTGATTTCAAATTTCCTTGTATTCCAATAAATCTTTGTTTTGATCATTTTAGAAATATCCAAACTGTTTGGATGGATCATTGCCTCCATTGTTGATAACCAGATCGGTACTTTTAAGTCGTGTTTTTTGCATATTTTTTTCCAATTAATTAATAATGAGTCTCTAATTAAGTGTCTATGGAAATATTTCTGGTCAACTGTCCCTAAGTCCCATAAAAAGGCGTGCCACCCCCTTTGTAAATCGTGGCCTTCTAAAAATAAAATTCTCTTATTTTTTAAGTTCACCCAATCTTTTAACCATACTAGAGTGGCAGCAATATAATATAATTCCCAATTTGGAAGTGCCAACCCTCCCCTGCTCCTCATATCCTGCTTTGCTTTTAAATTTATTCTGGGTTTTTTTCCTTTGCCAAACAAATTTAGTGGTTATTTTGTTAAGTTCTTCAAAAAAAAGTTTGTGTCATTTAATTGGAATCATCTGAAATAAATATAAGAATTTTGGGAGAATATTCATTTTAATGGTAGTGATCCTACCATTAAAGCGACCATCCTGGTCCCATCCTACCAATAGTGAGAGTTGCAGTCTACCCCATAATTCTAAATCCTTCTTTACCTATAGCAACAACTTATCATAATTATTTTCTTTAAGTGCCTTGCAAAGTGCTGTCAACCATATTCCTAAATATTTCACTTTCTTTGTCACTTGTATTCCCATAACTTCTTCTAATTCTTTTTTCTGTTTTTCTGTAAAATTTTTAGTCATTAATTTTGTTTTCTTCCTATTAATTTTGAGTCTTGCTACCATTCCGAATTGTTCTAATTCATTAATCAATTTTTGTCTTCTTTCCATTGGTTCCTCAATAAAGAAAACCATATCATCAGTGAATGCTTGCAAGTTGTATTCTTCTGTTTTAACCTTTAATCCTTTTATCTCTGAGTTCTGTCTAATTCGTATTAATAATGTTTCTAATGAGAATATGAAGAGCAGGGGGGAGAGCAGGCAACCTTGTCCAACTCCCTTTTCTATTTTATTGGGCGAGTATATTCGCAGCTTAAGCCCCTGTCACACTGCACCAACGGATGCAAAGAGGATGTAAAATGGACAAAAAAGCTTGCCATCCATTGGTTAACACGATGTACTCACTGCCTCCGTTTTGCTTCCTCTCTATCCATCCAGCATCCGTTTATTGACGTTTCATCCACTCAGAAAGTTTTGAGCTGCTCAAAACTTTTGCGCGGAAAATGTATCCAATTCGTCCGTTCTGCATCCGCTACACATCCGCTACGCATCTGTTCTGCATCCGTTACGCATCCGCTATATCCGCTAGGCATCCGCTGCGCATCAGCGCAACTCCATCTGCTCGGACACAGGGAGGAAGCAGAACGGACGCAGAACGGATGCAGAACGGAAGCCTAGCGGAAACAAAGCGTTTAAAATGGAAAAAACGTCCACAGAGGGGACCTATCACGGATATTAAGGATGTCTAGAGGATGCCTAGAGGATGCCTAGAGGATGCCTAGAGGATGCAAAGGGACACCTATACTGCCTATAAAAAGGAGGAGCAACACATCTGGATCTCACTTTCAGACCAGCAGCCCTGCTGCAGACCTCTGCAGCCTTCATCTGCCTGTTCCTCTTCCACAGCATCCAGTCATGTCCACCGTGAATCGTAACACAGTCCTTTTGGCAGCCGCCATCCTTCTGCAACAGTGCGAAGCCATCTACAGGCTCTGTGAACTCTACTACAGGAAGAAAAAGGGGCGGCCAAGAAGCGTCTGGGTCTGAAGATGGTACACCAGAAGAGCAGAGGATGGACTGTACAACAAGCTGATGGTGGAGCTCAGGAAAGAAGACACTCGGGCATTCGAAAACTTCATGAGGATGCCTCCAGCCATGTTTGACGAAGTTGTATTGACCAAGTTGGTTGACCAAGGCAAACACCAACTTCCAGCCCAGCCTGGAACCTGGGCTCAAGGTGGCACTGACTCTGCGCCACCTGGCCTCAGGGACCACCTACAGGAGCATGCAGTACAGCTGGAGGGTGCCACACAACACCATCAGCATTGTGGTCAGAGAAGTGGTGCAGGCCATCATCGAAGAATACAAGGAGGAGCTCCTCCAGTGCCCCTCCACTGAAGAAGGATGAAAGAAAGTTGCAGAGCAGTGGTATCAGAAGTGGAACTTCCCCCACACTGTTGGATCCATAGATGGCAAGCACGTGGCCTGCAAAGCTCCAGCCAAGTCGGGGTCCACTTATTTCAATTACAAGGGCTTCTTCAGCATCATCCTCTTCGCCATGGTCGATGCTGACTACAAGTTCATGTACATCGATGTTTCAGGCAACGGCTCATCTTCAGATGCCCAGGTATATAACACCAGTCACCTCAAGGAGGAGCTGGAATGCAACCTCGTGGGCTTCCCAGATCCAGAACCCCTGCCCAACGACAAGCAAGATGTGCCCTACTTCATCATGGGGGATGACACCTTCTCCCTCACAACCTACCTCATGAAGCCCTACACTTCCAGACTCCTCACCCATGAAGAGAGGATCTTCAACGACAGGCTGTCCAGGGCAAGGCGGGTGGTGGAGAACGCCTTTGGCATCCTGGCCAACAGGTTCCAGGTACTTCTCACCACCATGCAGCATCGCCCAGAGACCGTGAGGAGGATCATGGAAGCTTGCTGCATCCTGCACAATCTCATGCGCACCCGCTACCCAGTCTTGCAGAACAGGCTTGTGGACCTCCAACAAGGCAATGGGGACATGGAGCCTGGGGAATGGAGGCAAGGGCAAAACCTGATAGACACTGAGGATGTGCAAGGCCCCAACAGAGCCTCACGTGAAGGGAAGAAGCAGCGCAACCTCCTGAAACATTGGTGCAACTCCCCAGCTGGAGCAGTGGAGTGGCAAGACAGGATGATAGATGCTTAATGGATGCTTCCTTGAGCCTGTCTCATCACACTGATGAGATTGTGCCATGTATGTTGAGTGGCCCGACAATGAACAGGGCATTTAATAAAGAGTTGTGTTTATGTTGAAATGTGTGGATCAATGATTACATTGTTATTGATAATAAAGGGCCATAGGTGTGGCACCTGGGAGGGTGGACCATACAGTCCCACTATGCTTGCACTGGAGGTTTATCTATCCCACAGCTATTACCCATTCCAAAGGTATCCCTGCCCATTCCACAGCTATCTCAACCCATCCCACTGCTATCTTAACCCATCCCACAAGCATGCAAAGTCTTAAACCATTTTTAAAAGTTTCCAGCAAGACTTTATTAAAAAAAAGAAATGAAGCAAGTGTGTGAATCAAAACTAGACTTTATTAACAAGAAGCTATAAGACAAAAATGAGTCTCTGGCACTACTCTTGGTCGCTCAGTCTCAGGGGTGAAGGGTGCAGGAGTTGTGGAGGTGGCTGGTGCTGGAGTGCTTGTCATCAGCTCCTCCAGAAGCAGAATCAGCGGAAGCCCCAGCCCCAGAAGAGTGAGCCCGTGCTGCAGAAGCCCCAGCAGAACCAGAGTGAGGGCCAGGGGGCGGGATGGTAGCCCTGTCCCTCTTGCAAGGGCTGGCAGTAGGTGGCTGAAGCTTGCTGTGCTTCAGCATGGTTGTGGGGTTGCTGGCTAGCATGGAGGCTGGCAGGAACCAAGGCTGGCAGGAAGGCTGGCAGGGAGGCAGGCACCAAGGCTGGCAGGCAGGCTTGCAGGCAGGCAGGCACCAAGGCTGGCAGGAAGGCTGTCATCAAGGCTGGCAGGAAGGCTTGCAGGGAGGCAGGCACCAAGGCTGGCAGGAAGGCTGTCACCAAGGCTGGCAGGAAGGCTTGCAGGGAGGCAGGCACCAAGGCTGGAAGGCAGGCAGGCACCAAGGCTGGCAGGCAGACTGGCTGGCAGCAAGGCTGGCAGGCAAACAGACAGCAAGGCTGGCAGGGAGGCTGGCAGGAAGGCTGGCAGGAAGGCTGGCAGGCAGCAAGGCTGGCAACAAGGCTGGCAGGCAGGCTGGCAGCAAGGCTGGCAGGCAGGCTGGCAGCAAGGCTAGCAGGGAGGCTGGCAGCAACGCTGGTAGCAAGGCTGGCAGCAAGGCTGGCAGGCAGTCATGCAGGCAGGACAGGCAAGGCAGTCGATGTGTCTGGAAGCAGGTCTTTCCTCTGAATGGCGACCTGCTTCCAAGCTGCTTCCGTTATATCCGCGGGGCTGACGCAATGCATCCTCCCCGCATGCGCAATTAACGCTCGGCATCTGCTAGGCTTCCGCTGTGCATCTGCTTCATCCGCTGTGCATCTGCTCTTCATCCGCTTCATCCATTCCGCGTCCGCTTTGCTGAGGTCCCCCGGAAGCCTTGCGGATGTGCCATCCGCTCTCATCCACTTCCATCCGCTGGGCTTCCGTTCCACATCCGCTTTCCATCTGCCCTGCGTCCTCCCCGTGTCCGTGTTATCCGCTCCGATTATGCAAATTTTTGTCCCTTCTGAGAGTGGATAACAACGGATGGAACATTTTTCTCATCCGTTGTGTCCATTTTCCATCCGTTGGGCAGTGTGACAGGGCCTTTAAAAATCTTCTTAGGGAACAGTGGTATTGTTTTATTTAATAGTTTCAATTCCAGGGTACCTTATTTGTTGCTTTTGCTGTTTGACCCGGTCAACCAAAACTTTCTCTTCTTATCTTCCTCCTGCACATTTTTTTCCAGTTGAGTTCTTCTTTGTGGTGGCCATTTCTGACCACTGCTACAACTGCCTTCAGGAAAGGGAGTAATGGCCACCTGGGGAGGAGAGATGTGGCTCTCCTCAACCCTGAAGGCAGTCTCCCCCTTCTTCACCACCTCTACAGGGTGGCTTAGTCCCAAAACCAGCTGGCTCAGGGCACCCCAGCAGTGAGCATGAATCGAAGCCTCGCAGAGATGAAGCTTCAGTCTGTCGCCAAAGAAGCTCAAACCGGAAGTCCTCAAGCGACGTATTTTCATGCTCCATCCAAATCCTCAACCTAACCAAACACAATCCTGAAGCTCCATGCCTGTTGTTATAGTCTATGAATAATGGAATGACATTATTGATGGGAATGATGGGAGTGTGAATAGTAGTTAGGATCTTATGCAACTGATTTGCATGCATTCGGATTAAATCTCTCCCTCTCCTATGTATGTAAAACATATGTGAAGGCTATTTATACAGTCCAGATTCATGACCATTGATTCATGACCAGTTGTGCATATTTTGAGGGAGTTCTCTGGACCTCCTTATGCACCAGAGCAGCAAGAACAGAAAGGCATTGGAGAAAGGCATTGCGATAGAACCTTCTTATAGGACCTGGTAGTTACAAGCAAAGTGTTAAAGAAAACGAACAATAATGCTTTGAACAGAGTGCCAACAGGTTAAAACCATGAACTGTACTTTTCTTGGAGGATAATTCCAAGTCATTATGGAAAATATAAATATCAGGCTAAAACTGTCATCAACAGTGATTTTTGGTGACTCAGATCTTTGTAGATGTCCAAGAATGCTAAATGCTGGTCAAGTCAGATAACTCTAAGATATTCCTGCTCCCCTTTCCCTATAATGCACAAAAAGAGATGTTTTTCATAGGCCATATACATCTTGTTCAAACAACTTCATGTTTTACCTATGGTTCTGCTAACCTTTGTATCTACCTTTAAAAGACCAATAACTAATATTAATATAAAGGATAATGGTGATTTGGTATATTCTGTCCATTTCCCCCTTTTAAAAGAGAGGTTTTTAAAGAACCTTCTGTTAAGGCCGTGTCACACTGCCCAAAGGATGCAAAATGGACACAACGGAAGAGAAAAATGTTACATCCGTTGTATCCACGCTCAAAAGGGGCGAAAATTTGCATAATTGGAGCGGACAACACGGATGTGGGGAGGACACAGGGCGGATGGAAAGCGGATGCAGAACGGAAGCACAGCGGATGGCGCGTCCACTAGGCTTCCGGGGGGGCTCAGTGAAGCAGACGCAGAACGGAAAAAGCAGATGCAGAACGGATGCACAGCGGATAAAGCGGATGCAGAGCAGAAGCCTAGCAGATGCACAGTGGAAGCCTAATGGATGCACAGCGTTAATTGCACATGCGGGGGGGATGCATTGCGCAAGCGCCCCGGATAAAAAGGGAAGCAGCTCGCACGTCTAGCATTCCGAGGAAAGACCTGCTGCTGGATACCTCAGAGTTCTTGCCTGCATGTCTGCTTGCAAGCCTTGCTGCCAGCCTGCCTCCAAGCCTGCCTCCAAGCCTGCCTCCCAGCCTCCTGGGCAGCCTCCCTGCCAGCCTTGCTGCCAGCCTGCCTTCCAGCCTCCCTTCCAGCCTTGCTGCCAGCCTGCCTTCCAGCCTCCCTGCCAGCCTTGCTGCCAGCCTGCCTTCCAGCTTCCCTGCCAGCATTGCTGCCAGCCTGCCTTCCAGCCTCCCTGCCAGCCAGTCTGTCTGCCAGCCTTGGTGCCTGCCTTCCTGCCAGCCTTCCTGCCAGCCTTGGTGCCAGCCTTTCTGCCAGCCTTGGTGCCTGCCAGCCTTCCTGCCAGCCTTCCTGCCAGCCAGCAACCCCACAACCATGGGGAAGAAGCGAAAGTCTCAGCAACCTGCCGCCATCCCTGGCAGGAGGGACAGGGCCACCCTCTCACCCCATGTCCCTGACTCTGCTTCTGCTGGGGCTTCTGCTGCTTGGGCTCGCTCTTCTGTTGCTGGAGCTTCTGCTATAGCTGCTCCTGGCAGTGGTGCTTCTGCTGCGTACTCTGCTGAAGCTGCTCCTGGTCCTGCTGGTCCTGCTTGTTCTGCTCATGCTCCTGGTCTTGCTGACCCTGCTGCTGGTGCTTACTCTGCTGCTGCTCATCCTGGTCTTGCTGCTGCTGATGATGATCCTGCTGCTGCTGCTGCTTATGATCATGCTGGTGATTATGCTGCTGCTGCTGATGATGATGATGCTGATTATGATCCTGCTGGTGAGGATGATGATGATGATGATGATGATGATGATGATGATGATGATGGTGCTGTTGGTGTGGAGGAGCAGCCCATACAACCTCAAAGTCCCTCTGATGAGGGCCCATATGGCCCTGCCAGAGGGAGGAAGAAGCAGACGTGTGATAGGGAGAGGAGGCAATACTTCATTGAGGAGGAACACGAGGATGAGGTGCTGGAGTGGCTGAGAGAGAACGACTATCTGTGGCGGAAGGGACACCGGCTGTACAGGGACACCAAGCGGAAGGAGGCTGCTTGGAGAGAGAGGGTGGAGAGTCTGGGCTTCACATTGGATGTGCTCCTCAGCTGGTGGAAGCACATGCACACCTGGTACGGGAAGCTGCACTGCAAAAATCTGGCCAGGCCAGGGTTAAGCTGACGGACAGAGAGAACTACGTCATGGCCAAGTGCAGCTTCCTGGAGGGTGAAGTCTGCCACCAAGGAGCACCAGGAGCCCAAATCTCTACCCTCTCTCTCCGGAGCCTGCTGGGAGCCAGTCCTCTGGTAGCCAAGAGTCAGTCCTTGTCTCCATGCAGGTTTCTGTGGAGCGTGCCATGGCAGATAACCCCCGGGCAGGTGTTGAAAGCGTGGTGGAGAGCGAGGAGGACTCCCTGGTGCAGTGGGAGAAAGGAGACATCGAGTCCACCGCTGCCGAAGCAGCATCCACCCACACCTCCACCACCACAGTAAGGCAGAGAGCCGGACCGCAGGAGGGGCAGAGCCACAAGGTCCTGGTGGAGATCAGGGACACCATCCGCACCAGCATAGGTCTCCTCTCTCAGCTGGTCCCCATCGAATCCTCCTCCTCCAACTGCAAGCCCTTCCTCAATTATGTGAACCAGACCCTCAAGGAGATGGCAGATCCCCAGTACCAGGTGGTGAAGGAGAGGATCAC
Source organism: Laticauda colubrina (assembly GCA_015471245.1). Classification (NCBI taxonomy): domain Eukaryota; kingdom Metazoa; phylum Chordata; class Lepidosauria; order Squamata; family Elapidae; genus Laticauda; species Laticauda colubrina. Next base: position 24,012,908 of record BLBF01000010.1, on the reverse strand, counting down.
CACGCTGCTTAACAACCCTCCAGACCCAGAGGCACCTGCTCCCACCCAGTCCAGGTCTGCTCCTCCACCCCAGGTGATGTCCCTCCCATACCAAGGCTTCCCACACCCCCTCACCTACCAGGGCTACAGCTACCCCAAGGTCCAGCAGCACAGACAGCAGCCCTTACAGATGCAGGCACAGAGTCATCGGGCGACACCGCTGCCACCGGTTCCAATGATGCCACCGATGCCAACCTCGACAGTCCTCACCCCGCTGCAGAGCAGGCAGCCCCACTACACTGCTCCTTCCTCTACCCTACAGCCAAGCCCGGCCTCAGTACATCTGTCCTCAGTACTGGGGCTGACACCCCATGGCATGGAGGAAGGACCCCTCAGCATCGCGGGGCTGAGCCAGCTGTCCGACACCTTCCTCAACACACCGTCCCCTGTTGTCCTCTCGGGGCTAGGCACTCCAATAACACCTCAGACCAGCACTGCAGCAGCACCCACCTCCACAGCACCTGCTCCCTAAAATCTTAGCCTGGGCACACACCTCTGAGTGACGAAGAGGAGTGCCAGAGACTGGCTGCCTGGATATTTGTGGACTTTATTTGGACACTTGACTTGGGTCATGTTTATTTTACAGCTTGTTGTTCAATAAAGTTTATCTTTGTTTCACACACTTGCTTCATTAATTTTTTTCTATAAAGTCTGGGTGGAAACTTTTAGAAATGGTTTAGCCTTTGCATGCTTGTGGGATGGGTTAAGATAGCAGTGGGATGGGCAGGGATACCTGTGGGATGGGTTTAAGATAGCTGTGGGATGGGAAGGGATACCTGTGGGATGGGAAGGGATACCTGTGGGATGGGAAGGGATACCTGTGGGGTGGGAAGGGATACCTGTGGGATGGGTTAAGATAGCTGTGGGATGGGAAGGGATACCTGTGGGATGGGTTAAGATACCTGTGGGATGGGAAGGGATACCTGTGGGATGGGAAGGGATACCTGTGGAATGAGCAGGGATACCTTTGGGATAGGTAATAGCTGTGGGATAGATAAACCTCCAGTGCAAGCATAGTGGGACTGTATGGTCCACCCTCCCAATGCCACCCTTATGGCCCTTTATTATGAATAATAATGTAATAATTATCCACACATGTCAACATAAACACAACTCTTTATTAAATGCCCTGTTCATTGTAGGCCAACCAAACATACATGGCCCAATCTCATCCGTGTGATGAGACAGTCTGAAGGAAGCATCCATTAAGCATCTATCATCCTGTCTTGCCACTCCACCGCTCCAGCTGGGGAGTTGCACCAGTGTTTCAGGAGGTGGCACTGCTTCTTCGCCTCACGTGAGGCTCTGTTGGGGCCTTGCACATCCTCAGTGTCAATCAGGTTTTGCCCTTGCCTCCATTCCCCAGGCTCCATGTCCCCATTGCCTTGTTGGAGGTCCACAAGCCTGTTCTGCAAAACTGGGTAGCGGGTGCGCATGAGATTGTGCAGGATGCAGCAAGCTTCCACGATCCTCCTCATGGTCTGTGGGTGATGCTGCATGGTGGTGAGAAGTACCTGGAACCTGTTGGCCAAGATGCCAAAGGCGTTCTCCAGCACCCGCCTTGCCCTGGACAGCCTGTAGTTGAAGATCCTCTCTTCTCAGGTGAGGCATCTGGAGGTGTAGGGCTTCATGAGGTAGGTTCTGAGGGAGAAGGCGTCATCCCCCACGATGAAGTAGGGCATATCTTGCGTGTCGTTGGGCAGGGGTTCTGGATCTGGGAAGCACACCATGAGGTTGCTTTCCAGCCCCTCCTTGAGGTGACTGTCGTTGTATACCTGGGCATCTGAAGATGAGCAGTTGCCTGAAACATCGATGTACATGAGCTTGTAGTCAGCATCGACCATGGCGAAGAGGATGATGCTGAAGAAGCCCTTGTAGTTGTGATAAGTGGACCCTAAGTTGGCTGGAGCTTGGCAGGCCACGTGCTTGCCATCTATGGCTCCAACGGTGTGGGGGAAGTTCCACTTCTGATACCACTGCTCTGCAACTTTCTTCCATCCTTCTTCAGTGGAGGGGCACTGGAGGAGCTCCTCCTTGTATTCTTCGATGATGGCCTGCACCACTTCTCTGACAACAAAGTTGATGGTGCTGGGTGGCACCCTCCAGCCGTATTGCATGCTCCTGTAGGTGGTCCCTGAGGCCAGGTGGCACAGAGTGAGTGCCACCTTGAGCCCAGGTTCCAGGCTGGGCGGGAAGTTGGTGTTTGTCTTGGTCAACCTGGGTGTCAGGCACTGCACAACTTCCTCAAACATGGCTGGAGGCATCCTCATGAAGTTCTGGAACGCCCGAGGGTCTTCGCTCCTGAGCTCCACCATCAGCTTGTTGTAAAATACGTACTGCGCTCTTCTGGCGAACCATCTTCGGAGCCAGACTTTTTTTGGGTGCCTCCTTTTCTTCCCGTAGTACTGTTCACAGAGACTGTAGGTGGTTTCGCAGTGTTGCAGAAGGATGTTGGCTGCCGAAAGGATTTTTTCGCAATCCACGGTGGACATGACTGGATGCTGTGGAAGAGCAAGAGTCAGATGAAGGCTGCAGAGGTCTGCACCGATGGGCTGCTGGTCTGAAAGTGAGATGCAGGCGAGTTGCTCCCCCTTTTTATAGGCAGTATAGGTTTTCCACTAGGCATCCTCTAGACATCCTTAATATCCGAGATAGGTCCCCTCTGCGAACGTTTTTTCCACTTTAAATGCTTTGTTTCCATTCTGCATCCGTTCTGCATCCGTTCCGCGTCCGTTCCGCTTCCTCCCTGCGTCCAGGCGGATGCGAGTTGCACGGATGCGTAGCGGATGCCTAGTGGATATAGCGGATGTGTAGCGGATGCAGAACGGACGAACTGGATACATTTTCCGCGCAAAAGTTTTAGACAGCCTAAAACTTTTGGAGCGGATGAAACGTCCGTAAACGGATGCTGGATGGATCGAGAGGAAGCCAAACGGAGGCAGTGAGTACATCGCGTTTTCAAACGGATGGCAAGCTTTTTTGTCCATTTTACTTCCTCTTTGCATCCGTTGGTGCAGTGTGACAGGGGCTTTAGATGGACTGTTACACTGGCCAGAATTGCATTATGGGAAGAAAAACAGGATAGAGATAAATGGATATTCTGGGGGAGTGTTATGCATGAATGATTTTGCCTGTTCTGGTTTCCTTCTCCTTTGTTAAGAAATGTGTATTTATTATTGTATTTTTAATAGTCATTTCTAGAAAATCCATCCATATGGTCATTAAAAGTTGGCACTGATTTCATGGCACTTATACAATGAGTCATTATCATTTCCATTGTAAAGTACTCTAAAATAAACTGTATGAGAAATTATTTTGAATTGCATGAATTAAAATAAATAATAAATAAAGTCTACTAGCAGCAACAGAGTTATAATAAATTCCTGTATAATTCCATCATTCCTGCAGATGGAATAAATTGCCACTTGTTGCCTAATGGTACAGAGCCAGGCCTTGCTGGACATTTGTGTGTAAGCAGGCTCTTGGTGCCTGATTAATGAAATCTCCTGCCAGTTAATTGAAGTGATAGGAGCTAATTACAGTGTGTTCATGATGCTGAAACAGCAAACATAGGTAATGTTTTCATCCACATTTCCAAAGAAATTGGGTTGACTAGGCAGCCCATTTTAAAGAAAAACAATCTATTTTGCTAAAAAGAAGTTCTCTGAGGATGGGTTCCAGCATGAGTCCAAAACCTCAAGAGACTAAACCTTGGTTCTGGTGACAGACCCAGATTGGATCCTGCAACAAGTGCAACATTATCCTGGAACGAGAATATATTTGCCTTCATTCAAAGGCAAATCTATTTAAATATCCTCGATCCCAGGGGTGTCAAACTCATGAAGATACATTGTCATCATATGAAATGTCGCACCTTTATTCCCCTTCACAAAACTGGGGGTGGGCATGCCAGCACAGCGCATCCGGCCCGTGGGCTGTAAGTTTGACACCCCTTCTCTATCCAGTTCAAATCTCGTTTAAAGAATAGACAATATCAAACCATAGAAAAAGCAGCGGAAATAACACAACATTCCTTTTAGCTGTGAATGGACTTATGTCCCATGTCATAGGAATCTGTATTTGTTAAAGTGGGTGAAGAAAGTAGACTCAGAATATGGTCTTGGGTATCTTTTGTTCCATTCAGTGATCACTGGTTTATGCTACATCATGAAGTTCCATCTTATTGCTTATGCTTTTAAAATGTAGACACAATGAGATAAGCCAACGTACATAAGGTGCTCCTTGCTATCAAAACTATAAATTGCTATCACATAGTATTCCAATCACATAAAGCATCAATGTGCACGAAGCTTCTTTGCACAAGCAAAATATCCATTGCAAGATGCCATCCTAAAAATGCATATTCAGTGAATGCTAGCAATTGTGTAGTCCGGTTCTTTTCTTTCCCATGTGTTTATCTTTCAAGTGGAAAAGAGATAATCACACAGTACACTCTGAATATGAATACTGTTCAAAGACCTCAGTACATAGGACTGGTTTTCTCTGGTCTTCTAAAACAACATTAGTTGCTAGGTTACCTTTTGATTTAACTGCAAAGAAAGTATATCTTCCACTTCATTCTAAAAAGGATTGTCCTAAATTTGAGTTCAGCAATCTTGTGGGTTTCCCCTATGCAGCTGCTATAGAATTTGGGGGTATCTCAAATAAAAAGGAACAGAAGCAACAAACTATTGTTTACTTTCCTTCTACTCTCTAAGCTTCTTCTTTTTCAAAGACCAGTAAAACAGTTCAAAAAGACAGCAGAGACAAATTTAATTTAAATGTAATTTAAATTTAAAATTAATTTAATTAAAAAACCTGTTTAGCCAGCCAACCATTGGCTAAAATTGAGATTTCTTTGAAAGAATCAAACAGGCAGAACCCGAAATATTTTTGTTTGTGGGAAAGCAGGAGGCTCCAGATTGGTTCAGATTTTACTACAGCACAGTGTACTAAGATTCAAGTTAGATTTCCTGCTTTACACTATATGTGATAATAAAATACTTTTTCATTTAGAAATCCCTTTGTCTCCTATATTTAGGTCATGCAGTATAGGTTCCTAGACTCAGAAGGAAGTTGTGCCAACAGTAGAGAATGAGGAACGAGAATCCATAAAGATTCTAAGAAGTCTGTAGAGGGCGTGCATAAGCGCACCAACATGCCTACCATCTCTGTCCTATTGTTTCTTTTATTTTTCTTATATGTACCCATTTCATGTATTCAGAACTATGTATATACTTATTTTCTTGTAAGCGGTTGACAAATCAAAATAAATAAAAATAAATTATTTGGTTCCACAGATCTTCAAAATTGTATCTATTAAACATGGTTATTTCCTTCTTCCAAGAGATGGGATTCTTCATTCTAATGCAAACATTAATTTTCACAGGCAATTCAGCAGAAGAAATTGACCTTATTCTGGTGTATCAAGCAGCAGCTAATGGGGATATTAACACTTTAACTACTGTCATCCGTGAAGATCCTTCAATATTAGAATGCTGTGATAGTGAGGGTAAGGTAACTGATTCCTATGGTTTTATTGTTGTAGCTCCAGTTTTGATATGACTATCTTCTATATTACTGAAGAAAAGTGATGTGTTTTTTAAAAAAAACACGTTTATTTACAACTTCATGGCACTATCATTTACTAAATTTCCTGTCTAGTGAAATGTGTCATCAGTATAACAGATTTGAAATCATGTGTCTAAAATATGTAAAATAACAAGGGTTTATCAGAACTATGTCTTGAAAGCCAACACTGTCCATTGGCAATATGGATTTCCATATTTACTGCAACTGCTCATTCTATGTTTTCTCTACAACTCCGGGGCAGGGGCGGAAACCAACTGTTTGATGATGGCTTGCATAGCCTGTCTTTAACATCACAACCATAGGTTGTTCGCTTAGGTTCAGCTAGAGAAAGGGTTTGGCCCAAAATCACCTAGTGAGCTCCATAATGTAGATCCCACCGATCCCATTCCAACATTCTAACCACTATGCTGCAATGCTCCCCATTCTTGAAAAAGTATAGGAGTAGCTATGCATTTTTTCAAAACCTTTAGGAACTATAGTACAGGAACTTATTGTCTATATTTTGCATCATAAATGTGGCGGCCCATCCTGGTTGGCTGCTCACTTGTAGAGTCTGTGTGATTACATAGTAGCAGTGATAGTAATAATACCTGTCAAACTATGAGCCTGTGACATCCCAAATAGCTCCATTCTTGATTAGTCTAATGATATTAAGGGACAGTACTGGTTTTGACCAAAGCAGGAATTTCAGCTGCCATAGTAGTCATAATAAATGCTAGGAAGCATTTAGTTAGCATCAGCTGCTTCCAGAGAGTGGCTACAAAAATGCTTTTGATTACCCAAAGCTAATGGGGTAAAAATTGGCAATGAGCATATAAAGAAAAAAAAAAAAACAGGGCTAGAAAGCATTTGGCATTATGCCCAATATCTAATATTTAATGATATTTAATTTCAATAATTCTAAATAACACATTTGAAAATATGTAGTTACATTGAACATTGTAGCCATAGTGGACTTTTAATGACCCCCATAATCCCTTGCGGGGTGGAGTCTGAGCAACTGAATGGAGCTAGCAGAGTGTTTAATGCCAGATGCCCTTCCTGTCACCAATGTGGAGCAGATATATTATCACTGTGCACAGAGAGACAAATATCTGCCTCTATCTAGAATCAAATTCACAGCCTCCTGATTGTGAGGTGAGAGCTCTACCTCTAGGTTACTGTACCACTCCTTACAGTGGAAAAATTATGATATACAATTCCATATCAAGTATGGAGCTAAGATTTCCACCTCAATCTTTAAGGTAGCCCATTCCAAGGGCAACAAATATCCAGTTTAGTGATCATATACAACCAAATCGCAGCTTGCTGAAAAACACAAATCAAACATGGTAACCAAAAGACCAATGAGGAAAAGTTATGTATCAGAGTTTTGTGGCAAGCCAAATATTACATGTATTAACAGGTGAAGCAACTCTCCAGTAAGAAGTCAATTAGTAAATATCTCGGTCTTGTTGATGCAAAAATAATTTAGGAAGAAAAAGTAGAAAGTAGAAGATTGACTGCCTTTTTTCTCGTTCTACCAATTTGCGGTCATTTAAGAAAAGCAGAAAATGGGAAACTGAAGTTACACCTGTTTTTTATGTGTGCCACATACATAGCACCCATTAAAAACAGTGGTTTTGATTGCAACATTGTAGCTGCTATCTTGACTGTTTTCTTTTTTTCTTTTCTTTTAACCACACCCTGTGCACACCCGAGTACTTTTGAGCTTCTGGGTCACAATATGGACTTTCCTAGTATATACAGGGGACATGTATTACACAAAAGAAAACTGAAGTTTAAAAAAAGGGAAGCAAACAAGTTTATTACTTCCCCTTGTCTGAGACAACTCAAAAATCTAAGCACCAGAATAAGTAAATCTCCTTGCCCACAAAATCTGTGTGTGATTTGTCAGCATGTTTTAAAGCCCTGCCTGAAACAGAAACCAATTAAAAGAACATAAATACATGTAACTCTCCCTCACATTTCAAAGTTTTGCTGTTGGTTTGTTCTATTTGCTCTCTTTAAGCAGCAATCCTTATAGGGATAGATAGATAGATAGATAGATAGATAGATAGATAGATAGATAGATAGATAGATAGATAGATAGA
>BLBF01000010.1:23913197-24005174 GCA_015471245.1 Laticauda colubrina | reverse complement strand
AGATAGATAGATAGATAGATAGATAGATAGATAGATAGATAGATAGACAGACAGACAGACAGACAGACAGACAGACAGACAGACAGACAGACAGACAGACAGACAGACAGACAGACAGACAGACATTCACTCATGGCAACTCAAGGTGGCTTACAAGGATATAAAACAGCATATAAAAGAAATAAAAATAATAAAATAATAACCCCCTTCACCCCCCAACCCAGAGACAACACACATTCATACTAGCCATTTATTGGGCTCCATCTTGCTCTGGGTTCCCCAGGCCCACTGACAGAACTACATCTTCAGGGCCTTCCAAAAGAGTGTTAGAATGGGGGCCAGTCTAGTTTCTGCAAGGATGATGTTCCAGAGAGAGAGAGAGCTACTACGGAGAAGGCCCTTCTTCTGGGCCCCGCCAGATGTATCTCCTTGGGGGATGGGACATGCAATATTCCTTGCCTGCCATTCTGGTAGGTCAGGTAGATGTGACCAGCAAGAAATTATGAATCAATAAGCAAAAGATAAAAAGGAATATGTTGTCCAGGACAAATAGATGGTCTATGAGATTCTAGAGAGGCAAAATAATGGCCATCATCCACTCTCCAGAGAAATAGCAAATGATATACCAGATTCTATGTGCTAATGAATATTCTCACCAAGAGGCTACATGTAAACTTTAACTAGCAATGGGAAGAGTGCCGAACTCCGGGAACCCTATAAAACAGAATCTTGGATCTGGATGTACCCCTTCTCAAGCATCTGGACTCAGCCTAAGATTAAAGAGAAGAACTAACATAAAACAATCTCTCATTCTTATCCTCTTAAGCCAAAAAAGAAAGAGATCACTTTGATACCTAGATCAAGGAGGACCAGCACAGGTACACCACTTTATACCAAACTTACCAAAACACAATCAAAGTCATCTCAGGGCTATATCCCAGCCTAAAAGCTGGCTGTGTGTGTATATATTACCTCTTACAACTATTTGTTTAGCAACTATATGAAATTACAATGGCACTAAAAAAAAGTGATTTACAACTGATCCTCGCACGTAAGACTCTTGTAGCATTCCCTTGGTCACATGATCAAAATTCAGGCACTTGGCAACCAGTAAGTATTTACGATGGTGGCAGAATCATGTAATCACTATTGGCAACTCTTCCAGCCAGCTCCCATCAAGCAATCAATGGGGATTGACCTAACAACTTTATGATTCGCTTAACAGTGGCAGTTATTCAACAATTGTGGCAAAGAAGATGGTAAAATCAGGTACAACTCACTGAATTATTACCTTGCTTTACAATGTCTATGGAGATTCTCAGTCATCTAGATCATGGTTGTCCCAAAGGTGCTTTTTTCAAGAGGCAACTGGATTACTTAACAGTGGAAATTCTGGTCCCAGTTATGGCCATTGGTTAAGGATTACCCTAATATATGAGTTCATTTAGCCTGTTTTAATCTGTTTTAATCAATGAATACTGTCCCAACAATATTAAGAGTAAAAAAGTAAGGCTTCCAATTAAGAATTAAAGCCAAATTCACCCACAGTCCATTGTTTGTATCTGAATTCCAGATGCATAAAACAAGTTCACATATGCTAAAGTGTGGTTTACTTAATTTATTGAAAATGTAATCATTCATTCATTTGATATGTATCCCACCTTTCTTTCACTTACTCTCTTCTCCACTTAAACTCTCACAACAACAGCCCTCAGAATTAGGTTACGTTGAATAAAGTCACCCCATAAATTTCTGGAGCTGAATGTGAAAATATGGAGTTGAAACTGGATCTCCTTTAATCAAAGGATTGGAGTAAAAGGTAGAGTAAATTGGATTTGGAAAAACTGAAAAACTTCAAGGGAGATTTGGAAACACTATTATAATAAAATTAATCCAGATAATAAGGGAGTTTGGAATTTCTGAATAAGTAACAGATCTTTTATCAATATAAATTCTCTTTCAAAAAGAAGTTCTTGATACATCAATTGAAGTATAGGTCAGAAGACACTGTATTTCCTCTCTTAATTTTGGCCTCTTTGGCCTTCATGTGGGCACAGCTATCGTTGCATTGCACAACTAATTGTTCATACATAAAGAGGAATAGAAACAACTTCGCGAACTAAATCACTTGCTGAAATGGAATCCCAAATGTAAACAAAGGACAAGGTGACTACACAATACTGTACTTTTTGTACTATGAAAATATTTCATGTTTATGTCATTTTATTTTCTTTCCAAGGTTCTACCCCTTTGATGCATGCCATTTCAGGGCGCCAACTTGATACAGTGAAATTATTGCTAAAGATGGGAGCCAATATTAACACTCAAGATGCCCGAGGACGAACTAGTTTATCTTTGGCAACATATCTGGTACAGAATTTCCTTGTCTTACACATTGTTTTGGGGAAGTGTTGAGCTGAAATAGAGAAATGAATATTCTTTATTAGAGCCAGTAATTATGCCTAACAAAAGAAGTCACTGGTTAAATGAAGCCTAGAAAATCTTGCTCAGTTTTATCTCAGTTGTATGTATGTATGTAATGTGTGTATGTATATATATGTGCGTATATATATGTGTGTGTGCAGGGGTGGGATCTGACAGAGTTAACTACCGCAGGAGTGGGTTTCTACCAGTTCTGTCCACCTCTGTAGAACCAGTTGCTCCGAAGAGCAGCAGACATAGAACCGGTTCTATGTCTGTTGCTGTTGTGGCCCACTCACCCGTCCAGGCTTTTACCTGACCTTTATTTCCTGCTTTTTCAACTGCAGCTTCTTTGCGTGACATAGCTGTGGTTGAAAAAGCAGAGAAAAGGGGCTTTTCCAACTGCTGCGCACTTGCATGCAGTACTGCTCAGCTGTCCAGGCAGCTCAGCAGGTTGTAAATTGCACTCACGCGACTCGAGCAACTCACGCATGCACACGTGACGCTAATAGACAGAACTGGTAGTTATACCAGGTGGATCCCATTCCTGAACTATCAGTTCAGTGATTTACGATGTGCTTCCCTGCACGCTGCACACACACATGTAAATCTTCATCAGCTTGCTGCCTGGACAGCTGAGCAGCGCTGCGTGCAGGCAAGCAACATTTGAAAAAACTTTTCTCCTGCTTTTTCAACTGCAGCTGTGCCTTGCAAGGCAGCTGAGATTGAAAAATCAGGAAATAAAGGTCAGGTAAGAGCCTAGGCGGGTCGGTGAGCCAAAACAGCAACATACATAGAACTGTTTCGGTGTCTGCTGCTCTTCAGAGCTACTGGTTCTACAGAGCCAGACAGAACCAGAAGAATCCCACCCCTGTACATGTTGACACATATCTATATCTATATCTATATCTATATCTATATCTATATCTATATCTATATCTATATCTATATCTATATCTATATCTATATCTATATCTATATCTATATCTATATCTATCTATCTATCTCTATCTATCTATCTATCTATCTATCTATCTATCTATCTATCTATGTGTGCTGTTCAGCTTCCTTCGGGTATTATCCCACGTCATTGTAGTGCTTTTAAAGTTGTAGCAATGTTTCAGCAGAATCTCATCTGCCATCATCAGCTTCTCTATTGAGTTCGTATGTGGGTCAGGCTATCACAGCCATTGGTTTTAAATTTGAGGCTAGCCTATTGCTGTCCCATGATGTTTTTTTTTACATCCTGATTGGTTGGGAGTCTTGGTCTGTGTTTACTGTTCTTGGAGTTTGTTTGATTGGTGTTTCTGATTTCTTCTGTCTGTTTTGTGGCTTTGATTGGCTGGCAACACTGTGTTCCTGTATTGGAGGCTTTCAGTGCAGCTTGGCTTCTTGTGAAAGGACTGCTATTATCTATTAGGAAGCTAGGTTTTAACTAGGTTTTAACCTGTTTGAGCTGGAGGTATCAGAGGGAGTCTGTTTGTGCCCAGGTGTTTGCCTGGCTTGTGGTGTGGAGATATTTCTATTTGAGAGTGTAGGCTTCCAAATGATTGACAGTCTGGTGGAATCATCTCTTCTATTCATGCTTTCAGGTCTTTTTTCAATCTCTATGGCTTCTCTGATGATTCTGTGGCTGGGGTTTTCTATAGTGGTTAGGGTTTTGGTGCCATTGAAGTTGATGTTGTGACCTGTGGTTTTAATGTGTTGGACTAGTGAGGAGGTGTGTTCCAGCTTTTTTACTGCATTTTTGTGTTCATCCAGGCGGGTACTTATTCTTCTATTGGTCTGTCCAATGTATGTGGCTGGGCATGATGCACAGGAAACTTCGTATATGCCTTGGTTTTCCAGGTCAATTTTATCTTTGGGGTTTCTAAGGATGGCTGCTATTTTTTTGTCTGTTTTGAAGGCAGTCTTGATGTGATGCCTGTGTAGTATCTTACTGATTTTGTCTGTAGTACCTCTTATGTTGGGCAGGACAGCTGTTCCATAGGTCTGTTGATCTTCTAAGTCTCTATTATGTCTTAGTGTGTTTTTGTGGCTCAAGCCAGTGATTTTATTTTTGTGGAAGCCGTTGGCTGTCAGTACTTTAGTCAGGGTGCATAGTTCAGTCTTTATATGTGTCTTGTCTGCCAGGCATTTGGTTGGGTACATGTATATTTTCTTTTGAGAGTGGGCAACAAAATTTTATTTTTAGTATGTTTAGTTAGTGTGTTCACAGTAAAAAATGAAAATAAAGATTATCATCCTTTTTAAAAAAATATAAACCACATATTATTTTTGAAGTAAAATATTTATTTTGTCCAATAAAGACAACCCTATATTTAGTTTAATTGCCTCCTCTATGAGAGAAAATGAGAGACAAAAACAGAGAGGAATATGTTCAAGTTTCTCAAAATATGTATAATCTATTATTTTAGTGATGGAGCTTCATGGAAGTATACTCCTTTACTTTCTCTTGGGTGGAGTGCAGAAGTAATTCAGATAATTTATACCCACACTCTATTGTGAACAGCGCTGGCTACCTATAGACTGAAATGTCAAAAACTATTCTCTCAATACTCCAGTGCCCCCAAAATATTCTTCTGTAGACCAGTTAAATAAATCTACATGGAAAGCAAGAAACAAGGCTACCCCCAACTTACTGCAATAGTTCTGGCCAGTCAGATTGAATAGGATTTATTTTTAATCCTACAGTAACAACAACTATGAACAAAATATGAGAAGGATCAGCCAGTCAGTCACTACAATGGCATTTAAGGTATCAGACTATGATGACAAATGTCCAGTAAACAGGATATGGCCTTGGTTTGTGGGGTTATCTAACACTAGACAATGCATTGGTTAACTTCCTCTGTGTGGTATCAATTGGCCATGGGGTAGCATGAATGTGCCCATTAGTTTGTGGAAAAAGGAAATTCAGTGCAGAATCTTTACTCAATCCCCAAAATTTTCTGAGTAAATGAAACTTTGTTCTATTTTCAGGGATGGCTTGAGGGTTGTGTTAGCCTGCTAAGAAATGGAGCCAGACAGAATATTCCAGATAAAAATGGAAGATTACCCCTACATGCTGCCACTGCTGACCCCAATGTCAGGTATCCTTCTTGAAGCTACTCAGAGATAAAACTTTTGATAGCGTTCCCTAATAATTTTACTTTTTGTATTGCATGAGTAACATCACCTCCCCTATGCAATCAGTAGAGTAAGATGAGAATTCCATTAGATTCTATTCAATCAAAATGTTAGTCATTATGCTTTTCTATTAGTCTTAAGCATCCTGTGCTATCAGTTAAATGGATCAAGAATTGCAGAATTTCATAGCTATCATGCTATTAATGTACTGGGGCATGGGTGTCAAACTTGCGGCCCGGATGCGTCACACACTTGCCACACCCACCCCTGGTTTAGCAAAGGGGGAAAATTGTGATATGTCACGTGATGACGTGATGTCACGAATTTCACACTCGTGTACTAGGGTTTGGAGCAATAGATATCAGGCATTTACCCTCCCTTGCTTTTTATTCAGAGAAATCTGTCAGACTGTTACTCAGGATATGGCCAAAAGACATCCATGTGTAACCTCCATTTTATTTCAACTGTTATTGCAATGTGTGCAACCAACATCAACATACTGCCTACCTGCGCAAGTCAGATGGTTCTTGGAAAAATACAAATACAAATACACTTTAAAGGTCTTATTTTCTCTAGTTAAAGAATTATGTGAGAGAGGATCAAAAAGTACTGCCCCTATTAAATATAAACTATTTTTCAGCACTGCCACAGAAGTGATTATATAACTTTATAGTTCTGTTTTTAAAGGGTTGTTTTATCCAAACTTAATTTAGAAATACACTTTTTTAAAAAGCAATTTTAATACACTCGTATGGCTAGCAACATTACCACCAACCATCAGCAAATTTCTGCAAAAGTTTGCAATTATCCCAACTACAACTATGAACCTACCACTTGATGAATGAGAGAGACCATGGAAAGAAACTTTATCAATACCAATTAGCTGGGACAAAGACAGCTGTAAGTAGGAAAGGAATTAAACAGTATTAACCAGATATAAAAACTTGGTATCATCCAGATCTTTTGGACCTTACTCTCTTCTGCTCCAGCCAGCATGATTAAGAGCTGTAGCTACATTAAGATGTAGACGTTACTGACCAATATGTTCCATTTGCCTAGTATTAATCATTTAATTCTATGCACATTATGACTTAAATTTAATCTGTACACTTATATTTACATACATACTGTATACATCAAATTTTAAGAGATATGCCAAAAATAAGAATTTAGAAGAAACATTTTATAAAAGATAGATAGATGAATTGATGAAAATCGTGTATGTGCAGCCATACATGATGCTTAATTTACTGTTTGCACCTACATCTCAGTTTTTCTTATTGTCATCAACATTTTGTTAATTTCCTGTCATTTCCATTTTTCTTTCTGTATCAGTTGAACAGTATGCTTTGAAGTTTTCAACACAATGACAATAACACTATTATTAAATAAAAAGTCCACAGAAAATGAGCCAGTGATATTTGGAAAAAAAAATCATAATTTGCTTTAACAGCAGAACAATAGGTTCCCTGCAAAATAAAATTTCTACAATCCCCATGGTAACAGGTAAAACTTTGGTCAGAACAGAAGTAGGCCAGCTGCTCACTTCATTTTCTAGCAACCCAAGTCAACAAAATTAGTACTTCTGAATCGGATCACGCTCTTACTGGAAGGTAATGTTGAAGTGCCACCTTACCTCAACCTATATATTTGTTTTTCTCTTTGATCTTTGCTCAACCTGACCATTACAAGTTAAGTACAACAGGAAATCTCACTGCAGAAGGCAATAACAAGAACAGTATGCCAGTAATAATACTGATGAGGAGATTGATAGTAATCATAATACCAATAACATTTTTAAAAAAATCAGCCCTAAAATATCCAGATTAAATACCAAGAAACACTGATCTTTGACGTTAATGCTGCAACTGAAGTAAATATTTTTATTTATATTTACTTTGTAATGCTTATTTTTTATATATATAATCATAGAGATCCATAAAGAAGATAAAAAATGTATAACCTGAATTAGAAATCTTATTTGGCCTACCTCAGTTTCTGTAAATTAAAGCAGACTTAAGGTGGGAGGTGTTTTTTTTTTATTCACATCTTAAAGGAATGCTATTTATTTATTTAATTTATATAGCTGCCTATCTCATTTATGTGATTGTGAGCAACTAACAGTTAAGAACAGTTTGAACAATGGTAGTATTTTCTTTGCAGATGGTTGATGTACTATTGATAAAAACTCATGTGCAGAAAGAGAAAGTTAGAGACTGATCAACAATTATAAGAATCTAAAACTTCTAGATTTACAGCTTCTTGAGGAGGCCGTGCACAACCACTGTCTTCAAGGCAGACGTAGTCTTTCTCTCCACAGTCACCTTCCTGTCACGTTCATAA
Source organism: Laticauda colubrina (assembly GCA_015471245.1). Lineage (NCBI taxonomy): Eukaryota > Metazoa > Chordata > Lepidosauria > Squamata > Elapidae > Laticauda > Laticauda colubrina. The sequence continues at coordinate 23,997,281 of BLBF01000010.1, read as the reverse complement.
TTCAGAGCAACAGAGATTCAAATTACAGGTGATACAGACAATGTCTCAGGGAACTCTTGTCCACTTCTTTTGGACTCATAGATTTCCACTTACCTCAGGTAACCTAGCCAGATATGATCTTGACATGATATGGTAACCTAGCCAGATATGATCAAGACATGACCACCAAGCATTTAAGTCTGAACAGATTTGTGCAGTTTTAATAGATGCTCATACACACACAGAAATACATGAACACACAAATACCGGTACTTGTATAATTCAGCATATTTTAGATACCTAATATAGTGAATGTATAAGCCATGAAAACTCATACAATATCATTAAGCCATGAAAACTCATGCAGTAATAAAATGTTTGCTTTTAGGCTAGTAAAAAATAAATGAAGGAAAACTTGTCATGGAACTATTCCTTGAAATCTTATGTAAGCTCAGATATCTTGCTTTTTTAAAAAATATTCTTATCATCTATGTGGTTTCATTGATTCTAGAAATGTAAATGGGGAAAAAAGGATCAAAATAAAACTATTTAAATGCCACTGAATTTTGTTTATGATTCAGGATCCAATCTGGGTCAGTCACTAGGACCAGAGTTTTTGGACATTTGCTGGACCCCATCCTCAGGGAACTTTTGTTTATGATGTATTGGCTTATAATGTATTACACAGGTAATCTTTGACATAGGATCACAATTGGGATCGTAATATCTGTTGCTATGCAATGCAGTTGTTAAATGAAATGCACCCAATTTTACATTTTTTACTATTGTTAATAACTCAGACCGTTGTTAAGTGAATCACAGGATATTTGAGTGAATCCAGATTGGAGTGAATTGAGTTAGCTTATTTGAAGCTCCCTGGGAAGCTGTAAATGGCAATCGCATAACCTTAGGATGTTGCAGATGTCATAATACATATCACCCACATTTTGATCAATGACTGTAGGGAACTGTGACGATTGTTAAGTGTGAAGACAGTTTGCAAATTACTTTTTTCAGCACCATTGTAACTTTGTTGGTAGTAAGTCAAGGACTGCCTGTAATGCACTGAATATAATTTTGTTGTCCATAGGCTTTTATCTGTCTTGCTTCAGCAGTCAGATCTAAGTGAAATTAATCATCAGGATAATGAGGTAAGCAATCAAATCTCCACCCAAATATATTCCATAATGTAGAATTAGAATATATTTTAAAATGTGGTCTCTGAGACAGTGATTCATGCTAAAAGATCTAAAATCAACTCATACTATTTAGCATTCTGGTGAGGATTATTTTCTGCACCGAAATCAGAGGTGGTATTCAGCAGGTTCTGACCAGTTCTGGAGAACCGGTAGCAGAAATTTTCAGTAGTTCGGAATACCACATCTCACTGGCCCCACCCACATCTATTCTCTGCCTCCCAAATCCCAGCTGATCGGCTAGGTCTTCTTTTGTTGCCCTGCATAGGAGAATGCACCTGAAAAGCAGGTTAATGGGGTAGGGAGAGAATGGAGATTTTGCAGTATCCTTCTCCTGCCATGCCCAAGCTATGCCCACCAAGCCACACCATGCCCACCAAGCAAGGTAATAAAAAAATTTGAATCCCACCACTGACTGAAATGCATTGTGAAGGCAAAAAAAACTAGTAAGCTGCCCTGTTTGCAATGTGCCTTTCAGATCCTCCTAGGCAAAATTTGACAGGTAATGAATGATAGCAAAAGAAATGGAGCAGTGGGAGAGATGGAAGAAAGAGCAACTCTTTAGATTATGCATCTTTTTCTAGAAAATAGAGTCTTCTGACTGCAGTTGCTAAAAACTGATAGGCCTTTCCTACCATTTTTAAGCAGGAAAAATGGAAACTAGTGTGAAAACTATAATGTGCTGAAGTTAGCATAACTACAGAAAGTATGAGAAAGTCCACTTGTACATATTTTTATCTTTACCTCACTAGAGCTATTTAAAATAATAGAAAAATGGAACAATTTTTCACAGAGTAGCTTCTAATATATGCTAAGGCATCTTAGTCTTATTCGAATATATCTATTTTATTCTGGAGAAGAAAAACTCTTTTTCTTTATTACCAAATAGAAATGGTGGAAAATATTTGTAGCTTGGGTGATAGTTGTTGGTAGAGGTTTGTTCTCTCAGCTTGTTCAGTTTCAAACATTTTGTCACCAAGCTAGATAACATCACCAGTAGAACTTAGGTTGAAGTGTATTGTTTCAGTTATATTTTGCTTTTATAGTCTTATGTGATCAGTTCATTATGTGACCAACCGGTCATGTGATGTGAGTACCATCTGGTGGTGAGGTCACCCTGACTGGAGGTCATTATGAGTCGGCTGGTAGTCGATGCCATCGTCAGTTGGTCACTCAATTTATGACCAATTCTATCTTCCAGAGCTGGTTTCGCACCCTTAGCAGCTTAAAGATATGTGGACTTCAGCTGCCATAATTCCCCAGCCAGCTATGTTGGCTTGGGAATTCCCAGGAGTTCAAATCCACGTATCTTCAAGATTGAAATACTGGTCTACAAAAAGGATATCTTAATTAAAGCTCCAATGATTTTGTTGTGATTTTCAGGGAATGACACCACTTCACTGGGCTGCATTCCACAATCAGCCTCAGCATGTTCAGACATTGTTGCACAAAGGATCAGATCCAACTCTGGTGGACAAAGATTTTAAAACAGTCTTTCATTGGGCAGTTCAGGTAAGGAATAATTGCTAACCATGTAAGTGCCTCTTTTGTCTCCATATTGCATCTTGAAAGGGGAACGAAAAAGAACTATAATCCTATTCACAGCAGAATCTGAAACCTGACCAAACCTATGGGAGGAATATATGCAATGACTAATCCAGCTGTGTCTCATACTGCTCACACTGAGAATGTCACCGTAGGGTACAGTAGAAAACCAATACATCATTACATTTTTTAAGAAATGTAAATAAGATCAGTTATATCCATATCCTCAAAGCTAACTTTAGCATGCAAAAAAGGTGATTTACCTTTTGTAAAAAATTGCTTTACTATAAGGCTGTTTAAATTCAAGAAATGTAAAAATGCTGGCTTCTGGTTACAAAAAAAGGAACCTAAAAATAGCTTTGCCTAAAACCACTATAGATGAGATCCAAATTGCAACCATGATCTTGGGTAAGGCTGAAGTTATATTACTGCATGGTGTTGTCAGGCAAATGTTAGCACACTAGGGCTCCAAATGGCCTAAGGAAGCTAACAAAAATACTAACCTCCCTTTCTCCCTTTTTAAAAATGTTATTAATAAATTAGGATCCAGCACTAGAAAAAGAAATGTCTGATGCCATTGCCATCTCTAAAATTCTTAGCCAATTTTCAAGGTAATATTCCCCTGGTATTATATCAGGGCCCAAAGGCATTTTTAGAAAAATAGTGTAGTTGCAATTCAAGTTTCATTTAAATTAAACAAATTATTGAGCTAGTTAAAAACCAAGAACTTGATGAGCAACCATTCAATTTGGATAACCCTAACGGAATATTTGTAAGTAAAACAATATGGGTACAGGAGGTAAAAAATGCTTAAAGATCTAGAATTTGTTCTTAGCAATGTTGATAATAACATATTCTCTATGTGCATAATTGGTTTTCAGAGTGGAAACCGGATCCTCTCTTCTATTATCCTGAACCACCATCAAGGCCCATCAATAATAAACTACGATGATGAAAATGGGAAGACTTGCATTCATGTTGCAGCTGCAGCTGGATACAGTGATGTTATTAGTGAGCTGGCTAAAATCCCAGAATGCAACCTGCAGGCGCTGGATGTGGATGACAGGTGGCCATGGAAACAAAGAGAAGAGCTGTCTGTGGCTTTGCTTGCCTAACCCATAGTTGAAAGAGGGTTGACTGCTTTTGAATGCAACAAGGGTCCTAATGAAACAGTTTCTCCTTGGTCTTTTCTTTGTTAAACAGCGACTAGTCAGTGGGACCTCTAGTCTGTCTTCAGCTAAATAGTCACATGTTTTTACTGAATGTACAAATAATACATGACATATTAAGTCAGATAAAGCAGGAGGCTTCTCTTGCAATCTAGAGATTGCAGGGAAGGGGAAGGACTTATAAACGTGGTCTAAAACATGGTGAGCAACTGGCAGCCCCTTTCCAATAACCTGTTAAGTTCAAACATTGAAAGTTTTCCTTTCCTGCATCCTGTTGGTTGTCAGAAAACATACAACAGAAAAGTAATGTGAAAAAGAGAACAAATGAGCCTGTTAGAAAGAAAGGGTTATCTCCATCAAATTTTCACTCTAGTCCTATTGTGGGTGTGCTAGCTTTACCTTTTGTGCAATCTTTTTCCCCAAGGAAAAGAGGTCCTTGATAGGAAAAATGCTGAAAAGAAGGGCATCTATCTAGGTGATCTTCAGCTCCAGAATTTTTATTTTAGAAATTCATTCTTGTTATCAGTTGAAGGATTGCAGTACTAAAACAGTGAATGTTATTTCTGTGTTTTTAAGTGAAAAAAAAATCACAGAAAAACAATTTGGGATTTTTGTGTATGTATATAAGAGGAAGTCAAATACTTGTAACATTGCAATGTAGGATGATTTATTTATTTTTTATTTTCAAAATAATAAAGTTCAGATAAATAGTATGAATTATCTGGAAACAGAAAAGCTAAGCTACTATACGTCTGACCATTCACTTGGATAGAAAATACTGCAAACCCCAAATAGTTTATGATACAGTAAAGGAATTTTTTTTTCAAATTAATCAGATGTAGAATTTACAGTCAGTTCACACTGGGAATTCAAAGTTCAAATATTGGCATATGTGGCAAAGTAGTAATACTAATACAAAATCCTGCTGACCAGTTCCAAATTATATCAGAATAGGAAGCCTCCCAACATAAGTTGTTGTATTAAACTTGAGGTTTCAAAGAATGCTTAATTTAATTCTTTTGAATCAGAACAATTAGATGGAAGCTGTCAGAGAAAAACAGTGAGGCAACTCACATGCAATTGTTAACAAGATTTTGACCTCACTGCTCCCAAGAAAACTTGCTTTATGGGTTGTGGTAAGCTGTATTGTTGCTATTTGTCTCTGACATGCTTGTGCATGGAAAGGAACTGATATCTTGCTCCAAGATCAAACTTTGGTAGAATCTAATCATCTCAATTGATTAACTTAACACTTAAACTATTGAGCCCAGGTTATGTAAATATATGAAAGACCTCTACAGATTTTTTTGTCTTTGAATCAAGAAAGGGTTAGTTAATCACAGCTGTCAGAAATTCCATATAGTTACTGATATGGCAGAACGGAGGAGTGAGTTAAATCCCATGTAGGAGCCAGGTCTGCTAAGGGCTAATATTAATCCCCTTGAATTTTACATGGTCAATTAACCCTCTTTAAAAATTCTCATGCCATGGTAACTTCCATTCATACAATGAAAACAATACCAATTGTCTTATCTAAATCTGAATTTTAAACTGCCCACTACTGTATGGATGTTTCTTTACTTATTTTTCCATTAGGACACCTTTGCATTGGGCTGCAGCAGCAGGAAAAACTGACTGTGTTAAGACTCTGCTACAGCTGGGAGTGGAAAGCAGCCCTAGAGATATCAATGAGAATACACCCCTGTCATATGCCATCTATTGTGGACATACGTCATGCATTGCACTACTCTCTCAAGCAAACAGGTAGAGTCTTTCTCTTATAATAAACCAGATTTGAATTTTTCAATTAAGTATAGAGGTGGAACGGACTCTAAAGGTCTTCTAGTCCAACCCACTGCTCAAGCAGGAGACCCTATACTGGGGTATCAAACTCATGTCATCATTGCTGTATCATGTGATGTATCGGGACTTTTTTCCCCTTTGCTAAAATGGGTGTGGCCGTGGCCAGCATGCCACATGATGCATACGGCCCATGGGCCAGGAGTTTGACAGCCCTGCACTATATTTATTTTATTTATTTATTTATTTTGTCAAATGCTTACAATATAATATAAATAAAAATAAACATAAGTTTAAATATAAGAAATAGGAACTAATAATTTGGGACAATAGGACAGGGACGGTAGGCACAATTGTGCATGCCCCTTACAGACCTCTTAGGAATGGGGTGAGATCAATAGAGGTTAGTTTGAGGGAAAAGGAAATATATTTTCAATATATTTTCTTCTTAAAAATTTCCGGTGATGAAGCACCCACTTCTGGAAGCAAATTGTTCCACTGGTTAATTGTTCTCACTGTTAGAAAGTTTCTCCTTAATTCCAGGTTGCTTCTCTCCTTGATTAGTTTCTATCCATTGTTTCTTGTCTTGGTGCTTTGGAAAATAAGTTGAAGCCCTCTTCTTTGTGGGGAATACTGGAATATTGCTATCACCCTTAGTTTTCTCTAGACTAGCCATACCCAAATCCTGCAATTCTTTTCATATTCATATTGCTGAATTTGAGAATATTGCTGAATATCAATATGTTCATACTTCTGAGTATGATCATTCTTCAGTTTATCAGATGACTGATTATGTTTTTGTTGGGGACCACTGCAAGTTACCATGCATTGTAATATCTGTACATATTAAATGCTTTTCTCTATTCAAAGGCTATATCTTAACTCATCGTGGCAATACCAAAATATTTTACTGCCAGGCCCAAATGAATTTTCTTTCAGAAGGAAAATTCTGTAACTCATGAACAGAACTTCCAGTTATCATGTCTTGAGAAGAGGTTCTGTTAAATACTTTGTGCAGAAACTATACATCCTTTTTTAAATGCTACCTTCCTTGGTTTGCTTCTTCTATTCTGTATTCCACTGTTGATACCACCACTTTTTACAGAGTTGAGTTTCAAGGTGTAATATAGCAGAGGTATCCAAACTTATTCAGGCCAGGCAATCTGTTAGTTTAAAAAAAAAATATGAAAAGCTTTAGTGCAAAAATAATTGCTGTTCCCTGTATTGTTGTACTATCAATGACTCTTACTAGAAATATGAAACTAGCATCAGGTGATCATTATATTTCATAGCTATTTACTGCACATTTTAAATTGGGTATATAATTCATATATATTAAATATAATAAATTGCAATTTAGAAGACAACACTTTTTAAAGAATTAAAAGCACTTTAATATATCAGTACTTGCTGATATATATACATGCGCACAAACGTATAACCATTTTTCTTCCTTGTGGTACCTGATCAAATAGATTTATCAGCTTTTAGCAAGATTTCAAATGATTTGCAAAATTTATTTAACTGGCAATTGAATGGCACAGCTAGAAAACAATATCTACCTTTATCCTCTATCAGAACTAGTTCTCTGTAACGCTATGATGTCCATGTTAGCAAATGTTCAGATTTAATTGGCTAAACATAATGAAATTAATAACTCACTTTATCATGGACTAGAAATATATTTTAGATTAAATTTACCACAATAACATAATTGTTCTATTAAAAGTCAATGCACTTCAGAGGTGGCATTCAGCAGGTTCTGAGCAGTTCTGGAGAACCAGTAATGGAAATTCTGAGTCATTCAGAGAACCGGCAAATATCATCTCTGACTGGAGATTTTACAGTATCCTTCCCCTGCCATGCCCACCAAACCATACCCACAGAACCGGTAGTAAAAAAAATTGAATCCCACCACTGATGCACTTGTTATATACTCTGGTCATTTTGTGCAAATGAAAATAAGCAGTCTAATTTGGATATACAGTCATCTAGGGGAAAAAATTGCATTCGTTTTCTCTAATTTTCTGAATGTTAAATGTGTCTTCACCCAGTTAATAAGTACAATTAGCATTATTTTCTGGGTTGTTAAATTCAACAATAGAAATATCTATTTACCTATTTATTTTATTTATTTAATTTGTATCCCATCTTTATTATTTTTACAACTAACTCAAGGCAGTGAATATATTCAACATACCTTCCTCCTCTTATTTAAGCCATTTTCCAAAAACTACTGCACAGGGTCAACAGTGTGGATTAAATGCTGGATTGTTCATGTTCACTTTCCACCCATGGGAACTCACGGAGTGACTTTGGAAAAGCTGTTTTCTCTCACCTCAACTTACATTAAAAATTGTTGTGGGAAAAAATGGAGCAAACACTGTTATATGTATGATACCTTCAGCTTATGGTGAAAAGGCACAATATAAATTAATTAATTAAATTAGCTAAAATACATTACTTAGAATGAGGTTACTTTTTAAAAAAAGATCCCTTGCAAGCATTATATGAATACTATGCAGAATCATATTATTCTTTTCCTATGTTGGTGGAGTATTATGTTCATCTGGTAACACCTTAGCTATTGAGTCAAACTTATGGAAAACTTATTTGCCCACATTTTATGAACATTAGTTGAATGAAATTTGCCTCTGATTTTGTTATTGCTTTTGATGATCTCTCCTTTTTCCTGATAATGTCTTTTAAAATATATTATTTCTACAAGTTATTTGTAAAGTGCTTCAAGATGCTTTTGTCAGAAAGTGATATAAATGTATCTTTAATTCACATGAACTTTATAAGAAATTTATTGATTTTAAAACTTTTTTGTACTGATCAATTCATACTCTCTCTACATACACACACACACACAGATCTCTAGAGAAGGAATTTCATTTCTAATAACCCCAAATATTAATCCAATATTCAATTAATCCAATATTGTTATCCTAACAATAACATCCCAATGTTCAGGGGTGCGTTGCTGGGGGTTCATGTGAGTTCATGAGAACGCCAGCTAAAATTCTGCACAAAAAGAACCTCCAAATCCCACTCCTGGCTTGCCCAACCCATCTCAATCCACCCCTTCCATCCCACCCCGCCCCTTCCAGGAGTCCCCATGCAGTCCATTTTGGATTCAGATAAGTGCAGGGGGCATGCAAAGGCTCAGGGAGGGTGAAAAACAGGCCTCCCAGAAGTTCGGAAAGACTGGAGATGGGCCCATTTCTGGTTTCCAGAGAGTTTCCAGAGCCCAGGGAGGCAATTTTCGCCCTCCCAGAGGCTCAAAGAAAACCTCTGGAGCCCAGGGAGAGCAAAAATGCCCCCCCCACCCGTGGTACAGGCTGACTAGGCCACATCCACCATGACCACGCCCACCCAGCAACCAGGTAGAAAATGCTTTGCTAAAATTTTTAAAGCCCACCCCTGCCAATGTTGATACAATTTGCTTTTCTTTTTTTAAAGACCTGAGCTACTTCATCACATTTCTTCCCAGAACAATAAATTAACAAAGAAGGAAGGGAGATTCAGCATGCTCAACCAAATCTTCTCATCTAAAAAGAAAAAAGGGGATTGGAAAGTCAGTTTGAAGGAAAAGAATAGAGACAGATCTCAGAAAGAAGAGACTTCAGAAGTAGATGAGATTATCACCACATTTGATTGCATAATAGATTCCAGCTTTGATGGCTCATCCAAGGAGTATATAAAAACCACTGACCTTAAGAAAAGAAATGTAGACCTTAAGAAGTACCTCATTTCAGAAAACAATACACCAGATTGCAATGGCTTTCCACCAATCAGAACACAAAGTCTCCCACCCATAACTGTGAGTAATTCTTTTTTAACAACTTCTCCCATTACGACCTCCAACATGAATATGGATAATGATTTTGCAACTTGGTCTCAAAAAAGCAGAAGTGAACATGATTTGTCAAGTCAAAGAACCAGTCGACAAGCTTCAAACAGCCCTTGGAAAATGGACAAAAACCAAACACCCAGATATAGATTCTGGACGACTGTGTCTTCCAATAATAAACTGATAGATGGATTGTTCCCAAATAGATCCCATCATGTGGTATGTCCTCCACATCTTCCCCGTCTGACTAATTTAGCACCAGGTAATTTTTTGTTTTTTATTTTCTGTTTATTTAGTGTGAGCTAAAGGAATTCTGGATATGCTGAAAATAATTGAATCATAATAGCAGTTTCCAGATTGAAATATCCCAATCTTTTAAGCCGAAGAGTGGTTCTCCCTTAGAAATAGGAATGAACTCAGCTTCCAAAGGGGCTTATGCAGTAGGATTTTTTTTTTCCAGGCAATTATCAACTGTCATCTCTTTTAGTCCTTAAAAGCACATATACCTGCCCACACAATGCACTGCCACCAAGAAACCATGGTTTATTCAATAACCATCGTTATATTGGTTTATAAATTATAAATTTGTAAGGAACAAGTTGAACTACAGAACACACTGAACTACATAAATTACAGTGTATGTTAGTAGTATATATGAATTAGCCATCTCTTTAATGCTCTCAGAGTAGATTAAAATGAGAACAGGTTGGTTTCACACAAAATTTAGATAAACTCATTTATGGGCAAACTTTTCCTACTGCATTTACAAAACTGGACTAACTTTAGAATTATTATAAAGATAGTTCTCCTCTTATGACAGTTCATTTAGAGATCATTCAAAGTTATAACACTGAAAAACAGTGATATGACCATTTTTCACATTTATGACTGTTACAGCATCCCCATGGTCACATGATCAAATTTCAGACACTTAGAACTGGTTCATTTTTATGGTGGTTGCAGTGGCTGGGGTCACATGATCAACTTTTGCAACCTTCTGACAAGTAAAGTCAATAGGGAATCCAGATTCACTTAACAATCATGTTAACAAATGCAATAATTCACTTAACGGTGGCAAAAAAATAATAAAATGGATAAAACTCACTTCACAAATGTTTCAATTTGCAACATAAATTTTGGGCCCAATTGTGGTCATAAGGAATACCTGCAATTTCAAGATAAAAGATAAAACAATTTTCTCAGATTTTTAATATTTTTTGTTGAACAGTAACTTTATTTTATTGTCCATACTGATTCTTTAGAAGTACAGCATATATTATTGAGCTTAATTTAAAACAAAAATAAAAACCATCTTGGTAATTTCAGCTTCTGAAACCAGCCCTGTATTTTACTATTCTAAGAATTAAATGCAGGATTAAATTAACCTTTTTAACTGTTAGGAAAGTAATGTTTTGTACCAGTATAATATATACTTAATATTAAGTATATATTCTTCATGTAGCAGCATGATCTTATTTTGCCCTAATCATATATTCTGTGGAAGTAGAGAATGAATACAAATTATCCAATCTATTCTCAGTCCCATTCATATATTGTTTTCTGTGTCTTTTCAAAGGAAACTTGTTTAATTGTGTGTGTGTGTGCATGTGTTTGTGTGTGTATATAATACTTACTTCCTTTTCCTTTTCTAGAGAAAACCTTTCAGCATACCACTTTAGAACTTCCCAGCGCAAAAGACCTAACAGCTATAAGAAACAACCTGGCCCCCATAGTAAAACATGGTGGTCAAAAAGGTAAGAACAGTGGTACAAGATCTTTTCTTTTTAAGTCTTCTAAGTTTTTCCTTAATGCAGAAAATATAGGATATAGACGATACAAAATATTGTACCTGTATTTTTTTACTATTAAAAATGGTCTAAGACAGGAACAAGTCTTCTGCATTTATCACTTGCAATAACTGCCCATCTCAAGTCTATCATTACGTACTTTCAAGAGGAACCAAAGTGCAGGGTATAATGATTTCACATACCACATGTGAAGCAAATTATTATGATTGATTCAGTCAATTCTGACTCTGCGGCAATCTGGGTTGGTCTAATACTTCTGATTCTGACCCAGTCACTTAACCAAGACTGTCTTCTGGTATTTTGTTTTTAAAAATCTTGTACAGTAATCTTATGCTTATGTCTTTACTGATAAAATGTAGTTACTTTGACTCTTGTCAGCCTCTTTTTCAATTATTTGTTCTTGGATTTATTCAAGGTGTTGTCAACAATTTTATCCATTACCTGCCCTTTCTTTTTCATTTACATCATTTGTATCAGCTACCAATAGCTTATCATTCATACAAGGGCAATGAAAGCTCTGCAGAGACTGTTAAGCCCATGTCACACTGCACCAACGGAGGGAAAGAGGATGTAAAACGGAGAAAAACGCTTGCCATCCATTGGTTAACGCGATGCAACCGTTGTGTACTCACTGCATACGTTTTTCATACTCTCTGTCCGTCCAGCATCCGTCTACTGAGATTTCATCCGCTCAAAAAGTTTTGAGCTGCACAAAACTTTTTGGGCGGATGAAGTATCCAACGCGTCCGTTCTACATCCACGACGCATACAGGGAACATCCGTTATACATCCGTTGTCATCCGTTACGTGTCTGCGATATCCGCTAGGCATCCGCTGTGCATCCGCACAACTCACATACGCTCCAGCGGGGAGGAAGCGAAACGGACATGGAACAGACACGCAGCATTAGTAGCACGGATATAGAAAGGATGAAAGCGGATGCAGCTCGCACATAAAGCATTAAAATGGAAAAAATGTTCGTATAGGGGACGTATCTCGGATATTTAGGATGTCTGCAGGATGCCTAGAGGATGCAAAAGGACACCTAGTGGAAAACCTATATTTCTCTTAAAAAGGGGGAGGAAATCACCTGGATCTCACTTTCAGTCCAACAGCCCTGCGGTGCAGACCTCTTCAGCCTTCATCTGGCTCTTGCTCTTCCACATCATCCAGTCATCTCCACCATGGATCATCGCACACTCCTTTTGGTAGCCGCCATCATTCTACAACAGTGCAAAGCCCTCTCCAGGCTCTTTCACCTGTTCTATGCAAGGAAAAGTAGGCGTCCAAGAAGTGTGTGGGTCCAAAGATGGATCGCGAGAAGAGCCGAGTACGGACTGTATGACAACCTGATGGTGGAGCTGAGGAACGAAGACACTCGTGCATTCCAGCACTTCATGAGGATGCCACCAGCCATGTTTGATGAAGTTGTGGAGCGGCTGAGACCCAGGTTGACCAAGGGAAACACCAACTTCCAGCCCAGCCTGGACCCTGGACTGAAGGTGGCACTGACTCTGCACCACCTGGCCTCCGGGACCACGTACAGGAACATGCAGTACGCCTGGAGAGTGCCACACAACACCATCAGCATTGTGGTCAGAGAAGTGGTGCAGGCCATCATCAAAGAATACCTGGAGGAGCTCCTCCAGTGCCCCTCCACTGAAGAAGGCTGGAAGAAAGTTGAAGAGCAGTGGTATCAGAAGTGGAACTTCCCCCACACCGTTGGAGCCATGGATAGCAAGCACGTGGCCTGCAAAGCTCCAGCCAACTCAGGGTCCACTTATTTCAACTCCAAGGGCTTCTTCAGTATCATCCTCTTCGCCATGGTCGATGCTGACTACAAGTTCATGTACATCGATGTTTCAGGCAACTGCTCATCTTCAGATGCCCAGGTATACAACGCCAGTCACCTCAAGGAGGGGCTGGAATGCAACCTCATCATGGGATTCCCAGATCCAGACCCCCTGCCCAACGACACGCAAGATGTGCCCTACTTCATCGTGGGGGATGACGCCTCCTCCCTCAGAACCTACCTCATGAAGCCCTACGCTTCCAGATGCCTCACCCGTGAAGAGAGGATCTTCAACTACAGGCTGTCCAGGGCAAGACGGGTGGTGGAGAACGCCTTTGACATCCTGGCCAACAATTTCCAGATACTTCTCACCACCATGCAGCATCGCCCACAGACTGTGAGGAGCATTGTGGAAGCTTGCTGCATCCTGCACAATCTCATGCGCACCCGCTACCCAGTGTTGCAGAACAGGCTCGTGGACCTCCAACAAGGCAATGGGGACATGGAGCCTGGTGAATGGAGGCAAGGAGTACACCTGATAGACATTGTGGATGTGCCAGGCCCCAACAGAGCTTCACGTGAAGGGAAGAAGCAGTGCAACCTCCTGAAAAACTGGTGCAACTCCCCAGGTGGAGCAGTGGAGTGGCAAGACAGGATGATAGATGCTTAATGGATGCTTCCTTGAGCCTGTCTCATCACACTGATGAGATTGTGCTATGTATGTTGAGTGGCCCTACAATGAACAGGGCATTTAATAAAGAGTTGTGTTTATGTTTAAAATGTGTTGATGAATGATTAAATTGTTGTTAATGAAAAGGGCCATAGATGTGGCACCTGGGAGGGTGGACCATACACTCCCACTATGCTTGCACTGGAGGCTTATCTATCCCACAGCTATTACCCATACCACAGGTATCCCTGCCCATCCCACTGCTATCCTTGCCCATCCCACAGCTATTACCCATCCCACAGGTATCCCTGCCCATCCCACTGCTATCCTTGCCCATCCCACAGCTATTACCCATTCCACAGGTATCCTTGCCCATCCCACAGCTATTAGCCATCCCACAGGTATCTCTGCTATCCTTACCCATCCCACAAGCAAGCAAAGGCTTAAACCATTTCTAAGTTTCCACCAAGACTTTATTTACTAAAAGAACTGAACCAAGTGTGTGAAGCAAAGATAAACTTTTTAAACAACAAACTGTAAAAGCAAAATGACCCAAGTAAAGTGTCCCAAGCAAAGATAAAGTCAACAGGTAGGAACCCAGTCTCTGGCACTCTTCTCAGTCACTCTGAGGTGTGCCCATGGTCTCAGGGGTGAAGGGTCCAGCTGCTGTGGAGGTGGCAGTGGCTGGACTGCTGGTCTGAGGCGCCATTGGGGTGCCTGGCCCCAAGAGGACAACAGGGGATGGTGTGTGGAGGAAGCTCTCAGAGAGCTGGCTCAGTCCTGTGATGTTGAGAGCCCCTTCCTCCATGACATGGGGTATCAGTCCCAAGGCCGATGACAGATGTTATGAGGCCGGGCTTGGCTGTGGGGTGGAGGAAGAAAGAGTGTAGTGGCACTGTCTGGTCTGCAGGTGAGTGAGGTGAGGCATTGGTGGCATCTGTGGTGTGGGTGGCATCTGCGGCATGGGTGGCATCTGTGGCGTCGGTGGCATCTGTGGCATCGGTGGCATCTGTGGCACCTGTGGCATCGGTGGTATTGGTGGCATCGGTGGCACCTGTGGCATTGGTGGTATCGGTGGCACCGGTGGCACCTGTGGCAGGCAAGGAACCTGTGCCTGGACTGGGAAGGGCTGCCTGTGCTCCTGGAACTCCTGCTAGCCTTAGCTTTGGTAGTGAGGGGCTGTGGAAAGCCTTGGAAGGGCTGTGACATCACCTGGGGTGGAGGAGCAGACCTGGAGTGGGTCAGAGCAGGTTCAGCTGGTCCTGGAGGGTGGTGCCGAAGACCTGTGATCCTCTCCTTGATCACCTGGTACTGGGATTCTGGCATTTCCATGAGGGTCTGCTTGACGTAGGTGAGGAAGGGCTTTCTGTTAGAGGATGGTATATTGGACTGTACCAGCTGAGAGAGAAGATCTACACTGCTCTTGATTGTGTCCCTGATCTCCAAGAGGACAGTGTGGCTCTGTCCCTCTGGTCTGCCTCTCTGTCTCCTTTCTGTGGAGGTGGAGCTGGGGGTGGGTTGGTCTCTGGTGGCAGCGGCTTCTTCTTGCTCCAACTGTGTCAGGGGGTCCTCCATGTGCTCCACCATGGAGAGTGCAGCTGTTGGGGGGGTCTCCATCGTGGGGCGCTCCACAGATACCTGCCTGGACACAGGAGCTGACTCTTGCCTAGAAGAGGACTGGCTCTCTGTGGGCTGCCTGAGAGTGAGGGTAGACAGAGAGGCTGCTCCTCAGTGGCGGACCTCACCCTCCAAGAAGCTGCACTTGGCCATCACGTAGGTCTCCCAGTTGGTGAGCTTGACCGCGGCCTGGCCAGACTTCTTCAGGTACAGCTTCCCATACCAGGTGTGCATGTGCTTCCACCACCCAAGGAGGACCTCCGAAGTGTAGCCCAGGCTCTCCGCCTTCTCTCTCCAAGCCGCCTGCTTCCGCTTGGTGTCTCGATAGAGCCTTTGTCCCTTCCTCCAGAGGTACTCGTTCTCCCTCAGCCATTCGAGCACCTCATCCTCATGTTCCTCTGCAATGGAGTACTGTCTCCTCTCACCCTTATCTCGCGAATGCCTCTTCCTCCCTCTGGCAGGGACTTCTGGGCCCTCATCAGTAGGGCTTTGAGGTTCTAGGGGCTGGTCCACCACACCACCACCACCAGCAGCACCAGCAGGACCCACAGCACCAGCAGCACCAGCAGCCCCAGCAGTAGCACAAGCAGCAGCAGCACCAGCAGGACCAGCAGCAACACCAGCAGAGTCAGCACCAGCAGAAGCACCAGCACCAGGAGCAGCACCAGCAGAGTAAGCACCAGCAGAAGGACCAGCACCAGGAGCAGCACCAGCAGAGTAAGCACCAGCAGAAGCACCAGCACCAGGAGCAGCACCAGCAGAAGCACCAGCACCAGCAGAGTCAGCACCAGCAGAAGCACCAGCAACAGCAGAGTCAGCCCCAGCAGCAGAAGCCCCAGCAGAAGCAGAGTCAGTGCCAGGGGGTGGGATGGTGGTCCTGTCCTTCTTGCCAGGGCTGGCAGGAGTAGGCACAGGCTTCCTCTTCTTCCCCATGGTTGTTGAATGAAGATGTGTCTGGCAGCAGGTCTTTTCTCTGAATGGTGACCTGCTTGCGAGCTGCATCCTTTTATATCCGCGGGGCTGACGCAATGCATCCTCCCTGCATGCACAGTGAACGCTTTGCATCCGCTAGGCATCCGCTAGGCATCCACTAGGCGCCCGTTCCTTCCGCTGCACGTCCGCTTCGGTGTTCTCCCCGGAAGCCCTGAGGATGTGCCATCCACTTCTATCCACTTCCATCCGCTAAGCTTTTGTTGAGCATCCGCTTAACATCCTCGCTTCGTCCTCCCCACGTCCGTTCCTTTCTGTTGTCTGCTCTGTTTATGCAAATTTGGGGCACTTTTGAGAGCGGATAACAACGGATGGAAAATTTGTTCATCCGCTGTGTCCTTTTTACATACGTTTTGCATCCGTCGGCCGATGTGACCTAGCCTTTACAATATACAGTATGTCCTTCATGCATATTATACAACTGTGGCTGTAAAATTATTTCTCTTCTCCCCCATTTCAAATAATATTGTTAGTGTCTTGCCCCTACCCACAAAAAAATAATTATGTTGTTTTCTGGTAAGAAAAATAAGAACTACAACAAGCAAATGTCTCATAGTAGCACAGGTACTCACGATCACAATTGAGCCCCACTGTTGCTCAGTGACACAGTTATTAAGTCAATTTGCTCCATTTTGCAACCTGTTGTGTCACAGTTGTTAAGTGAATCAGTGCAGTTGTTACATTAGTAGCATAGTTAAGTGAATCTGACTTTCCCATTGACTTTACTTGTCAGAAAGTCACAAAAAGTGATCACTGTCCCCAGGACACTGTAATCATCATAAATATGAGTCAATTGCCAAGCATCTGCATTTTGATTATATGACCTCATAAGTCACATTTCCAATGCCGTTGTAACTTTAAATGATCAGTAAACAAACTATTGTAAGTTGAGGACTATCTGTATATAATATGCAGTATTTTTACAGATAAAAATATGGGAACCCATTAACTAATAAGGGGGTGGGTTTCTTTAGTTACCTTAAAGCAGAAGTGTCATGCAGGGGCTTTAATTTGTTGGTTGGATTTGGTGGCCTAAATAGATTCCTCCGACTTGTGATTCTGTGTTGCAAGTGATGCAGCTAAGATTGTCACATGCATTTAGTCCAAAATCTACCTTTTTCTCGCCTTCAACATTATTCCCTTCGTTTTACACAGTCTGTATTATCTACTATTTGTTTCTGATGTCTCTCTTTGCACTTTCTTTCAGTCCAGTTATCAAGCAACTATGCTGCTCATGGTGCCGGAGACATGAATTTACTGTCTCTAAATTCCCTGAGAACTGAGACATCTGTTTTGCCACCAATGTTTGCTACCAAGTCCACAAAAGGAGGGCTTTCCCAGATTTACTTTCCATTCTCATTCTTACCACTGCAATCAACTGAGCCTCTGGGAACCAGCAAAGTCCTCCCAGCCATTCCAAGCCAGAAAGAATCCAGCTACATGAGTGAAATGCTTGATCAATCACACTGTGACTCATTCAGTGACTATTAACGCAGAAGCCCCATGTGGTGGAAACGTGAATAAAAAACATTAAAAATACTAAATGTTTGCTTTCTAATCCACCGCTGAAGGGTTAGTAAACTGATATTTTAAAAAGCAGATATTTATTACTGCCATTTTTTTGACCCATTTAATTTTATCCTGCATTGGGAACATGCTAGCACTATGCAAATAGATGGAGAAACAAAGAAAAGGAAATGCAACTTCATTTTGCTATCTAAATTTTGTTCTAACTGCAAAATAATCAAACAATACAAGTCTGACAAAGCACAAAAAGTTTCTAAATATGGTATTCCCATATATCTGGCCTTTTATCTCTAAAGCCCCTGTCACACTGCACCAACGGATGGAAAGAGGATGTAAAATGGAGAAAAACACCTACAATCTGTTGGTTAACGAGATGCTTCCGTTCTGTACTCACTGCCTCCATTTTGCTTCCTCTTTATCCGTCCAGCATCCGTCTATTGACATTTCATCCGCTCAGAAGGTTTTGAGCTGTTCAAAACTTTTGAGCGGAAAATGTATCCAACGCGTCCGTTCTGCATCCGCTAGGCATAGGGGGGACATCCGTTCTGCATCCGTTACGCATCCACTATATCCGCAAGGCATCCGCTGCACATCCACGCAACTCGCATCCATTCCAGCGGTAAACGGACGCAGGGAGGAAGCGGAACGGACGCGCAGCGTTAGTAGCATGGACAGAGAAAGGATGAAAGCGGATGCAGCACGCAAAGAAAGCATTTAAAATGGAAAAAAAGGTTCACAGAGGGGACCTATCTCGGATATTAAGGATGATTGGGGGATGCCTACAGGATGCAAAAGGACACATAGGCGAAAACCTATATTGCCTATAAAAAGGGGGAGCAACTCACCTGGATCTCACTTTCAGTCCAGCAGCCCAGTTATGCAGACCTCTGCAGCCTTCATCTGCCTCTTGCTCTTCCACAGCATCCAGTCATGTCCACCATGGATTGTAACAAACTCCTTTTGGTAGCCACCATCGTTCTGCAACAGTGCAAAGCCATCTACAGGTTCTGTGAACTCTACTACGGGAAGAAAAGGAGGTGGCCAAGAAGCATCTGGGTCCAAAGATGGATCGGGAGAAGAGCAGAGTACGGACTGTACAACAAGCTGATGGTGGAGCTCAGGAACGAAGACACTCGTGCATTGCAGAACTTCATGAGGATGCCTCCAGCCATGTTTGACGAAATTGTGCAGCGGCTGACACCGAGGTTGACCAAGCAGTGCAGCAAATTCCACCCCAGCCTGGACCCTGGGCTCAAGGTGGCACTGACTCTGCGCCACCTGGCCTCCAGGACCACGTACAGGAGCATGCAGTATGACTGGAGGGTGCCACACAACACCATCAGCATTGTGGTCAGAGAAGTGGTGCAGGCCATCATCAAAGAATACCTGGAGGAGCTCCTCCAGTGCCCCTCCACTGAAAAAGGATGGAAGAAAGTTGCAAAGCAGTGGAATCAGAGGTGGAACTTCCCACACACCATTGGAGCCATAGATGGCAAGCACGTGGCCTGCAAAGCGCCAGCCATGTCGGGGTCCACTTATTTCAACTACAAGGGCTTCTTCAGCATCGTCCTCTTTGCCATGGTCGATGCTGACTACAAGTTCATGTACATAGATGCTTCAGGCAACGGGTCATGTTCAGATGGCCAGGTATACAACGACAGTCATCTCAAGGAGGGGCTGGAACACAACCTCATCATGGGCTTCCCAGATCCAGATCCCCTACCCAACGACATACAAAATGTGCCCTACTTCATCGTGGAGGATGACGCCTTCTCCCTCAGAACCTACCTCATGAAGCCCTACACTTCCAGACTCCTCACCCGTGAAGAGAGGATCTTCAACTACAGGCTGTCCAGGGCAAGGCGGGTGGTGGAGAATGCCTTTGGCATCCTGGCCAACAGGTTCCAGGTACTTCTCACCACCATGCAGCATCGCCCAGAGACCGTGAGGAGGATCGTGGAAGCTTGCTGCATCCTGCACAATCTCATGTGCACCCGCTACCCAGTCTTGCAGAAGAGGCTTGTGGACCTCCAACAAGGCAATGGGGACATGGAGCCTGGGGAATGGAGGCAAGGGTGAAACCTGATAGACACTGAGGATGTGCAAGGCCCCAACAGAGCCTCACGTGAAGGGAAGAAGCAGCGCAACCTCCTGAAAAACTGGTGCAACTCCCCAGCTGGAGCAGTGGAGTGGCAAGACAGGATGGTAGATGCTTATTGGATGCTTCCTTCAGCCTGTCTCATCACACGGATGAGATTGGGCCATGTATGTTGGGTGGGCCTACAATGAAGAGTTATGTTTATGTTGACATATGTGGATCAATGCTTACATTGTTATTGACAATGAAGGGCCATAGGTGTGGCACCTGGGAGGGTGGACCATACAGTCCCACTATCCTTGCACTGGAGGTTTATCAATCCCACAGCTATCTTAACCCATCCCACATGCATGCAAAGGCTTAAACCATTTCTAAAAGTTTCCACCAAGACTTTATTAAAAAAAATAAATGAAGCAAGTGTGTAAAGCAAAGATAAACTTTATTAATAACAAGCTGTAAAAGAAAAATGACCCAAGTCAAGTGTCCAAATAAAGTCTACAGGTAGCCACCCAGTCTCTGGCACTCTTATCGGTCACTCAGAGGTGTGCCCAGTCTCAGGGGTGAAGGGTCCAGGTCCTGTGGAGGTGGCTGGTGCTGGAGTGCTGGTCTGAAGTGTCATTGGGGTGTCTGGCCCCGAGAGGACAACAGGGGACGGTGTGTTGAGGAAGGCTCAGCCCCATGATGTTGAGAGCTCCTTCCTCCATGCCATGGGTTGTCAGCCCCAGTACCGAGGACAGATGTACTGAGGCCGGGCTTGGCTGTGGGGTGGAGGAAGGAGCAGTGTAGTGGGGCTGTCAGGTCTGCAGCTGGGTGAGGACTGGCGTGGGTGGCATCTGTGGCATGGGTGGCATCGGTGACGTCGGTGGCATCAGTGTCATGGGTGGCATCGGTGGCATCAGTGGAACCAGTGGCAACGGTGTCATGCGATGACTGTGCCTGGACTGGGAAGGGCTGCTGCCTGTGCTGCTGGACCTCCTGGTAGCCGTAGCCCTGGTAGGTGAGGGCCTCTGGAAAGCCTTGGAATGGGAGGGACATCACCTGGGGTGGAGGAGCAGACCTGGACTGGGTGGGAGCAGGTTCCTCTGGGTCTGGAGGGTTGTGAAGCAGCTCGGTGATCCAGTCCTTCACCACGTGGTACTGGGGTTCCGCCATGTCCGTGAGGGTCCGGTTCACGTGAGGAAGGGCTTGCGGTTGGAGGATGAGGAGTCGGTGTGGACCAGCTGAGAGAGGAGATCTATGCTGCTCCAGATGGTGTCTATGATCTCCAGCAGGACAGTGTGGCTCTGCCCCTCCTGTCTTGCTCTCTGCCTTTCTGTGGAGGTGGAGCTGGGGGTGGATGCGGGTAGGGCTGTGGTGGACGTGCCGTCTCCTTTCTCCTACTGCACCAGGGAGTCCTCCACGCGCTCCACCACGGATAAAACAGCTGTCCGCGGGTTCTCCGCCATGGGACGCTCCACAGAAACCTGCCTGGAGACAGGAACTGACTCTCGGCCGGAAGAGGACTGGCTCTCAGCAGGCTGCCGGAGAGAGAGGGTCGTGAGAGGGGCTGCTGCTGCTCCTCGGTGGCAGATCTCACCCTCCAGAAAGCTGCACCTGGCCATGATGTAGGTCTCTCTGTCCGTCAGCTTAACCGTGGCCTGGCCAGATTTCTTCAGGTGCAGCTTCCTGTACCAGGTGTGCATGTGCTTCCACCAGCCGAGGAGCACATCCGATGTGTAGCCCAGACTCTCCACCTTCTCTCTCCAAGCAGCCTGCTTCCTTTTGGTGTCCCTGTAGAGCCGGTGTTCCTTCCGCCATAGATAGTCATTCTCTCTCAGCCACTCCAGCACCTCATCCTCGTGTTCCTCCTCAATGGAGTATTGCCACCTCTCCCGTTCCCGCATATACCTCTTCCTCCCTTTGGCAGGACCAGATGGGCCCTCATCAGAGGGGCTTCCAGGTTGTAGGGGCTGCTCCTCCACACCACCACCAGCAGCAGCACCAGCAGGATCATCAGCAGCAGCAGCAGCAGTAGCACCAGCAGGATCATAATCATCATCATCATCAGCAGCAGCAGCAGCACCAGTAGAATCATCATCATCATCAGCAGCAGCAGCAGCAGGACCAGGATCAGCAGCAGTAGAGTAAGCACCAGCAGTGCCAGCAGCACCAGGAGCACGAGCAGGACCAGGAGCACGAGCAGGATGAGCAGGACAAGCAGGACGAGCAAGACCAGGTGCACGAGCAGGACGAGCAGGATGAGCAAGTCCAGGAGCACAAGCAGGACGAGCAGGACCAGCAGGACGAGGAGCAGCTTCAGCAGAGTAAGCACCAGCAGAAGCACCACTGCCAGGAGCAGCCTCAGAAGAGTAAGCACGAGCAGAAGCACCACTGCCATAAGCAGCAGCAGCAGCTCCTCCAGAAGCAGCAGAAGCCCCAGCCGCAGAAGAGCGAGCCCGTGCTACAGAAGCCCCAGCAGAAGCAGAGTGAGGGCCAGGGGGCAGGAGGGTGGCCCTGTCCCTCTTGCCAGGGCTGGCAGCAGATGGCTGAGGCTTTCTCTTCTTCCCCATGGTTGTGGGGTTGCTGGCTGGCAGGGAGGCTGGCAGGGAGGCTGGCAGGCAGGCATGCACCAAGGCTTGCAGGCAGGCAGGCACCAAGGTTGGCAAGCAGGCAGGCACCAAGGCTGGCAGACAGCAAGGCTGGCAGGGAGGCTGGCAGGCAGGCAGACAGCAAGGCTTGTAGGATGGCAGGATGGCAGGCAGCAAGGCAGGCAGCAAGGCAGGCAGCAAGGCTGGCAGACAGCAAGGCTGGCAGGGAGGCTGGCAGGCAGGCAGGCAGCAAGACTGGTAGGGAGGCTGGCAGGATGGCAGGCAGCAAGGCAGGCAGCAAGGCTGGCAGGCAGGCATGCAGGCAGGGCAGGCTGGCAAGGCACTCGATGTGTCTGGATGCAGGTCTTTCCTCTGAATGGTGACCTGCTTCCGAGCTGCTTCCCTTTATATCCGCGGGGCTGACGCAATACATCCCCCCCGCATACGCAGTGAACGCTAGGCATCCGCTAGACTTCCGCTGTGCATCCGCTAGGCTTCCGCTGTGCATCCACTTCCTCTGCTGTGCATCCGCTGTGCATCCGTTTCATCCGCTCGGCGTCCGCTCTGCATCCGCTTTCCGTTCCGCGTCCACTTTGCTGAGGTCCCCCGGAAGCCTAGCAGGTGTGCCATCCGCTCCCATCTGCTTCCATCCACTAGGCTTCCGTTCCACATCCGTTTTCCATCCGCTCTGCGTCCTCCCCCCATCCGTTCCTTTCTTTGTTCTCCGCTCTGGTTATGCAAATTTTTGCACCTTTTGAGAGCGGTTAACAACGGATGGAAAATTTTTCTTGTCCACTGTGTCCTTTTTACAAACGTTTTGCATCCGTTGGGCAGTGTGACAGGGCCTTAAAGTGTTGTTTGAATTCAGTCAAAGTTAAACTTTATTTTTTTTTCATTGCAACCTGAAAAAATAAGTGCTGGGGCAAAATAAGAATGAATATTGCTATATTCTCAATGCCAAATAAGCGCCAATTTCACCATGACTTGATGTTTTAATTCTTCTGCTTGGAACTATTGGCTACTGTGGCAACCATGAGTTGAAAATATTGATGACATGGAAACAAATAACAGCATTCTTCTTCCAATAACTTTAATTGCAAAGAAATAAAATGCAGAAATCAACAAATGCACGTATCTACCCATTTAGGGATTTTCCATATAATCATTTTAAAGGAACATCAGCTACATATGTACTTTATACACCATTATTCAACTTATAAAAACGTAAGTCTTGTCAACAGACTTTCAACTGAAAATAGATCTGATGATCAAAAAATGTGAGAAAAAAATCTGTGCATAAAACAGTTTTAGTTTTCAAGGCTCTTAAAAAACTAGATTCATTCAGGTCTGCAGCAAATCTGGGTACAATTAGTTCCTTTTTTTTCCAATCTTCTGTTATTTTTGTCAGTTTCCCATTTTTTAAGGAAGTATGTATGAAAACCAGCACATAACAGTCAGTAGGGCTGGCCCTGCTTCAGTCTTAGATTATCTGCCATCCCAGACTTGTTGACTTCAAGTTGATGGGTTTTATTATCAGTTCTTGCCATGACTGGCAAAAAGCTTCAGCTTCTAATAGCATTTAGACTTATATACTGCTTCATAGTGCTTTATACTCTCTAAGTGGTTTACAGAGACAGCATGTTGTCCACCACAATATAGATCCTCTTTTTACCAACCTCAGAAGGATAGAAGGTTGAGTCAACCTTGAGCCAGTCAGGATCAAACGACTGGCAGTGAGCAGAGTTAACTTGCTATGCTACATTATAATCACTGTGTCACTACAGGGCCTAATCACTTTCAGAAATTGCTCGCTAACTACTTTTCAGTTACTAGAAAAGTTTCAATTGATACATTTTACAGTACAAGATGAGTTTCTTTCAATCCTTAAGCCCATGTCACACATCAACAACAGATGAAAAGAGGATGTAAAACAGAAACACTTGCCACCCGTTCGTTAACGAGATGCATCCGTTCTGTACTCACTGCATCCGTTTTTCATACTCTCTATCCTTCCAGCATCCGTCTCCTGAGATTTCATCTGCTCAAAAAGTTTTGAGCTGCACAAAACTTTTTGAGCGGATAAAGTATCCAACATGTCCATTATACATCCGCTACGCATATGGGGAACATCCGTTATACGTCCGTCATCATCCGTTACGCATCCGCTATATCCGCTAGGCATCCGCTGCGCATCCGCCCAACTCACATCCGCTCCAGCGGAAAACGGACAAAAGGAGGAAGTGAAAGGAACACAGAATGGACACACAGCGTTAGTTGCACGGACGTAGAAAGGATGTAAGCAGATGCAGCTCGCATATAAAGCATTAAAACAGAAAAAACGTTTGTATAGGGGATGTATCTTGGATATTTAGGATGTCTGCAGGATGCAGAAGGACACCTAGCGGTAAAACGATATTTCCTAAAAAAGGGGGAGAAATCACCTGGATCTCACTTTCAGTCCAGCAGCCTGCTGTGCAGACATCTTCAGCCTTCATCTTGCTCTTGCTCTTCCACAGCATCCAGTCATCTCTACCATGGATCGTCGCACACTCCTTTTGGTAGCCGCCATCGTTCTACAACAGTGCGAAGCCCTCTACAGGCTCTTTCACCTGTTCTACGGAAAGAAAAGGAGGTGGCCAAGAAGTGTCTGGGTCCGAAGATGGATCACGAGAAGAGCGAAGTATGGACTGTAGAACAAGCTGATGGTGGAGCTGAGGAGCGAAGACCCTCGTGCATTCCAGAACTTCGTGAGGATGCCACCAGCCATGTTTGACAAAGTTGTGGAGCGGCTGACACCTAGGTTGACCAAGGCAAACACCAACTTCCGGCCCAGCCTGGACCCAGGGCTGAAGGTGGCACTGACTCTGCGCCACCTGGCCTCCAGGACCACGTACAGGAGCATGCAGTACACCTGCAGGGTGCCACACAACACCATCAGCATTGTAAAGTGGTCAGAGACGTGGTGCAGGCCATCATCAAAGAATACCTGGAGGAGCTCCTCCAGTGCCCCTCCACTGAAGAAGGCTGGAAGAAAGTTGCAGAGCAGTGGTATCAGAAGTGGAACTTCCCCCACACCGTTGGAGCCATAGATGGCAAGCACGTGGCCTGCAAAGCTCCAGCCAACTCAGGGTCCACTTATTTCAACTCCAAGGGCTTCTTAAGCATCATCCTCTTCGTCATGGTCGATGCTGACTACAAGTTCATGTACATCGATGCTTCAGGAAACGGGTCAGCTTCAGATGCCCAGATATACAATGCCAGTCACCTCAAGGAGGGGCTGGAACGCAACCTCATCATGGGCTTCCCAGATCCAGACCCCCTGCCCAACGACACACAAGATGTGCCTTACTTCATCGTTGGGGATGACGCCTTCTCCCTCAGAACCTACCTCATGAAGCCCTACACTTCCAGATGCCTCACCCGTGAAGAGAGGATCTTCAGCTACAGGCTGTCCAGGGCAAGACAGGTGGTGAAAGCCTTTGGCATCCTGGCCAACAGGTTCCAGGTACTTCTCACCACCATGCAGCATCACCCAGAGACCGTGAGGAACATTGTGGAAGCTTGCTGCATCTTGCACAATCTCATGCACACCCGCTACCCAGTGTTGCAGAACAGGCTCGTGGACCACCAACAAGGCAATGGGGACACGGAGCCTGGTGAATGGAGGCAAGGACGAAACCTGATACTGTGGATGTGCAAGGCCCCAACAGAGCTTCACGTGAAGGGAAGAAGTAGCGCAACCTCCTGAAACATTGGTGCAACTCTCCAGCTGGAGCAGTGGAGTAGCAGGACAGGATGGTAGATGCTTAATGGATGCTTCCTTGAGCCTGTCTCATCACACTGATGGGATTGTGCCATGTATGTTGAATGGCTCTAAAATGAACAGGGCATTTAATAAAGAGTTGTGTTTATGTTGAAATGTGTGGATCAATGATTACATTGTTATTGATAATAAAGGGCCATAGGTGTGGCACCTGGGAGGGTGGACCATACAGTCCCACTATGCTTGCACTGGAGGTTTATCTATCCCACTGCTATCCTTACCCATCCCACAGCTATTACCCATCCCACAGGTATCCCTGCCCATCCCACTGCTATCCTTACCCATCCCACAAGCAAGCAAAGGCTTAAACCATTTCTAAGTTTCCACCAAGACTTTATTTACTAAAAGAACTGAACCAAGTGTGTGAAGCAAAGATAAACTTTTTAAACAACAAACTGTAAAAGCAAAATGACCCAAGTAAAGTGTCCCAAGCAAAGATAAAGTCAACAGGTAGCAACCCAGTCTCTGGCACTCTTCTCAGTCACTCTGAGGTGTGCCCATGGTCTCAGGGGTGAAGGGTCCAGGTGCTGTGGAGGTGGCTGCTGCTGGAGTGCTGGTCTGAGGTGCCATTGGGGTGCCTGGCCCCAAGAGGACAACAGGGGATGGTGTGTGGAGGAAGCTCTCAGAGAGCTGGCTCAGTCCTGTGATGTTGAGAGTCCCTTCCTCCATGACATGGAGGTGTCAGTCCCAAGACCAATGACAGATGTTCTGAGGCCGGGTTTGGCTGTGGGGTGGAGGAAGAAGGAGTGTAGTGGCGCTGTCTGGTCTGCAGGTGAGCAAGGTGAGGCGTGGGTGGCATCTGTGGCATCGGTGGCATCTGTGGCGTCGGTGGCATTGGTGGCACCGGTGGTGTACGATGAACCTGTGCCTGGATTGGGAAGGGCTGCCTGTGCTGCTGGAACTCCTGCTAGCCTTAGCCTTAGTAGGTTAGGGCCTGTGGAAAGCCTTGGAAGGGCTGTGACATCACCTGGGGTGGAGGAGCAGACCTGGACTGGGTCGGAGCAGGTTCAGCTGGGCCTGGAGGGTTGTGCAGAAGACCTGTGATCCTCTCCTTGATCACCTGGTATTGGGATTTGGACATGTCCATGAGGGTCCGGTTGACGTAGGTGAGGAAGGGCTTTCTGTTAGAGGATGGTATGTCGGACTGTACCAGCTGAGAGAGGAGATCTACACTGCTCTTGATTGTGTCCCTGATCTCCAGCAGGACAGTGTGGCTCTGTCCCTCCAGTCTGCCTCTCTGCCTGCTTTCTGTGGAGGTGGAGCTGGGGGTGGGTTGGTCTCTGGTGGCAGTGGCGTCTCCTTGCTCCCACTGCGTCAGGGGTCCTCCACGCGCTCCGCCACGGGCAGTGCAGCTGTTGGGGGGGGTCTCCGTCGTGTGGCGCTCCACACATACCTGCCTGGACACAGGAGCTGACTCTTGCCCAGAAGAGGACTGGCTCTCTGTGGGCTGCCTGAGAGAGAGGGTTGACAGAGGGTTTGCTTCTCGGTGGCGGACCTCACCCTCCAAGAAGCTGCACTTGGCCATCACGTAGGCCTCCCAGTCGGTGAGCCTGACCGTGGCCTGGCCAGACTTCTTGAGGTGCAGCTTCCCATACCAGGTGTGCATGTGCTTCCACCACCCGAGGAGGCCCTCTAAAGTGTAGCCCAGGCTCTCCGCCTTCTCTCTCCAAGCCGCCTGCTTTTGCTTGGTGTCTCGATAGAGCCTGTGTCCCTTCCGCCAGAGGTACTTGTTCTCCCTCAGCCATTCGAGCACCTCATCCTCATGTTCCTCTTCGATGGAGTACAGGGGGTGGGATGGTGGCCCTGTCCTTCTTGCCATCCGCTTACATCCTTTCTATTTCCATGCTATTAATGCTGTGTGGACGTTCCGTGTACCTTTCGTTTCCTCCCTCTTTCCGTTTTCAGCTGCAGTTGATGTGAGTTGCGAGGATGTCCAGAGGATGCCGAGAGGATACAGCGGACCTTTAACGGATAATGGACATAGAACGTTTGTTGCCCGTATAGTCGTGGATGTACATCGTACACGGTGGAAAGTTCATCCGTTCAAAAATTTTTGTGCAGCTCAAAACTTCTTGGGCGGATGAAATCTCAGTGGACGGATGCTGGAGGGATAAAGCATATGAAACACGTATGCAGTGAGTACAGAACGGATGCGTCGCGTTTTCCAATGGATGGCAAGTGTTTTTTAACGTTTTACATCCTCTTTGCATCCGTTGGTGCAGTGGGACATGGGCTTTATTTATAAAACCTTTTGCTCTTGTTCCATTTGTCACTTCTTTCTGTGAAAATATAGTGTAATATAAAGAGTTAATTAAGGAGGTGCGGCAGCTGAATTTCTGGATGCCTTACAAAGTGTTAATTCGTTGCAGTAAGTCCTCCTCCCAAATACTGAGATTTATTAATGCCATAAAATCCCAATTAATTTCAGATCAAATCACTTCCTCCATGATTTGCCATAAACACGTTCTCCCTTTCTGAAGACATGCTTCCCCTCACACCTATGAACCTCCTTTGACCACTTTCTCTCTCCATTCGGAAGATAGCCAGATTCCTTTTAAGAGATTAATAAAGCAGAACAGAATGGAATAACAGTTGGAAGGGACCTTGTAGTAGGTCATCTAATTCTAGTCCAAGCCCCTGCCCAAGCAGGAAACCCTACACCATTATTGACAGGTGGCAGTCCAGTCTCTTCTCGGAAAGCAGAGAAGAGTGATGAAGCTCCCACAACTTCTGAAGGGAAACTGTTCCATCGGTTGATTCTCACTGTCAGACAATTGTTTAAATGAAGTAATTCCTTCCCTTCGAATGCTATTTTCCTTTGCAACTTTGTTAGTTGCACCAAGCTTGTCCTGTGCAGATCATCAAGCCGTTAATTGGACATAAACAATCCGGCTTAAAAGAGGATTCCGATGAAGTGAGCGCACGGACAACCGTGCATGTTGCTTCAGCCCATCGCATGACCTATCAACTGACAAGGCGCTCCGAAGGGACGCTTCGATCTCCTCAGACTCCACTCCGGGGCCCCATTCCGCTCACGGTCAGCCCCCTCACCCGGCCTGGCCGCGCGCGCCCCCCCCCCCTCCTCTTCCTTTTGAGACCAATTGCCCGGCAACCTGCAGCCAAAAAAAACCCGTTACGGGAAGCGCCTCCTCCCCGTTTGCCACGCCCGTCACCGCCACGTGACCACCAGGCCCGCCAATGGCGGCCCGAACGGCTCCTCCCCCTTGAGCCGCGTCGCTGCAGTTCATAGCCGAGAAATCGGTCAGGGAAGGCGTCTCCGCCGCTGGACTGGAGCGCGATGGTTCGCGGCCTGCCGAGGTTGCGCAAGTAGCCGGGAGGAGACGCGAAGCGGTGAGTGGCGGAGAGGATGGGGGTGGGGTCACGCGTTCGACCTCCGTTCCCCATAAACCCGTTGGGAAGAGGGGAGCGCGACAAGAAGGGCAGCCGCCGAGCCAGGCCAAAAGGAGGAGGATTTGGCGGTTTCCAAGCCTTCCCTCGACTCCCCTGGATGGGTGCTGGTCCTTCTCCTTTGGCCCCTTGGGGGCCTAAGAAACTTCCTTCGGGGCCGCCGCAGGGCCCGAAGGAAGTCCACAAGTTGCCCTCAGCGCCCAAGAGGACCGCCGGCCTTGGAGCATTTTTATCTAGGCGGACTTTTCGGTCAGTCGGTCCAAGAGCGGAGCCCATTTTCCGCTCTCCGGATCAGGCTGGCGCCGCCGGGCTTTTCGAACCATCCGTTTCTGGGAGCAAAATGTGGGGCTGGGGGCGGGGAGGGGGGGGGGGAATTTCCCAGCGCTTTTTATTTTCCTGTATGCTTTTCTGAGGTGTTGTGTGTGTGTACGTGTTGGGTGTGTGGGTGTGTGTGTGTGTGTGGAAAATTTCACCCCACCCTCTTTATTTTATGTTGTGTTCGGGACAGTGTTGGGCAATGACCCTCGATCTGGACTTAAATAAACAAGCCCGAGTCCTGGGTATGTAAGATTGCAGTGACCATATTTTCTTTAAAATAAAAGACGCCAGCAGATCGGGGGGGGGGGGGGGGTAGGGGGGGGGGGGGGGGGTTGGGGAGAGAAGCCTGAAGCGGGATTAAAAACGGATTAAAACCGGTAATCGTTTAGGTTGGCAACTTTGCGAAAGGGAAATTCGAGAGCCCCAGGAAGGAAAAGGAAACTTAACAGAAGCGTATCCTCATAATGGCTAAAAAAGTGTGAGAAGGTTCGAAGTGACAAGGAGCAAGTTCTGTCATCTGCATGAAAAAGGCACCGTTTGTGCAGTAAAATATAAATGATTAAAATAAAGGAGGAAAGTAATTTTATGGGAAAATCTAAAGGAAGGCTTTTGAAATAAAAGACTGTCTTTTATCTCCATGGGGCCGCTCTAGATTTGATTTGTGGTAGATTGGTTGGTAGGCTTGGAAGGAACAATTTATGGTGAATACTGAAGTTGTCCTCAGTTCATTTCTCCTTTCCTGACATCCTTTCAACATCTGTTCTGTAAAATAGAGCAAAACAAACTGTAGGTAGTCCTTGATTTACAACCATTTGGTGTCAGCTGGAAGTTCCAACAAGGCTGAAAGAAGTGGCTTTCAACCCTTCCTTGCACTTAGGTGCTTGGCATGTATTTACAATGGTTGCAGTGTTCAGGGGTTGCGAGATTGCCATTTGTGACCTTCCCAGCTGGCTTTCCATAAAGTCAACAGCAGAAGCAAGATTTGCTTAGTGACCATATGGTTCATGGTCATATTGCAAAAAAGGTTGTAAAATTGGATGAGACTCATTTTTCTGCCTTGCTTAGCAACAGAAATTCTGGACTCAATTGTGATTGATAATTGAGGTTTACCTGTAGTCATTTGGTACCAAATGAATTCTTTCATGGCTGTAGTCCTTCCTGTCTTTCTGTCCCCCTTAACTGCTTTAAAATTCTGATCTCTGGATTGTAGTGACCTGCTTTTTTGTATCTGTATGGTCTTTTACAAATGGAAACCTCGACTTGGGGCTGTATCTTATAGGACCACATGAAATAATGCATAATTAGATGTACACGCTACAGTGTACAGGTAGTCCTCAACTTACGACCAATTGACTCAAATTTTCCATTGCTAAGCAGGGCAGGTAAGTAGGTTTTGCCCCATTTTTTGCCATATTTAAGTGAATCACTGCAGTTGTTCAGTGAGTCATGCAGTCATTAAAGGAATCTGGCTTCTCCATTGACTATGCTTATCAGAAGCAGTTGGGAAAGCTACAAATGGTGATCACATGACCCTGGGAGAATGCAACTGTCATAAACGCATGCCAGTTGCCAAGCGCTCAAATTTTAATCTCATGGCCATGGGGATTCTGCATTGGTTGTAAGGGTGAAAATTGGTTATCACTTTTTTCAGGGCCTTTGTAACTTTGAACAGTCACTGAACGAATGGTTGTAAGTTGAGGACTACCTGTAGTATGTATAAAGTCTGGATGTCAGAGAAAGGATGTCTAGAATTTTTATCAATTACATTTCAGTGTTCCATGTTTAGGAAGTATTTTTGTCTATGTGTATATCTTATGTGTGTGCTGAAGCATCTGTTCATTCTTCCCAGTTGTATAAGTTTATCACAAAGATAAAGAGTTATGATGTAGTTCTGTACAATGTTTGTATCACCTGTACTTCACACTATTTAAAGTCCAATACCTATAATTGCACTTAATTGTATCTTTGCTTACCTTTGTTTCTCTTCTTCCTCTTCTTTTTTTCTGTCTTCCACCCTTTCTCAATTAAATTGATTTACAAAAAATTCTGTATTGTTTTTTACATCAATATAAGAAAAGTTACAAGTAAATAGCTACTGTGTATTTTAATTCACAAAGAGTTTAGTAATTGGCAGTACTGTATATAATATCTACCAGTTGTAATAAACTTTGAAGCATTAATTATAACTGAATAGTTTTGTTTAATTTAAGTAATAGTTGAACTGCATCATATGGAGAGAGCTTGTTGTGCCCACTAAGGGAAATTCCGCAGAAGAATGTAGTGCTGTCACATATGTGAGCATAATTTCCTATATGCACATTTCTTGGCAAATTTGAGTTGTATATTGAGTACTCTTGAAAACATGATATTCCCGAATTTTGTTGTCTGTTAACCTTAAGTTAATACTTTTCTACAAATAGTAGTAGAAAGGAGCAGGAGCAGCCAGAACAGTCAGTTCTTAAGAAATTCCTCAATTGTTATCAGACACATACAAGGAAGCCTTCATTGTTTTGTTTTCCTGTTTCATATAACATCTTGTTATTTTTTCACAGAAATTATAAAATACCTAATAAGTATCTTTTGCAAAGTCAATGTCAGAAAAAAAAAGTATTGGCAATCAAACATTACAATATAAGGTTGGCTTCTAAAAATAAATGGAATAAATTTCATGTACCTTTTTTTAAATAGAGAAGATTAAACTAGACTACTAGTCTTAGCCATCCCCATGCCACATTCCCTGCTAACTATAAGAACATCAGTCAATGTTAGCATATTTCAGCCAGTATGCCACAAGCCCGATGTACTGATAGTGCCAACAGGAAGAACCTACTCCAGACCCCATCTGTCAAAAAATTCCATCTGTCCGGATCCGGAAGAAAAGCCTTCTCTGCTACAACTCCCACCCTTTGAAGGATCTTGCCTTTCCCACCGTCCTATTCTTCTGCAAGTACCTAAAAACATGGCTCTGCTGGTTGGCCTAAATAGGACCAAATGGAGAAGTTTCACACTAGAGGTAGCTGCTAGATTAATGGCAGATCCACTTCCCCATCCCTAACCCTCTGCTCTCCATCCATCCCTCTTTTTTTTTTTATGACCATATACTGTAATTGTATTTCTTGTTGTATTCTTTTTATTGTTCATTTTATTGCTGTATTACCTCTTGTTCATTCTCTTTTCATTTTTTTTGTTTTATTGTTGTAAGCCTCCGAGAGTAGCCCCACGGTGAAATAGGTGACAAATAAATTTAACAAATAAATAAATATTCAGTCTGTTCTATGCAAAGTATTTGTACTTTTTACAACCTTGTAGCCCCTCTTCAGAATAACCTTATAAACCAACAAATAAGCCCACATTTAATGTATTTATGGATAAATGTATAAGAAATTGCTGTGAAATTGGAGGTATTCAGGTTAGGAATGTATACTTCTTTTGTATAATTATTATGTAATCTTGGCTGACATGATTTGCAGCATATTTTAAACCATATAATGCAGTGGGAGATATTTTTGATGCAATTGAATTATGCATAGTAGAGATATATCTAAAGTTGAGAATATATATCTCTCAGTTGATAAATTGAGAGGAGAATTATAAGAGAAATAGTAATGAGAACTTATGGTGTGAAGATCCACAGAAAGAAAGGTGAGAAATTTAAGGAACAAAATGCAATGACAGCATCAGTGGATGAATGTGCTGAAAACAATTGTGGTTTACAAGGGTAGATCCCAACTTCCATTTTCAGCCTCTTGCCACCCTCAGGCAGCAAAAACAAAGCTTGGGGTGGCCACGGAGCTCGGGAGAGTTGCCCTTGTGAGCTCTGTTTTCGCTGGCAGAGGCATCACGGGCCGGTCCTTCACTGCTTCCAGAACAGTTCCGCAGGCCAGATCTTAGTACCCTGCAGGCCAGATCTGGTCCCCAAGCCTTGAATTTGACATTCCTGCTCTAGACAGACTCTAGGTTTGCATATAAAAAGCTTCTGCTAGATTTTTAACGGCTCACACTGCAGGAAGTAATAATTTGCCATGAATCGAGAATGTGTCATATCTCTTAAATAATGGCAAAAGATTCAGTTGTAAACTTGAAGCATTCTGACCTACATCATATCTCTTGGAAGAAATTTATTAGAGAATAATTCTACTTCACCAAACTTTGATTTATTTAATTATAATTAAATGAATTTATATGAATTAACATAAGCAATTGGGGAAGGGGCTGCTCTTATTTCCAATTTTTTATTAAACTCTATATGTCAGTACTTTATCCAACTGACGTCAGTTATATAAATTACATATAGACCTTGATTTGCTGTCATAATTGAGCCAAAAAGTTCTGTTGCTAAGTGAAACAAGTGAATTTTGCCCCATTTTACGACCTTTTTGTCACACTTGTTAAGTAAATCACTGCAATTGTTACTTTAGGAACAGAGTTGTTAAATGAATCTAGCTTTCCCATTTACTTTGTTTGTCAGAAGATTGCAAAGGGTAATAACATGATCCCAGGACACTACAATCATAAATATGAATGAGTTGGCAAGTATCTGAATTTTAATCATGTGATCATAGGGATGCTGCATGTGAAAAATGGTCATGTTACTGTTTTCAGTGCAATTGTAACTATCAACAATCATTAAATGAACTGTGGTAAGTCAAGGACTATCTTTATTCAATTTCTATAGAAAAAAAGTGAAATTCCATATTTTGGCACAAATTCAAAAATATATTCAAATCTCTGAATCAAAAGGTACAAGAACAGAACAAGCCCATCTGTCAATGACTGTGTGGCTTACAGTTCAAAAATTTGTAGTTTTTATAATCTGTAAATTATAAAAAAATATACTGAAATACTAGAAATATTTTAAAACAAAAACATAGAAGCATCCGAATGAAACATACATAGCAGCCTAGATAATTAATGCTAATGGAAATTTGGTCTCTTTCTTACAAAGTCTGTTGAATTGAAATTTTACAGTAATGTAGCTGAAATATCCTAGATTAACAAGTCCATATAGCTAAGGATATATATTAACTGTTTCTTATGATCTTATTAATTCAGTAAAAGGTTTACTTTTTGAACAGAACTTCATTATGTTGGCAGAATAAAATGGATAAGGGGCATTTGTTCAAATGATATGGGCTTGTTCTGTTATTGTCCTGCTTTGATTCACAGAGATTTAAATAGTTTTGGATTTATGCCAAAATATGGAATTTCATATTTTTTGTTTTCCCCAAAAAGTCCAAAAGGAAAGTTCCAGTTAGCACTAAAATTAGTGTTTTTTCTCTAATCAAGGCTGTCGGGTTCACCATCTCTGCCAATTATCATATATAAGAACAAAGTACCATATCATTTTTCCAACTTTTATCCATCAACCCCATCAGAAATATCTCTGGTTTTGACTGTACAATTACCTTTTTAAAAAAAAAATCTGAATGTGTTCAGTTCAGAATTCTTTAGCTGTTTCACAAGTTGTCCAAAATGATGAAAAATCCCTTCTTGAAGTTTACATTTCTAGAACATATTTGAAATACCCTTCTTGTAGTAAGAGACTACTCTGATTGACTTATTTGTATTGCAAGCCAAAAACTCAAATAAAGGAGAATATTTGTAGCTCAGTTTTGAAATGAGAGGTCCTTGGTGCTCTCTGAGCTTGCTTGTTTTCTTGCAGAAATTACTTAAAGTAGGTAACATCAGTGTTAGTAGGGAGTGAGGGTTGCTCTCAATTTATATTCTAGTGGCTTGCCTGGGTGTTATGGTGGTAGTCTTAGAGATTCTTTGGTTGAGCTGTTCACTGTTGGCTCTTTGGCAGTTTCTTGACTTGGGTATTATTTACTTGATTGTTGGTCTGATGTTAACCTTGGAGTTAATCTATGCTGATCTGAATGCTGACTGCTGCTGAAGGATAACAACTCATTCCCCACCAACACTGACAAGAAAAGCCACCAGAATATAAACAGCAAACAGCATTCCTTAATAGCACTGATGATGTTACCTAGTTTGGATAATGAAATTTCTGTAAGAAAACAAGCAAGCTCAGAGCACCAACCACCCCTCAGAAAACTCAAAGCTTTATAGTTACAGGCAAGTACCAGCAGGTGTCAGCGAAAATGCATTCATAGACTAACCTGGTTACTATATATTCTGATAGATCGTCCCAACCAATCCAGTTGGTTAGAATATTAAAAAAAAAAAAAGTATTATGGAAAAGCAAAGCCCAAGAAAAGTAATAGTTTTAACACTTAACTCAAGAAAAATTAAACTTTCCTTTTAGATTTAAAAGGAAATCTTCCCTTTTTGTCATTAACTTTCAGATATGTACAAATTACAGGTCATAACTAGCTCTCATTCATTGTAACTTTGAACAGTTATTGAATGAGTTTTTGTGTTCTGCGTGTATGTTTGATTTTGACTGAACTTTCTATCATGCTGAAGATAGCTGAACTTACCCACTAGGAGATACAGTACCTTCATACAAATACATGGTTGCATAAATGTGTTTTACAGACTTGGATCAAAATGTTTTCAAAATGGGGCATGTCAATGCAAGGTGTCTACGTTCTCCTGAGCATTTACTACTTTGGAGGTAAGTCTGTAATGATGAATTATATCGCTGGTGAATGAGACTGTGATTTAATATTGTGCTAAAATTACATTAGTGATTTTGAGTATAAGTTTGAAACTTAGGTTATAGAACAAGAATGTATGTAAAAAAAACTCTGTATAGGTTCAGAGTTTTCTACTCTGAGGTGCTAGTTATTTGTGGATTAAAACCTTTTAAATAGATACTAATTCAAATTTATTGAGACAGAGTCAAATAAAACAGCAGCAGATTAATAATTGAATTAAAGGATACTAATTGATTTATGTCTTGGGTTTAGCAAGGGAACAATAAAATAATTAGCGTTCCAAGCATCATAGGGGACTAACCAGACAAGTTGATTTAAGCCCATGAGGCTCGAGTTCTTAACTTTATTTGGAGCCCCCCAAATTAAGAACAATCTCATTGCCATGTTTTGATGAGTCGCCAACAGCAGTGATACGATGACATTTGCAGAAAATACCACTGAAAATCTACATCTGCTCTTGATTTGATCAAGTGATGTTTTAGCTCTGTCTTTCTGTGCTACTTACCTCAGTGTCAGTAGATCTACTCGTTTTAAGATGTTTGCTCTGGTTATCTCAAAGGAAATATAACACTTCTATACAGTTGATTCGTTACACTCTTTAATTACTGATCCTATTCTAATTTTATAATAATAAAACTATACTATTCTAGTTCTAGAAAAACTTGTTCTTAGAAAATATATTAATTCCTAGCCTTATGCTAAAATTTAAATAGACATTAATACAGATAGGAATTATCAAGCTTTTTTCGAGTTTAAAGCCTAAAATAAATCAATAAAAGCCTAAAACTCACCAATTTGCGAGGGAAATGTTCTGTTTCTCTTCAAGACCATGTAAAATTTCTGATTCTTTATGTTGTGAGAGACACTAGTCATTTATGTCAGACATCCCCAAGAGAGAAGTTGATTTTTCTAGTGTAGTTTTGAGAAGGCTGCTGTTGTTTTCTATTTTATTTGTTGTTTATAGCAATAAGTATGTTCTCCAGAGGAAAAGTAAATGTAATCATTTCTCTCAGTTTCAGATGGGATTCTGAACATGTGTGGATATATCGTCCCAGAGTCACCAGTAAAATTGTCCATTGGTTCCAATTTTACAGCATTTTGCATTCTCTATAATAATTGTCCTTATGGTAAAATTCGTGCTGAGCAAGTTATCTGGAAAATGAAAACAACAGCTGTTCCTAAAGAACAATATAGCGTAATAAATGAAACTGTTTCTAGTGTAACATTCAATGATACTAGTACATTGGTTTCTCCTCTGACTTGCAACATTTTAGTACCTGGTGGTTTAGTACAGAACATCTATGGAATTCAATTTGAACTGGGCTGTAAGTCATTTCCTTTAATTTTTCTGTGGCTGGGACTGTGGGGAAAATTTTTAATGCTAGCATATATTAAATTACTTATCTTTTAAAGATCTTCCCATTGCATGTTCTTAAATTTTAGTTTTATTTGAATTCAAAAGAGGACAAATCAGTATAACAAATATTCTGGCAAATGTAATGAGAAAGGCTAAATAATTTTTCAATTATTTAAGTACAATATAAAAATGAAAATATGTTTGTCTATTTACACAATTAGAGTATATTTTCTGAGAAAGTATGTTTACATTTTTAAAAACATGGAATTTTAAAGTTGCCTTAAGCTTCTGAAAAAGATTGAAATATTAGGAAGGTACAAAAATGTTTGTGGTTAGATGGGCATGTAATTATTTTCTTTTTTATAATTGTTAATGAAAAACCACTACTTCAGGA
Organism: Laticauda colubrina; assembly: GCA_015471245.1. Taxonomy (NCBI): domain Eukaryota; kingdom Metazoa; phylum Chordata; class Lepidosauria; order Squamata; family Elapidae; genus Laticauda; species Laticauda colubrina. Next base: position 23,958,747 of record BLBF01000010.1, on the reverse strand, counting down.
TTTGGGTATGCAATTTAATATTTTAAACACATGGACAATTTCCATATATTTGCTGCCATTGCTCTAATTCAGTTATGGTATTAGATGTGCTAGGCTTAACATTAATGAAAAGATAGTCATGCAAGAAAATATAAAGAAGGGAATCTGGAAAGTATTTCCTTTTTGCATTGGATCAAGGTCCTAGCTGTGATCTTTATAGGAGAAAGGAATGGTATTTGGGAATTGCAGATATTCCAGCCCATACTGTTTATAGAAGTGACTTTAAGCATTCCACAGAAGCTTAACAAGGGTAAATGAAAGAAGAGGGATGGAAAAAGTATTTGCATGTATCCTTTTGTTGTCACAATTTTGAACTAGTTTCTGCTATGTTTTGGGGTTTTTTTCCTTGCAGTTCCTCCCGAGAAGCCTACAAACTTAAGCTGCATTGTGATTCAGACAGAAGCATCATCCTTTATTCATAGATGTTCCTGGGAACCTGGAAGAGATACATTATTGAGCACTAATTATTCTTTAAAGCATAGGTGGTAAATATCTTTTAAAATGAACCATTTAATTTTTTAATGTGTTTGATTAATTTTAAAGGAACTCCTGATCTTCTCAAATTAATGGTTTCATATCACAAACCTGAAATATTTTATGCAGCCAGAAATTGTGGGATCAGTTTCCCAGTGAACTGTAAGCAGTTCTAACAGTTTGTTCCAAGAAGTGTTTCAATTTAAGTAAAGAAATACTTAATTCAGTTTTAAGCTCACTTCTTAGACTAGAGTAAATTTCATTTAGTTCTGTGATATTTGCTTGTGATTATGTCTCAGATTATGTGAGTGTGTCCTTGTAGATACTATGACATCAAGATATTAATACATTTAATACGTCAAAACGTGTTTCTTTTCTTTATCTAGGCCAGCTTCAACATTTTCTGACTGTATACCTCAAGATAGTAATAATTCTTGTACTATTCCTGATGTTGTCTTTTTTGTCACCTTGGAAATGTGGGTACAAGCCAGAAATGAACTTGGAGTAGCTGAATCTGACCACATTAAATTTGATCCCATAACTCGTGGTAACTATGCTCCTTTCCATTAATGAATGCTGAAGAACTCTCATTAATTCTTTCACTAACATTTGAAATCTTTTCCTCCCCCACAAATAGTCTGAATTTAAAGAAGAATATGACTCAAAGCATATGAGCCTCTTCCACATAATATTTGTCAACAGCTCTTTGCAATACCTGAATGTCTTTTCTGGGCTCCTGCAGCTTCGTTTAATCTAAAATGAAGGCTTTTGGTTAAATGAATTGCCAGCAGGAGCCATGAGCACATTCATGCATGCTCCAAATCCAAATGTCAAGAAGTACTGTTTATAATTCTAAATGCAGAACATTGGAGTCAAAATTAATGGAATATACTCAACAGTAAAACATTTTTCTCCCTTTGTTCCTAGTGAAACCACTGCCTCCACACAAGCTGTCCCTCAATTCAGGAGAATTTCCTAGAATCCTAAGGATATCATGGGAAAACAGATTTAAAGTGACTCAAACCTTGAAATATAAAATTCAGTATAAGATTTTGAACAGCAATGATTGGACTGAGGTAATCCTATAGCTATTTTTTATTATGACAATTTCTGTTTTATGGTACAGATAGCCCTCAACTAGCAACTGATCAGTTAGCTACTGTTCAAAGTTATGAGGGACCTCCTGGAATACTTGTGACACGATTCCGAATTTATGATGGCCACCATTTCCTTCCCCACTGACATATGACTACATTTAGGGCATTTGTCAACCAACTCGAATTTATGGCCGTTTGTAGTGTCACATGACCTCATTTTGGTTGATAGCTTATATTTACTTCCACTTTTTGGCAGAACCAACCCATAGTGAACAATTGGTTCATTTAATGACTAATTCAAAAAAGGTCGTGGAATCAGATTGTGCATGGAAGAAACCCCACAAGTATTGCACATCTGAAAGCAATTATGGAAGGCTAGGAAACAAAATCTGGCTAATGTCAGAAGCTGGTAGGCTGTCATAATAAATGCTTACTTAAGATTACTTCTACCAGATATTAGAACCAAGGTGTATTTACCTTTTACTCAAAAAGAAATGAATAAATCTCTTAATTTTTGGTTGAATAAATCACATGATGTACAGATAGCCCTCAACTTATGACTGCAATTGAACCTGAAATTATGATCCTAGGTTATGGCAGTCAGTAAGTGGGTCATTATGTGACTGCCCAATTTTATTGCCATTTTGTGGCAGCTGTTAAGTGAATCCATTTTCTTCAGTGAATGTTTTTTGCCAGAAACTGGAAATAAATGCTTCACATCATAAAACATGGTGAAACTGGGATGGTACAAACTTCTATAAGTACCTTTTTAAGACTTTAAAAAGAAACATACAACACGGCCATTTTAAAATTTGTGTGAGTGTCATAGTGAATGAGTATCACACACTTACGAAATTCAGTTTTGTTTTCAGATTCCACCTGAAGATACAGCTTCACGGAGAACTTCCTTTACTCTCCAGGCACTTGAGCCAAATACAGCGTATCAAATTAGACTGTGTTGTGGAATTAATTTGTCAAAGTACTGGAGTGATTGGAGTGAAGTAATTGGATTCACTGCTGAAGACAGTAAGCAATGTTTATAATTGTTCGTTTATCTGGCCCCATGATGTCAATACATTAAATAGGTATATGTCTACCCTGTAAGCTAAAAAGAGCATAAAAGGAGATCTATAACTCCATGATCAAAGAGCCTGAAAATGGATGATCATTGCTGATGATCATGTCAAGGATGAGATGTCTGATACTTAAAATTATTAATATTATCTCTGAAATTAGTAATTATCTTTGCTTCAACGATTCCATTGGTTATATAAAAACTTTAATCATAATATTCCTTTGAGGATTATGTGTTTTCAAATGTAGAGTTCAAGAGGGCTCTGACTGTGTAAATAAAGAATTAAAATGACTTTTAGGATCATCACAGAAAAAATACAGGACAGATAATACAAAGTTTTACAATGTTACAAGATAATTGTTTCAGGTATTATGGATAAAAATTACAGAGGCTGAGATGTTCCATCTTCTGTAAATTATAACAGCATTTTTACTTTAGCTTGAAAATTGACATTAATGAAAAATCCATTAGTAATGCAGAGAAAGGGACTCTTGGATGATGGTTTGGTGCACAGTATTGTGGAAGTCTTGTACATTTTTAAAAACTTTTCAGTGTTACTATAGGATATTTAATACCACTAGAAGATTAAAATATGTAATCCTATCTCACATTGTTGTTAAGCTTTATTATAATGAAGCATATGTCAAATTGACTTAAGACAGATTTTTTTAATTTAAATATGCATTTAATAAAATGAATTGTGAGATTTTCTAAAATCTAGATGTTTGAATTTTATCCTCTGTTAGGACCATCTAAAGGACCAGTTCTTTGGCGTAACATTAAAACTTCTGACTCAGCAGGAAATTGGACATTAAGCCTTCTTTGGAAGGTAGGAAAAAATTATGTATCATGAATGTCTGGCTTTTGATGTTCTTGGCAGCAGTAGGTATCTTTCATGTTCTAATACATTCATATGTTGCAAGTAAATGTGCAGTGTTACAATGAATAGTATCGCTATTGCTTAGTGCAGCAACTTCATGACGTATCCTTTGGGACAGATATAACTACTAAAAACCAAACATAGTGTAAAGTCGTGTTTCTCAAACTTGGCAACTTTAAGATGGATAGATTTCAACTCCTACAATTTCTCAGCCAGGCACTTGCCATGGCTGAAAAACACTGGTATAAGGGATTTGCCTTGATCTGATGGCTATACTTGGCTTTTAAATGACATGAAACTATGCTCCAAAAAGTAGCTAAGATCATGACAAGATCTATTTTTGATCTAATTTAATCACTTCCCTTATGTTTAATCATTTTCTTCAGTTAACTATCAAAATTACAAATCAGTGAACTCAGAAGGGGGTAAGAAACTTTAATAACTCCTTAAAGCAGGGATCCCCAACCATTTTGATTCTGTGGGCTGACTTTGGCAGCTTCAGGAAAATGGTTTGCCCATGCAATCTAAACCCCACGCATACGCAAATGAAGCTTCACACACTCGCCTGCTGCTTTGGTGACCCCGTTTCCAACAAGTTATGGCACGTTTATGGTCTGTGGCCAAGGGGTTGGAGGTCCCTGCCTGAAAGGCTTTCCAAGACTACACCTCTCTTAGGAGGATAGGAAAAGATAGGAAAACTTTTCTACTGTATAAAAGATACAAAAAAGTTTTTAGCCTTTGATGCTGTGTGTTCTAAAGAGTCAAGTGGCATCCATAAATCCTTCTGTTATAACCATATATACATACATTTCACTGGGTTGTAGAAGTCTTAAAAGGTTGTTTGAGAAATCTCATAAGAATTTGGATCATATTCTGTTTTGAGTAGAATTTCTTGAAAAAAGTGAAAGAATATGATTAATGTCAATATCTATTGAAGTTGGTAAAGAAATCAGGTTTTAGCTTATAACTGCATTTAATAAAATGTAGTTAAAAGCAGCAGAGCTAATGAAGCATAATTAGATTGTGCTTTTTTTTCAGGTAGACACCGATTACCACTGCATGTTAACTTCTCTAAGATATTAACAATGACATTAAAATTGAATGTATAAAACATTAATTTGATTTCTTTGTAAACATTCTCAAGTCATTCCTATATATTATGTGTATTTATAATTCTGTTTTTTGATCATCTGAATCAGTGTCCAAATATTGATGAATATTATTTCTACCTATGTGTGAAATAAACAACATGAATAACAGAAAGTGGATCTTTTGGGATCAAAGCCTGTGTAATGGTGGATGGGAGTCTGGAAAGAGCCACAACTAGGACAGGTTGTTTAAGAGGCAACTTAGTCCACAGAAGAAATGAGGGTGTGGCAAATGTCTCAGAAAGGACCCTCTATACTGGAAAGGCAACTGGAAAGAAAAACAGACTTTCAAGATACTGTTAAATGTAACCTTATAGCAAAGTAGAGCTATTATTTCTGGGTGAGCTTCTTGTCTCGACTACCTCAAAGATGTACTGTACATCCTGTTATGATAGTCCCATTCAGTCTGTGGCACCCTCCTTTTGATGCATTGAGTTCTGTTCTGTTAAACAAAGTGATTTTTGATTTCTTAGGTGATATTCTTTCTTCTTTTTAACTATTTAGATCTTTCCTAGGATAGAAAAATAGATAGAAATACTAAATTGAGTCCACAAGCTTTTGAGAACATTTCCTGCAAATTAAGTCAATTTTTAATGCAGTAAGGTCCCATATTTGCTTCTTGACAAAGCCACTTGTACAAGGATTTTGGGTAAATTTTCTGTTTGGAATAGAAATGTTGCATTAGTTGGATGAACATCTGGATGTGTATAAAACATTTTCTTCATATATCATTGTTGAATCAAATAAATCTATTTTTTAACAGGAGTTGAGTCCTTCCGAAGCAAATGGAGTAATTTTGGAATATAAAGTATCTATTTCAGGAAGACCACCACTTTCTTTTCCAACTAGACATTACAGTCTGAATATCACCCAACTGGTTTTAAATGTAGAAAATGGGACATACGATGTGAGGGTTACAGCAGTTAACAAAGCTGGTGAATCTCCTACATCAGTTTTGCTTATTCCAGCAACTAATTCAAAAGGTAAAGTTTTTCACATAATTTAATGAGGGGCAAAAATTCTAAATATTAACATTAACACTTCTGTTTTCTTATGGGGGCAGTCCAATCTTATTGAAGCCAGTTTGGTTTAGTGGTTAAGGAACCATGCTAGAAAGTAAGAGACTGAGTTCAAGTCATGCCTTAGTTATGAAAGTCAACTGGGTAACCTTGGACTAGGCTTATCTAAAATCATTCTAAGCCCAGCTGTCCTCACAGGGTTGTTGTGGTTGTGGAGAACTTAGCAATTTCAGTTATTTAGAAAAGATTTCAGCCATCCAAAGTTGCTCCATCAGTGAGATGTGTGGCATAGAAATTTAATAGATAAATAAAATTTCAATAGATATTCTATACAATACATTTTAAAATTTATTTTCCTTCCCTAGAATACATTTGCTGCTACAGGAATGCCAGATATGAGAATTTAAAAACACTTTAAATCAGGGGTGTCAAATTTGATTTCATTGGTGGTGTTTGATGTCGGGGGTCCAGGGGTGGTGTGACCAGCTTGACATCACTCATGTCGGGGGTGACTTTCATGGTCCGAGTGCTCTGCCAGCGAAAACAGGAGTTCTGTTTCCAGCTGCAATGGCCTCCTGCAACCCTCTGCCAGGGAAAATGGAGCCCTGTAGGGCCACCTGTGGCCCTCTCAAGCTCCGTTTTTGCTGACAGAAGCACTGCAGGGCAGTCCTTCACTGTTTCTAGAGCCCCAAATCTAAGCACCCTGCGGGCCAGATTCAGCCCAAGGGCCTTGAGTTTGACACCCCTGCTTTAAACTATTGAAGCCAGTCAGGTGAGAATAGTAAAAGTGCTTTAATATCTGAATTATCTCTCTTGCTCTCACCGTTAAAAAATCTTTGAGATTTTATTCTTCTTCTAATTATTTCGTAGGCATCTGCTCTGGCTTAGTCAGAAATATGTTGGAATTCAGTTGTTCATATGATCAGTTATGTTTCAAACAAGAATCTTCAATTGAATTTTGGTGTTAAAATTAGGAACATTGTAGAATGCTAGAATTTTCACTTTATATCTTTTGCAGAATTAAGTTTTTCTCTCCCCCTCCCTCCTAATTTCAGCTCCTGTGAAGAATATTGTTGCATTTCCTGAAGATGGCAAACTCTGGGTAAATTGGACACCTCCCAAAGAGTTAGTCAGCAACTACATAATTGAATGGCAGGAAGCATGTAGCAATTTAAACTGCCCTATTGAATGGCAGCAAGAACCTGGCTCAAAACGGAGAACATTTTTAAAAGGTAACCCTAGAGAATAATCTGATATTTATACTATGGAAAGAAGAATTCTTTAGATGGGATTATTTCCTTTAAAAACAAAACCAACTTTTATTCTTTATATGTTTTACCCACCATTCTATACCTTTTAAGGTAAAACATATGCAAAATGCAGAAAAGGAATAAGAAATAATATACATTTATAAATAATATAAATATTATAATACACCTTATAAATTTATAAGAAATAGTAAATGAAAGAAATTAAGACCTGAGATATAAAAAAGAAATTAAATCTAAATCTGTATGCCTCCTAGGTTTCTGGCCTTAGTCATACCTGTGGGGCAATCAGTATTCCTAACTAACAATAAAGGTGAATTTTAGTATTTCAGCATTTTTCAAACCAATATACCACTTTTCCATGTAAGCTAGGACCTTTAATCTGGAGACAGCCTGCAAGCCAACATATTGTTGTAGAGTTGGAGTAAGGTTTGTGTTTTCCTTTTTTTCATAACCTGAGTCACCTTGTAGAGGAAATGAGAAATAAAATTGAAATAAATAAAGAAATAAAATTGCACCAGTTAGCAGCAGGGGAGTAAGAATGTTCATGTTACAAATCCTTTTTTCCTCAATAGAATAATTCCTGAATGATGACATTTCAACAAAAGAACTTAAATTGCTATTCTGTTGCCTAACAGAATGTGACTTAATTATGATATAAGGAATGTGTCTGCTTGCTGTTCAAATTTCCACTGTATGCACTATTAGTTTGCAGTTCATTGAATCTAAAAGACATTTTGTTATGATTCTTAACTGGAGGTACTACCTCAGCATCTCATCTGCTCAAAGAAAGCCTAGAAAATAACGTTGGGGGCACAGTAATAAAATAAGTTGTGTCCTTGAGTTTTGAAACTTCTTGTGGAGCAGATTTGGAAATTGATTTAGAATTGTAGATATTAAATAGGATTTTTATTTTATTTTTTTGCAGCAGGCTGTTATTTATAGCTTGTTATACATGAAGCGCACCTGAAAATATTTTAGTTGTATGGATGTCATTCCTTTTATTTTAGCTGCTAAGTAAAGTAGCTGGTAAAGGAGAGACTTTCAACTGGAAGTTTTTTTTAACAAATGTTGTACATCCTTCTCTGATACTGCCAAGTGAGAAAGCCATGTGACATTTTATGATAGCTTTGCCAAAAAAATTCCCTCCAGGAATTACGTGTTTTTCAGGAAAACTATGCTCATAGCAAACCATTGTTCATTTAACGACTGCAGATTCACTTAACAACTTAAATGCTTAACAACACTGCAAAAAAGTTATTATCAATAACGTCAACTACTCTTTATCAGGTGTTTTGACTTAGGACTGATAAAGGGCAGTTATGACCATTATAGTGAAAACTCAAGGACTATCTATACCACCAATTCTGACAATTTGGAAAAAAGTAAATTGTCTTCAAGCTTTGTGTACATTGATTACAATTATTTATATCTTGCCAATAACAATCTTAAGCAGCTTGCAAGCAAGATTAAACAACTGCAAAAAAAAATAGAAAGTTTTCAAGCATTTCTAATGCACAAGCACTTCTTGCTGCTGTACCTAGCAATATCTCCAGTTGTTTTCAAATGTCTCTGAAAATAGTTACTACAAAATTAAGTTAAATTTCTCTCTATGAGGAAATATGCGTGTGAGAGGGTATCTCTTGTACACAACGTTAGCATTTTTATTTATGTAAATACAACCTGTAAAATTCTTTTTTAGGAACCATAAAACCATACAAGCGTTACATCATAACAGTGCATCCATTATATAGTGTCGGTCAAGGAGAAGGAGAATCAACACAGGCCTATCTTCAGCAAGATGGTAAGTTTACTGCCACTGCAAGTGCTTTCCTGAGGATGTCAAAATGCAGTAATAGATTTATGATATTATTTATAAAACATTGCCTAATTTTCAAAATAAGTTGATTACCAAAGTGGAGTACAAAACAGTAAAGGTATAGGACTGGATTACCTGCAATCATAAAATATGACAGTCAGGAGAGACAAAGAAAGAAGTGGGATGCAAAAACATGTATCCAAAATAAAAGCCTAGGTGAACTATTGATGCTCCAAGTAAAATTGAGCAAGGCTGTTGACTGTAATGCTTTTTGTGAATGCAAATATAGGCAATTTACAAGTTACCAAAAGAACCTCAAACTGCTTGATGGAATAGTGGCAACTAGTGCTGCTCCTTCATGAAAGTTAATATAGTTCTAGCACAGTGATGGTAAACCTTTTTGTTGTGGTGTGCCAAAAGCGTGCATGCGATAGCGTGTGTGTGCACATCCTGGCACCCACAATGCAATGCGCCTCACCCCCTTACCTGCACTACACATGCGTGCTCCTCCCAGCTGATATTCGGCCCATTGAAGGCCTTTTTCGGCCTCCCAGAGTTTCGAGGGAAGCCTCTGCAGCCTTTGGAGGCCGAAAAACGGGCCTCCAAATATTGGAAGTGATGGAACAGGCCCGGTTTTCATCCCCCAAAGGCTGTAGAGGCTTCCCTCAAGTCTCTGGGAGGCTGAAAAAGGCCTTAAACGGGCCAAATATCAGCTGGGAGTCATGTATATGCATAGTGCAGGTAAGTTTGGCTGGGGCTTGTGTGCTTGCATAAATGGCTTTGCATGCCACCTGTGGCACAATGTGCCACGGGTTCGCCATCATGGTTCTAGCAGGATGTCCTTTTAATAGCCTTTCAGCATTTGCTCTACTGCATCTTGCAGACAAATCCCAAAAGCCAACTTCAGATAATTTTTCATTTCCTTCTGTTCTGAACTTACGTAGCTTACAAAATAGAACATGTTTGTAAGAGAACTAATTGTTGACTTTTAAGGGGGAAAACTTTTAAAATATTGTTTATTTCTAGTGCCTGCTACTGGACCCAATGTTCAAACAAAGAAACTTGGAAAGTTTGAAGCTATTTTAGAATGGGAACCTCTTTCAGTGGAAGAACAAAATGGGTTTATCAAAAACTACACCATTTCTTATAGAACAGGGACTGGAGATGAAAGAGGTAATTGTGTTACTAATCTTTGGTTTTTTAAATGATATCCTAGCCCAAGGTTTCAAAGTTAACTTTACTTTAGGCTTTACCAGATCCAGACTGCAAAAATCCAAAAAAAAATCACGAAATGGCAGCAGAGGGATAGTATTCATCATAGATTTGTGGATGAACCTTACTTGCCAGTTGCTTCTTGTACATAAAGACTCTTGTTCACAGTCTTGTACTATGTTGTGGCATTCCTTGCTCAATATCACTCATGCACCTTTCATATAGATTACTGCAATGCACTGTACATTGGACTGCCCTTGGAACAGTATTTAGAAGGTTCAGTTGGTACAAAATGTAGGTATATTATACCTCCATTCTGTGGGTTGCCTTGCCTTGGTTGCCAGGTTTATTCTGGGTATAACACAGAATGCTGGGTTATCTGAGAGACTACCTCTCTTCAATTACATATAATCCAATCAGATCTGAGAGGAAAGTTACGTTTTAGGCCCCGTCAGCCAGGGAGTATGTTTTTTGGCTGGAGCCTAGAAAGAGAGCCTTCTCTGTCATGGTTTCAACTGTATGGAATATCATTTCCTGTCACTGCCGCCACACTCACTTTGGAGATCATACTGATCCTGTTAACTTTTTGCAAGGCCTTGCATATACTAGAGCCTGCACAGTGGCTGTATTGACTGTAAGGATGGATGTGGGCAGGGGTGGGATTCTACCAGTTTGCACTTATTCGCGAGAACCGGTTGTTAACATTCTAAGCAGTTCGGAGAACTGGTTAGAAGAAATTACTGGCCTAATCCTGTAAGGAAGGCAGGAAGGAAACATTCTGGTGTTGCTTACAGAAACTGCCTCTCTGTTAACCCTAATTACATTCTTGGCAAGACTAGACTTCCTAACTCAGGAACTTCTCTGGAGTTTTTTCCCCCTCCTTTGCTGGTACTTTGCTTCTGTGTTGAGTGACTATTCAAAGTTACAATGGCACTGAAAAAAGTGTCTTATGACCATTTTTCACACTTACGACTGTTGCAGCAACCCCACAGCCATGAGAGTCCAGGCGAGGAGATGCATGCCTTGATGTGAATGATACTGAGTTGGCCACGCCCAGCCAATAACATGACTGCCAAGCCACGCCCACCAACTTAGCCATGCCCACAGACCTGGTTAACAAATTTGAATCCCACCCCTGGATGTGGGGTTCAAAACTATAATTTTGAATTTCCTGATAGTTTTTATATGGCTTAATATTGTTTTTGTTATTTAAATTATTCCATTGTTTTTCTGTGTTTGTATTTTTTTTAACTTCATGAGCTGCCCAAGTTACGCATTGAGATGGACAGCTGTATAAATTCTATTAATAAATAAATGAAATAGTGCAAAGTAATTGTAGTAAATATGTGCAGTCATACCTCAGCACTCGATTGCTTCAAAACACAATGCATTTTTGAAGCAGTAATCTTGTCCCAGCACTGGTCTTTCTCCCAGTAATCGACATGCAAGGGAGAATTTGCTGACATTGGCTATCTCATGACTTACTATTTCTTCCAGCTAAAATAGTGGGTCATGTTGTAAGTCACATAGCTTTCTTGGTACATCAGTTTTGGTATTTGTCATATCTTCCAGAACAAATTATCAAGGGGTGCCGAGGTGCCACTGTATTTTATCCAATATAGTGTGTGCATGTTATGATATACAGTAATATTAATACAGAATATTTTGTCAGAATTATTAAAATTAGAAACTATAGTGGACTATAGTGAAATCAGATCTAAATGTTGTTCTTTGAATTAAGGTTAAATAAAACTAGTTTGGATAGATTTAATGTAAAATATTGTCAATCGATTTTTTTAATTTTTAGTTGTGGCTGTGGACCCTTCAAAAACAGAGTACTTACTGTCATCCTTATTAAGTAATACTTTGTATGTAGTGCATATGACTGCATACACAGAAAGTGGAGGAACAGCTGGTTCTCAGTTTACATTTTCTACAAATAGATTTGGTAAGTTTTGTATATTCCAGTTTGGAAAGAGTCAGCCTGGGATGAAATACTTCCCAAGTATCCATTAAAGTTCCTCCTTTTTCAGACCACTTGAAAGTCCTGTATAGATGGTTTGATTACTTTGTTCTGTATTATGTACCCTGGGAATGTGGCATAATTCACAAATTGGGTTGTTTGTTTATTTTTGTCAATTTTTTTTGTTTAATACAATATGTGAATTATTCAAAAGGATAGGTATGATTCACTTGTTATTTTCATTATAAATTAATAGATTTTAGAAGGGTTTTTAAAATTATTTTGAAGTAAACTAACAAACATTTAAAGAAAATGTGCTGATTTCCTTTTGTGTTTTCTTTTTCAGAGGATGGAGAAATAGAAGCAATTGTTGTTCCTGTCTGCATAGCATTTCTGCTAGTTACTTTATTGGGTGTATTAGTTTGCTTCAGCAAACGAGATATGTAAGTATCCTTAGTGGTCCTATCCCATACAGCACCACATATTCAGCACACAGTGTGTCATTCTTGGTTGTACAAAGGAGGGAGAACTGCAATGATACTAACGTACTGTGTGTATACATGTAATAATTCTGAGCTATATATCACTTGTTATTTTTTTACTTGTCTTTTTATTATTTTCTAGGATTAAAAAACACATTTGGCCTAATGTGCCTGATCCTTCAAAAAGTGTAATTGCTCAGTGGTCACCGCAAACACCAGCTAAGGTAAAAAGAAAAAACAAAATTAGATTGTAAGCTAATTAACAAAAACATAACAAAGCAATGGGAGAGGCAGTTTTCACTATTGGTTCCAGATGTGGTATCCTCTCATAATTCCCTAAGGTTGATTTATGGAGAACTACATAGTTGGGATTGGCTGGGGAAATTGAAAAAGAAGAAAATATCTTCTCCATTCTGTCAACCTAATGTTGAATTAGAGTTTACATGGAAAAAAGACACTGTTGCATTTGATGAAGAACTCGACTGGAATCCAGGCCAAATCTTCAACTAAATGCAGAAAATGCAATTATTTTCTTATATGGTATATTAAAAAAAAAAACAAATCCTAATATGTTAGAAGCTTCAGTATATAATAACCAAATTTAAAAAAAAATCAAAAGGACAAATCCCATATATTATGCAGAATTGTCAGGCTTGTACAGAATATAATGTAAATTCAGCAGAATATCTGGTATGACCTATCTGTGGAAAGTTGCATTCTCAAATCATGTGTTTTAGTAATGCAGGTTTAAGTGAGATAGAAAGCAATCTGAAAGACCAAAGAGGCACTGCATGAATTTACTGTTGAAGAAGCTTGACTTTCTGACAGAAAGAAAAGAATGATGAAGGCAGACTAAAGATCACATCAAATGAATATAGTTTTGATTTAAAATCAAATTGCGTCACAGGTAATTATAATGATGTTTTTGTCTTTTTTTAAAGCATTTTAATTCAAAAGAGGAAATATATCCAGAGGGTAGTTTTACTGATGTCAGTGTTGTAGAAATTGAAGCTGAAGACAAGAAATCCCTTTCAGATCAAGATCTGAAGCCTTTTGACTTGCTTAGAAAAGAGAAGAATGCCTCAGAGGGTCACAGCAGTGGTATTGGAGGTTCATCCTGCATGTCTTCTCCTCGACAAAGTGTTTCAGACAGTGATGAAGGGGAACCTGCTCAGAACACTTCCAGCACTGTGCAGTACTCAACTGTAATACCCAGTGGCTATCGGGATCAAATTCCTTCAGTGCAAGTCTTTGCCAGGTCTGAATCTACACAACCTCTCTTAGATTCAGAAGAGAGGCCAGAGGATCAGATGCTTGGAAATGACAGCTCAATGCCGAAGCATCGTTACTTCAAGCAAAATGGTAGCTGGGATGACACAGCGCCAGATTTCGAAAAAGTCAAACAGATTTTTCCAGTAAGCGAGGAAGATACTACCAGGTTTCCAACATCACAAATGGGTGAATCTGGCCCAGAAACAGATGAAAAGGGAATGGACTTCGTAGCTGCATTTTCTCCTAACCTAATGGAACAGGCTGGGCAGCTTGAAAATAACACAGATATGGTAACCAATGAAGAGGTGCCCAAAAGCTACCTTCCACAGACTGTACGGCAAGGTGGTTATATGCCCCAGTGAAAAGAAAATACTGTTTTGCTCTGATAAGTTAAATATTTTTTTAAAAAAAATCATGCTTCATGTGAAAATCAGGCTCATCTATGGAAGCTAATTTGGACAACATGGGATTTGGGAAATTTGAACGGACTTTTAAAGGAAAATTTCTAGATTTCCATCGATTTTTTTTCCTTCAAGCACTACATATATTCAACTTCAGAGATACATTTATTACATTTCAGGTTTGTCCTGGGCATTCCACTTTGTTTTTAATGTAGAATATAAAGCTACATTCACTTTCATAAAGACATATAAGTCATGAGTTTATAATTGCAAATACTTCCCTGCAGTTAAGACGATAAGAGGTTAAATTGTATATTATGAATGCTCCATTTGTGATTGTCTAGCACCAATGTTTCAAAATAGTGTTTTGACTACAGTAAGAGTTACCCAGAAGCAAATAGTTTACTGGCCAAACAATTGCTTCTGGCAGAATATAAACATTACATGGGTCTGGCATAGCTGCATAATTACCTAAAAATGTTTCATTTGCTTGGGCTCTTTCTCTGACTGTAGCATGTTACTTGTGTCAGCTAATGACTGCATTAATTGAGTGAATGATCAGCTAATTGAATCACAATTATGTCAAAAAGTTGACTGCTAATATTTCATGTTAACTTTTGCCAGTATTTCATGCCTTTTGTATCTTGCATTTTGAGCCATATCTGCAGAGATGTAAATATTACATTTGGAAATTCTATAAAGTTAAGTTTGTGTATATGCTTATTTTTACCATATAATCATAGAGGGCAATTGTTATTAAAGAATATATACCATTCTTTTGTTAACCGTTAAAATGCCAGGTTCTGTATTCATCCTGTATATAATTATGAAGGCTGGAAACCACGCAGCTGGGTTATTGAAAACACCATGCTGAGCTGTGGTCTTTGTTTTTCAGTTCAGTGTTCTCCTACCTATGAAGAAATTTATTTCTTGGAAATATTAGTTCTTTTGGTTTATACTATTTATTAAAAATAATTTCCACAATGCATTAATAGCCTAAATGTCATTTGATGCAGTCCAGGAACACTAAAATTGTATAAGAATTAAAGCTTATTTGATGATTTTTAACTAATTTCAATATGTATTCATATTGAAACTTTAGAAATTATATCACCATGATCATTTTCATGTTCCTCTTTTTCTTCAGGAGGGTATTATCAGTAGTAGCTGACATTTATAGAGTAGACAAGCTTATAAGTTACACAACACAAGCTCAAAATATAACCACAAATATATTTGATACTTTTCAAAAGTTTCAAGTATGAAATTGGCTCTGAACATGGATGTATTCTTGCCATAGCCTTAAATGGCCTGATTTTACTCTGCTCTTTTTCTGCATGTGTCATTGTAATATTTCCATGCTTGGGAGTGAAGTCAATGCAAGCCTAGTTAATCGCAATTTATTATAATTTGGCTGTTCACAGTTTTCTCTTTCTCAGAAATTCAAATTATTTTTTGAAAGTTAACCATTTAATGCCTGTTCATTGAAATTATCCTACGCTGAATCCTAGAAAATGAGCAGAAATTGTTAATTCATGAAAAAGGAATGAATTATAAAGATAATCCACAATTCTTGCCAAGTTGTCCTCAAATCTTGATGGAGAATTTTCAAGCATAATGGAGAAATTTGATTTCTTATCTTGTGGAATAGTCAGTCTATTATTTTGTATCTCTTTACATCAAATTAAATGTCATTGCTGTGAAATCCCTTTCAATGTTTTTTTAATGGCAGTTCTCAGGTGCTTATCTGAACCTTTATATTTTTGAAAGTTTTTAGTCTACCATGTAAGTTCATTTTTTTTTGGAAAAAAAAGTTCATTTTTTTGAACATGTTTCTTCTTAAATACAGCAGATAAAATCAAATAATTTTATAATTCCTGTATATTCTAATTGTGAAAAGCACCGAGTGTTCGTTAACATTATACAAAAGCACTGCTATCTAAATTGAAGAATGCTATATGTCATGGTGTTACTCAAAAAACAAATTACATCACAACAATGTAACTTCAAATATATAAGAATGGTGCTCAGAATTGTATTACTTCCTGATAATTTCAAGTTCAACCTTTTCACCACCTGTATTAATCTCCTAAAATTTTAGCTGAAAAATTTTTGCATTGTTAGTTCTCACTTGGAGTATACTTTATAATATACTTGCTAGCACACAGAGCATTTTCTCAAGTTCACAATTACTACCTTAATCTGGAAAATGATAGAACAGTGTGACAATGTCTCAAAAATTCCTGCCAGCAAAGGGATGGAAAAAGGGCTGGTTTTATTGTTTGTTTAAAGTACCAGCTCTGAAGCTGGCTTAAAAAAATACCCTTCAAATCAAGTTTCCCCCAAAGAGACTTTCAATCTGAGCAAAGTTCAGAGGATTGGGCTTTGCTTTCTAAAAATGGATCCCCCCCATGGAAAAATTTGACCATGAAAGCCGAGATAGGGAGCCTCAGTTCCTTCCTTCAAGGTTGGAATTTTTCATGATCTCTAAGAAGGAAACTCATCAGTCCTATGACTCCTGCTGGAACAGTATTTTTTTCAAATTTGGCAGCTTTCTGATGAATGGAATACTGGCTGAGGAATTGTGTTTGAAGCCCCCTCATCTTAAAAGTTGCCAAGCTTGAAAAATTATAGACTATCACAGGGGACATATTTCAGCATAAATGTATTTTTACAAATTTGATTTAATCATACTTTAAGCCTCAATTTCTTCATTACTATGAAACAAATTACCTATCATTACCATTATTTTTTTAAAGTAAGCATTGACTCCAGTGTTGGAATTGAAACATAATTATTTTTCTTGCAATTTATATCATCATGGTATGTAGCCCTTAGTTTTACCATTATTGTGAACATCCACTCAAGTCGATTTGGTATTAAGTTCTGCTAATAAAATTCATCAGATAAATTGAATGTTGCATTGTAAAACTAATTGTCTGTGACTGAATAGGTACAGAATAACATATAACACTTTTAACTAAAATAGTTCAAAGTAATTCTATACCTTGATTTTTTAAAAAATACAATGAAAAAGCAAGTATTCCAGGTTTACTTTAATTACATCTGAAAGTAATTGATATGATTAGGAAAGTGTTTAATCTTGAGATTTATAATCACAGCTTCCTTGCATGTCAATAGGAATGTTCTTCATGCCTTAAGCTTGAAAGCAGATTAGTAGGAAAGGAAGAAAATCCAAGAAAAGTTACAATGATTTTAAGGATTTTTTTCTTTTTTGTTTTGACCTGTTTCTCAGGTGAAACCAACAATTTAACTTTAATGTTATTATATAGCAAAGCAGTTATTAATAGATGTAGAGACTGCGTGAATAAATAAGCTGCCTACTTACTGAAATATCTATTAAGAATTGAAAAAAATAATTATCAGGCAGGACTAGACAAGATGTTGACCACAGCAGTGCAATGCCTATTTTTATATGTATTGTGACCACCATTTTGACTTTTTGACCATATCCTAGGAAAACCCAATGATGATGATTATGGATCTACTCATAGCTTACTATTTAATTGATGACTACAGCTAATTAAAACTAAGGTTAATTTGTACATCATGAAATAGCAATAGACTTGTATACCGCTTCTAGGGCTTTACAGCCCTCTCTAAACAGGTTACAGAGTCTGCATATTGCCCCCAACAATTTGGTCCTCATTTTACCAACTTCAGAAGGATGAAAGGCTAAGTCAACCTTGAGCCAGTGAGAAGAGAACTACTGGAGTGAGCAGTGAGTTATACTGCATTCTACCACTGCACCCCAACATAGTGAGGCATAGTGATATCATCCCAATATCACTATGCTTCATTAAAAATGATGTCCCTGCATTGGGCTTTTGATTAGTATTAAATTCTAAAATGACAATTTGAAAACTTTTTTTTTGTCCAATTACCAATCATAAAAAAAAATTAAAAATGATTTGATAATTGTAAATTACAATTGAGCGTGTATGTTGCTAAAATCAGGAATTGTTCAGGTAAAAGGAATCGGAATATGTTCATTTTCTATTGTATGACAAAGTAGCATTTAAAACAGTGCATCTCGACTTTGGCAACTTTAAGCTGTGTAGGCTTCAACACCCATGTTATATTGGCTGGGGAATTCTGGGAGCTGAAGTCCACACATCATTGCCGAGGTTGAGAAGCGCTGATTTAGGACTATAGACTTTTGCAAACTAATTCAGTCTTGATCAGCACACCTTCGTCAGACCTGCGCTCGATAATATTTTTTTTATCCACTGGAGACATATCAAACCAACTGGTATTATAAACTGAAAGATTGATTAAGCTTTATGATTTACTCCTTGGTCCTTCCATGTGGCAGATTCCTTCTCTATGGACAATGGAACTGTAAAAGAAGATGCCTTTATACCCAGCTCTTAACTGAAAAACATAAAACCAAAAAGAAAAAAGATTTATCTTAAAAATAGCTCTTTTTTTTTAACCAAAGAAGCCAAAGGGAAAAGAGAAATCTCTTTCGTTCGTGAGGAGGGGTTGGGCTGATGCAAAAGGACTAGGGCAAACTTTATAGAAGCTTATGAACAGCACTTGCATTTGTCAAATATTGTTGAAGAGCATTCAGTCCTAGATTTAGATTAAGGAAATTGGAAATTACAAAAGTACTGTATTTGATTTGCAGTTTTATCTATTAATAGTGCAATTTACTGAAATTTCACAGAATGTGTGTTATCTTTATCTGAACTTTTACAGCGGCCAAAATCCTCTTTTCCACTCATTTTGCAAGAAGTGAAAGAGCCTGCAATACATTTATTTGGCACATGTTTTTTACGTTGCTGCTACCAGCTGGCTACCAGGAAGAGTTCACATTGCCATTGCCAGACATTGTTGCTTCACCTTTTCAACAATTTCAGTGGACCTATAATGCTGATTGAATCTGTCCATGAATGGGAGAGAACAGTTCTTAAGTGACCTGTTGTATAAGTTGTCTTCTGAGGGCTAAAAAACTAAGAGTTACATTAAAAAGAAAGCAAAATGCATCTCAAAAGTATCAATAAGGCAATAGTGCTGCTACTGTTGCAATGAAGATGTACACATTCATTATTTGATCTGACAAATCTGGAGTCTGGTCATTATAGCCAATTCAATTTGTATAATATTCCAGTAATCAAGGCCTTTGACCTTTCTAGAAAACTATCCTAATACTCCTTCCTCATTAATGTGAATGCCATGTTTGTTACTGTATAAATGTGAAAACACTTATTGGCATTTAAATTTGTAGCTTTCAGTCTTTTCCCTGAATTGCTATTTGTGTATTTCTTTGAAATCCATTTATAAACAATTACAAAATTATTAGAAGAAAGAGCTATTATGTTGTTTGTATTGTTGGCTTTTTTATTATACGTTTTTATTGCTTTTAAAATAATAAATAAAATTAATTTAATGTGTATTTTTCTAGCTTTCTTTTCAGATGTTTTGTTACACTAGCAGAATTATTTTTACTAATATAATAATTATATGTTTGCAAATCAGTGGGAGAGATTAAGGCTGCATGCATCAAGATACATATGGAAAGCTTCTAAACAATGTACAACTTTCTATAATATTGAAAAGCATGCACTGAATGCTGCTATACCAAACGACAAACATTATTTAAATTATTTTGATACTACTTCCCATTTAAGAAGGAATAGGTTTATAGGTTAAACAGTTGGTTAAAACATACTAAAGTGTTTTACAAAATAAAACAGCATCAAGGAAAAAACCTGCAATTATTACTATTTTTTAATCAACATTTAGCACATTACCAAAAGGCCTGGGAGAATGAAAAAGGCCAGGCATAATCCTACCATAACGAGCAAGGAGGATATTCCATATATAGAGATTACCAAGGAAATGATAAATTTAAAGTATTATTTTAAAATTGTTTTATTTCAATTTTGTTTTGCTTCAAAGCATGAAAAGGAAACTGAAAAAGAAAAAATAAAAGGAAACAAATATACATGTATAAGTAATGTACTTAAGACAAACAGGATTTTAAACAATGAATTAAAAAGTGGAAACAATGCAAAATTTTCATCAATGCAAAATTTTAAATCAGTATGGCAATCTTCCAATATTCCATGTTTAACCGTAGCTTAAGCTTAATAAATCCAGACTTCTTTGTATGAATCAAACCCATTTTTTGCTTACACACAAAAAAAGGGTTCCATCTAGTTCAGGGGTGTCAAACTTGATTTCATTGGGGCGGCATCAGGGTTGTGTTTGACCTCAGGGAGGAGGGGTTGGTCAAGGGGCATGGCCAGGATGGGTGTGGCCTGCTCAACATCACTCATGTTGGGGTGCCTGCAGTTGCACAAGCGCTCTGCTAGTGAAAACAGGTTCTCGATGGCCTGCAACCCTCTGTCAGTGAAAACGGAGTTTGGGAGGGCCATTTTCACTGGCAGAGGCACCACGGGCCAGCCCTTCACTGTTTCCAGGGTGGCCCCATGGGCCGGATTCATCCCGTGGGCCTTGAGTTTGACACCCCTGATCTGCAGTTCCTCAATGTCAGCAGCCAAAGGAGGAAAAAAAGATGAAATACATTTGGTTAAAACAAGCATTTCTGTGCTCAACAAAAACTGACAAGGAAATGTAATCTAAAATACATGAAGGGCAGAAAGTGAGGATATTTTACTTGCCACACTGAACATTTCTGCAATGCTTTGTGCAATCAGCATCTGTGAGATGGAGAATTCAGATCTTATCCTTTCTCCTCTTATCAGGAAAAAAAGTCAGATTAATCTCACGGTCACAATTCTGAAAGCAATTAACAGATCTTCATATTAGATGTGTCCTAAATATGAAAAATAAGGAAGTGTTTTGTCAAGTGAAAAACAGAACAAGCAAAATGATAGTGGCTTTTTAGCTACTTCAGAGCTTCTAAACACTTATCACTTCATTGCAACCATCTGATATTTTTTTCTTCTAATCTTTCTGTTCCAAGAAACTCTAATTCATCTCAACATTGGGTAGATGATGAAATAGTTTAACATAGAGAGAGATTGACACTTTTGAGAACCTATTCAGGCCAAAGCATTATGAAACAACTTTCACCCAAGAAATCTTGAACTCTTGACATTATATAAATATATAAAATATAACATAAATATATAAAATATGAACTCTTTAAAGTGTCCTTTTTAGTTTTACAGGGTCTTTGATAGGTTGAAAATATTTCAATCACTGAATTCACATACAAATGACACAAAGCCTTTACACATTTATATTTATTTTTATTTCTATAACACCTTTATACCAATCTTTACAACACCTTCAATAATTCTGACTGATAATTATATGATTTCATTTTCCCCTCTGTATTTGAGATCTTTGATTACTAGATTAGAATAATGAAACAAAAAAATTTCAGAAGGCATAGCTTTGACTGTATTTGCAGCAAAAGCATATCCAATAAATTTATTTTTATTAGATTTTATTTTGCTTTTATTCCTTTACAAATAACATAAGGTAATAAACATATCTAGTATTATTCCCTCCTCCTATTTTCTCCACAACAACTGTATGAGGTGGGCTGGTCTGATAGAGAATGGTCCAAAGGCAGGACTAGAACTCATGGTCTCTTTAGCTTCTAGCCTGATGCCTTAACCAATTGGTTAACTAGCTTTTTGGGTCAGAAGGTAAGGCTGTGTGGATAGTTGTTAGTCACGAAGTCATGTCCAACCCATCACAACCCCATGGACAATGATCCTTCCAGGCCTTCCTATTCTCTACCATCCCCCAGAGTCCATTTAAGTTCACACCGACTGCTTCAGTGACTCCATCCAACCACCTCATTCTCTGTGTCCCCTTTTGCCCTCAGTCGTTCCCAGCATTAGGCTCTTCTCCAGTGAGTCCTTCCTCCTCATTAGATGGATACTATTCAACTCCTAACAACATTTTCTTCTATATCCAAAGTTGCTTAGACCATTTTTTTCTATTCAACATCATTATATTTTATTAGGAAACGGCAAGCATGAAACATGGCCTCGTGAGGTGAATATTTTATACCTCCTAATAATCAAGCCTGAAACAAATTTGTGCAATAATTTTAAAAAACATGCAGAACTTACATGCAATTACACAGCAATTACACAATTGTCCCATAAGTTTTTTTAAAAAATCATTATGTAATTAATACTTTGAGAGTAATTTAACTGTATCTGGTGCTACATAAGGATCCCCAGCACTATAACAGGAAGCAGGTTGGGTTTCAGGTTCTTTTGTATTTTGTTCTACATTTTTGCAATCCAGGAACTCTCTTGAGCAAACAGAGTTTTTCAAATATGAATTGGATTCAGTTTTCTCCTGCAAATATTCCTGATATTGCATTTCATCTTTTGCAGAACTTTCAGAATCACTTTTCATAGTTAGAAATGTTTGATTCTTGAAGTCATGGTTCAAAGATGATACTGGAAGAAGACATTCTAGAGCTCTGTATTCTCCAGTACAAAAAGTCTCTTGACCAGCAACCGGAATTTTTGCAGTAACATTTGCTTGTTTGAAGAAGTTTTCGGGATTCAGCAATGGCAACTCATTCTCCCTGCAAGTATCCATTTTTAAAATATTGATGTCATCCTTACAAGATGAGTTCCCCAATATGATTTTCTGTTGAAGACAGGAAAAATGCAGATTCTAAGAATTTAAGCTTCCTTTACTAGTGAAAATGGAAAAAAACATCAGCAAAGAGGATGTAGATAGGAGAACAAAAAGAAAAATAATTCTGCTGCTGTTACAGTTTACATGGATGTTGCAACAACAGAAAGAAGAGTAACTACTCAGATGGTTGCTTGTGTATCCTATGAGCCATTGCTTCTTCACTCCATCAGGCAAGCAGTTATTTTTTCCAGGCAACCTTCTTGACCTCTCATTACTTACATGATATGGTCAATTCCTTCATGTGTTCACAGATTCAATATGCAATTTAGCTGATGTGGCCAGAACAGAAGATACTGTTAGTTCACTCTTCGGTCTAAAGACAAATTGTATTTATAGAAGGAAGGCAAGGTAGAGAGAAAAAAAAAAGGGAGGTGGCAGTATCACCAATGCAGTGGTTAGGGGATATTTTCTCAATGGATCCAATCTCATGGCTACACATCTCAAAGGCTGACAAAGGCTTTTGGCTTACAGACTGTAATAGTTATGGTTAAAAATGAATTGGAGGCTTGTCATTTACAGTGATTTACGTTACACTTAGCTATTAGCTGTACAGTTTACATTACACCTAGCTTCTAGCTTCACCTAGTTCTATGCAAAATTGCACATTTTTTTTCAATTATCTCCAATAGTAGTGAATCTGAAACGTCAGAGAGGAAGAAGTAAAGTCCATGACTGCAACACTCAAGGAAATTCATGTTGTATTAGGACTAGGGAAAATTCTGGGCCATCAGTCATTTTCTCACAGCCTGGTTGTCCAGCAAAAATCAATCCTTACCTGAGATACAGCAGGATAACTTGCTATTACAGGATGTGGAATCTGAGGCCAGCAAATTTGTTTTATCCTGATAAAACAAAAGCAAACTGTTTATTGCATTTGATGATATCTCACAAATGGAACCAAGAGGTTTGACCTTCAGCCCCTGCTTTATGGGTTTTTATATGGTTTGGTATTTTCTCCATTTCTATTTAATGTCTACATGAAGCCTCTGGGTACAGTCACCCATCACTATGAGGTGACATATCATTGATATGCTAATGATATTCAGCTGTATCTCAATGTTGAATTAAGCGATGCCACAACTTCCCTCTTTAGGCTGGAGGTTGTTGAAGTCTGGATGAGGAACAATGAGCTGAAATTGAACCCCGGCAAAACAGAATGGTTTCTAGAGAATCGTCACCTTTAATCCTGGATGGAGTTGCACTGCCCCAGATGTTCCTAGTACATAATTTGAGGATTCTCCTGGACTTATAACTCCTGCTTACAAAGCAGGTGGCGCTCTTGGCTAGGAGGCTTTTGCACAATTATAGTTTGTGCAACAATCATGCCCTTTCCTGGACCAAAAATCCTGCTCATATTCTTCCGCACCCTAGTCACCTCTTTCTGTTGGAGACAGGAAAAGTGTAGATTCTAAGAATTTAAGCTTCCTTTCCTAGTGAAAATGGAAATAACCATTGGCAGGGGATGAGGAAAGAAAAACAAATAATTGTACTGTTCTTACTGTCCACATGAAACTGGCAACAACAAAAAGAGGAACTACTCAGATGGTTGCTTGAATCTACATGGTGCTCTAAATGAAGATGAGTAATGTGTTTTACATGGGGCTGTCCTTGAAAAGTATCTGGATGCTTCAGTTGGTTCAAAATGTGATGGCCTTCGTGGCTTTGTGCAAGTCTAGGTTTGCATACATCACCCATCTTGTGGAAGCTGCATTGGGTTCTGATTTGCTTCCAGATCTAATAAAAGGTTTTGGTTATCATCTTTAAAGGCCTGTGGACTTGAGGTCACGTTATTTGAAGGACTGTCTCTTCCCAGTTATATTCTCCCAGCACACCAATTGAGAAGTCAGGATCTGTCATGGGTCCCTCCATTAAGGAGGTCCAGTGCATGGGTCAAACTTGCGGCCCATGGGCCAGATGCATCACGCACGAGACACATCCAACCCCTTAATGAAGGAGGAAAAGTTGTGATAAGTCTTGTGATGACAATGTGTCATCGCAAGTTTGATACCCCTGATCTAGTGGGACCAAGAAGTTCCTTTCCAATATTGATTCTCTCCCTGCGGAACATTATCTCTCCAGAGAAAAGAGTGGCTCTAACCTTGTTTGTCTTTTGAAAGGCCATTTGTCTGCGGGCCTGGAGATCCCACTGTCATATGGAGTCATATCAAGTAGTTTATCCAAATGTTGTCATAGTGGGGGAGCAGAGATGGGATTGTTTTGGGTTTTGAGATCTTATCTTTATCAGCCACTGTGAGTCTCTGTGAGCTAGTTGAGAATCCATATGAATCTTTTTAATAAAGATCCCCTAATTTGGTCCTCCTAAACTGAAATATTTGGGGTGACTATTATAAGGGAACTTTGGGTACAACCGTGTTTCTCATAAAATAAAGCCAGGTCTTTTTTTTTTTTTTTAGTCCCCAAAAAATGGCTAGGATGTCTTTTTGACTTAATTCCCCCCCACATCCTCGGGCAGGCAGGCAGCGGTGGCTTGGATGTCGGCCTCGGCGGCAATGGGGCATTTTGTATTGCAAGACCTTCAGCGCCCGTTGTTGCTGCTTCCTCTTGAAGCGTCGTCTTCCGTTTGGAGCATCACCCGCCTCATTTGGCGCTTCCGCTGCCTCATTTGGAGCTGCCGCCGCCACATTTGGCACTCCAAACGTGGCAGCGGCAGCTCCAAATGCAACAGTGATGCTCCAAACAGAAGACGACACTCCAAGAGGAAACAGCAGCGGCGGGCACCAGAGGTCTTGCGATGCAATATGCCCCACTGCCGCCGAGGCCAACATCCACATCACCAACGCCTGTCCGCTGACTCGGCCTGCAGGCAGCATCATACCTGGGTCTGCAGCAAAGGTACTTGGCGGCAGTAGGGAGTTCTCCATGCTCTACCATGATCAGCTGTAAGGAGTGGCTGGTGGTGAGTCATGGCTGCCCATGGGGCACTCCTAATGGCAAGCCCCCCCACCCTTCCCCCCATTTCGCATGTTTTAAAATAAGCCTAAATTTGGGGGAGGGGCTTAATTTCATTTTATGCCTAAAAAACATGCTGGGCCTTCCTATTGGGGGGGGGGCGTATGTTGGAGAAGCACGGTAGTATTCCCTTGATAATATAATATAATAAATACAATATAATACAATAATACTCAATTGGTGTTTGGAGAAATGTATGCAATTGTCCAACATGCTGAAGATTTTTCAACACATTTAAGGTACTGTGCCAATGAATATGGATTAGGAGACTTCACCTGGTACCTGCTTAAAGCTAGCTCCTAAAATTATTTTGTATATAACCTATGGAACCCAATATTTGGGCAAAGAAAGTTAGACATGGGAATGCTCTACTTGGGAAATAACCATCTGAAGAAAAACAAAAATTTTAGATTGTGTTAAGAAGGAATTTCATGTCAATAATGAAAGGGGGGAAAACATAGAGGTTGGATTGTGATTTGAGACAAGCCCTGTCACATAGCCTCAGCTGGACGATTTTTGTTTTTTGACATTACATTTTCAATCATTTAAAAATATACTCACATTTTATATTTTAGAGCCCATAATAATCCAAAACTCAAGATGAAGATCATGAATATTCCAGTGAAGACAGTTGCAAGAGTAATGTCTGTTGTACCTAGAGAGGGACACGCAAATTAAAATGTCAAATTACAAATATTTTAGGTCAATAGTGATGGTCTGCTAATATAAAGCCAGGTCATGCACACACATGAAAGTAAATCAGGAAGCCTGTAATTGTGGAGTCTATCTGGAAACAACAAAGAATTCTTATCCACAGGAAATATGCATGTGTAAATCTTGTAATAATCTGGCTAATTAGAAAGCTGATAAAAGTAAGTTAGACAACTAACTTACAAGTTAGACAACTTGCAGACCTCAGCTAAAAGTTAGGAATAGAGATGGCCTGCAGCAAATTAAATGTGTATTAGATAATTCCTAGGGCATACATTAGCCAAGACTTGGGAACAGGGACAGCTAGAGACCAATTGAACAATTTGTAGAATTATTACTAAAATGTTTATTAGATGATATTTCTTATTATCTCGCTTTGTCCCAACTTCTCAAATGAAAATGTATAAAACTTATTCAATCCTTTGTTCTTGGCTCTTAGAATTTTGACCAGGAGCCCTTTTCTTTGGAGTACTCCAATAAAAAGCAACCAGAAAACCTGTATCTTGTGTCTGGCATCCATCATTGCCTTCGGCACCAGGCTCAGACCCAAATTGGGGACAACAAGAGTTTCGAGTGATGTTTTATACATTGGGATCAATGAAATCAGTGGGATTGATTCCATGAGGTTGGATCCAAGAGAGAAATATACTGTATATTTGTGCAGGTAACTGAGCTAAGGAAATAGGTCAGGCTTCTCCTTACTTTGAACGGATTCAGCTGGCTATCATGACTAAAATATAACTATAACTACAGAATCTTTAGAGCTCATTAACCTCTAAAAGCAATATGTTAAAAACACCACTGTTTCATGTTTCTAGCTTTTCCAATTGTAGAAAAGATTAGCATTGTCTCATTTTCACTCATTTAAAGTCACTGGATTCTTTCTAGTTAAAAACAATACAAACATGTCTTAAGTAATAATGATATATGAAGAGAAAAACTATTTTCCTTGAATAACTTACTAAGCAGTTTGGTAAAAAAGTGAATTTCATTTCCCTTTGTTCCTCCCATGATGGTGTTTGCCTTAATCCAAGCTCTATAATAGGTATTGGGCTGCAAAGACTTAAGTTTGTACTTCAGGATACTGCTGTCCACAGTTTCTTCTATCAAGACATAAATGGAAGGTTATGTGGTCATCTCACCCAGCAAAGAACGGCTGCCATCCTTCAAGCCTCTTTCATCTTTCATTCATTCAAGTGCTTTTATGCTACTTCAGACTTCATGTGATTTATAATAAAAGGAGGGGAAACGCCTTCAGCAATTATGCCTAAAAACTCTTTCTGTAGGCCATTTCCTCTCCTTGCCTTTCATTTTGCTTTCTTTTTAACCATACCTCTCTGAAACATGTCTGAACAGCTCTGGAGTATAAAGCTAATTAACAGGGAGGCATGTGAAGCACAGCTTCCAGCTTCCCAGTTATTGAAAAGAGAAACTCTTTGTATTTGTCTAGAGGACAGATTAGAAAAGTATATTGTCAGCACTTATGTGCTATCTATCTATCTATCTATCTATCTATCTATCTATCTATCTATCTATCTATCTATCTATCCATCCATCCATCCTATTGAGTTTGCACTGGAGTAGGTTATTAACAACTGCTATCCCTTCAGCCGTTCTTTTATGATACCCAATTTGTGCATGTGCACGCACACAAAAGCACACATATATTTTTAAAAATGATTTTATTTACATCCTGACCTTCCACTAAATGGAGTATGATCAATAGCACCCCTCAGGCTGGCTGATAAGACTTATTCAGAATCCCAAAGGTCCTTTTTCATGAGGCAACTGGAGTTTCTTGTTTTTTCTTTTGAAGACTTCTCATGCAAGAAGCTTCTTCAGCTTTGACAGGATAGTGAGGAATGGAAGGCTATCCAGTTTCCACTATCCTATCAGAGTTGAAGAAGTTTCTTGAATGAGGAGCGAAACATCTTCAAAATGGAAAAAAAAAAAAAAGAAAGTCCCATTACCTCATGAAAAAGCACTTTTGGACATGACCTCGATGACTGAGAATCTCTACAGACTTCTTCAGAGCTATTTTATTTCCCAATAAATATTTGCAAAACGAGATAGTTTCACAAAATCATCGCTTAGACAGCTTCTTGTGTTGTTTGGCCCACTGGGACCCTTGTGCTACAATATTTGGAATCTGACATTTATTTTGCTTGCCCTTCTTGCCCCCCCCCCCAGGCATAACAAATGTTATCCTTACAATTATCTTCACTGGAATATTGATGCCATGCCTATAAATTTTTGCATCCCTGGGGAGATGGATTCGGCTATAGTTAGGGCTTCAAGATTTGGACTAAAAATCCAATTAGCCATTATATATAGCAAAGAGATTCAGAAAATTAAATTCAACTGCCTATGTCAGAGGTCCCCAAACTTGGCAACTTTAAGACTTGTGGATTTCAACTCCCAGAATTCTCCAACCAGCTTCTGGGAGTTGAAGTCCACAAATCTTAAAGTTGCCAAGTTTGGGGACTCCTGGCTTACACGATTTGCTAATTTGCTGAATGCAAAGGTGGAAATGCTATTGGTCTGCTAATATTGTGTGCTTCAACAAAGTGGCATTTGAGGCACTTTCACATAGTACTGAGGTACTCCAGCATTAATTTTGTATTTCTGCATCATTATCTGAATTTGAGAGCTGAGCTTATCTTTTTCTGACTTAACTATGATTTATCTAATCCTCATTTGAATCAGAAGTTCTGCAGATCTTGCAAGTGGTCCATTTTCAGCTTCAGCTGATCTAGCTTAACATGGAAAGTGGCTTGAACCTTCTTCCTTTAAAACAACCTCTCTGATTTTTATATAGTATGTGACAAAAAACAGTTCACCTTGCTGATTCTGCTTTGAAATACAATTAAAATTGCCTTCAGAAGCTATGGGTTCTCCATCACAGGAGACTTTCAAAAAGAGACTGGACAACCATTTATCTGAAATGATATAGCACTGCCTGCTTAACAGGGAGTTGGACTAGAAGACCTCCAAGCAGTGGTGGTATTCTACCAGTTCAGCCCAGTTCTGGAGCACCAAAGAGCAGTTCTCTAAGACACTCTGCTGTTGGGCCCACCCTCCCACCTGGGCTCCCACTCTGACCTTTATGTCCTGCTTTTGAAGCGTAGCTGCTTTGCACGGCACAGCAGATTGCTGCGTGTGAGCTGCTGAAACAACAGGGAGAGTGCAGGAGGACAGGAGGTGAGTTGGAAAGCCTCTGCACCTGTGCAAAGTGTGTGTTTGGTGCATGCACGCGTGCAAAGTGTGTGCATGTGCGCAAAGCGCGTCCCCCCAAACCACGTCCACCGAACCAGTGGTAAACTTTTTTGAAACACACCACTGTCTCTTCCAACTCTATTATTCTACGCCTGTGCTATCTGTAGATCTGCAAGGTGATCTATTTTTGTAACCTTGCAATTTTTAGGTAGAAAATAGAGGAGAATTTTCAGCTACAATAAAGTTGCTGGGATAAAATCTCCTTCTCCTTCAAAACGACTTTGCTTTTACAGTAAACTGTCTCATGGATGGGATTGCTAATTATGTTTGTTTTGTGTGGTAGAAAATTGAGTGGATTGTTGTTGCATCTCATCATCACCATACATACATCTGAAAGATCCTTTTTCTGATGCATTTTTCCTGATACATGCTACAGAATCAAAAACTTCTTAGGTGTCACATACAAATTTGGCTTCTTTAGAATCAGTAATCAGCCTTTTTTTCTCCCCGTTCTTTAAAATTAGCCTAATATCCACTGTACCTAAGTATGAGAATGAGAAAGATTCAAGCTTGTGATAGAATGTCTGTAGAAATTTTTTTAGAACAGAGGTCTCCAAACTTGGTAACTTTAAGACTTGTGGACTTCCACTCCCAGAATTCTCCAGCCAGCTATGTTTTGAGTTGAAGTCCATAAATCTTAAAGTTGCCAAGTTGCAATAATATGAAACTGTATTGCATCTATTATAAACACTGTGAGCCATTGAAAATCTTTGATTTTAAACAAAGATATCCTTGTCTAACCTTGGAGACTCAACTAATGACAGCTTCCTCCTATAATTTTTTTACTGGGCACCCCTTGGGAAAAGCAGCCAAACCATAAGGTAAAATAATGCCAAAACAATAGAGCACATCATTGTTTAATGACATTGTTATAAATGGGGTCTATGGAAATTCTGTCATCCAGGTCATGGTTGTCCCAAAAAACAAAAGTCCATTTGCCTTTTGAAAAAGCACCTTGGGGATATAAAGCCAGATATTTTTCAGTAGAGGTTGTCAGTTTGACTTTTAGAGTAAACTAGGACCATCCTTAAGTAAGCCCAAAGACTTTCCTACAAGCTTTAAGGAAAAAAATTAGAAACCAAAGATAATAGGAAATATATTAAAGAAGCAAAGAACATGAGACCAAAAAAGAATTGGAAAAAGCTGATTCAAATTATTCCAGACTGTGGTGTATCCAAGTGAGGTTCATGTACAGCCCTTTCTGCATTATGTTCAGCAGAGATGAGAAAGTAGAATATATCTTTTGAACAGGATTAGGGTTACATAGGGTTAAGTTGAACAAAGACAGCTAGAGGAGACAGAGAGACAGAGACAGAGACAGATATACTAAGATAAATTATTTTAAAATAGTTAGTACCAAGTTTAAATAAAGGTTAGCTCGAAGTAAAGAAGCATACATCTGAAGTTAAAGCACTGGCAACAGCTGTTTTTTTTTCAGTTTATATACATACCCAAACATTTGTTGCCTTCTTTATAAATTACAGTATAGTTAATAATTACACCATTTCTTTCTGCTTTTGGAATTTCTTTCCACGTTATGATGGCATAATCTTTACCAGCATTTTCTGTTTCAGCCTGAGGACCTGTAGATGGGACTAAATCATACAGAATAACTTTAGCAGTTTCAAAATATCTTAGCAGTTGATTAGCAAATAGTTCTTCCAACATAAATGGAGTTTTGATACTTTAGAAATGGCATGTACCACATATAAACAGAACAAATTTGGCCACTGGCTCAGGAAGATAATACTAATATTTATAAAAAGAGAGACTAAATTGAAAAATTTAGGGAAATTCCTGCTTTAAAGGTGGCTGATACTGAAATGTGACAGGTAAGTCTCATATATGATGTAGGTAATAGTTTTATTTGGAGGTATTGTCTACAAAAAATTTCATTTTCAAATTATCTATTCTATTCTATTCTATTCTATAATATCTTCCATTTTTTTCAGAGATAAGCAAGTTCAGACCTCCTTTTAATCCTTTTTAATTAATCCTTAGTTAATCCTTTCCTCCCCCAAAACTTAGTTAATCCTTTATTATAAATTAGAAAAAGACATTTCTGCTGAACAACATATCCGTGTGAGCTTCTTAGCTAAAGTTGTTATGAGTTCACCCCATATCAATACAGGACCACCATTTATACGTACCACTTTCATGGAAATAGATACTGATGGAAGTTGGCTTTTTTATTTCTTCTTTACATAAAGGGTACACTGAAAAATTATAGCATTTAAAGTGTTTAAAGATTCCTGGAAGAAAACAGAAGTAATAGAACATTACCCATCTTTCAAGATTGCTAGCAAGAATCCTATTAATTGCTACTTTTACACTACACTGTCAAGAAAGGCAGAAAAGTAAAACATGATAGTGAGAGCTTCAAATTTTTGGTAACAATTTTACCCTTAATAAATATTTACACATTCAGGGGACACCCATGGGGGAAAATCAAAATGTGTAATTAAAGCCATAGCTTTTTTTTACACATGCTGTAAAATGCACCACAGCATATAAAAAGTGGAGAAGCTTCAATTGTGCAGTTGGAACAACCATCTTAGGATATTTTTGACCTCACCTCACCTGCTCACCCCCAATGTCTCTGTATTATACCTGCCACACAGATAAGTTAACGGACAAATCTAGCATAAAAATGCTTTACAAATACTCATTTCTCTGTTGAACATGGGAACTAGAATAAGCAGCATGAATCAAATTGAACAAGCAGTTTCCAAAAAGAAATCTAAACTAGATTGCTATGTTTAGGACTAACTTTATATTCTGACTAATTTTATTCATACGAGTATGCATAAATATCATGCATATTTTCCAAAACCTGCTGTTCCCACAGCACCAAGCAGCATATAAGCAGAAATCTTGTCAATGAAAGATGGAAGGCTAAAATCCTTAAGTATACAAGTAGCTGCAATTAAGCCAAAAGTACTTAAAATTGAGAGAAACCCAGGTCAAAAGCTTCTATTATTAGTTTCTGAAGAATGAACAACAGCATGGGAAGATGTTTATCTTTTCCCTGGAACTAGGTAAGACCAATGTCTTGTGGAAAGTGAATCCCAAGCCAAAGAGACTATCAACAGACTCAGAGAGTTCTGCATCTTGGCAGTGGAAGATAATTACATGAAGCAACATGTTCAAAACAGCCATTTCTTGATGCAAAAAGTATTGTGTACCTACTGAATTGCATAATGCAATTTAAGCAACAATGGAGGACAATCTGCTCAATTTTCAGCATACTTCAGAATAACAGAGTTGGAAAGGACTTTGGAAGTCTTCTAATCCAAGCCCCGACTCAAGCACTCCAAACAAATGGCTGTCCAATCTCTTCCTATAAGCCTCTGGTGATGAAGCACCCACAATCCCTGAAAGCAAGCCGTTCCACTGGTTAATTGTTCTCACTCTTAGGAAATTTCTCCTTCGTTCTAGATTGCTACTCTCCTTGGATTAGTTTCCATCATTGTTTCTTGTCTTGCATTCTGGTGCTTTGGAAAATAGGTTGACCCTCTTTTCTTTGTAGGAGCCTCTCAAATATTGGAACACTGCTATCATGTCACCCCTAGTCCTTTTCATTAGACCTGATGTACCCAAGTCCTGCAACTATTCTTCACATGTTGTTGTTTTTTTCTGAACAATCATCTACTGTAACGGAATGTGAAAATGACTTTGGGAGATGGAGCAATGAGATGCTGCCTAGAGAATTGTCAAATAAGGAGCATAGCCCATTGCTGCATAATGGACATAGCAAGAAGCTCAGGAGCGATTCTCCCTAAGTTTTCAGGCTGTAAAGGTGACAGTGGGAGAACTGTACTTTCAGGTTTGCAAAATGTTCATGTAGGTTTACAATAAGGCAGAATTAACTTTTCTGTCCACTGGTCAAGAGAAAGGTATAGTTGACAAGTTTATTAAGAAATTTAAGGAACAAAAGGCAAGGTATAAAGCAGAGGAAGGACATGGCAAAAATAAGAAGGGTTTGCAAATATAGAGATGCATAGTGGATGATCTTAGTAGAAATTAGACTTAACTGTATTTATTTTCATTTTTCTTATCTCATGCCTTTAACTTCTTAATTTCTTACTCCTTTTCTGTACTGGGCCTGAAGTTGCTTGCTCTTAAAAAAAGAAGTAGCACAGTGGATATATGTGTGCATTGCTAATTCCCAAATAAATCTCTCAATGTCTTACAATCTTTAATAACAGAAAAAGGAGAAGGTAAGAGGACATAATTGAAAAAACATACTGTAAATAAAATAAAAAGACAATATTTAGAAGCGCTACTAGCCATAGTATGTGCAATTAGCCTTAAAAATCATACCTTTGTGGGAAATCCATTCTGTGGTATTTGTTATTCTATCCCAAGATCGCTTGTTTGGGTCTTTCTCTAACTCATCATGCCATTCTATAATATAACTGTTTATTTCTGAATTTGTTGAATCCCATGTCAAAAGCACTTTCTCTTCTAAAGCAGAAGCCTTCAGATGAGTAATTCTTTTTTGGTCTACAAGAATAAATGCCCATGTTAACAAGGTAGGGTAAATGCCAGCAATTTAAGCAATAATTGTAACTGCCAGTGCATGGCAGTGGTGATTTATACAGCAAACAGAAACAAAAAATATATAGCATGGTCAGGGATGGGATTCAACCAGTGTTACTACTGGTTCAGTGATTATGTTTTGCTGCACGCATGTGTAATATACTTTAAGCTGTACTGCCTGGACAGCTGATAAGCACTGCGCACGGGTGCGCAGCATTTGAAAAAGCACTTTTTTACTGCTTCTTCAACCTCAGTTGTGTTGCGCAAAGCAGCTGAGGTTCAAAAAGCAGGAAATAAAGCTCAGGTAAGAGCCCAGAAGGGCGGATGGGCCAAACAGCAGCAGACACAGAACCAGTTCTATATCTGCTGCTCTTCAGAGCTACCGGTTCTATAGAGCCAGGCAGAACCGGTAGCATCCCATCCTGAGCATGTTAGTATATATTTTGAAATACTGAGAAAGGATTTCACT
Organism: Laticauda colubrina; assembly: GCA_015471245.1. NCBI lineage: Eukaryota > Metazoa > Chordata > Lepidosauria > Squamata > Elapidae > Laticauda > Laticauda colubrina. The sequence goes on along the minus strand of BLBF01000010.1, from coordinate 23,923,963 downwards.
GTTTCGTTACAGAAAATGTGTCAACTTAAATTGGAATACAGACTTAGGACCACAATTGACTTCAAAATTTCTGTTGCTAAGTTTAACATTTGCTAGGTGAATTTTGCCCCATTTTACAACCTTTCTTGCCACAGTTAAGTGAATCACTGCAGTTGTTAAGCTAGTAACACAGTTGTCAAGTGAATCTGGCTTCCCCATTGATGTTGCTTGTCAAAAGGTCACAAAAAGTGACCCCCCTCCCAGGACAGTGCAACCGTTATAAATACGAGTCACTTTCCAAGTGTCTGAATTTTGATCACATGACCATGGGGATGTTGCAATGGTTGTAAGTGTGAAAAATGGTCATGAGTCACTTTTTTCAATGCTGTTGTAACTTTGATTGGTCATTAAATGAATTGTTGTAAGTCAATGATGACCTGTACCTATTATCACTACAGGATGCAAAAATAAGCAAAGTGAAATGTTCCAATTAAAGAGTGTTCCAATTGTGTTCCAATTATGGAACAACAGTGAGGCGATTATGGCACCTCACTGAGGTAAGATAAAGGTAAAGGTTCCCTTCACACATAAATGCTAGTCGCTTCCGGCTCTAGGAAACGACTAGCATGTGTCGATCAAAAGGTCAGCGGTTCAGTGGTTCGAATCCCTAGTGTCACGTAACGGGTTGAGCTCCCATTACTTGTCCAAGCTCTTGCCAACCTAGAAGTTCGAAAGCACGTAAAAAATGAAAGTAGAAAAATAGGGATCACCTTTGGTGGGAAAATAACAGCGTTCGGTGTGCCTTTGGCATTTAGTCATGGCGGCCACATGACCACAGAGACATACATCTTTGGACAGCGCTGGCTCTTTGGCCTTGAAGCGGAGATGAGCACTGCCTCCTAGAGTCAGGAACAACTAGCAAGGTGAACTTTTTATCTTTATCTCACTGAGACCTTTCTCTAAAAGCTCAAGACTGCACTAGACTGTATATAATGGGAAGGAAACATTTTTACACGCATACAAAATGTATGCCAAATCCTGGTGGTGAAAACAACTCCAAAGTTAAGAATGGGAAATGCAAAAAAAAAAAAAAAAAATTCAGCTCATCTTCCAGATGAGGACATTAAGTTATTGCATATCTCTTTGGCACAGGTTTTTTTAAGACATACATTTCTTTTAGCCATTTTATTGCTGTAGTACTTAAGGCAAATTCTTTGGTCATTCAATTGCTCCTGAGTAAGCAAGAAAAGGGAAAATTTGAGAGTGACTTTTTTTCCTAGAGGTTTTATGGACTTTTAACACTAAGGCACACAAAACAATTACAGATATTCCATGAATATTGTTCAGAGAATTAGATTCGTTCCAACTTCCTCCCAAATGAAACACTATATGTTTTGCAAATTTTTGCAAGGAGAGCCAAGTTCTTTCTGACCACATCGGAAGAAACAACTAAAAGATAGCAAGAAGGACCCCAATTATCTTGCCATCCTGAGGAAGAGGCATAAGACAATTATCAGAAGAACTTCAGTTCCTGATAAGAAACCAACTTGGATGGTGTAGTCACAGCGATAGAGAAAATAGCTAGTGTGCCTCACTGAATGAGAATGCACTCTCTGTTAATACTAATGGTGAAGCATCAACTGAAGGGTATACCTCATTTTCAGAATGGGGGTACTGATAAAGGAGAATATTTGTAGCTCAGGGTTGAAATTAGGGGTCCTTAGTGGTCTCTGACATTGGCTATTTTCAGATAATAATGTTATTTAGTTTGGGTGATGAAACCAACCAAGCTCAGAGATCACAAAAATGGAATATCTTTACTCTTCATTTAGCCAAAAGATATACTAGAGTTTATACAACAATGAAGATAGCCTAGTGAGACCAGCAGACTTTTTGTTCTACACAGGGAATGGAACAATGAACAAGTGCCAGCCTACAGACCGGGGGGACCGGGGGGGGGGGGGGATTCTACCAGTTCACATCTATTCGCTAGAACCGGTTGTTAACACTCTAAGCAGTTCGGAGAACCGGTTCTTGGAAGAAATTACTGGCCTAATCCTGTAAGGAAGGCAGGAAGGAAACTTTCTGGTGTTGCTTACAGAAACTGCCTCTCTGTTAATCCTTATTACATTCTTGGCAGGACTAGACTTCCTGTCTCAGGAACTTTTCTGGAATTTTTTTATCTCCTTTGCTGGTACTTTGCTTGTGTGGTGTGACCATTTAAAGTTACAACGGCACTGAAAAAAGTGACATGACACTTTTTCACACTTATGACTGTTGCAGCATCCCCACAGTCATGAGAGGCCAGGTGAGGAGATGCATTCCTCGATGTGAGTGATATGGAGTTGGCCATGCCCAGCCAATAACATGACCACCTAAGCCACATCCACGCAGTCACATGACCACCAAACAACGCCCACCACCGAATTCACGCCCACAGAACCGGTTGTTAAAAAATTTGAATCCACCCCTGGGAGCAGAGATGCAGATGGGTCATAGAAATATTCTGTTGCTAAAAAGGGTAAAGTATCCTTCCTTGTCAGCTGGTTAAAAAAAGGTAAATATTTCTAAAACAAATTCAGACTTTCATGAGATGAAGTCAACATCTGAACAGATATCAACCCAGCAGCGACGAAATCAAATAAGTGAATTAACTGTTTCAACAATAACCATCCACTGTCACATAAAAAGAGTTACATCAGAAACTGTATGGCAGGGTGAGAATCTATTGCAGTACCCAGCAAACAAAAGCACTGGGGAGCAAGTACCTATATGAATTATCACAACATGGATGGGAGAGAAAGGAAGCAAAAAGGTAGAAGACCAACTTTAAGGCAGACCCTGCCATACATCAAAAACATTTCGGAAACAGGAGAATGCACTTCCATGTTCTGCAAGCGGGGATCGCCTACTGCCCAGAGGCTACCATACAAGGACAAATGATGCATTACAAAGATCATTTGAAGGTGGGAGAAACTTTTACTGTAATTTACCAGATTCCCTGCATGGATTGCCCTGTGACTACGTGGGACAGACAGGAAGGAAGCTAACTACCAGATTGCAACAACAAAATGAGCGGTTAGATGAAGAGATCCGAATTCATTGGTAGCCTCACATTGCAATGAACTAGGACATGCTTTCAATTTTGCAACTACTAAGACTGTTGACCAAGCATGGGCAAAAATAGCCAACAGAAATGACTGACTGAACCTTGGGAAATTGGCTCCTGTCAGTTAACAGGAGTGTTTATTTACCACTAGTTTACCAGGTGCTTAGGAGCTGAGGGCATGGCAACACAAGGAAAAAATAATCAATGACTTAATAGCCAGCCATCAATGTCCCAATTAACAACTAAAAGGCACACACAACCAGGCACCACATAAATACTATGCATAGAATACCCCAGTGCACACATTCAGGAGACAAAGAAGTTCCCTAAGGATAGGCTACTTGCATGAGCTTGGAAGCATAAACCTCTGGATCTGGTGACTGATTCAGATTGGATCCTGCAACATTATCCTTGGACACATATATTTGCCTTCATTCATAAATCAATTAAGTATCCTATAGCACTTCAGGTAGGAACAAAAATTTGGAGGTAGGATTTCAAGATTTGGGTGGAAAATACTATGTCATTTGGGGTGTGAATAATGACCTACAACTGTATGAATAAGGGGTATGAATAATTAGTTACAACAATACTGATATACTGACAAAAAGAATAGTTTTGGTTCCAAAGAAAAGCAACAGGACAAAATTGGTAAAAAAAAAGAAAAAACAAATTCTCATCCAGAAGGAGGATTTACACTGACAAAATATTTACAGATTTTAGAGAGAGTGTCCTTTCTCAAGAAAACTACAGTAATCCTTGCCATAGAGATTGTTTACACAATCACTTCATTCTGATAGTGCAGAACAAATTAAAATTGTTATACTGTATTTCATGATTTGGAAACAATACGTTTGTTCCCACCCTCCCGACTTACTTATGTACCTTACTTTTTTCTAGTGCAGTGTTACTCATGTCCACTGAAACATTTAGGTGCAATTCAAAGCAACTTTTCACATACTAAATGTTATCCTATAGCTAATTATGTGACCAAAGAAATCAAATCCTATATTGTATTTTTTTTAACTACTTAGTTCTTTTTACAAATGCTCTGCATAAGTCTCTTACATCTATAATTTCCCTGAGATAACTATTGGCATAAAAGTCCTGGTAAATAAATAAATAAATACATATATTTTAGTATTTTATGTTTGACTTTTTGATTCCCAGAGATTGCCTGAACAGTTTTCTTGGCAAGCTTTTTCAGAAGTGGATTGTCATTCTCTGATAAGAATCAATTTAGTTAGCAAGCATTTCCTTTTCCTCTCCCTCTCCCTATCCATCCCTCCCTCTCTCCCCCCTTCCCTCCATCCCTTTCCCAGATGCACTGCAACAAAGCACAAGTGGCACATAAGTAGTAATATGATATACAGCATTAAAAAAAGCCCTTTCTTAATCTGTGTATAAGTGTATGTGTGAGTTGTGTACATTTGCATAAACATACCTATTGTTTCTTCATGTTTTGATGGAATTCTAATAGTAGCTTCAGGAGAATATCCAGCACTGTTATGAGCAGTAAAACGGATATTGTAGGCATCCTTCATCAGGCTGAGAATGACAGGCTCATTATGATTGTATTTTTTTTCAAAAGTAGTGTTGACGTGTTCTGCAGTGTATTTGACTTTACAGCCAGTTATTATTCCTGAAGATGGGAATTCTTTATATTTCTGGTCAGTACATAGTAGCAATTAAGAAGAATAAATGATTAAACATGTATAGGACTGGACTCCTCAAAATGTAATGCATGAATAATACACACAATAGTAAAAGAAGCACTTGAAAAGTAGTCACATGTTAGGTGCAGAGTTATAGTTATTCATAGTACCAGGTAATTTTGTACCGTACAAATGTGCAAATGTGTAAAACGTATTTAAACATTAAAAAAACAGAACCGTTAAAAGTTAAATAGAATAAATTAAAAGGCAAACATATTTTTCCCTCCAATGCCTTTAGCAAATCAATTTCGATCCCATGAAAGCTTTGTTAATTAAAGAGAACAATTTGTTTCCAATTGGAAACTGTTTCTGGGTTTTATGCTCAAAACAGAAAAAAAAATTAAACTTTGATTTTAGGTTTTGATTAATTTGCTGTTATATAAGTGGTATCTACGAGAAATGTAAAAAAAAAGTTGAAGTTGAAAGATTTGTTATAGTCTACTGCACTGAAAAAAAATCAGGTCAGTATTTTTTTCCCTTCTTTATCCTTATATACCGTATATACTCGCATATAAGCCGATCTCGCATATAAATCGACCCTTAAAAAACTGCCCCAAAATGAGGAATTTTGCAAAAACTCACATATAAGCCGACCCCCAAATCTTTTAACATCAGGTATATTTTAATGAATTTTACTACTACAAATGCAAAGAAACTGGACACAAAGTTGCATGTGATGATTGCAAACACGAAAGCAGTCACGTGAATGACTAACCAATCAGAGCGTGTTATGATCCGGTGGTAGAAAAAGCAAAATGGAGGTGCCCAGAGTTAAAAAAATGTGCTGTAGGTATGTATGACTGAATGGTAATATCGATGATATTGCATGATCTGAGAAGTGGCGTCATGTCGTCATGTCGTTTGTGTGAGATCAGATTTATGCGCGTATAAGCCGACCCCCAAATTTGAAAAAATAAAAAAAATTGCGTTTTAAAGTCGGCTTATATGCGAATATATACGGTATTTCTCCTTTCCTTTTATTTTCTGATTTTTGTTTCCTTGTATTTTATAATAAACCTTAATAAAAATCTTTCAAAAAAAGCTTCCTTTGGAAGAATTATGCAAAGGACCAGAATCTTAGAAATCAACTTCTTCATCAACTTGAACAGGTTTTCAGTAATAAAATATTTTACTATTTTATTTTTCACTTTTTGATTCCCGGAGACTGCCAGAACGGTTTTCTTGGCAAGCTTTTTCATTTGTATCTACATCACTTCATACAACCACATCTTCACCAGCTTTCAGGACTAGTAGCCACCCTGTATATTCTCATCAGCAATTGCAAAAAAAAACCCCTATATAATCTCTAAAACATTAATCAGTGTAGGATCTTTTTAAACTATTTTCATTTAGACAAAAGTTTATCTTAATCTTTTTAGCTTAAAGCATAATGCTGTGAATATCACCATTTCAATTTAAAAAGCCTCAATAACCAGTATTTCTCAGCTTTTGATAAACTTTGAACACCAGCTGTATGTCTTTTATCTTTCTTTTTCTCATTAAGAAAGCTGTACACTTTTGTGAGAAATGAATGCCCTCTTAGATAATCCTTCTCAATTCTTCCCTTCTTTATTCTTAAACCAGTAAGTTGTTGAAAGGAATTTAGAATAAGAAACTGAAATTCATTCCTTTTCTAAAGTCAATGGATATGAATTATGCTTTCATTGGGAAAGTTAATCCAAGCAAGGAGACAAACTATAGACTTTGACTTTAAAGCTTCTGCATATATAGTTTTAAGAGTCTACTGATAAATAAACAATATATTCATTAAAAATAGGAATCTTTAAATGTCTTGATATTTGTTTACCTTCCACAAAAGATGCACACTCCTGTTTCCATTAGGATAAGTTTCAATTACTCTCCATAAGTCTATTTTCAAAGGAGCTGTTAAAAACAAATGAAACAGAATGGTAAAATAGGTAAATAAGGGTCAGATCCCTTGGATAGATATAGCTTCCTTTTTTGTTTGTTAAGTAATGTTTAGTCTTCTCTAATAGCAAACAGATATTGCACTTAACAAGAACACAATGACACTCCATTTTTGGTTAACCTTCCCAAGAAGCAATTTCAGCTGTATTCTATCTAGTAACTGAATATGTCAGACCATCATGACTGAATAACTGGAAATACTTAATCCAAATAAAAGAGATCTTTAAAGATCAATGTTAGCCCTTCAAGGTGACGACAAGATGACACCAGAAGAAATACTAGAACTCTTGAAAATGGTGTTTCTCCATTACTTCCTTTCATATCAGAAAAAATCAAGGCAAAGCTACTTTAAGCTCTATTTCTTGTGCTTTTTTGTTTTCCCTTCCTGAGCTGTATTCTTTTAATGGCCTTTGCATATTTTCTCCAAGGTCACTTTTTGTGCACTCTGCTATATAAGAAAGAACTGCATCTCACCTGCCAAATTGCTCTAAATTGCTCCAGTACATTACCCCACAATTCAATTTTTGGCTAACTAAGTTGAGCTTGCTGTATATAAACAATATAGGTGCCAATATATGTGCAGGTTTTTAAATAGTTTATAGTTTATCTATTTATTGAAAACATTTATATAGCTATCAATCTTCTAATCAATTCTGGGTACTCCCAAGGAAAAGTGAAAAGAATATATCTAACCATATTGAAACTATGAAACTAATGTTAAAATATTAAAAGCAACCAAGACCCTGGCTCCAAGTCAAACATTTAATGTGTAATTATCCAATTTTATCCCAGCATTTGAGGAAAAAGCCAGGTCTTCACAGCTTTACAGAAGGCTAGCAGCCTGCCAAACACCCAGAGAAAGAATATTCCAAAGGGCAGGGGCAGCCATGGAAAAGGCGTACTGGCCAGCTCCCAATAAGTGTCAATATTTAGAGGATGGGATTAGGACAGGGGTGTCAAACTGGATTTCTTGGAGGGCCGGATCAGCATTGTAGTTCTTTTAGGCAGGCCAGCCTGGATGGGGGAGACGGGACAGATGCCTCCCACAGCACCCAGCCACCCAAATGGGGCATGGGGGGGGGGCGGGGCGTGTGAGGCCTTCTGCATTCCATTTTCAGCCTGGATGTCCTCCTGCAGCACCTTGCTGCCAAAACAGGGCACATGGGGGGGACACGTGAGACAGAGGAACCATTGGCTGGTTCTTTGCTATTTCCAGCCTGGCCCCATGGGCCAGATTGGCATTTGAGTTTGACACCCCTTGACTAGGAGCATGTGACTTCATGTGACTTCATAGCACAGGTAGACCTGCTTTTACAACAAATAGAGTTGTTAAGGTGATGACCAACACCTTGACTTCCACCTGGAAATGAACTAGAAGCCAATTCAGTTCACACAACTGAGGTTTTTATATGGGCAATCTTATGGGACTGCATTACTGTGTGTGCTGCTCCACTCTAGAATAGTTTCTGGGTGATCTTCAAGGGCAGCCCTATGCAGAGTGCATTACAGTAATCCAAATCGGAGGTTACCAAGGCATAACTGATTGTTCTTTAACCTTTATTAACTATGACTAGAGATGTTTAAATCTGCAAATAAAATCATTATGCCAAACTTAGTTTTGTTTTTCTTACCTTGTTCTTCCGTTCTGTTTGTTACTCTGTTGCTCCATTCACTCCATTTACCAAACCCATCAGCTTTACACCGAACAGCAACTGTATAATTTGTAAAATTCCACAGGCCAGTGAGATTTAAAGATTGATTTCTTTCAAGTATTTTAAACTGGACATTGATGCATTTCTAAAAATAAATAGAAATATTGTTTCAATTATTGTGGTAATAGCTTACAACGAACAACCATTGTACAATTTGTAAAATTCCATAGGTCAGTGAGACTTAAAGTTTGATTTCTTTCATCTTTCAACTGGACATGGATATATTCTGTTTTGATAAGCACAGTAAAAAGAATAAATACAAAATTGTAAATAAGGGTTGTCATACATCCTGATTTCCCTAGACAGAGCTTTTTTTTCCAGCTGATGAAAGCTCAGTCCAGCTAGGAATGGAAAATATTATCTTTATTTGTAGAAGAAAATCTTTTACTTCACTAATTGAGCGAGTTGTGGTGGAGGAGGGTTTTTTTCCTTATCCTGAATGATAAGAATTGAAGTTCTTCCTTGCCATTTGTCACATTGTATAAATAGTACTGACAGATTTGCCTATGGACAGATTTCTGCTGAAGGCATAAACACTTTTGAGATGCACAATCATCAACATTGAGGCTTTGATGGCTTCTGATGACTATTCAAATTAATTATTCCACATTAATTTATTTTCAAACTCTACTCCAAATTTATTTATTCCCCAAATTATTTTTTCCTCTTTCCAGTTACTCCAATTACTTTCCTTTATTCTATAACATTTAGCACAAATATTTCATTCTTATTTTCTGCTTTTATCCACCTTTTAATCATCCTGTCCATATCAATAATTTAATTCTAAAATTACTTGTATTTATTTTCTATCATTCCTGCATAGACTAACCTTCTTCCAACAATCATTCTCCCAATCATCAATGAAAAAGAGGAATGGCATATTTTTAATAAAACTGCAAAGTTTCATTGTTTATATGTCTAAAGAGAAAACAAGATCAGCTCTCTATAATTTTATCTTCACCATTGTGGAAGTTGGTTGTAAAGGTAAAAACCATGGAAAGAAATGGCTACAATATTTGGGGATTCAGCAGGCAACAGAGAAATTGGAGCCCAGTCAAACATATATAATAGATTTCACTAGAGTTGATATGGCATACAGTTTGTAAATAAATAAAATCAAGCAAGCAATAACTTTCAGGAGAGCCTATTTCAATGATAAAATATAAGAGAATCAGCAAGATAGATGGACTCAATTATAGCAACAACGGGTGCACTATTGGAGGAGCAGAAAGAGCAGGCTGGGGTCAGATCATCCAAGAAAAAAAAATCTATGTATGTGGTTGTTAAGAGCGAATACCAACTTAATGGCACAATATCAAAGCACTAGGCAGGATCCCAGAGACAAAATCTTCAGGTCATAAAACACAGGAGGATTGAAAATTGTATAATGGATGTACAATAGTATATCAATGAGGGGGGAAATGACTGTAAGTTAGGAAATACCAATAAAACAGAACATTTATAGCTCAGGTTTAAAATGAAAGGTGCTGTTCTGACCCAGCCTTTGCAGAAGTAAAAAAAACAGACTCCCCACAAAGAAAACCCTCTCTTTATTTACACACTGAGCTTGACATCCCTGGTTTAGAAAATACATTGATCAAATTTGCAGAGATACAATGGTAAGGTGAATAACAAGCTCAGACCATGAATGGAGGTCAGTACAAGGATCAAGATTTTAGATAATCTTTACTAGCCAGAATTTGGGGGGAAAGACAGCAAGATAAATTTCAGCAGGGATGAGCCTTACATTTGGCTTGGAAAATTAAAGGCTTTAATGTAGGAATGGAAAGGAATGTAATGGGAAGTAATATTCAGAAAGAAGATCTGGGTTCTTAGAAGATTACAAGCTGAACATGAGACAATGTCACAATTCATTTGTTAAAAAAAACATAAATGCAATCCTAAACTACATAAACATGTGAAATTCCTATTTGTCTCTCTATTCTGGACTGATCAGACCATTCTCAGAATACTGGGTCTGGTTTTAGGCACCAGGTTTTAAGTTAGACACGAACAAAGTGTAACATGCCAGGGGAGATGAACCATGATGAGAATCGGTTGGAGGCAATGGGTATAGTTCTTCAGGGAAGAGGAAACTACAAGCAGACAAGATAGCTATTTTCAAGTGTCTCAAGCAATATCATGTAGGTGACATAGCAGAATTATTCCAAGAAATAGGATAATTAAAAAAAAACAGATTTAAATGTATAAAGATATGTCAGCTAAATATTGGAAGTATAAAGAATAGAATAGAATAGAATAGAATAGAATAGAATAGAATAGAATAGAATAGAATAGAATAGAATAGAATAGAATAGAATA